>SJYO01004576.1:8613549-9213549 GCA_006410555.1 Capra ibex
CCCCCCCCCCCCCCCCCCCCGACCGGTCCTGTCTCCGATTCGAGTTCCTGAACCCCAGTTAGTCCAGTAGAGACCTCTTCGACCGTCCTGGGGTCTCTGCCAGAGAGACCCTTAGACTTGAAGCCAAAGGGAAGTACCTTACTCCGTAGAGACGGAATGGGCTAGAACCCGACGACGGTCCCTTCCGGAACCAGGGACCCCGGGACCCCGACCCTACCCTCCCCCTCCTCGATGTCTACCCGTCTCGAGTCTACACATGTAGTTCTTCATGTACGGTTGCACGGGGTCTGGATCGGGTCTCGTACAGGACCGAGGTTTTCTGGGTCCAAATTGGGTTCCCCTCCGAGGTCAACGTCGCTCTCCTACGGCGTGTCTCTACAGATGTCTCCGTCCTGCACCCCGACCTTTCCGAAGTTGACAGATAAGTGTAGGTTAGGGGTGTCCAGGGTCATGGAAGGGGGTGGGGTGTTTCTCTGAGAAATTACTGTAGACACTACTACTCCTACCCCTATACTACCCCTACGTCACTACCTCTTCTTCGACTACTATTTTACACTATTGATGTGACACCACTCGTGAACCAGGCGTCGTTCGTCATACGTTCAGGTAAGAATGCGTAATAGAGTAAACTGGGAGTGTTGTGGTGACACCCGGCCCCATAAAAATAGTAGAGACAAAATGTCTCTTATTTTCGACCTCCGAATATTTTAAAATTTGTTATACGGGTTCCATTATGTCGATCATTACTCACCTTGACTCTGAACTTAGTTCGTCGGACTGAGGGGACGGAGTCAACAAGTTCAAGTCACCGAGAGATCCGTACTTTACAGATAACTTTACTATCTTTTTCTTAAGTACACTTCCCACACCGTATTACAGAACCAGAAGACAACTATAATGTCATTTAATGGTGTCTAAAACACCGAATATACCATGTCTAAAATGAAAGAGTGTCGTGCCTTCCAGTCTTCGGTTGTGCCCAGAATAACGTGATTCTAGTTCCTTAGTCGTCCCGACAGAAGGAAGACCTTCGGGATCGCCTCTCAGGGAAAGGAGCGAAAAGGGTCGAAGGTCTCCGGCGGACGGGAAGGCCAGGTACTGCGAGAAAGAGGTAGAAGTTTCGGTCTCTACCGTCCAGCGTAGGAACGGGTCCACGGTAGAAAGATCAAGAGAGAGAAGACGGAGGGAGAAGGTAAAAAATCCGGGGGACACTGACGTAACCTAGACGGACCGATTAGGTCCTCTGAGAACGGTAGAGTCTCCGTCGACTAATCGGTGGAATTAGGGTGGACGTTGGAAGTAAGGGAAACGGTGCTTGGGATTGTATAAGTGTCCAAGACCTCTCATCCCACACCTGTAGCAACACTTTCACTTTCAGTGGGTCAACACAGACTGAGAAACGTTGGGGTATCTGACATCAGCTACCTTAAGAGGTCCGGTCTTATGACCTCACCTATCGGAAAGGGAAGAGGTTCCCTAGAAGAGTTGGGTCCGTCACTTGGGTCCAGAGGACGTAACGTTCACCTAAGAAATGGTCGACTCGGTGTTCCCTTCGGGTACCCACAGTAACCCTCCGATAATAAGACGGATGGTGTTCATTGTCGAAACCTTTTCTGTCTGAACTCAAACTGAGAACTAAACCCAGGAAACGAATTGGAGAGTCTTGTGGAAAATAAACAGACGTTCGACCTACCACTGTAGGCAAAGCGTCTCCGTAACACTCTTAACTTACCTCAGGAAGGTGGTTGGAGACCCCTGTAGTGACCTCGAGGTCTACTCTCGACTGAAACGAGGAGACTCAATGGTCAACTTGGGAATACAGGAGGAGGGGTCCGAGGAGGTACTTCTAGCGTAGAATAACGAAAGTGGAAGTCGTAATCCGATGCAGACTAGTAGGACGGTCGTCCGGTAGGACTTCCTAGGGATGTCGGGTAGTGTGAGCAAAGGGAGGTCGTGGACCGACCACACCCTGTGTTTCAGTCGGAGTTTTGTTCGACAGTCCTCGGAACCTTGAACCTCACTCTTTGGACCCTCCTTGCGTGAGTAGAAATAGTAAGTCTCCTCGGGAGAGACACAGAGACAGAGAGAGACATAGACAGAGAAAGAGTTAAATGAGTACTGACAAGGACCGACTTGTGTTCTCTGTATCGTCTTATTTACAGAATAACCTTTTTCGACATGGACTAGAAAGAAGTCTGTGTCACTTAAAGTTTCTCCCAACAAATCCTTAAAAGAAGACCACGATGATATTCGGTCTTTCCGTAAAACTTCCTGTTTCATAGCATTAGTGGAGGATATTTAACTTACTCACACATACTGAAAAGTGGTCTCCCTTTTACTTGGGTAAAAACTGGAACTTTAGTACGGTCAAAATGTCGACTTTATAAACTGACCTCACCCACCGTCTCCCTTGTTACCCACAACCTCTACCACTCTCTCTTTCTTTTCCACTGAAAACGTAGAACCCCTAGGAGAGACTGATTCAAGTTCCCTTTTCACTTTCTGTTATAGGCGAAATGGTTTGAAGGTTTCTATACTGAAAGAACAGTCAAAGGGGTCGTCACCGTCAGAAAGTGTGCCGTACTTTGTCCTCCGACGGAGTTTCAGGACCGGGTCTGCGTTCAACGTCTCTTGATGACACAAAAACAATGTTCCACGACCTAAAATAAAATAAAAAAAAAGGTCTCTTCATGTAAATAACGATGCAACATGAAAGAAACATGAAAGGGAAGAAAAGTACGTGGAAAGAGAAACCCTAAATTACTACTCAATTTTCTTCGAGTCCCTCCAGGGTCGATCTACAAATTTTCTAGAGGTGAATCCAAATGGAACTACTGAGTGGTCACCCCTTCCGTTCGGAAGACGACTGTCTAAAAAGTTTTGTAAGAGATAAGACCCCCGATGTGCACCGAGTCTCTTACATTTTGAAGTCTTCTGTACTGCGGACGATACTCCTAATTCTCGTAGAGATAAGGAAGGGCATGCGTACATCGTAGGAGGTATCTGTCTTTTAACCCGAGAGGGACCGAGGAGAGAACGGGAGTGCAAAAGAAATTCAGTTTGCGGTCCACACAGGTGGGGTAGGTGAAAGGGAGGTGTAAGGTAGGTGAGGTTAGGTAGGTGAAGGGAGAGGTCCGGACGGTGGTGGAACTAAGTCTGGGGGTAGTTGAGACGGAGGATTTACGGGAGGTACAGAGACTATAGAAAGGTAGTGTTGGGGAGGTGGACGAGAGGTCCGTCTAAATGGAAGACTTCACCTAGATTAGTATAGTGAGAGGACGAACTTTTGAAGGTCACAAGGGGTGAGGAAGTTCTGGGATAGGTCGTGCCATCCCACCGAGAGACCTGGGGAGGCCCGGACCGAGGACGAACTGAGACCGATTAGGACCTCGAGAGTATTGGGGTCGGGACTCAAGGCACAGAAGGCCCAATAGTGTGTGGATTGGGGAGTGTTCCCAGAGTCCATCCCCGACGGTGTGGAAGTGAAAGTTCTTCCCCTTTGACTCCTTGTCTCTTCCACTCACCACAAAGTCTCCGGTGGGTCTACGATTCACCGTCCCGGTCCTAATCTCTGGGCTGTCGGGTCGACAGAGGGTTTCGGCGTGAGACTGGGCAGGTACTTAGTCGGACGACCCGTGTCGTCTGAGTTGAGAGAGGTCGGGGGACCATACGGTACAGGTACGAGGTTGGTGCATTTGTCGTGAGCGGTGACTATGTCGGGTGGGACACGGGGGACCGGTCCAAGTGCAGCCAGAGTCTGTAGTGGGAGAGACCCTTCGAAGGGACCTGTGGAGGGTGAAGGATGGGAGACCTGGTGTAAACGACGTCGTGACACAGGAGTACCTGGACACGTGGACGGAGTGATGATCTGATTCGACGAACCCTCGTTCGTTCGGGAGAATTAAGTGATAAGTTAGAGGTCAAGGACGAGCCGCGGACCGAGTTTCATCCCGAGTTATTTCTGACTGGTTTACTTGTTTATTAGAAGGTAGTCTGAAGTGGACAAGAAAGAGACTTATGGGGACTCAGTCTCCTCTTTCCATGTGGTCCCAAGTTCAAGTGTACTAATCTACAAGTAGTCGTCCTGAAGGTCGAAGGCATCTCCTACCTCTCTCGACCTTTCTCCGAACGAGGGTAGGAATCCTCTACCCGTCAGACGTCCCAGTGTGGAAAAGGACTTGGGTGGTCACTCGGGACCAGTGTCCCGTTGGTTGATTGGTCTGTAGACTCCTGTCCGACCATGGAGGTCCAAGTCTGTCGCGAGACTCGTGGACGCATTTCCCTGTGGTAACTCCTCTTAAGTCGATTCTACAATCCTTCAACGATTTCCGCCTCATCCATTTATTCCTTAATATCTACTGGTCCCATGCCCCCGTGTCTGGATTCCCCCTAAGCATGGGCCCAGCCCACAGGAGGTGTTTGGAGGAGACGACGAGTGTGTTTTCTGATCCCCGGTCTCTGGAAGGTTTCAGAGGAACCACCCCGAGGGATTCCCTCCCCTGTCGTCCTCCTCCCGTCTTTCTGGTGAGACGAGGGGGTCGAGGGGATACCTTGTCTTCGAATGTTGGGACCTTCTTCTCACGCTATCAAAGCAGGTCTCAATTTGTATGCGAGTGGGGGCTGAGTCGTAAGGGTGCGTAAGGGTGAGGATCCATACATGGGTTTACTAGACTTTGAACACAAGTGTTTTTTAATTCTTGGATACATGACTACAAATACCCAGAGGGACCACCGAGTCACATTTTTATAGGTACACGTTACTTCCTCCGAGTCCTTTACACCCAAGTTTGGGAACCAGTCCTTCTAGGGGACCTCCTCCCGTGTCGTTGGGGGAGGTCATAGGAACGGACCTCTTAGGGTACCTGTCTCCTCCGACCACCCGATGTCAGGTGTCTCAGTGTTTCTCAGTCTGGACTGACTTCGCTGGCCCGTACCTACGTGATCACAAATATCCTTAAAAGAAGTCAAGTCAACGAGTCAACATAGGCTGAGAAACGCTGGGGTATTTAACGTCGTGCGGTCCGGAGGGACAGGTAGTGCTTGAGGGCCTTAAGTGAGTCTAAGTGCAGGTAGCTCAGTCACTACGGTAGGTCAGTGGAGTAGGAGACAACAGGGGAAGAGGAGGACGGGGGTTTGGGAGGGTCGTAGTCTCAGAAAAGGTTACTCAGTTGAGAAGCGTACTCCACCGGTTTCATGACCTCAAAGTCGAAATCGTAGTAAGGAAGGTTTCTTTAGGATCCCGACTAGAGGAAGTCTTACCTGACCAACCTAGAGGAACGTCAGGTTCCCTGAGAGTTCTCCGAAGAGGTTGTGGTGTCAAGTTTTCGTAGTTAAGAAACCGCGAGTCGACAGAAGTGTCAGGTTGAGAGTGTAGGTATGTACTGGTGTCCTTTTTGGTATCGGAACTGATCTGCTTGGAATCGGTCGTTTCATTACAGAGACGAAAACTTATACGATAGATCCAACCAGTATTGAAAAGAAGGTTTCTCATTCGCAGAAAATTAAAGTACCGACGTCAGTGGTAGACGTCACTAAAACCTCGGGTCAAATTAAAAGAACCATTAGCGGTTCTTGTCAGGTGTACAGGAAGTTGACCACCTTCCTATTAGTTACCTCTGCCAGGGAGGGGTGAACGTCATTTTTGTTACTCGGTAACTCTTCGTTTTGAATACACTTGAGTAGTTATAATATGACTGAGTTTTCCGAGGTACGACGAACTAAGGTAAATATACTAAAAGATCTTTCCGTTTCGACATCTCTGTCTTTTGTCTAGTCACCAACGGACCCCCGAACCCCCCTCCGAACTAATATTCCCCTATGCTCCTTTAGCCCCCAACTCACTACTTTGACAAGCCATGGAACCAACATTGCCACCAATGTGATGACGTACACAAGCAGGTTTAGCCGTCTTTACTTGCACTTTCCCCTTCCCCAAAATGACATAAATTTTTGGTATGGAATTTATTTTCCTCCCTGTTTCTTACGTGTCTTGTCTTCCGCTTTAAAAGACTGGTCGGGTATGTATACCTTGTCGCCGAGTAGACGGACTCCCGAGGATTACTAATCTGACATCGGTGGAGAGGACTGTGACGTCACAAGGACGGACGTAGGTTGGTTATAAGGGGTCGGACCCCAAGGTGTCTCGTTGTAAGACCCTCTAAATTAATTCACGGTTCTACTTCCCAATTTAAGAGGGGGGTTGGGGTGGGGGTATGGACCGTGACTCTCAAAGTCCTACAACGGACCTGTATAAGTTCGGAGTCCTTCAAAAGATTATTTTTCTTGTAGAAATTGAAAAGTTTGATTAAACCCCTGTCTTGTGGGTCCCACGGGACACCAGAAGGGAGAGGGTGATTGTACCGGACAACCGTAGGATACGTTGACAACCCATTTTGTGCTAAAACTTTTTAACGAATTAACGGAAAAATCGTAACCCATCAGTCATTAGAATTCTTGTTTAAGCTACGATTTATTGTTATAAGAATCCAAGACTATTGAAACGTATTAGAAAATTAGAGATATTTACCAAACGTGTCTAAATTGCAAGACTCTCATAAGAACTCACAGGGAACCTGTCGTTCCTCTAGTTTGGTCAGTTAGGATTTACTTTAGTCGGGACTTATAAGTAACCTTCCTGACTACAACTTCGACTTTGAGGTTATGAAAACCAGTGGACTACATTTCTCGACTGAGTAACTTTTTATGGGATTACGGCGCTTTCTAACTTCCGTCCTCCTCTTCCCCAGTTGTCTCCTACTCTACCAACCTACCGTAGCGACTGAGTCGTCTGTACTCAAATTCGTTCGAGGTCCTCTCTCACTTCCTGCCTTTTGGACCGTACGACGTCAGGTACTCCAGTGTTTCTCAGTCTACACTGAATCGATGACTTGTTGTTGTTCGAGAATACCACAAAATGTATGGTGGCTACGGCAACATAGTCTAGGAAAAACCTATATCCTCCGTCCCGTCTTGACTATTTAAAAACTGCTTTTAATGATAGTCGTCTCTTCGATACCGTTTCACATCTCATCTGCCTCTTTGGTTATATAAGTTTGTTAGTGACCCTTCTACTGTTGACGACTAATCAAATACTGATTAGTACTGACGAACTCCACAGTCTCGCACGAACTGTAACCCGATACTTACTTCCCGCACTTCAACTCCTTCTACGACGGAGACCAAAGTCCGAGTGTCAAGTCACCCTTTCTCTCTACTTGTTTGGTCATTGAGATCCTAAGTTCCATCATTCAAGTCACGATATTATATTCTCGAACACTATCTCCTCCTAACGTCTAGGTAGATCCCCTGGCCAAGGTAAACCCTACCCCGAAGTTCTTGACCTGTGAAGGTACGCCCAGACCTTCTGTACGAACAGGACCCTTCTGTCTGCCCTTCTCCTTCAAGTAGACTCTGTGTCGTGTCCCGTACGCGGTTGACGACAGAGCGAAGTTAGTGCAAAAACGGACCAGGAAAAGTCACGTCTCCTTAGAGAGGGTTCTTACTTAATGTCCGTAGAGGTCAGTGGGTCGGGTGTTGACGGATCTAGGTTTGTGGAGTAGGACAGACAAGATGGAGGGTTTATAAACAGACAAGTCAGGACAAGAAGGGTAGAGGTAAACGAACGAAGTTCTGAGTAGTGAGTAGGGTCTAAGATCGGAGAAACGATTAGAAAAGAAGACTAGGGACGTAGGGGTGGGGAACGTTAGGTCGAGACAATGCTTCAGTCCCTAGATGGACCCTTCAGCTTGGTGAGTGTAGTGACGGATACATCTTAAGAGGTCCCCGAAAGGTGACCGCTTCCCTTTTGGACTGGAGGAAACACTCGTCATGTACTGGGTAGTGCTACAAATGTTAAGGGGAGGTAGTATTTTGTTATTGTGTAGTTTGTCAAATAATATAAAATTGAATTTTGGATGTAGTAGGTAATCGGTTCTTGAAGTACCGTACGGGTCTCGAAAAGAGACTCTGGTTCGGGAAACGAACCTCAAAGGTCGGAAGAAAGAATACATTTCGGACGGGGTTTGTGTAGCGGATATTAAAGGTTAAAAGAAATTTCATTCACTCTTAAATTTCGGAACATTCACGTGTATAAAAATCCGAATCTGTTGAGAGAAGTTATAAAATTTCGGTAGAGTGGGTACGGATTAAGTTAACGTCAATAAAAATCACTCTAGGGAACTATCTTTCTCTGAAAAGTTTCTTAACTTGAATCAAAAACACCTTTGGTGAGAGAAAGTCCGAAAGAATAAAATAGTACGTACGCACGATTCAGTGAAATCAACACAACTGAGAAACGTTGGGGTACCTGACATCGGGTGGCCCTAGGAGACAGGTGCCCTAAGAGGTCCGTTCTTATAACCTCAGCCAACGGTAAAGGAGGAGGTCTCCTAGTAGGGTTGGGTCTCTAGTTTGAGTGTAGAGAATGCAGATGTACGTAACCGTCTGCCCAAGAAATGGTGATCGCCGTGGATCTTTCGAGGAATAAAGTAGTCAAAAACATTTGACAAAGTAACTTTACTGTTCGTGTCGACTGGGTCCCTCCCTCAGACGACTTGGTCCCTCGTCTCCACAACCGGGTCCTCTTTCGCCGACAGTCAGGGTCGTGCCACCCGTCACCCCTCCGACCCTCATGTCGGGTTCTTCTGCCGTGTGCTCCTCCTGTCGACAACAAACCTTTAAGAGTCTACCTTACCCACGAGAAAATTGCCTGAAGACGAACTGATTGGTTGTGAGGACAAAGAAAGATATTTTGTAGGGTGGACTATGGTGGGGTTCGGTTACGAGGAGAGGTTCCGTCGGAAACCTAGTTGGGTAGTTGAAGGTAAGATCTGAGTTCTTGATTTCACGAGGACGAATAAACCCTTTGACGAAAAGTGCAAGTGCGGATCCAAAGATAGAGAAGAGTACGTTAGGATTTAAGTCTAATCCTAAATGGTCAGTGTACAAGATTTTCCGAGTCGGTTCTCACCTCTCTGACCCGTTGTTTCACTGCAGACGAACTCGACGAAACACCCCTCGGTCTTTTTACGTAAATGTGTTGTCCCGATTGAGTGTCTATGACTCTGGTTTGAACCCAAATGGTTTACCCTCTCTCTTGCACCCTCCTGTTCGTCCTTTATGTCCCACCTGTCTATAGTGCACACACACACGTACGCACGCCTCAACGAAGTCAGTGCAGGTCGAGAAACGTTGGAGTACTTGACATCGGGCGGTCCGAGGAGACAGGTACCCTAAGAAGTCCGGTCTTATGACCTCACCCACCGGTACAGGAAGAGGTCCCGTAGAAGGACTGGGTCCCTAGTTTAGACCGTCCGTCTAAGAAATGACAGACTCGGTGGTCTCTTCGAACATTTTATCTATTCGTTGTTCCTATATGACATATCGGGTCCCTGAATATGGGTAATAGAACCTTATTGGAGATTACCTTATATTAGATGTTTTTGTGATTTGGTGATATGTCATGGGGACTTTGATTGTGTTATAACATTTGGTTGCCAGAGGTTGATTTTCCTTGTGTGAACTAAGAGTACGAACGGGACTGGAAGGAACCCTACTTCCACCTAACTGGGGGTCCTAGGTTCGTTCAGTAACGTGGAGAGTCATAATCCTGTGAACTCCCCGACGGAGATCCTTCTGACACTTCTGACTTCTGGTGACGACCCGAATGACACAAACATCTTAACAGAAGTTTCGATTAAGGAACGAAACCCTTAAACCATCCACAAATATATGAAGGAGGCTAGGAGGGGAGGGTGTGAGGTGTGCAGATGCATAGTGTATTGAAACCGGATATATCGTAAAGAAAGATTTTAATTTTACAAGAGTCCTACACCTTCATTTTCTCTCTCTCTCTTTTTTTTTCTCCCGTCCCCTACGTCACCCCCTCTCCTCGTCCTTCTTATTTGTTCTTCCTTTCCTTTCGTCCTTCCTTTAAACGTTTGACTCCTAGAAGGGTGGCGGGTCCGGTAAAGTGAAAAGACATTTCTGAAAACATTTGCAGTCAGAACGTAATCGAGTAAACGTCACCGTTCACGAGAATCGTTGTATCACCATAAGTTTAACCTAAACCCGTTGCCTGTAAGGGACTTCATTAAACGTGTATAATCGAGGTCTCAAAGTCCTCGACCTCAACGAATCCTCGTCTCTGAGACCGAGGGACCTAAGACCACTCATTCCCCGTGCCTACTACCTTCGATCCCGGCGAACCATGGACCATGGGTTTCGGGTTCGAGAGAGACGTCGGGTCGGGGGTTCCCTCCTCCAAAATAGTCGGGACTAAAAGTGATCCGAACTGACAGGGAACGTCTAAGAGGACTACAGTTTTGTTGGGTAGTGTCCCCAAATGTTTATACGACCCAGAATCTTGGGGGACCTACTCTAGGGTAGGTTTTGAATCCTTTGGTCTGAGTTCCTCTCCGTTCCTCAGACACAAGAATCGTCCTACTTGCTTCACTGAAAGGTTCCGGAAGGAGTCTCGGTGAAACACGGTCGAGGAGTTATAGGTCCGACCCTTTGACTCGTAGGAGAAAGAAGATGGTTCAAGAGGTGTCGAAGGTCGCCGAAGACCTTTTCCCTGTCAAACTGTCGACTGGGACTCGGGTCGCTACCACGACTTCCGACGAGTCCCGTCCACCGTACATTCTCGTCGAAAGGAAGGAGTCCTGGGGACAGAGGAACCCGTATCCCTGAGAATATTGGGGTGGTCCCGATTACTTTGTAGGGACGGACGGACCTTCACTTGAAGGTGGGATCCTCTGGCGGTTTAGATGACACTCCTAGAATTTAGCCATCTACTAATCTAGTTATTTATCCAGCTTGATCTATCTATCCATCTATCTATTTATCTATCTATCCAGTAAAGTACTATCTCGTAGACTCTATCTACTAAAACCAAGTAAAGGTCTCTGGACACCCGGAACTCGGTCAGAGAAACGGAGAGGCTCGGGGTGTGTCAATAGATATTTTACTTACTTGATTTCAATTGGGACCTTCGGACACGAACAGAAGGATCTTCACAGGGTCCGTCAGGTTGCCTCCCTCCAGTGAAACTCACCGTCCGTGACACAGGGGTACCACCTCCACCATGTCCACTCTTCTCCTCCACGCCCTCATTTACGGTGCACGTCACCTCCTACCCTAGTCTTACTTTACGCGCCTCCTTTCCTAAGGGAATCTTCCTTTATCCTTCTTCTCTCGACCGGAGGCGAATTCCCTCTGTACAGGTCGGACCTCCAAGCTCCACCCGAAAAACGGACAAAATCAAAACCGATACGTCCCAGAACCAACGACACGTCCGAAGACAAATCAACGTCACTCACCCCCTGATGAGATCAATGTGCACCCGAGTCATCGACACCGAGAACCCAAGATCTCATGTCCGAGTCGTCGGAACCGTGGGTCCGGGTCAGTGACGTCGTACACCATAGAAGGGGTTGGTCCCGGACTTGGGGACAGAGGACGTAACCGTTCGTCTAAGAAATAGTCACTTGGTAGGTCCTTCGGGATCTCCACCGAAATTCCCTTCACCGACGTCGTTCACCGAAGACTAACTCCGGTGGTGAAGGACTCTTTCTGTTTAGACCCACATTCCACCGTTCTTCCACCCATTCAGTCTAAAGGAACTTGGGAAAGGGGTAGTGCAACCTCGAGACGGGTACCCTGTTCACACTGTTTCCCCCCCACCAAGACAGGGAACCCTGGCCCTATCTACCCATAACTCTCTCCTCTTTAAGAGGTTCATCGTAAAAAAGATGTTCCTGTGTATCTGACTCGTCTTTCCGACACTCGACCTCTTCTACGTGGGGTGTGCCTCAAGGGTCCAATCTTGTACCCCGACCTTCTCAAAGTGCTGAAGGCCCTTGTAAAAGGAATGCCCTTTACCGTAGTCAGTCACAGGTCGGCACTACGTTGGACCCCTCCACCACCACTGCCTGCTCACGGTCCGAACCTCCTCCCCGGTACATTCTTAGACCTCCGACAGATCGGTGCCCGGGTCGAAACACTCGAGCAAGGCCCTAGAACTCCTTCTGTGACGACGAGACATCTGAGTTAAAAGGATAGATCTCTATTCCCCTACTCTAGAGGATCCCCCGGAGAGAAAGTCTGGTGAGTTCGGATCCCGAGTCCCCTTACGGCATAACGGTCCTCTGACTTAATCGTTCTACGAAGTAGAGACGGAACCCTTTGGCTCAGAGACTAAACATTGTATACTCACTACACTTACCCTCTGGTCGTTCGGGACCCCCGGAGGTGCAATGTCTACTACTTTGAGAGGGTTAAATACCACAGGGAGGTCATCGTTCCACGTATGGAACGTGGGTCTAGAACCAAAGAATATGGGAAGAGGTTACTTTCCTTGGTCCCGAGGAACCTCTTGACTGACTAAGATCCTGACTTCTTCCTGTATACGTTCTATTTGGGTGTCACAGGATGTGGTCTTTCATACCCTCACGACTGTGTACACACGTACGTACGTGCGTGTGTGTGTGTGTGTGTGTGTGTGTGTGTGTGCGTGCCTTTCACTATTCCGATACAGTTTCTGTGTCCTCGATTGACTTTCTCGAGGGTTTAAATTGTTTTTTATTTATACCATCATAGTCTAATATTGGGCTACATAATTCATTCATACTCAGGTATGACGATTGATCTACTTACTTATTTGTTTATTTTCCTCCTTCCTCTATTTGGGAGGACACGTCTTCTTAAAGTTTCTTAACTACACCCGAAGTACGTCACTGAAATAAAGTTTCTTGTCTTATACCCTCCACTCATCTTGTCCTTTTTTCTCGTTGAAATGCCACCTCTTTAGAATCCTTGTGTCTCATCCGTAAATGCTTGCGACAATCCGTCTACCAATTTTAATTGGAGTTGTTACTGTTGAGTGTCACTATCATCCGTGGGAACTATGTTACACTACTTTTATCGTGGAATGGAGACACCAAAAGGAAGGGTTTTGGGTGTCGCGGTCACCCCTTTTATAGTCTGTCTAAGGTTATCTCCGTGTAAGACGTTTTATCGACTGACCACGGGGAGTTCTGACAGTTCCAGTAACTGTTGTGTCTCTCAGAGCCCATAGCAGTCTTGGTTCTCTTCGGATTTCTCCGTACTCCCGTCCATTACACCTTAGGACCGACCCTAGGACCTCGTCTCTCTGCCCTCTAATCGATTTTTGCTTCCTTTGGTCTCAGTTTATACGCGAAATCAAATTTCGCCACCAAGTAATGGACACTGTGTAATTACATGGTGTTATTCCATTCTACGATTATTGTCCCCTTCGTCCCAAATCCCATGCGTGTTTACGACAGGGTACCGTTGAACATATGTTTAGATTCAGGTAGAAACATTTAGTTGGTATAAAGTTTTTGTAGTTTCGTTTAGATTCAGAGGGGATTCTAATTTTTAAATGTTGTTTTTGTTGTTGCTTTCCTCCTGAGTCATGTAGGAGCCTCACTGAAACTGTACGATATCCTCGATACAAGTGCAGAGAGAGAGTCCCGAAGCCATTAATTAGTACGTATTACTTATCTAAATTTTAATCGGGTCCGTAAAACCATTGTCGACCAGGGGGGTCAGGGGGGGTCTTAGGTGTTATATGCTAAATAAAACTGTCTGACAAGGACCTTCGTTACCACCCCCTTCGTGTTTTCTAAACGATGACGAACCTTTTACCAGGAAGACCAGGGGTCGACTCCCAGACAGCCCCTTCGACCCTCGGACCCAGATGTGAGGGTAGGACGGCAGTTTCGGGACCTACCTAGGGAAATGAAGGGTGACTACTCCCACACAGACCGGCATAGACGACCTCGTTCCCCTCACACACGCCTACGGCCGGTCACGATCGACCACTCCCTACTGACCGAAACGGGAGACGGTTTCCTGTGCGGTCGGAGGAGGACCGTCCAGCACCCACGGTAAGGTCCGTCTTCCCGACCACGACTCCGACCTGGTGTCTGTCGGTACGACCTCCGGTACCTACCCCCACCTTCGCCCCACACTATCAGGTCGAAGCTCTTTCCTTAGTCTGTCAGGACCGGGACCAGACCCAAGACTAGGGTGTTTCGATTTCTAAGTACTCGTTACATGGGGAAGAGAGACCCGGACAAAGGTCGCACAGCCACTACTTACGTCCAGACTTCAGACTGGACGGGTCGGGGTTCAAGACTATTAGTGCGGTAGAGACCGTCGGCTAATGAGGGGAGCCTATAAGAATCAAGTAGGGAGCTGATAAACCTGTTTTATTACAACATTTAAACCTCTTTGGTGTTCGGGAATCGTAAGACAGGGATCCAAAAATTCTCTCGTTCTAATAAATGTGAAAAGGTAATGCTTCGTCACCTCAACTACTTTACAGTATTGTTTTCACAATGGAAAGAGTACCGCAAGGAGTACTGGGACGCACGCACGCACGCACGATTCAGTGAAGTCAACAGGATGAGAAACGCTGGGGTACCTGACACAGGGTGGTCCCAGGAGACAGGTCCTCTAAGAGGTCTGTTTTCATGACCTCACCCAATAGTACGGGAGGAGGTCCCCTAGAAGGGCCGGGTTCCTACCTTGGACGCAAGAGAGTGTAGAGGCCGTAACTGTTCGTCTGACAAATGGTGTGGACCCTTCGGGAGGTACCCGGGCTTTGGTGGTCATTAAACTTACAGGGTTTGTTAGTAGAAGCACCTAGGGAACGAGATATGAATGTCGCTGAACTAAGTAAGAATAAAATTGAGGAATACAAGGTCTTTTATTTATTTCCGATCACCCTATGGTATAACCTTGGAGAGACTTCAGGTGTTTTCTTTCCTCAAGACAATGTCGTAAAGGACAGGAACTCTTTATGACCTCAGAGTGGCGTCCTTTAGATATTTCGATGAGTAACGACGGTCTGTGTCTTCCCAGACAACTTCAAGTTCCGGTCCACTCTCAGGTCAGAACATCACGGACCCACAAATCACCGAACTCATTAAGTAGGCGGTGTAACAAGTTCGGACCGGTCGAAAACATAAAGAGGGATGAAACTTGGTACCAGGGGGGTAGCCTTTCTTCCCCCAAACCCAGACCCACCCCTTCCACACACGACCTTACCCCCACGGAGTCGTGGGAGACTTCTATACCGACCCCACCGTCTCCACTCTCCGTCAGAGTTTCCAGGGGATCGGGACGTCGGGTGCAGGGGATGAGGGACTGGTGCACCCGGAGGTTTCCGGTCACGTCGGTCCAATTGGGAAACGGCGGAGACCTCGGAGACACACTTAATCTGTCCGCGAGGCCGTCCACTACTGAACGTGTTCAGAGTCGGTTCTTGGCTCTCACGGACCCAAAGACCGACCACGGATCGGGGTGGATGTGGGGCACCATTCCATGGACACCAGGTCCCTATTGAACGCGGCAGCATTTGCCGTCAGGACTCTTCACGACGAACCGACCCGGGTGGACAGGACAGAAGGTGTGGGACACTCGAGGCAAGTCGAGACGGCGTCTCTAGTCTCCCACCTCCTTTCCAACGAACAACGAAGTGGTCGAGGAGGGGGTACCTTTGCTGACGAGAGAGGAGGAAGAGTGGGAGGGGTGCGGGGCGTAGATGACTTTTGGACCCACTGTGAGGTAAACAAAGACAGATAAATAAGTTGTCCCCTTAAAATGTGTCCTCTTGAGTCACGTCAAGTCAGCGAGTCAGCACAGGCTGAGAACCTCTGGGGTACCTGACGTCGTGCGGTCCGAAGGGACAGGTAGTGGTTGAGGGCCTCGAACGAGTCCGAGTGCAGGTAACTCAGCCACTACGGTGGGTTGGTAGAGCAGGACACAACAGGTACACTTCCACGTGTACCGGGTACCATTATTTTCTTTACGTACAATTTTGTTGTTACTCTCGAATAAAAGTACAGTATATTAGTTCTTAATGTTTCTTTCTATTGTAGTTCACAATTGTATATACGTCCATTTATCCTTACAAACATATAACAACACCCGCACTTTTACCTACTCTCCGAAAATTTCTAGTAAACTATTCATATCTATAGTTTTGAGGTCTAGATTGTTAAGGTGAAGATCCTTAGATAGGTTTTCTCTACTAGATGTATGTTCAGAAGTTTCTAAATACACGGTTTCTACAAATAACAAAGTAACAAATGTTATCACTCTTTGCCCTTTCACTTTTGACACTAGCGAGTCAGTACAGACTAAGAAATACCGGGGTACCTGCCTCGGGTCGTCCGAAAAGACATGCACCCTAAAGGGTTCGTTTTAGCGACCTCACCTAACGGTAAGCGAAAAGGTCCCCCAGCAGGGTTGGGTCCCTAACTTGAGTCCAGAAGACGCAACGTCCGCCTAAGAAGTGACAGACTCGGTAGTCCTTCCGGGGAATTCAAGAACCGTTGTTGGGTCTACCAGTATTTGTCCTCGACCAAGTATTCAGTACAAATAGGATTCCTTATGACACACCCGTAATCATTCACCTCACACCCGGAGGCACTTGTCGTACTTTCCCCGAGGTTCTGTGTCACAATTCACCTCTTTCGTACTGTCCTTACTCTGTATATTATATCAGAGTAAGTATGTTCTTTTTACGTCTCGTCGTGTGTGCACGCACATCTGTGTACCTGTTGTGTAGGCTCCTAGTGTATTCGAGACCCTCTCCTCGCCCTTACTACCTCCTCTAACTGTTCTTTTTCCAATTTATTGACTACCACTTTGTCCCCGAGTCTTGTTAACTCTAGTGACTAAGCGTTAGACTATTTTTGTGTATCTACAGATCTAAGTGTAGAGTCAAAAGTTTTTGACTTCAGTTTATATTTTTAACTTACTTTTTCATCAGTTTTAATTCATTTATAAATACTGAAAACGTCTCCTCACTCAAAAGAGATTGTAACTCCGAGACCTTCTTTAGTGTTTCCCTTCTAACTTTTTAAGGTGACGTCTTGTTAACCTTTGCAGACACGTTTGACGGAACATGTTTAAGTTCCCTTTGTTCGTTCGGTCTGTTTTCCCTGACGACGATACACCTAACACGTTATTCATTAATGAATTTAGTTCCGTGTTTTGTCGGGTCGATTGTTTGTCTATTTAACCCTGTACAAACGAAATCTTCTCCTAAGTGGTGTAAAGAAAATTTACCCTGCTAGAGGACTTCATAGATTTTATATGAAAAAAAGGGGGGTTTAAGGAGATGGGACTGAAAGGTCCCATTTAATTTAATTTAATTTAATTTTTCGGTAGAGACCGAAGGAACCAAGAGAAACGAGGGTTCTACGTTGCCAGACCAGGTGTTCACCTCCTACGACGACATCCAGCCTACTCGGAGGTCCTGATCCGTCTCCATTGGTGAGTCTCACCGGGTAGGTACTGGTGACGTGTCGCCGACACCCCGTCGTTTTCGAAGAGACCCGAAGGGAAAGGAGCAGTGGAGACCGGACGGGGGAGTCTACTGGACTACTCTATTATGTACCCACCTCCGTTCGAGACAAGGGACGACAAAGGATTCCCGGACCCTGGGTTGTCACTGGACGTCACAACAACAACAACAAGTCAACTATTCAACACAGACTTAGAAACGCTGGGGTACCTGACGTCGTACGGTCCGAGGAGACGGGAGGTGACAGAGGGTCTCAAATGAGTTTCAGTACAGGTGACTCGACCACTACGATAGATCGGTAGAGTAGGAGAGGGTGGAAGAAGAGGAGGAAAGGAATCAAAAAGGGTCGTAGTTCCAGAAAAGGTCACTCAGTCGAGAAGTGTAGTCCACCGGTTTCATAACCTCGAGGTCGTAGTCAGGAAGGTCACTTGTCAGTCCTGACTAAAGGAAATCCTAACTGACCAACCTAGAGGAACGTCAGGTTCTCTGAAAGTTGTCAGAAGAGGTCGTGGTGTTAAGTTTTCGTAGTTCAGAAACCATGAGTCGGAAGAAATACCAAATTGAGTATAGGCATGCACTGATGACCTTTTTTGTAACATAGTTGGCATGGAAACAGTCATTTCACTACAGATTCAAACAGTATCGAAAGGTTGGTTCCTCGTTGACAGGAAATTAAAGTACCGACGCCAGTGGTAGACGTCACTAAAACTTCTGGTTCCTTTACTTTAGATAGGGAAAGGGGGAAGATAACCGGCACGTTACTGACCAGGTCTACGGTACTAGAATCAAAAGACTTACACTCAAAATTCGGTCGAAAAAGTGAGAGGAGAAAGTGGAAGGAGTTCTCCGAGAGATCAAGAAGTGAAAGACGGTAATCTCACCATAATAGACGCATAGACTCCAACAACCATAAAGAGGACCGTTAGAACTAAGGTCGAACACTAAGTAGGTCGGGTCACAAAGTGTACTACATGAGACGTATGTTCGATTTATTCATCCTACTGTTACGTGTCGAAATAGCATGAGGAAAGGGTTAAAACTTGGGACGTCACCCAAAAGGTAATTACAGGTGAGCACAACCTAGGATTTACGGGACGACCACAAGTCCGGACACTTAGTCCCAGAGGGAAGAGAAAAGACTGATTTATTGTACGGTCCGAGGTGTGATAGAGGAACCACCGGACCTTCTACGGGATCTTAGAATCATCAAGAAAGACTTGAACCAGGACTTACTTCCATCGGAGACGTAGGTCCGGTCCTTCGAGGATCCTGTGGAGTAGACGAAGGATGCATCCGTGTCGGGACTTTAAAGACGAACGTAGACCAGGACCTCCTTAGAACCTCCGAAGTGTCTCCTCCACTGTGACGTCGAGAGGGACTTCCTACTCGTCCTCGAGGAGTCTCTACTTCCCTCCTCAGTCGTCCACGATTTCTCGCACCACACCTCTCTCGTCTCACCTCGGGAAACACGAGCCCGACACCTCCACCCTCCAGTTCAACGTCTGTTCCCGTCGCGTCCTCGACCGTTTCCCTGGGTTGGCACCTCTATCCAAACGACCCGACCCCGACTTCCGTTCCCGACCCAGTCCTCCAAATTTCTTCTTTCGTTCACCACCTTACTTTGTATCCTGTATTAGGAAAAATATGTCCTTTTCCTAAGTGTATCTCTGTCACGTACGTACACTCACCCTCCGTCGTCGCCAGTGCACCCCGACGTGGGTGTCGACATTAAGTGAGTAAGTAGAGAATCAGGACCACAGACAAGGTCCGAACTCGGTCCATTCCCCGAGGGTCTCCTGAGTTTACAAGAAAGAATGGAGTTTCCTCACTCCCTTAGTCTCACCCGAAGGACCTCCACCACTGAGAAGGTTGTCCACTGTCCTTCGGGTCCCATCTTATTCTACGTTCACCCGAGGACCCTTAGTGTAAACGAGTCCGCGGGAGGTACAACTCTCCTCAACTCCCTTTACTCGGCGACTGATAGTCCCTCTGGGTCCCTGTCCCGTGTCACGTCGGACCTCACGGGGGACCCCCACCGGCCTCGGAGGTGGACCTCAGGATCGTGGCGTGGACGAAGTGGACCACCCACATGTAGGCAAGGAAGAAGGGGTTTACCCTCCGGACCCCCGAGACAGGCAGGGGTCCTTTGTACCAGTCCCCAGAACGGTTCGGTCTGGAGACGACTTCCTGACCCAACCGACGTCACCACTCCTCCGGTAGACGGGTCCCCCGAGGAGGTCGGAACGGCTACTCGTCCTGCCCCGTGCCCTGGGACCAGGCTCCCCGTTGGCCTCAGTGTAGAGTACCTCCTCCCGTCCCGTCTCCATTCATACAGTCACTCCCTCTTCAAACCGTTATTATGAAAGCCCCGAACCCAAGAGGGGAGGTCGTGGGAGAAGGGTTTTTTTAGTAGTCCGAAACGTCCTCCGTCCGTTAAGGAAACACACGGTTTCTGTCTGAAGACGGTCTAATGACTTTTACTCGTCGCTTAGTTTTATGTCAAGACCACCGAACTCGGCGTGGAGGTCCGACGACACGTTTGGTGGACGAACCCTCTTTGGTCTGAACCTCCGTAGCGAGTTCAGTTTTGGACCGTGCAGACGGGAGACCACCAGACAAGCACGTTTCTGTGGTCGAAGGGTGGAGAGCCTGTGATGTGTCAGATAAAGTCAAGTCAAGTCAGCGAGTCACCACGGGCTGAGAAACGTTGGGGTACCTGACGTCGTGTGACAATCCTTTAGGTATTCCTCGTAAACTTTTTATTTGTGTACGAGAAAAAGTGGAAGACGACGACGATTCAGTGAGGTCAGCACAGGCTGAGACACGCTGGGGTCTCTGCCGTGGAGTGGTCCAGGGGGCAGGGACCTTAAGAGGTCCGTTCTTGTGATCTCACCCGACGGTAAAGGAAGAGGTCACGTACTGTCACTTTTCACTTTCACTTCAGCGAGTCAGGACAGGCTGAGAATCGTTGGGGTACCTGACGTCGGATGGTCCCAGGAGGCAGGTATCCTAAAAGGTCCGTTCTCATGACCTCACCCACCGGTAACGGAAGAGGCAAAAGTGGAAGATCCGAAGAATTTCAGATTCTTTATGTACAGTAAACGTGATGACTATGACTAAACATAAGTCGTTTTATTCTTTGAAAAGAGGATTTCTACTCGAGATTTCTGTCTTTTCACCAAAAATAGTGATTTGGTGTCTCTGTTCCTTGTGAATCTACTCGTATCCTCGAAGTCGGACTATACGGACCCACGACAAACCAGGTAAAGAACCCACACTCACTTCACTTTCAGCGAGTCAGCACAGACTGAGAAACGCTGGGGTACCTTAAGAGGTCCGGTCTTATGACCTCACCCATCGGAAAGGGAAGAGGTCCCCTAGAAGGGTTGGGTCCTTAGCTTGGGTCCGGAGGACGTAACGTCCGTCTAAGAAATGGTCGACTCGGTGTTCCCTTCGGGAAAAGAACCCATCGTTCTCAGTGACTTCCACGGATTTCCCGTCGGATTGGATCCTAATTCTCTTAGTCAGATGAACGTACGTACGATTCACCGAAGCAGTACAGGCTGAGAGACGCTGGGAGACCTGCCATCGGGTGGTCCGAGGAGACAGGTACCCCTAAGAGCTCCGTTCTTATGGCCTCACCCAACGGTACCAAAGGAGGTCCCCTAGAAGGGCTGGGTCCCTAGCTTGGGTACAGAGAATACAGAGAACGTGACCGTCCGTCCAAGAAATGGTGACCGCGGTGGACCCTTCGGGTTCTCTTCGTCTGACGGACATTTGTTTAATAAAGTTGAGAGGGCAAAGGAGGAGACATTTTACTCCCACTATTATCCTAAATAGACCATCTTAACAGGACTCCCAGTTCACTGAGATGTATACATTATATGTATGTTTATAAAACTTAGCGCAGACTGAGTACGATGGATTCACGAGCTCTAACAATAATAGAATTCCACATTCTCCAGTCCGACTAGGTCGGTAGACGTCATATCTGTTCCTTACGCCGTTTACCAGTGAAACTCGGGGGTCGTAGGCTTTCAGAAGAAGGACCCCTGACCGTGCAAAGACGTGACCCCTTTATCCTCCCCCGTCTGTCGGGGAGCAGTACCGGTACACTGTGGGAGACTCTGTCCTTGGTACCTGTTCCCTGTGTGTAAGTCTCTACGGGTCGTCGGGAGTCGGTCCGCCCACCCACCAGTGTCACCCCACCCTGTCTATCCCGTGGAACTCGACTGTCACGAAACCTCACTGGGACGAACCAGGAGTCGACGGTCTTGGAGACCAAAAACCGAGTGGGTTTCGAGACGGAAGGAGACTTAAGACACTCGACAGGTCGTCAAGGGAACTCTCAGTAAAGACAGTGAAGATGGACCCTTAGGACTGTCGTATTCCAGTGGCCCCAGGTCTCCCCCGTTCCCCGAACCGGTTTCAGTGTGGCGTTCGGATCCTCTCAGTCACGACTGGGGGGGACGGATGCAGTGACCAGGACCAGGAGGTGGGTGCCCCTCCCATTTGACCACACAGGAAGGGTAGATCCGTGTCTCGGCGCCGCATAAACTTCCTCATCGTTGTGTAAGACTTGACGACGTCCTGGGCTCTTTTGGGGTTTGGTCATGTAAAGTCCGTGGTTCGAAAAGGTCCCCGATGTTTGAGGGGAAGAGACCTAGGGAAATTGGTTATCGCGTTTAGGTAGCCACCAAATGTCAAGTTCCCGAGGGGGGTCACCGATAGAACGACCGTCGTCCCGGATCTTCCGGACCTGTCGACTGAAGGACCTGGTCTCCGATCCTGGTGGGAGTATTCGCCAACCTGACTGAGGGTTCGTCCCTGAACATTCCACCCCGTCTCTCCGGTCCAGGTCTGTGTTACCTTAACCCGGGTTCTCACTTGCAAAGGGACCTCCTTACAAAGGGTCGTGGGAGGGACTCTACGGGGGACCTCCCACGACAGGGGTCCGGGGTCTCCGCACCGGTACGGACAACAAGATACCTAAGGGGTCGCCTCCGGGGACACAGGACTCACACCACTGTCCGCTCCGAACAGAGGTATAATATCCAACGTTTCCGGTAGGTCTCAGACGACTTTTTATTCTGTGCACACGAGGTGTTACACTCACACAGGTGCACCTTTGTGTGCGAGAGTGAGTGTACGAGAGTGTGTGCGTGCGTGTGTATGACATTGTTGTTTCTCGAAACAGTTATAGTTAGTAATTGACTCACTAGTGAAAGGACATGACACGACTCAGCGAGTCAGCACCGGCTGAGAAACACTGGGGACCACCCTGACGTCGGGCGGTCCGAGGATACAGGTACTCCTAAGTGACCTTACCCAACGGTACGGGAGGAGGTCCCCTAGAAGGACTGGGTCCCTAGCTTACGTCCAGAGAGCATGACGTCCACTTAATAAAGGTCGACTCGGTGGTCCCTTCGGGTACTTATGACCTCACCCATCGGATAGGGAAGAGGTCCCTGACAAAGGTTGGGTCCTTAGTTTGGTCCCAGAGGGCGTAACGTCCATCTAAGAAATGGTCGACTCGATGGTCCCTTCGGGTTAGTGAAAGAATGAAAAAAGATTTATGACACCCTCTCTCATCCTATCTTTTGTGTTAAGCAAACTCCGGGGACTCGGAGTCAAAGGGGGAGACGGAGAGGGGTCGTCCGTTCCACGACTTACGGACCACGTCTCCTTTCGTGCGGACAGCCCGGTAGGACAGAAGGGTCCCCTCTGCCTCCACCCCGGGTGCCCGACCCTTGGGCCCAGGACGAGGACGGACATCAAGACGTTTGGACGTGTTGGGAGTCACGACTGCTCCTCGGCCCAGGGTTCCCGTGGAACTACTTCTTCTGTGACGTAGGCAGGTTCCTCCAATGTCGAGACGTCCTTTCTCTAGGTGTCTGTTACTGTCCAAGGTATACACAGGACTGTCCTCTTCCAGTTCTCCCGTCTCTCTAGGATTGGGTCCCACCCTCCTCTCTCAATTTCTTTTTACTCGGATTCTCATCTCCCACTCCTGCTCAGTCTCTTTGTCTCTGTAGTCTAGATAAATATATATCTCTCTAGATATATAAATCGGTTTCGAAAAGGTCATCAGTACATACCTACACTCTCAATCTGGTATTTCTTTCGACTCGTGGCTTCTTAACTACGAAAACTTGACACCACAATCTCTTCTGAGAACTCTCAGGGAACCTGACGTTCCTCTAGGTTGGTCAGGTAGGATTTCCTGTAGTCAGGACCCACAAGTAACCTTCCTGACTACGACTTCGACTTCAAGATTATTAAAACGGTGGACTACACTTCTTGGCTGAGTAACCCTTTTTGAAACCCAGACCCTTTCAGACTCCCGTCTCTTCCCCTGTTGTCTCCTACTCTACTAACCTACCGTAGTGACTGAGTTACCTGTACTCAAACTCGTTTGAGATCCTTATCACTTCCTGTCCATTCGGACCGTACGACGCACCAAGAACCCCAACGTTTCTCAGCCTGTACTGACCCCCCGACTTGTTATTACACACACACACACCCTCCCCACCCTCACTATTCCCCACCTGTAAGGTCCAACTCTCTGAGTCTCTCCTGATTTCTGTCGTCTCAGAAATACCCTTCGAAACCCTTTGCACTCGACCAATCTCCTACTTCTGGTTCCTCCTACTCCACTCCGACCGCTCAGTCCCTCGATCTCGACATTAACTGTTCCTGTGACTCACTACCTCTGAGACTGGTACTCGTCGGTACCCTCTCCCGGGGTCCCTACTCGAACTTTTGGCGTACCCGTACCGTAGTCGTCCTGACCCCCTCGGAACCCACTCCCGAATTTCCTTCCGCCTAAGTTCTAGCTGAGTCCAAAGACCTAGTCCGCTGAGATCGACCTTGCCGTAGTATCTACTACTTACGTTCTTCCCCTGGGTCCAAAGTCCCCACAGTCCCCTGTGGACTGTGGAAATGGTTTGTCCATTTGGACAAACCTGCACTTTAACTCTACGGACACCTGTTCAACGCCCGTCCGTATGTCTACAAATCTCAATTCCCTTCTCCTCCGTCTCTCACCACACTACTTCCCCCTGGGTCCGGTTCCTTTCTAAGGAACATTCTCCTCTCTCCGGTCTGGCACGCACAGAAGTTACCCTCTTCCGGTCTCGCTTCCGTCACCCCAGTCTGGTTCAGGTTTCACAAACCAGTCTTCCAGTCGAACGTCTCCTCGTCCCCCGTAGGAATCGGGGAAGGTTCCTCGGGGGAGGGACGAGAAGGTGATTAGGTCCTCCCTTTCTTCCCTGGTAGGTCCTTTCCACAGGTGTGGGGTCAAACGTGCACGTCTCCGATACTGTTACCTCTGTGTCTTCTCAGAACCTTCTCCGTACGCGAACACCAGTGGTCACAGGGTTTGGAATGGTAGGTCCCCGACCATGGAAAGACCGACACCTGTATCTTCTCCGTCACACGGGGAGAGGGGTGCGAACCCGTCTGCCCTACCCCGGTACACTGGAGTCGAGCATCCTTTGACCGAACTTGGGACTCAACGTCATTTTGTCTACTGCTGTCGTGGACGGGAACTGAGACGAACACACTTACAATTATACTCTTCCGTCGTGGGTCGGTCTCAGGTGAGAATGATCTGCGACCGGTAATGACAACACTACCGGTTCGTGGAAAAGGGACAGGCCTGAACGAACGTACGGGTAACGGAAAAGGTCCACAGGAGAGGTGTGTTAGGTCCCTGGGTCCCCGGACTCGTCGTGACGGGGGTACTAGACTCCTGTAGACCTATCTTCGGATGATCCGACCAATACTCATGACTTGTATCTAAGGATGACATCCCTCATCGGTCTAGGGTCTCTCCGTTCCCTCAGCGAGAAGTAAAGTTTGTTATTGGACATAAAAGAATATTTTTACTACATATAAGTACTACGTTAAAAATTTAGTCCAATACTAACGAAATGTTACAACGCGACCAAAAGTGACACGTCGCTTCACTTAGTCGATGTGCACATGTATATCGGGACGGGAGAGCCTGGAGGAAGGGCGTCGGGTGGGGGACCCAGTAGTGTCTCGCGACTCGACTCGAGGGCCACGATATTCGCGTCGGGGACCAGTGACCAATGGACAAGTGTATGTCGTCCCACATATGCCTCTTCCGCGACCGTGGGGTGAGGTCCTGAGAACGGACCTTTTAGGGTCCCTACTTCCCGGGCTACCCGACACCAGGTACCCCAGTGCTTCTCAGCCTGTGCTGACTTACTGAAGTGTGAGTGAAAAGTGGAAGTACGTAACCTCTTCCTTTACCGTTGGGTGAGGTCACAAGAACGGACCTTCTAGGGTCCCTGCCCCCTCGGACAACCCGACGGCAGATACCCCAGCGTGCCTCAGTCTGTGTTGACTCCACCGAATCGTCGTCGTCGTGGTCGTCGTCACATATATATATAGTTACGACGAGAGTTTAGTAAGACGGAAGAGGAAGGGAGTGGCACAAGGGTCAGGTAAGAACTGCAGACACAGAAAAAAGGACGGGACGTTTATCTAAGTAGATATGGTGAAAAAGATCTAGGGTGTATATACGTAGTTATATACTATAAACGGAACAAAAAGAGAAAGAATGAAGTGGGACATACTATCAGAGATCCAGGTGGGTGCTGCGGTGTTCACTGGGCCAAAGTAAGGAAAAATACCGACTCATTATAAGGTAACATGTATACGTAGTGTAGGAGGAATAGGTAAATCCAACGAAGGTACAGGAACGACAACATTTGTCACGATGTCACTTGTAGCCCCACGTACTCAGAAAAACTTAATACTCTCAAACTTATTCTTCGGACTGAGACTCTCCATTGGTAGTGGTGGACGTCATCTATCTTACACTTGGAGACTTCTGCGGGTGTACGAAAAGGCGTCTTGCCCACTTGCACCTTTAAACGTTCCGTTTCCCGTGAAGCGTCCACACTAATCTACGCCCTGGGACTCTGTCTTCGTACTGACCTAAGAGACCCACCCGGGACCACATTAGTGGAATTTGCACCTCTGCGATAGGTACGACCCAGTCTCTCCCCCTTGGCTGGCACAAGAGCAGGGCACGACATTTGTGTTGCTACATGCACGGAAACGGAATACATAGATGGTAACACAGATTCGAGGGGAAGTATAAGAGCAAGAAAAGACAAAACACAACTAAAGGAGTTCCTGGGGGTCCACTGAGATTGATAACTCCGTTAGAAAAAGACAGGGGTCACACCAGGAGGTGTGCAACCTTCTCACCCTTTCTCCTCCGAAGTCTCTGGGCCCTCTCAGACGTCGAAGTCAACTTCAGTAGCACAAAGTAAAAGAAAGAGAACCTCGTCGGACGACAGGGAGTCGGCAGTTGTAAATTTTTGACCGAATCAATCACGTCACCTATTCCTAGCCGGGCGGGTACATCCTCCGTCTTCTCTACGTCCAAACTAGGGACTCAGTCCTTCTAGGGGACCTCTTCCCTTACCTTTGGGTGAGGTCATAAGAACGGACCCTCTAAGGTACCTGTCTCCTCGGACCGCCCAACGTTAGGTATCCCAACATTTCTCAGTCTGTGCTGACTTCGCTGAATCGTCCGCAAATCGTACGGGTACGTCCTCTGTGCCCAAGTTAGGGTTCTTCTAGGGTGCACGGTACCTCGGTGATTTGGGCATGTGGTGTTGATGACTTGGGTGCGAGCTCTCGGTCGGGCACTCGTCTTTGATGACTCGGGTTCCAGACGTTGACGATTCGCGTAAACAATCTCGGGCACGATACGTTGTTCTCTTCGGTGGGACTACTCTTCGGGTTCGCGTTTCTCCTTGGGGGCTAGTGACGTTGATCTCTTCTCAGACGTCGTTTTACAGGTGTCTCTGGGTCACATCGGTTTTATATTTTATTTAATTTTTTTTTAAAAAAAACTACTCAACCAAGTCTTAATCAGAGGAGTTCAGGGTCTTAGAGACGGTACATTGAACCACTAGACGTCGGAGAGGGCAGAAGGGAAAGGGAGCGGGAGGAGGCCGCCAAGGCAGGGTATACTACACGGTCTTGTCCTCGGGAGATCAGAGACGGTCCCGACCCAGAGGCAGTGACGTAGCGTTTGTCACTGGCTTGTCGTTCGTAAAGTAGTGTAGAGTACAAGACACCTACTCTGTAGACCACACCTGAGGCGACCCATATAGAAGACAGGGTCCACCGTTACTGACCTCACTGAACTACTACAGGTCGACCACCGAATAGACCAGAACCTCCCAGGTTCCACCGAAGACCACCGAACCACCCCTACCGGCCTCCCGACCCGAGAGACACACCAGAGAGATCGACCCGTCAGTAGAGTCTGAGGGTCTCTGTCCTTGGTGGGGACCTTTGTCAGGAAATCTCAGACCCGACTTTGACTGGATCGTGGTGAGGACGGTTAGGTCTCGGTTTCCCTGCCCGTCCTCTGGACGAAGAGTTACCCCTACCTACCTACAAATCAACGATTCAACACAGACTGAGAAATACTCAGATATCTTTGGGTACCCTAAAGGGTTTGTTCTTATGATCTCACCCAACGGTAAAAGAAGACTTCCCCTGGAAGGACTGGATCCCTAGTTTGGACGAAGAGTACGAACCATCCACCTAAGAAATGGTGACTCGGTGGACCCTTCGGGAAAGGGTTACCCTCCTCATAGATTTTTAAATTTCGGCAGAACTAAGGTAGGGTAACGACGGGGACACCTTCCTTAGTCGTGGAAACAAAGAATTTCCCGGTCCATCAGTTATACACTTCGAAAAACTCGACACGTCAGAGACAGTGTGGATGAGTCAAGACCGTGACATTACACTTTTGTCTGTAACCGTGGTGTATTTACTTACGCATACCGACACAGGGTCGTTCGAAATAAGTATTTTTACCTCCGTCAGACGTCCGGCATCAAATGGTTGGAGACACGATGTCCTTGTTTCACCCAAAGAAACCCTTTAAAGGGTAAAGAAGACAGTGGAGATTTAGGTAAGATTAGTTGTCCAGTAAACTTTCCGGAACCTCTCCAAGTTACGTACTCTGTCCCACGAGTCCCGATCACGTGGCCCTACTGGGTCTCCCTACCCTACCCCTCCCTCCACCCTCCCCCGAAGTCCTACCCCTTGGGTGCATGTGGGTACCGACTAAGTGCAGTTACATACCGTTTTTGGTGATATTATAACATCTCATTAATCGGAGGTTAATTTTATTTATTTAAAATTTTTATTTCATTTATTTGCAAATGCAGAGTAAGTGTTATTTATTTATTTATTCCGGAACCTCCCGGTCGTGAGAAAGAGAATCCCTCAGCCACAGGATGGGCACCGGACTCCTCCACACACACACACTCGGGGAACCAAACCAGGTCTATAGTACCTCAAACCATCCACACGAGGGAAACCTCTATAATGAGGTGGGGGCATACACGGTAGACCCTTCATAGTCGAGACAAAAGGGAATCCGGATCCTCACCCGTTCTCTGGTTCAACTCAACCCGGTCGACCTGAGAGAGGGTCCGGAGATCTAGACCCGTGTCTCTACGTTCTTACAAGTAATGAAAACCTACCACCCTCGAATAAGCAGGGTCATCCGTGTAGAGTCGTTTGGAGATCTCAGCAGGAGTAGCGAATGCCGTCTCTACTGACCACGAGACGTTGCAAGGGTGGAGGCACAGGAGGACCTTTGTGTGAGTCCGACACAAAGAGTCCGAGGAACGTAAGTCAAGGCCGATCACCCTACACTTACTTTCGGTGTACATGGTAAAGGCTGGACCGAGCAATGGCTGCAGAGTATTTCCAGGAGTGGACCAAAGTAGTCACCAAGGTAAGTAAGTCGCCAACTTACCTCTCCTAGGGTTCCTGAGTCTCATCTCTCCTCGGTGTTCTACCTTCCTCGGACCCGGGGACTTCCTGACCCACCTCGTTTTTCGGGGCGATGGTGGTGGTGGCGGCGGTGGGTTGGTCTGCCACTGTGTGACTTGACGCAATTTGGTGTTTTTACCACCCCACCGGTAACGTTGTTGCTGAGATGGAACCAATTATGGCCACCGCGGGTAAAGACTCGGAGGTTGGAAGGGTATTAAGGAAGGTTATTTTAAGAAAATATGAGTTCCAAAGGATGGGTACCGGCATAGGCGAACAAACGTTAGTTTCTTTGGACTACTATTCTCGACCTTCACCGGTGTCTCTGGGAAAGGGGTTTAAATCCAGATCTCTCCTTTTCATTTACCAGGATTTAGTGTGTCTACATTTACCGTCTAGACTCGACCTTGGGTCTGGAGGACTGAGGGGAAAGTCGAGGAAAAGGTACTGGGACCCTATATAGAAGACGTTTTGTATTTAGACCTAAGGGCACTACCGTCACTTTACGTGTCTCAGTGGAGGTCCGTAGCTAAAACGGGTCTCCTGGACGCGGACGTGACCCCCGAGTCTCGTTCCTAGCTACCCCCAGGCCCAGGAACCGACATTTAGTGTCGCTTGTCTCGTTCCGTCGGAACAAAGGATCGTCATTTAAGTCGAGGTCGGTCGTCGGTCGACAAGAGGAAAGTACTAAGATGGAACATCTAGTCACAAATTCTCTGTCTCTCTCTTGTAAGTACATAAAAGGGGGAGTTATATAAAAATTTTTGAAATTTAAAACTTTATTCAAATCTAAGTCTCTTCTTGACGTTTCTATCGTGTTTCTCCAGAGAAGAGGGGAAGTGGGTCGAAAAGAGCTGTAGTTGTCGAGTGTGGTCTCCTGTAAATAATTTTGACTCTTTACACGTACCTTGATATACTTGACGTCTGGAGTAAACTTAAAGGGGTTAATACTTTTTCGACCGAATTTTGAGTTGTAAGTGTTTTCATTCTGGTACCGTAGATCATGGTAGTGAAGTACCGTCTATCCACCCCCCTTTTTACGTTTGTCACTGTCCGAAATAAAAGAACCCGAGGTTTTAGTGGCACCTGTCACTGACGTCGGTACTTTAATTTTCTATGAACGAGGAACCTTCTTTTCGATACCGTTTAGATCTGTCGTATAATTCTTTGTCTCTGTAGTGAAACGGTTGTTTCCAGACATATCAGTTTCGACACCAAACAGTTCATCAGTACATGTCTTGTTCTCAACCCGGTATTACCTCCGACTCACGACTTCTTGACTACGAAAGGTTGACACCACAACCTCTTCTAAGAACTCTCAGGGAACCCGTCGTTCCTCTAGTTCGATCAGTTGGGATATCCTTTAGTTGGGATTTATAAATAACCTTCCTGATTACGACTTCGACTTCGAGGTTATGAAACCGGTAGACTACGGTTCTCTACTGAGTAATCTTTTCTGGGATCACGACCCCTTCTGACTCCCGTCCTCCTCTTCTCCCACCGTCTCCTATTCTACTGACCTACCTAAATTCAAACTCTTTTGAGACCCTCTATCACTTACCATCCCTTCGGACCACATGCCGTCAGGTTTCGGACCACAGTGTTTCTCAGTCTGTTGGCTCGTTGAGTCTTTGTTAAAAGGGGGATTACAGGAAAAAGATAAGGTCCTTCCTAAACTTCCAGTTAGACAATGTCGAAAAAAGGAATCCAAAAGGAATCAAAAGGAATCAAAAAGGTAAAAAGGAATCAAAAAAATCTATCAAGTAAATGAATTTATGAAAACTTCTCATGACTAGTTCGTAAACATTTTACGGGGAGTTAACCCCAGACCATAAAAGAGTACTGACCTCACACCGACATCTAACCTTTCTTCTTATGTCTCTCCACTCCACGTAAGAGCAACGTGCTCGACAGGCACCCTAGCGCCGCTATAACACTCACCACAACTGGACTAGTGAACCGGTCCCTCCCCGGACGGTCCGAGGAGACGGCTCACGAGTGAGGACACAGGAAGGGTATGAGAGGACAGTATTGACTCGGCGTGTGAGGTCCAGGTCGGGTGTGAGGTCCCCTCTCCTTAAGCGGGAGTCGTGAATCCTTTGTACTAGACACTGGACCCACTGGACTGCTGAGAACAAGTTGGGTATGAGTCTTCGGACACCCCCTGAAGGAACCGTCAGGTCACCAATTCTGACGTGAAGGTTACGTCTCCTACGCCCGAGCTAGGGACCACCCCCTTGTTTCTATTGTGTACTGCGTGTCGTGCCGGTTCTTTAATGTTTTCTTTCTTTTCCCGGCACCCCTGAACCTGACTACCGTCCCAGGAAGTGCGGTCGGACGGCAGAGAAGGTCTCCCTTTATAGGTCGTCGGGCCACCGACCCCGCCTCACCCACTCTCGACCCGACCACTGACCGGAGAACAATTCTCGAACCCCCTCCGACGACCCGACCCCCTTGTCCACTCCTGTGACTCCTCCAAACCCCCACTCCCCCGGTAAGAAAGAGGTAGAGGATGGAGTGGGGACGGACGTAGTTTCCCTCTGTGAGACGGGGGGTGAGACCCACTGAGTCCCCAAGTCTTACGTGAGTCTGGACCCCACGACCAGAAAGTCTTGATCCTACAAACATGGGGGAGGTGGGACGTCCCAAGACTCACTACTTCGGGGGAGTTGTTCATTTTTATCGGTCCACCCTTTCTTTCGCGACGACATTCCCAGTGACCCTTTTATGGACTATGGGTCTTGACGGTTACGTTCAAGTCAAGTCAAGTCAAGTCAGCGAGTCAACACAGGCTGGGAAACGCTGGGGTGCCTGACCTCGCACGGTCCGGAGGGACAGGTAGTGGTTGAGGGCCTCGAATGAGTCTGAGTACAGGTATCTCAATCACTACAGTAGGTTGGTAGAGTAGGAGACACCAGGAGAAGAGGAGGACGGAAGTTAGAAAGGGTCGTAGTCCCAAAAAGGTCACTCAGCCGAAAAGTGTAGTCCACCGGTTCAATAGTCTCGAAGTCGAAGTCGTAGTCAGAAAGGTCACTTACAAGTCCTGACTAAAGGAAATCCTACCTGACGGACCATTCTTCGAGGGAACCTTTCTTTTTGAGTCCAAACTCCCGTCGAGTAAAACCCCCTGGATCAAAGAGTCCACTCGTCTCCCCCGGTCCCTTCCTCCTCCCACTCCTCCTCCTCCTTTCCCCTAACACAGACACCTCGTCTTAAGACCGTCGTTTAAGTTAGTCGGGTGAGGGGTCTATCGGTGTCTACCTTTGTCTCTGGGTCCGGACGAAGATCTTGTCATCAAGAGTTGAAGCCAACCTGCATTCTTGGAGGACCCCTTACTATTTCTACGGGTGAGGGTCAGAGACGGGGACTTTCCGATATTAAATTAAACAGACTCACCCCGGTCCTTAGGTTATACAAAATTTCCAAGGGACCCACTAACAGGACAACGTGACTCCAACATTTGGACAGCGAAATTTTGCAGCGAGGAGTTGGTAACGGACCCTCTGTCCTTTCGGGTTAAGACCCGAAACCGGTCTCGTCGAGGCCTTCGTAGACGTCCTCCTGGACCCGTCGAACTCCGTGAGCGACTCCTGCACGAAGGAAGTGCCCTCGGGAAGGGCTTACCTCCTTCAGGTGGTCCTGTGGGCCCGTCGTGCCAGTCGACGGGTGGCCCTTTACAGTGTCTAGGAATGGGTTGTCCTCCCCCGTCGACACCCCACCCTCGAGTCTCCTCGACGTCCCCAGGGAAACTGGAAGGACGGAGGGACCCTCTCCTTCACACACACCAAGTTCGAAGGGAACCTTTCTTGGCTTTGTGTTTCCGTCTTCCTACAGAAGGGGCGAGTCGGGACGCGGAAGTGAACCTCCAGTGCACGGCGTGACGTAGGGCCGCATTGCCATGGGCGGGGCGGAGGGGTGCGGGGGAAGTGAGCCCTGTGGAGCAGTGGAAGAGCTGAGTCGTTCAGCTAAGGAGTGTGGAGGGCTCGTTAGGGAGATGAACCTCGGGGAGAGGTTAATTCAAAATCGGAGTGGAAACTCCGAAGGTTGAACCGGTACTGTCATGTCGGGCGTAGATTCGTCTGCGGAGACGGACCGTGTGAGGCAAGTAGAGTGGTTCAAGACGAAAACTCCGCGAACCACCTCTTGAAGGACTTTCTATGTACCTTTGTTTATAATCTCACGGACGACTTGGGCGGGGAAGACATAGGTAATAAAGTACAACGGAAGGGGTCTTGGGATACTTCACATGTACCAGTAGTCTCTCTCCTACTGGACGGGTTCGAGTGGGTCGGCGTTTCGGGTAGACGATTCGACACTAACCTAAGGTAGACTGAGGTTTGGGACGAGAAGAGTGAGAATACGGACAAAATCAGAAGTAAAGGGAAGAAAGGAACAAGAAACAAAAGTGTCTCAACATATATAAGAATACTTTTCCTTTTTATTATAATAGAAAAGAAGTCAACGATTCAGTACGGGTTGAGAACGTTGGGGTACCTGATATCGGGAGGTCCGAGGAGACGGGCACCCTAAGAGGTCCGTCCTTGTCACCTCACCCAGCGGTAAAGGAAGAGGTCCCCTACAAGGGTTGGGTCCTTAACTTGGGCCCAGAGGACGTGACGTCCGTCTAAGAAATGGTTGACTCGATGTTCCCTTTTTATTGCAATATCCTTCTATTATTAAGTTGTTTCTTATCTACGTTGACAGTCTTTTATTTACGTAAATTACTAGACACTTCGGTGTAAAGTGTTACTGGGGTTACAGAGAACAGACATACATTTTATGTACACACACGTTCCTGTGTCGTCGAGTTGTTTGGGTTCCTGAACCCGGACTCCAAATGCACAACCGACGTGTGTGACACCAGGAGTCCTGGGTTCTTTGATTGTGGATCGCGGACCCTTTCGTCCAGGACTCGTCATCTACAAGTCCCGACGTCTTGTTATTACGGCTTGGGGGGTGAGAGCGTAGTGGTTTAGGTTTACGGTTCCAGGTCGGTCCGACCCGACGTTTTATACGGGTGTAAAGGAAATTGCACGTTTGTGACCGGTGACACTCAGAGACACGGGTGGAGTGTCGTCCGGACTAGGACTGAACCCCTAGAGGAGATGGGGTCGCGCCTCCGACCGGGTGCACACTCGCAGACAGTAGTGCCTCCTATGGACAGTTACCTCCCCCTGAGTCGGTCCGTCGGGGACTGGGGTCTGGGGAGACCAGTCAGGGCTCCCTCGGACGCTACCGAGTAAGAGTGTTCCTGACGGGAGTAGGACCGCCAACGTCTACCGACACCGTGTAGGGGTGTCGGGGTGTCTTCACCTACACTACAGGGCGACCGTTGGCCCGGGACGGGTCCAGATGCACTAAGGAACACCGTGTTCCACCCCCGGAGGAAAAAGGAGTTTCACGGTGAGTCGGTCCCCGGGGCCACCATGTCGGGACTCCGGGTCTCGAAAGATGGGTCCGTCATATAAACTAACGATCCCGACGGTATGGTTTGAGTCGTCAAACTTTCTCATCTTCATATAAAAAAGTACCAAGGTTTCCGACTTTCCGGTTTTAGTACAACAGTGTTTCCCGCCACGTGGGAGACCCCTGAGACTCCCCCTAAGGAGTGACTGAGAGAGGGTTAGAGACCGTTCAGGAACGCACGTTTCCGGAGTAGGTCAGAGACGGCGGTAGAAGGGAGACCCGCACAGGCACAGAGGGGAAAGAGAATATCCCTACGGTCGGTGACCCAGATCCCCGGGGGTAAGGTCGTACGGTAGTGAGATTCAACTAATATAGACGTTTGTGGAATGAAGGTCTATTCCAGTGAAAGTAGATCCTCAGTCCTGGGCTTGTAGAGAAAATCCCCTCTGTACTAGGTCAGGTGGGGTTTCCGGGACCTCAGGTCAACTCCCCTATATTGTAGTCGAAGAGGGACCTGGGTCCTCGTAGGGGGAAGAAGACTGGCAGACCTGGACAAGGGGGGAGAGACAAGGGAGAGTAGTGAGAAGGTGGGACGGAGGACCAATGGGAGTCTAGGAGGACTCCAGTCTCCCCAGACGCTCTTCTCTCCCGAGTCGTTTCCCCTATGTTGTATATCGGGAGACACAGTGGTGTGACGAGGGACCCCTTGGAAGGGTCGGGAGTCTCGTACAAGTATAGGTCTCGGGATAGAGTAGCACTGTATCCCTAGTGACTGGGGTAACGTGTCGACCCCTTTGACTCCGAGTCTCTCCCGGTTGTTGAACGAGTTACAGTGTGTCGTTTGCGTCCTGTGTCGATCCTGAAGTCTACGGTTCAGGTCCTAACGACAACTAACCGACGAAGACACTACAGTGTACCTCCCAGAAGGGGTACGACCCAGGTCATATTTCTTCTCCTCGACTACTGGCCTTTTCCTGGTTAGTCGTAGCTACGGCCTCTGTCGTTTCATCTGCGAAGAGGGTAGTGGGGGTCGAAGGGCGGGAGGTACGGGGTACCTTCCGTGTACTTGATATGCAGTGCTCTTACTAGAGAAATCCTCGTATTTATAGGGGAGGACTACCGAACCGTAGGACGGAAAGTAGAACAATACCGTCAGAAAAGGAAAAAAAAAAAAAAAAAAAAAAAAATCGTAAACGAGTAGTCTTACAAAGAATGGGGCTTATCTTTTAATTCACCTCTCATTTAGTCTTCATTTTACGGGCCCTGAACGGAAGAGCCGCAGAGAGACGGCCCGACGGACGACGCAGACGACGATGACTAGCTCAGCAATAAAATTGACAACGAACGAAAATTCCGGACAACTACATAACCGCCGAAAAAATATACACCACCCAGTAAACACACTGACTAAAGTACCGAGAGCGGCGGACGACTTCCTGTGGGGACCTTTGTCTAGGTCGTTGACTCAAACGCCCTACGTTTGTCAACGTCCCTTCGCAACCGCTCCTCCCGACACTAACGCGAGACGGCAGGAGTCGGCACCCGTGTTCGGCTGACCTACGCCGCCGCGCCGTTATTTGCCCCCCTTTAACTATCTTAGGTCCACAGTCAGAAACTGTAATCTTAGGAAAGAGTGAGCCTTTTCTCATTTACTACACCTGTTTCCCTTTATCGTTGGACACCGGTTTACTCGGAGGTTCTTTACCAGAACGGGACGGACAACCTCAAAGTCGTCGGCACGCTTAGGGACCCGTCTGAAACGGTCTACTGACACTTTTTTCTCTCTCTTTCTCTCAGTAACAAGACGAAGGTCTTGAGTTTAGCTAGTTTGTCGGGCCGTTACTACCGATGAATGAGGAGTAGTGGGGTAGCCCTGACGAGCTACCGACGACACACAACGGCCGTTCACTGCAAGTGACAGTCTCACCTAAACAGGGTCACGAGTGCGACGACCCCGCGAAAGGGTCTCCACACCTGCACCCCTGCGTAGACAAGTGAGGTCTCTTATAAGAAAACGAGACCCAAACTTGTTAAGTTGTGAGTCTCTTCGGTCGAGATTGGTACTAGGGAAATGAAAAGAAAAGGAAAAAGGAGTAAAAAAGGGGCAGGAGGAAAAGAATTTTTGTGTATAATAAATTCTAGTACTTTCGAAATATTTGTCGCGTTACGTAATGATATTTGGATATAGTGGGTCGAATTCTTTATTTTACAGTGTATACGCACTTCTGGTGGACACGGGGGGGTGAGGTCGGTGTAGGACCGAACAGCGGGACATCCACCGGAGAGGGTTGGACCTCGTGGGGGTGGGGTGGTGGTGGGGGTGGTTTAGAAAAGAGGTGTTTCTTGAGTCTTCCTAGTACGGTCTACCCTAGTGAAGGGAGACGTTTTCCGGGACTCCGAGGACGTGAAACTCTGACTTTACGGGGAGGTAGTGAAAGGTCTGGAGTAGAAGGAGATGTTAGGGGTCAAGGTCGTGATCCCTACGTAGCGGAAGAAGACATGTAACGCGGAGATCGGGTACGGTAGAACTCCGGAAACGGGAACGACAACGGAGACCGACCCTGTTAAGAGGTGGGTCCCGTAGAGGTGAAATACCGAATGAGGATGAGTAGTGAGACAATGACAAGTCTTTGGAGGAGTCGGACCGGACAGGAGTAGGGTTGGAGAGGTGACCGAGTTTCCGGTAGCGGTAGTGAGGGAAAAGCGGAACGAAAGAACAGTAGTAAAAGGTGCAGTACTCTGTAATACAAAGAGAACAAGTAGAAAACAGAGGGATGGTCTTATGTTCGAGGTGTTTCCGCCCCTGAAAACAAGTACGACACAATATTGGGGTTGTGACTTCTAACACGGACTGTGTCCTATCCGTTAGTCTATCGACAACTTAGTTACCCAAGGTTTATATCCATGTCTTTGACTCCGAACTACTCTAGTGTACGAACCGGCCATTGGGTGTCGAGGACTCGACTCTGACCAGGGACTCGTCACTACACGACCGATTACGACTTTGGGACCGAGAAGGGTCCCTACCCCACCCCCACCCACCCTCCTCCAGGACCAACGTGCACAACTAGAGGTACCACATTTATGACTACCGAGTCACTATTTCTTAGGACGGTTACGTCCTCTGTTCTCAAACTTAGGACCCAGTCCTTCTAGGGAACCTCTTCCTTTACCGTTGGGTGAAGTCATAAGAACGGACGTTTTAGGGTACCAGTCTCCTCGGACCGTCCAATGTCCGGTACCTCGACGTCTCAGTCTGTACTGAATCACTGACTGATGTTCATGAAGTTGTCGACGGCTTAAGTTCGATATGCTTTATTGTACTGACTTGTCCCTTAACCCTTCTCTACACAGGGTGTCCAAGATCTTCCTCTGTCTGGTCGCGGCTGAGGACGTGCGAGGACGGGAGCCTAGACCGCGAGAAGATAAGGGATCTGAGACACAAATTGTATCGTCCCCTTTATTAAAGACGAGGTGAAGGGGGACGGGGTTTAGGGTGAAGTCCTTTTCCTAGACTCGACTCAGTGGCCCTCGAGGACCCGGAGTCGAAGGGGTAGACACACTAAAGATTCGCGGTCCAGTGGGGTCTAGTGGACTTCCCAGGTCCGGACCGGTACACGTCATGGGGACATCCTGTGGTCCTCCGTCAGGAAAGGGTAGCTTAGGCAGATGACGAGATTAAAGGAGATAGTCGTGTACAGAACTCGCCTTGTGTTGGACCCGTAACCCCGGGAACGGATCAAGTACTTAGTCGTCAACACGCGTCGAACCCCGCCTGCAGGTGTATTTCCTGGGTAACAGACGTGCCTCCGGAGAACAAGGTCCCCAGCGGGTCCCTTTAACCCCCGACCCCCGGACCTTCCTTCCACCTTTCTGGGGACATCCGGGAGAGGGGAAAGAGGTAGGGACGGTAAGGGTGACGAATGCGACTGCCCACGGTGAAGAATGGACACTGGACCCGAGACAGAACGGGGAACGTCGGGTCGGGTCGGGTCGGGGTGGATCTCAAAGGAAGGAGGTCAGAACCCACCCACCGCCCCACAAGTAGTCCAATGAGGTAGATAGGGACGAGATTACTTGGGTTGACCTGGGTGAGTAGTACCCACTCACAACCCCAAAATCGACCTGAAAACTAAAGGACGGAAGACGGTAGGAGACGTTGCCTCCCTCGTCCGAATCTCTGTCTAAGAACCATACGGGTCCGAAACCCGGGAGACAAGTATACCTTAGTCTCTGAACCGTGGTGGGGCACCGGTTCGACCTGGGAAGCCCCTGGAATAGAGTCGAGAGGACCGAGTGTAATCGGGACGTCCGTGAGAGAGGTAGGGAGACCGAGGGACCCATGAAGGATGGGGTCCCGGAAGTGTGGTCGAGACGGGGGATGGACTCGGAGACAGGGGGAGAGGAGGTTGTGGAGATGTGAACCACACCAACTGAACAGAAGTGGGACCTAGTTTACAGGTAGGAAAGACCCCGACGGGAGGGACCAGTTTTCGACTTCTTCGATGGAGGTGGGGGTTGGTCCAACGATTAGAGATGTCAACCTACAAAAGGAAGGTAATATTGAGAATGGAGGTAAACATTAATTCGTAAAGCAACCGATAAAAGTGACCAGAACCCCCGGTATTCCTACCTTAAAACAACCTAAATAAGTGTCGAGGTAGGAGTCATAGACGTATCTCGTCAACGAGTCATTTTGGTATTTCACTTGATTCCCGTCTACGTCCCTATCACCACTACTGGGCTCGATCCAGACGTCGGGTGGGTGTGGAGGGTCCTCCAGGACCGGCTCACCTGGTTACCCCGTACACCAGGGTCGTTGTCGCGAAACGGGGTCTGGTCTGGTCCGGTCACGTCTCGGCGGAGAGTCCTTCGCCCGAGGTCTCGTCGGGGGTATTTCCCCGACCCCGTGTTCCTCGTCCGTTCGAGTGTCGAAGGGCAGGACGGAACCCTTCCTCTCCCAGAGGAGGTTGGATGTCGAATCTGAGGACCGTATAGGGGCCGGTGTGTGTGTGGAGAAGTGGGACGGGGGAACCGAGGTAATCCCCTGGGGTCCGACCCGGATCTTAGATTCCGACGTGAACTCATCTTCGATAAACAAACCCGGACATTTGCGACTAAACCGAGGTAAATTCTTTCGTGTCGTCCCTAAAAGGACCACCACCACCACCACAAACAACAACTCCACGTTTCAGCACAGACTGAGACACTTGGGTACCGGACGTCGTGCGGTCCGAAGGGACAGGAAGTGATAAAGGACCTCAAACGAGTCTGAGTATCGGTAACTCAGCCACTACGGTAGGTTGGCAGAACAGGAAACAGTAAGGGACGATAAGGGCGGAAGTTAGAGAGGGTCGTAGTCCCCGAAAAAGTCACTCAGTACAGAAACATAATACCGGTTTCTTGACCTCGAGGTCGAAGTCGTACTCAGGAAGGACACTTATAAGTCCCAACGAAAAGGAATTCTAACTGACCAAACTATAGGAATGACAGGTTCCCTCAGAGTTCTCAGAAAAGGTTGTGGCGCCAAGTTTTCGTAGTAAGAAACCGTGAGTCGGTAAAAATAACAGGTTGAGAGTGTAGGTTTGTACTGATGACCTTTTTGGTATCGAAACCGACGTGTCTGGAAACAACCGTTTCACTACAGAGACGAAAAAGTAGGTGTCAGATCTAAGTAGTAACGAAAAGAAGGTTCCTCGTTCGCCGAAAATTAAAGTACCAATATCAGTGACAGGCGTCACTAAAACCTCGGGTTCTTTTATCAGACAGTGACAAAGGTGCCAAAGGGGTAGATAAACGGCACTTCGCTACCCTAGCCTACGGTACTAAAAGTAATAACAATTACAAGGGACCACCATGTCACCTATCCTTAGGTGGACGGTTGTGTCCCCTGCACTCAAGTTGGGGCCCACGACCTCCTAGGGTGCACGGTCCCTCGTAGGTTCGGACACGTGGCGTTGATCACTTCGGGCACACGGGATCGCGGACGTGCGACGTTGTTCTCTTCTCTTCGGCGGTTTTGATCCTTCGTCGGGGAAGAGCGACGACAGAGAGATGGTCTCTTTCGGTCGGGAGTCGTTGTTTCTGGGTCCCATTGGCTTTTTTATTTTTTCTATTTATGAAAAAACTTTTTCTTTCGTGTCCTTGAACAGAACGAGTCTCGTACAGGGGGGGTGGGGAGGGGAGAGGTAGGTAGGGTGGAGGGGTTGTCTATAGGTGGGAGCCTGCGACGTCTCCGGCTCGGGCCCGGAACCGTTGGGACAATACCCACTTTCTCTCAGGTTCCTCCAACTCACTTCGAGTCAGAACTCGTCGTCGGGTCCTAACCGAGTCTTTTGTTCAGACTTGGACTTCCTTCAATCTGAGACTCGGGGGACCCACTCGGAACATCGGTTTAGGTCCGAGTTCTCCACCATGAGACCAGAGTACCTACATCGTGGTTGAACCCCCATTTGGTTTCCGGGTCAAGGTCTTCGCACTGGGACCCGTTCAGTCAAGCGTCCTGACCCAGACGCTCTACCCTCTGTCATTCTGGGCGAAAGGTCCAACACCGGACCCGAGACGACTTCTGGGTTCTGCCCCAGTACGCCCCTTGGCCCTTTCGTCGGACCCGTCGTCTTAGACTCGAGAGGGACCCACGACGAGAGGACCACCCTTCCACTTACTTTCTGACGGACAGAGGGTCGGCACGGGACCCGTCCTTTGGTCACCCTCGACATACACGGACTGACCGAAGTCACGGTGGATATCGGACACTTCGGGCGTCCGGGTGGACCTGGGCTCGGAGAAAGTGGCGTCTTAACCTTCTTAGCGACGTGAAGGAGAAACGTCCCTTGTTACCAGATGACACTCGAAGATCGTGGAACTCTCCGACGTCCTGAGTCTTCGTTACCGACAGAAGAAAAGACTGGGAAACAAGGACGGGGGTCCCAGAGACTCACAGAGACGGGACTTTTGGGAACCTTTGTAGTGAACAAAGTCGGGGTCCGTTCTGGGACTAACTAGGTGGTTTCCGTTCTCCCCACAGCGTCCCGTCTCAAAGACGGACGACTCCAGGGGGGTGAGGAACCCTACCCCTCACTTTAGGGGTCTCGTGTCTGACCAATCCTGTTTGGGTCCAAATTTAGGGTCTACCGTGACCCCTTCAAGACTATTGAACGGACGTAGGGTCGAAAATATACCCCTGTCTTCCCTGAGATGGACGTCCTTCCCCCAACCCTGACCGTAAGATAGTCGTAGACTGTACACGTGAACTCTACAGTATCCTGTAACATAAAATACTCCTCTTTTTCACATCAGGTGTTTGTCCACATGTTTGTACTGGTCCGACACAGAATGCGACAGGAATTCCGTTCTCAGACATCCCGTTTCCCTTCCAGAGCGAAAGGTCCTGACGAACAGAGTGACTTTGTTTTCGCGTAATAAGTGACACGCTGTTCCGAACTAATGATTTTATAAGCTAAACCACGACAAGTCAGCAATCTAGCACAGGTTGAGAAACAAGGTAAAAGAAGAGGTCCCCTAGAAGGTCTGGGTTTCTAGCTTGAACACAGAGGACGTAACCGTCTACCTAAGAAATGGTGACAACACCGAGTCTACCATTTCTTGGACGGACGTTACGTCGTCTGGGCCTAAGCTAGGGACGCAACCCTTCTAAGGGGACCTCTTCCTTTACCGTTGACTTGGCTCATAAGAACGGACCTCTTAGAGCACCTATCTCCTCGGACCACCCGATGTCAGGTGCCCCAGCGTTTCTCAGTCTGTGCTACCTCGCTGGTTGTGAAATGGAAAAGAAATGGTGAACCTGTGGACCCTTGGGGTTTCAGAAACTATGACCACAAATTTTTATGTCTTTATGTATATTTTGTGGAGACACTACTCGACGTGGGTGTTCGTCGGACCCCCCCGAACTCCGTCATCATACACTCTCAGGGATATTCCCCCTGAATTGGGACTTCGACTGGACGAAAAGATACGGGACGTTCACGTGGCCGTCCACCTGGGTAACCGAGGCCCACGGGGACCACGGGGCCCCTCCCACCTCCGACTAAGGTCTCCAAGTCTAGTGTTGTGCGGTAGTTCCTCCTCCGTCGCTCCCGGACCGGTCGTCCCGACACTGGAGTCCAGGGGTACGCACCTACGTTGATACCGGAGACGAGTGTATGTCCACTGAGTCGAATGCCGGATCGGAGCGAAAGGAACCTCTCTAGAGAAAAGAGGGACGAACAACTAGTCGTCGGAGATATCAGGACAGAGGGGAATCATCATAGAGACTCCCTGTATGAACCACACTTTTAGTGTCAAAAAAAGAGACAAAAAAGAAAAACATCAAACAAGGAGGGAAACACTACGTTCACTGCTCGTCTACGGAAAATCCCTTCACCTCCGGTGTCCGACGGTACGACCTGATACCCTACCCGTGGAGAGGAGACGAGAGGATCCTTCCAAAACAACCCCCGAAAGACCCGAGGGACTCACGACCGTCAGGTACTTCGGTTGACCCTCTCCTCTTGTTCCCCCAGGGACACGAGACCCTCGACTGTGAACTCGTCCTCTCTGGAAGGGTTCTGGGGTCTAGTAACAGAAATCCGGGGATGAGGGTAGAGGTAGACGAAGGGGGTCGAGGAGGGTCTAATGGGTTTTACAGTTCGACGACGATCCTAGACACCTCTCGACGAGAAAAGGTCAGGTACTGTCTGCTTCCTACACGGGAAGGTTAAAGGATCACGTAGGTAGAGGGGCCGGGGGTGGGGTGGGACTCTATGTCCGGTTCACACCTGAGGACCGAAAGTTCCCGAGGGGACTTGAGGAAGATCGACCTCTAGTCTCTCCAACTGAGCCCCCGGTCGTCAGTGGTCCACGGGGGTGGGGTAAGGACTTATTGTTGTCCCAGGCTAACGGGTAGGGTTCAGGGAAGTAGGGTCCCTCGGGTCGGGTTTCGGGGTCGGAGGTGTTCGGGAACGACCGGGGTGCTCCTACACCTTCTCTGTGGCACCACTTCTAGTAGTGGGGTCTACCAGACGAAGTCCATCCTAAGAACCACCGTCAAAGTCTGTTTGTCGTCAGGATTCCACGATTCATCATCGGGACTCCACTTATAACCTCTTCTTTTGTCGTCGGGTGAGGTCATAAGAACGGATCTCTTAGGACACCTGTCTCCTCGGACCACCCGACGACAGACATCGTAGTGTGTCTCAGCCTATGCTGAGTTCGATGAATCGTACGTACGTACGTAACCTCTTCCTTTACCGTTGGGTGAGGTCATAAGAACGGACCTCTTAGGGTCCCTGTCTCCTCGGATCACCCGACGGGAGATACCCCAGTGTGTCTTAGCCTGTACTAACTTCACTGAATCGTCGTCGTCGTCGTTCCACTTATACCCCCGTCCCGTCGACCCTGAAGACCCCCAGGGAAACCTGGGCGGTCCCACACTCCTGAGTCGAGGTGGGTGTAGGAGGAGTCTCACTGGAGACGTACGAGTCAAGGGTCCCCTCTCAGGGCCAACCGGGTGTCCGGTATCACCTGACCGGAGACTCTACCGGTCCTGGTGTGGATGTCCTCCACTTCAACGGGTCTACCCCCACGACCGCCATACCCCACACCGGTCCGTTTGTGCTTATGGTCTCATGTACCTACGGGTCGCCCGGACCCTCGAGCCAAAGGGGGGTCTACGGGTCCGGAGCTAGAGAGCCCTTCCGTCGGACCTATCCACGTCGGGTCTGTGGGCTCTGTAGCGGCCGACCCCTCACAGTTCACGCCCTGTTTGTGGACGCGTCCACTCCGGCCCTTCGGTGCGGGTGATGCGGACCTTTTGCCGGGAGGTCACTCGGACCCTTTGGATTGAGGCGAGAGGAGACACCCTTACGTCCAGGCCTCGGGTGTGTTGTCTCCCCCTAACAACATCCCGTCTCTCGCCCTGTACGGGACCCGGACAAATGTTCCACCGAAGACCCCAGGAGCGCGACAAGGGGCACATGACCCCTAGTATCCCAGATTTCCTGGTCGGTTCCAATCCAACGGGGGTCGTCCAGACGACAGGGTCCACTCAGCCACCACACTGATATGACATTCAGAGAGGTCGGTGTTTCTGTTTTGCTGAGAAGAGGGTAATGAAAGAGAAAGGAGTTTCTTCGAGGAAATTCCCACTCCGAGTAGTCGGTACAGAAACTTGGATCTTGGTCGGGTCTGGACCAGTGAAGAGAGGAAACGAAGGTTTGGAGGACCTTGGGCATCGTATCAAGTGGGTGGGTCCGGGTCCCGTCCGGGGCCCGGTCACGACGGAGGAGAGTCGAAGGAAAGAGGGACGGAGGGGTGAAACGAGACATGTGGGTCGTAACACCTAGTTTACGGAAAACGTTCCAGAGAAAAGAACCAGGGGTTACGGTCGGGGTAACCCGCCAGGCCACTCGTCTTGTCTTGATCCGTCGACCTGTCGATCGTCACTTCTGTCGTCGAAGTAGTGGTTGAAAACTTTTATTTTTTGGTACCACGGTGAACGGTTCCTCCTTCACTTTAGTCACAATCGACTCACCACCCTTAGCACGTTCCACCTCACCCTACTTTCGCGTCTCGGTAGTGGGAGGAGGGGACAGTGGGAGGAGACGTGGGGGAGAGGAGGGGATATTGAGAGGGCGAGGAGGAGGGTCGGGGAGGAGGAAGAGGTAGTGGGAGGGGAAGGGGTCGGTCCACAGAATGTACCCCTCTCTCTTAATGTGGGGACTTACTTCGTGAGGTCTAAGTTCTAGGTCCCAAACGTCCTCCTTGCGTAACTAGGGGTCCTTCTTATGACTCCCACACTCGGTGGGGGACCTCCTTCGTCGGACACACGAGGTTGAGACCAGGTTTGGACAAAGATATGAAAGACTGACTCGTAGGGACCCGTTTAGTGTATGGAGGGGTTCAGGTCAAAGGAGGGGACGTTTTACTTCTTACCGAGTTTCGGAGACAGAGGTCCTTGACGACTCTCCTAGGTGGTACCCGTAGAACTGGAAGATAATTATGGACCAGGAATTAAACAACGACAACAAGTCAACGATTCAGTACGGGTCGAGACGTTGGGGTACCTGACGTTGTGAGGTCCGAAGGGACAGGAAGTGATAGAGGGTCTCAAACGAGTCTAAGTACAGGTGACTGAGTCACTACGGTAGGTTGGTAGAGTAGGAGACGGTGGGGGAAGAGGAGGACGGGAGTTCGAAAGGGTCGGAGTCCCAGAAAAGGTCGTTCAGTCGAGAAGTGTAATCCACCGGTTTTGTAATCTCGAAGTCGAAGTCATACTCAGGAAGGTTACTTCTAAGTCCCAACTAAGAGATATCTTCACTGAACAAACTAGAGGAACGTGGGTTCCCTAAGAGCTCTCAGGAGAGGTCGTGGTGTTAAGCTTCCGGGAACAAATCACAAGTTGTTTACAGTCTACGACAGAAATAGTAAAAATGAGAGAAACTTTAGAACAAGTTTTATTGACTTCACTACACCTTGTCAAGTCCGTATTTAGGTCTACACTGAACGGTCAAGACGAACACGGGACCCACGGTACGAATAAAATAATTTTTTAGTAACTAAACTGTAACTAGTCTCCACGTCATGTCACCCAACTTTGAGTGCAGGACCTTAGGGTGTCTGAAGTGTAGGCCTTCGGTGACAAGGGTCGAGACGTTAGTTTCCGTCCAGACGAAACAGATAAAGCAAGGGTACCATAGGGGTCACGGATCCTGTCACGGACTGTATGCATCCACAAGTCATGTAGAAAGGACCAACTTAAATTCAATGGATCGTAACGGTTCAGAGTTAAAGACGTAGACGTTTCTCTCTACTATTATCTTGGACGGAGTTTCACGACAACGCTTCTAATTTGTTCTACTGGGTCCTTTTCACGTACCGTGCACCGGATCTTTTTAGGTGGACGGTCCCGTAGTTACAACAGTTTCACAATCAGCGAGTCAACACAGGTTGAGAAACGTTGGGATATCTGACATCGGGCGACCAGAGGAGACAGGTACCCTAAGAGGTCCGTTCTTGTGACCTCACCCAACGGTAAAGGAAGAGGTTTCCTTAGAAGGGTTGGGTCCCTAACTTGGGTCCAGTAGGTGTACCGACTTCCCTAAGAGATGGAGGGTTCGGTGGTCAGTCGAGTATTGGTTTCCTATCAAGTGTCCCCTATGTATACACCGAGAGTCCATCAATTTTATAAGTTAATTCGTCTCGTCGGAGTGAATAAAACTCAAACGACGGAAAACTGTTTCGTGTCCTTAAAACGAGGAGTCAGATTTGGAGACCTTTAGACAAACAATTTTGTCTTAGGTCACCCAGAACCGTTTTTGGATGTTTGTGTAACTACTTTTACGTCTCCATTGACCTATTTAGACCCCGAGTCCGAACTCCTACGTCGGACTACGGGACCCGTCAGGAACGAAGTCTCCTAGGGCCACGAGGCGTCCGACCACACCGACTCTGAAAGCAAGAGTATTTTCTATCAATTCCTTTTCGTTCGTCCAAATCTCGACGAGAGGCGTTTATGACTTTAACGGGAGTCTTTGAAAGGTGCCCGACGATTCGTCTCACTATCTTTCTTTTAACTCCCAAATATATAAAAAATTTATTTCCCTAAGATTAAGGTTATTTTTTATTACGGGAAGGTACCGGTTAACGGTAGAGGTGCCGAAAGAAGAAGGGAAAAATTATTTTTAAAAATAACACGTGTAATCCAATTGGTCTGGATTCGTGTCGGAAAGGACTTAGTCAGTCCCCCTTGACGAGGCTGAGGACGGACCCAAAACTTAGTCCTGTTGAGACCCCTCCCCGCCCCCCTACCTCACTCGAGCGCGAGAGGTCTCTCACTGAACCCGACGTCAAGACTAGTCTTCGACCTCCGCCCCACCCAAACGGGGGAACTTCCTTGATTTCCAAAGTAAGTATGGAAATTGTACGTCCTACGAAGTGTAATTTCCATATCTCCGGTAATGTGTGTGGCGGGAGACCAGAGTCTAACCTCAGGGGTTTAGACCTCGACCCCGTTCGAACCCTACACCTTGCCCCGAGACACCTATATAAAGGGCACTCTAACGAGGTGAAAAACAGACAAACTGGGGTCCGTTTAAGTAATCGTAAAGACGTTACGTCAAAGTCCGAAGGGTCCACCGCGAGCCCCATTTCTTGAGTGGCCGGTTACGTCCTCTGTGTTCTCTGACCCCAAGTTAGGGACCCAACCCTTCTAGGGAACCTCCTCCCGTACCGTTGGGTGAGGTCACAAGAACGGACCTCTTAGGGTACCTGTCTCCCCGGACCGCCCGATGTCAGGTACCCCAGTGTTTCTCAGCCTGTGCTGACTTTACTGAGTCGTGCGTGCGTGTGTTACGTCAAAGTAGTATGCAGTTTATGTCGCCTCAACATGGGTGGAGTCTCACACCAAGTTTCTTTTCCCGCGCCGTCTCCTACTCTACCAATCTACCGTAGTGGCTGAGTTATCTGTACCTAGACTCGTTTGAGGCCCTCTGTCACCTCCTGCCTCCTCGGACCACGCGACGTCAGACACCCCAGCGTCTATCGACCTGTACTGAATCTCTCATTTGTCGTTGTTTCACACCGACCCTTCTCTGCTATTCTGTCTCGCACACAGTACAGGTATCGCGTGCCGACCTGTTTCGACGACGGCTCGCATACCACCAGTGTTCTGATACTACTACTACTACTTCTACTACGTTCAAAGTACCAAAAGACTGGGGTTTGGTCGCAACTCACAACCTGCTTCCATCAATTCAAGTGTTCCATATGGTCAATCGCTAACCACGTATTGTTGGTTTGAGGAGGGTTTGTCACTGACTTTTGTTGTTAGTAAGGGATATATGTCGAATCCTTGATTCCGACCCCCAACCGTCTAGAGTCGACTCGGGGCGATAAAACCCAACGCAAACCAGTACCTAGACTCTCAGAAGACTCGACGACTCACTAGACCCGACCGGAGGAAGGAGGGGATGGGAGAACTCTGGATCCGAGTCTCGAGTGTCTGGAAGTGTAGACAGTGTCCGATGACCGATTTGTCGGCGCTCCGGTCAGGTGTACGATCTCCTTCCCTTTGTCCGTGATAAAAGGTCACCCTCTTTGACGGCTCAGTGTCCCGTTGTTCGCACCCGGGACTTTCTACCCTTCTTAAGTCCGATTGGAACGTCGGCCAGATGGGGTCCCCCAAACGTCCGAAGCCCTTTTGCTTGTCCCTATAGGACCCTTTGGAACTGGAGAGTTCTTAACATCCTTGGTGTGTTTCCCGGACAGACTATGATCGGAGACAACTCCCGAAAGTACCCCGAGCACCCACAGTGATTCCGGGGTCCTGAGGTCAGAGTGTCGGGTAGAAGACCCTGTCCTCCATATTGTCACCGAGTAGGTCTTTCGACCCACGTCTGGTTCCTCTGTCGGAGGGGGTCGGGATATCGGAATTCGGTCGTAGAAAGGACAAGACGACTCCCACATCGTTTCCCGTCCCTATCTCGGTCGTCGGGGGTTCCTGTCCCGGAGGAACGACGAGGCACGTGTTCGGTTCGAACACAGGTGGCGTCCGGGAAAGGGGACGACCTGTGTGAGTGGGGACATGGAAGACAGAGAAGAGTCTGCAGTGACGAGTCACCTCTTTCGAACAGATTGGGGTCAGGGAGACAATGGAACTGGTGACGTGGGGGGTGGGGGTGTTAGACGAGTAATCAAAGTAAGTACCATAGACAGTGAGTCTTCAGTGCGCAAACATCGGATAAAAGACAAGAGGGAGGTCTTGTATTCAGATACCTTCCACCCCAGAAGTAGAATAAGGGTTGACGGTGGTACTACGAACGTATGTACTCCAGTCCCCGAACTGTCTACTCAGGACATTCCAGGTTTGTATAGACAAATAGATTATACTAGAAAACACGTCTCTGTCAGTCTCTGGGTAAACTGTCTACCACTATCGTTCCGAGTTTTTTACTTAGTTGAACGTACCTCGGTGTACCGGTCACCTCGACACTCTGACCTTGTGTCAGGGGACCGGAGTGAAGGAAGGGTCCCGGAAGATGGATACACTCCTCCCAGTCCGTTGTCGAAGTCGGTGTGGACGGGAGACATGTTTTGGTCCACATAAGGGTCCTGACGTGTGGGGTCTGTGACTCTCTGAAACCCGTGTTCTACAAAGTTCTGGGTCTTTTAGTCCTACTCTCGTTCATCGGCACCTGTTATAGGACCTGTGGAGGTCACTCCCACAACGTGCCCCTGCCTACGATAGTGCCCCCGGTCACTTCTGGGTCTGATGCCGCGCTGCGAGTTATGGACGGTATTTAGTGTGTGAAATAGAATGTCCGTAAAGGTAAAAGTGTTTAAGACTTTGATTTTGTGCTGAAGAGAGAATGAACTCGTCTACAATTAAACATTACGTCTTCGGAGGCAAACAGCTACTGAAAGGTAATAGGAATATTAACGGGGGTGTATGTCACGAGCTATTTCAATATTTGGACAGGAGACCCTTGTGGCTCAGTTATTGTCCCAATAACTAATCCACCACTTTACCAGAGGTGTGAGACTTCAGTTCGTCGGATGAACCGACAGGTGTTCGTCCTCAGTGACCATCATTGTCTCTGCCTCTGTGACCCCCGGAGACACAGTACGGACCCCAGAGGAGCCTAGATATCCGTCCCGACCCCTCCCACCGCTGAGAGCCTCTGGTCCAAACAAACAAACAAACAAACAATTTGGACTCGACCCTTCTTTTATATCTGTGGTCACCCCGAAAAAGACAGACACCCCGGGACTTTTCCCGTAGTCCGATAACACGGGACCCGGGGACGACGTCAAGTACAAACCGTTTCTGTCTTATTTGACCCAACATTAGGTGAAACAATTCGGACCCAACTTTAGAGGAAACATCGACGTCCTGGAACCCGTTCAGTGAAGATGAGAGATTCGGACCCTGAGGACCATCCAATTTTGTCTACTCTAGAATTGTGGAGACCGGTGGAGGGTTCCCCGACCCTCCTAATTTACTTTGTTTAGTTCACGGTCAACAACGGTGACCGAAAAACTTTGACTTAAAAGGTCTAATGTCGAAACGCGACAGAAGGACGTCCCGCTTTCTCCACTCATTGGCCGTACCATCGACTGTAAAGGACCCGTGAGAGGTGACACGGTCGGGACGCACTCCGTGGTTCCTGAGACTTGACTCGTCCTACGTCAAGGACGGGAGGTCCCCGAGGGTCGGAGGGCCCCAGTGTCCGTTCTTCGGCGGTACGGGTACTTCGTGTGAGTTACCCGGCCACTCGGTCCTAGGGCCTTAGAGTCCTCCGACCTTGTCGACCCTAGAATTCCGAAGACCTGTCCTTATTGAACTCCCGACTCAATTGAATAGTACTAATTTTGGAGGGAGAATTATTTGCTATCTTACCTCAGAGACTCTCCAATTCGATGTACCGTTCACTTCCTTCCTCGCTCCGAAACTCGGTTCCACTGGGTGTCAGGACCACACGGACCCCGACAGTCACAGTTTGGGTCCATTCAGTGTTCTTTTGGTCCTGTCCAACCGGTGGGATGAACCTTGACATGGGTTTCCACACCAGAGTAGTGGTGCGGGAAGTAGACTACGTGTCTTCACCCGACAGAGATGGTCACTGAGAGACGTCTCGACCTTCGGGACAAGAGGAACAACCTCCAAGTTCCGACTAGCACCCCAGAGACAAAAAATAACAACGAGGTCCGGACGACATTTCTACCGACTGTGTAGGATCCTCTAGGAAGGGTATACAATCGAGTCGGAAAGAACAGTCCCGACCCACTCCCGTCCCCACGTCTCTGGTATCCTTCGTTAATACCCTTTTCTGCCCCCGTCCCCCGCACCTAGCATTGAACTAGTTTCAGTCTCGACCCTACCCCGTCTTACCCCTGTGGTTCAAGGGTGACAGTGGGAAAGTAGGACCAAGAGACAGAAACCCCTACTGAAGCCCACTCGTCGTCTCCTTTGTGTTTGTAGAGAAAAAACCCCACCCACGCCCCGACTGGACCCAAGGGAACTCTCCGACCGAGTCGTGAACTACCCGAGCAATCCCTCGGTTACTCTAACTCTTCACCCACGCAGGGACTCTCGTGACCTTCATGCCGTCGATTCCTCGATTCACCTTTACTCAGTCGAGGTGCACGCACTACGCTCGGTGCGAACGGGGTCTGGGAAGGTGTCGAACTGAGTGAAGATACTAACCTTGGAACGAGTCCGTTGACGGTCTATAACACTTTCAGTAATGTGTCTTCACACAAGTTACGGTCAATAAAGGTCCACAGGAACCTTAGGAGGAATGTCGTTCACCCGGGTGTTCTCCCGGTAACAGATGCTCCTTCCGTGAACTCCTACACCCGTCTTTCTGTCTCCCTTTTCCGTGGCAGATCGAAAAGTCCCGAGAAGAGACGAGGACACTTCGTCTTTAATGGAGATCTGAGTCTTAGTGTCCGTAAGATCTTCTTACCCTGGGAACTGGGGTGGTGGTGAATTGTCCTCTTCTGTAATCTTAGGACGGAACGGCGAAGTCAAGGGACCTGTGGAGGGGTTCGGTACTACACTTCCCCGTTTCCTAAACTTTCACCGACTGTAAGGGACGAAGGTAGTGAGAGTCATTCTTCGGGACGAAGAACCCTGAAGGAACCACTAGGTCACCAATGCTAAAGGGAAAGGTTTCGTCTTCCACACCCAAATCAGGGACTACCCTCTCGTTTCTAGGACGTACGGAATACCGGTTTTTTTTTGTGGATTTTATCTTCGTTATAAGTTTAAGTTATTTGTGAAATTTTTCCTAGGTGTAGGTTTTTATAGAAAATTTTTTACTAGCACAGGAATCACCGAGTCAGTTCAGGCTGGGAAACACTGGGGTGCCCGACATCGGGTAGTCCGAGGAGACAGGTTCCCCCAAAAGGTCCGCTCTTATGACCTCACCCGACGGTACGGGAGGAGGTCCCCTAGAAGGGTTGGGTCCTTAGTTTGGGTCCAGAGGGTGTAACGTCCACTTAAGAAATGGTTGACTCGATGGTCCCTTCGGACCTCTTTACCAATTCTATCATTTAATTTTTATTTTTTTTCATGACGAAGGATAACGATTTCGGGGAATCCCCCTTAGGTCGTAAATATCAGGATCTCGTCATCCGACGTCCGTTTGACCTCCTTAGTAGGAGGGGTCCTGCCAAATGACTCGTGTCTAAAGACCTGAGTTAAGACTAACTCATCCAGACCCACCTCGGGTACAAGGGTCTGCTACGCCCGTACCGACTGGAACCTGTGTGAAACTGTTAGGGATTAGATCAGGTAGGTACTGTTTAAGGTAGGGGGAAGTCCGGAAGGAATGAACCGACATTTTACCCCGGTTACGACTCACCCGTCCTCGCGTTCGTCCCGACAAGCGCTACTGTTTCCCTTTCCGTTGGAAGAGTACAGGCCGACAACCGTCTCAGAGTCAGAAGTATCCCGAAGGGAACACTGAGTCGACTATTTCCCAGACGGACGGTACGCCCTCTGGACCCAAGCTAGGGACCGAACCCTTCTAGGGGACCTCTTCCCTTTCCGATGGGTGAGGACATAAGACCGGACCTCTTAAGGTACCTGACATCTCAGGTACCCCAGCGTTTCTCAGTCTGTGTTGAACTCGCTGAACGTCGAAAGTGAAAAAGTCGGAAGTATTTCTGGGGAGGAAGGACTTTCACAACGAAGAGTGTTAGTTCAGTAGTCAAGTCAAGTCAAGTCAAGTCAGCGAGTCAGCACAGGCTGAGAAACGCTGGGGTACTTAGTGTCGTGCGGTCCGGAGGGACAAGTAGTGGCAGAGGGCCTCAAGTGAGTCTGAGTGCAGGTAGCTCAGGCACTACGGTAGGTCGGTAGAGTAGGAGCCAGCAGGGGAAGAGAAGGACGGGGGTTAGGGAGATTTCGTTCATTTTATAGAAGAAATGGGTTGTAACGTGTAGTCACCTACCTCTTAATACCTTTCGGGGGTTCGGGACCCGAGTAGGAGTACGTTTCTTCTGACCCTAGGACCGGTTTTTCCCGTCCTCTTAAGGGTTCTCCGTCTTCTGCGATCCACCTGGATAACTCAGAGGAAGCAGTCTCAGTCAAGGCCATCTACGACTGTCCTTGATGGGACTCGTTGTGGTAGAAGGTAGTGCCGGTTACGTCCCAATTTAGAGCGAGGGAGGTCGAGGGTCGAGACGAGGAGAGACGAAGGGAGACAGGACGAATGGGGCTCGGGGCGAGTGAGGGTGAAGGAGCGGGCCACGTTCAAATTATTCGATTATAGCTTTGGTAGATCCGGCCCTCGAAAGTTTCTAAATTCTGAAAATTTACACTTCGGGGAGTAATATAGACTGAGAAAAGTTATTTTTTTTCTGGACTATTCGGTAACTATACTGTGTGCAATAGTCACCCTAAACAAACTGCAGCTAAACTTTACACGTGACGAACGAAACCCCCCATTACCTTAGTTTGTGAATCTTGGTATGCCACGGATCATCTAGTGAAAAGTTCATCCTTGTAATTTTACCTCCCCTTGGGACAAACCCCCAAACATTTTTATTTCGTGATAACATGTCATACCGTCTCTCGTCCCTGCCGTACGTGTTAACTGAAGGAAGGATAATTGTTTGATGTTACAAATGGAAGAATAAGGTTGGTAAAGGTTTGGTAATTTTGATTCTCCTAATCGTAGCGGAAAGACGGTTCCACATGAAAATAAAGTCGTTTATGGTGAAAGCGAGATCCCCCTCTAATTTCCGTACTTTCTTTACCAGAGAAATAGTCGGTAGGACACAGTGTGTCCAAATTTTTTTAGTCTTACTAGACCAAACTTTCTTATGTCACAAGAACAGGTCCTTTTCGACTAGCGTTCTTCTCAATTTAAAGTCCTGTCTGTTGTACTTAACACTTCTTATTAGGTCTCAGTTCTGACTCACTGTACATTTATCACACTGCCTCCCCAGTAAATCCTTCGTCTCCTCTTCACTAGTGGTAGTCAAACTAATCCGAACCTCGAAAGTTTCCACACAGTCGGATCTCAGACTTATACTACTACACACGACTACGTCGTAGAGGAAAAATGTATTAAGGACTCTGAAACTTTTTACTTTACGAAAGGTGGAAGAAAGCAAATCTTTACACACCTAAAACACATTTCAGTTGAAGGGTTTTAGTGGGCAAGTACTAGGGGAATAGTTTTCTCCACTCTACTTAACCCTCTAACCCGAACTGTGTACATGTGATGATACTATTTTGTCTATTGATTGCTCTTGGATGACATGTCGAGTCCCTTCAGGTGAATCATAAGACACCCGTGGATTTCGATTTCCTTTAGGTTTTGCCTTCCCTATATACACATGAATGTTGACTAAGTGAAACGACATGTCGTCTTTTATGTTGAAACATTTCGTTGATATGAGGTTATTTTTTTTATGAAATTTAAAGTATTTTTTTTTTCAATGATAACCCGAAGGGACTACTAGATCACCAATTCTTAGACGGATGGCCATGTCCCCTGTACCCAAACTAGGAAGAAAGTCCTTCTAGGAACGTGATTCGGACACGTGGTGTTGGTGTCTTCAGGTGCACGGGATCTCGGACACGAGACCCTGTTCTCCTCAGTGGTACTTCTCTTCGGACACGAGGAGTTCGTCTCATCGACGGCGCGCGGCGTTGATCTCTTTCGGGTGCACGTCGCCACTTTTGGGTAGTGTCAGTTTGTATGTATTTATTTCCAAAAAATTTCATCAGAGACAGACTTCATATCATATGTCGAGTATCAAAAGAGCTTCCAGGTGTCGTCACCAAACGTTTAACGCCAGAGATATCATCGGCGTACTCGAGGATAGACCCTTGAGTAGTCTTACGTTTCAGGGTCTGGGGTAGGGTCTCGTCGACGGAGTCTTTAGGACTCCCATCCGAGGATGTTAAGGTCCTACATGGGACCTTCGACTCTTGGAGACCAAATCCCGATTAAAAGAGGATGTTGTTCTCTTCCGATTTCTTATTATATTTTAACGGGTTCCCAGTATGTAGGACAATTATTGTCTCGGTCCCCATTTTAGTCACGTCTCACTTATCCCTTCTTTTTCGTCCAAACTCAGAGTGTCCTCTTACTTCTACGACTACACGTTTTCTATTAATTTTACAAATTTCCTCTTTGTTGTCTTCTTGTAAACGTTTTAGATATCTAATTGGAGTCTTGAAGAAATTCATCAAGGTCGGTGGTTTATGTTACTAGGTTAACTAGAGTATCTTGACGAGTCCTGTCTTCAACTTCCCGGGTGTCTGTCCGGGTGTGAACCAGTCTCACTCTGTCTCGTTCAGGTAAACTTTGTAGTCGTTAACACAGTCTCCTAGTCACAGTTTCCCAGAATTTCTTCCAGGATGTTGGGAGGTAGATGGGGGGTTCTTCTGGCTTGTTCTCACGTGAAAAGTAACGTGGAAGTAGTTTAGACCCATAAGAGTAAAATAAAAATTAGTAATGATAAAAAGTAAACAACAAGTCAACGATTCAGTGTAGGCTGAGAAACGCTGGGGTACCTGACGTCGTGTGGTCCGAAGGGTCACAAAGTGAGAGAGGTCCTCAAACGAGTTTGAGTACAGGTCACTCAGTCACTACGGTAGGTTGGTGGAACAGGAGACGATGGGAGAAGAGGAGGACGGGAGTTAGAAAGGGTCTTAGTCTCAGAAAAGGAACTCAGTCGAGAAGTGTAGTCCACTGGTTTCATAAGCTCAAAGTCGAAGTTGTAGTCAGGAAGGTTACTCATAAGTCCCAACAAAGGAAATCCTAACTGACCAAACTAGAGGAACATCAGGTTCCCTGAGATTTCTCAGAAGAGGGCATGTTAAGTTTTCGTAGTCAAGAAACCGTGAGTCGGAAGAAATACCATGTTGAGAGTGTAGGTATACACTGATGACCTTATGTTAAAACAATTATGAAGTATCGGAAAGAACTCTTCCGTTACCGTTGGGAGAGGTCATGAGAACGGACCTTTTAGGGTACCTGCTTCCTGGGACCATCCGACGTCAGGTACCCCAGCGATTCTCAGTCTGTGCTGACTCGATGAAGTGAAAGAGAAAAGTGAAAGTACGTAACCTCTTCCTTTACCGTTGGGTGAGGTCACAAGTCCGGACCTCTTAGGGTACCTGCCCCCTCGGACCACCCGACGGCAGATACCCCAACGTGTATCAACCTGTGCTGACTTCGCTGAATCGTCGTCGTCGTCGTCGCCGTCGTATCGGAAAGAATATATTAATGAACATTTTGTTATAAACGAATACCTTTTTAAGACCTTTAATATCTTTTCTTACTTCTTCTATTGTTCTTTTAGGTCTTTGGGTGGTCAGTCCATTTAGGTAACGAACGTTGATACATAATAGATTGTCGTTGTTATTTGTCGTTGTTATTTTGGAATCGTAAAAGGATGTAATTTTTGAGAAACGTTCTAATTGGGAAAGACTTTTCCTATCCCCTAAACTTATGTATGATTATCTTTGATAAGATTTATTTTTAGAACCCCATTTTTTCTGAGCTTATTTACTTGTCTCAGTAGTCACTCGACATCTTTGTTTACAGTTCCCTGGTTGATATGTATAGTAACCTCCGGAACTCTCATTTCTCTTTCCCCTGACTTTTTTTATAAACTTCATTAGTACAGGTCTATAAAAGTTCTAACTAATTTTGATAATTTTATATATATACTTCAAGGTATTTGACGTCTTGTTCTTTGAAATTATTTTGACGTTTTTTTTTTAGTATGATTTTAACGAATTTTAGTCGTCATTTGTCTTTAGAAGTTTCGTCGGTCTCCCACTTTTTGAGTGTTATACATGTTTTCTATCCCTTCTGTCGTCTAACAGTGGTCTTTGTTGTGTTCGCGTTTTGGTCGCCTCGTTACACAAATGACTTTATTAACGGTTGGATCTTAAGAGATAGGTTGTTTGTATAAAAGTTGTAATTCCGTTTTATTTCTGAAAACTTCTGAAAGGTTTCGACTTTGTTAAGTAGAGGTTATCCGGACTTGATATTCCTTATAAACTCCGTCAGAAAGTGCAATTTCCTTTTACTACGATCTATGTTTACTCCTCCTGACTCCTACCTCCGATGTATCCATTGACGCTTTCCAAAAAGAATAATAAATTTATAGAAATTTTCTCTTAGTGGATAAATCTTATTTTTATTCTCGTTACAAGAGACCTTAAATATTATGTATATCTTCATTTTGTTAACTGTACTATCGTATTTCAGATTCTTTTCTCCATTATAAATGAAAATATTTCATATGAAAATATTTTATATCCTTATTATGTTTTCTAATATAGTTATTCAGTTATTTTTTCTATATCATGTTAATTACCTTTGTTTCGACCAGAAAACTTTTCTAGTTATTTTACTATTGGGAGACGGGTCTCGTTAATCCTTTTTCGGTGTGTAATGGTCAAAATTCCTACGACAACGACGACGACGACGACGATTAAGCGAAGCCAGCACAGGGTGAGACACTCTGGGGTATCTGCCGTCGGGTGGTCCGAGGGGGTAGGAACCCTAAGAGGTCCGTTCTTGTGACCTCACCCAACGGTAAAGGAATACCTTACATACTTTCACTTTACACTTTCACTTCATCGAGTCAGCACAGACTGAGAATCGCTGGGGTACCTGACGTCGGGTGGTCCGAGGAGGCAGGTACCCTAAAAGGTCCGTTCTCATCACCTCACCCCACGGTAACGGCTACTCTCTCCACTATAGTTATGCATACGATGTCTATAATTTTCTTATTAATTCCTTATACACTTATTGAGATCTGGTTTAACAAGTCGAAGATACTTTACCTTTTTAAGGAACCTTCTGTCTTTGATAGTTTGGAGTGTGTTCTTTTTTTTAACTATTGAACTCGTCAGAATATATATGGTTTCTTATACTTATAAATCAATTTTGGAAAGTATGTTTATTTTGAGGTCTTAATCTACCGAAGTAACCTCTTAAAATGGTTCGTAAATTCCTATTTAGTATGGTTAAGAAGTAAAACAGAGGATCTTTAAACTTCTCCCTTTTGATAAAAGATTAAGTAAAATGTTCCGTTGTAATAAAACTGTGGTTTTGGTCTGTTTTTGTAATGTTCCTCTCTCTGAGATGTCTGTTCATGAGGAGTACATATATCTACGTTTGTACGAATTGTTTAAGATCGCTTATTTTAAGTTATTAAAAAAAATATTATATGTGTTATTGATTCCCTCCAAATAAGAATCTTTAAGTTCCAAAGAAATTGTAAGTCTTCAGTTAATTACATTGAGTGATGTAATCTAATATCTGATTTTTTCTCCATTACGTTAGTAAAGTGATCTATGTCGTTTCCGTAAACTGTTTTAGGTTGTGGATAAAGATCATTTTTATTTATTTATTTATTTTGTGAATCGTTTGTTCCTGATCTGTTTTTGAGTAGTTGTTCTATCCCTTGTAAATAAGTCTTTGGATTTGAATCATCGCATCCATTGTCACTTTCTTACTTACGAAAAGGTGTTCTAACCCTTGTTTCGTTCCTACTAGATAAGTTGAAGGAGGTCTTTCAAGATTTGTTCCATTATGTCGATCTTTTCCTTTATTTCACTTAGGTCCACCTTTCTTTTGTATTTTAACAAAAATAAACGTTTATTGTACTAACAGATGTAGTTTTGGGGAGACCTTAGATTTTTTACGATGATCCTGTTTTTTCACTTAAATCATTCCAATATTCTATGTTCTAGTTTAATACTTTTTTTGTGTCACATAAACATATATGATCGTTGTTTATTAACCCCTAACTTTTAAAATTTATAGTAAATGGATAAAGTTTTGTGCTTTATAAAATATTTTTTCGTACTACTTTCCACACATTCTAAATATGAGACTTCTGTAACGACTCCCTTTAATTTCCGGATTTATTTACCTTTGGATAAAACTCTCCTTCCTAGTCTTCTAAGTTGTAACGATTCTACAGATAAAATACGGTTTAACTAAATGTCTAAATTACGTTAGCTTCAGGGTTCTCCTAAGAAAAATCTGTAACCGTTCTGTTAAGATTTTAAGTATACTTTTTCATTTTAGGATTCTTATCGGTTTTTCGAAGCCTTTTTTTCTTATTTCAACCTCTTGAATGTGACGGACTGGAGGTCACAATCAGTGAGTCATCACAAACTGGGGAACCTGATATCGGGCGGTCCGAGGAGGTAAGTACCTTAAGAGGTCCGTTCTTATGACGTCACCCAACGGTAAGGGAAGAGGTCCCCTAGAAGGACTGGGTCCTTAGCTTGGACCCAGAGGGAGTAACACCCGTCTAAGAAATGATAGACTCGGTGGTGCTTTCGGGTACGGACTGAAGGTCTGAATAGTATTTCAGTCTCATTGGTTTTGTCACATCATAACCACAATCATATCTATTTATCTATTTATCTAGTCTTATTTCTCGGGTCTTTATCTGGGTATGTACGTACCAGTTAAGTAAAGTTGTCTCCAAGTTTCTGGCAAATCACCTCTTTCTTTTTCAGAACAGTGTTTGTTACGATTTTAGTGACTTATAGGTGTACGTTTTTCTTTGGTATAGAGAATGAGATATGTTTTAATTGAGTTACTCCTCGTCTCTTGGCACTTTGGTTTTTAATACTTTGAAGATAACGGTGGAACCACAACCGGTGATAAAGAATTTTTGTTGTGTTTTAAGTAAAAGATTTTTACGTTTTTGACTATATATGCTTTAAATCTTACGGACGGGAACCTTTACACTTCTCGACTGAGTGACCTTTTCTAGAGTTGTGACCCTTTCTATCTCCCGTCCTATTCTTCACCTGTTGTCTCCTACTCGACCAGCCTACCGTAGTGACTGAGTTACCTGTTCTCAGACTCGTTTAAGACCCTCTGTCACTTCTTGTCCCTTCACAGGTACCCTAGCGTTTCTCAGACTGAATGGTTGACTTGTTGTGTTTTTACGTTTATTTTTATGTCACAACCTGAGAATCGCTGGGGTACCTGACGTCGGGTGGTCCGAGGAGACAGGGACTCTGAAAGGTCCGTTCCTATGACCTCACCCAACGGTAAAGGAAGAGGTTCCCTAGAAGGGTTGGGTCCCTAGCTTGGGCCCAAAGGACGCGACGTCCGTGTAAGAAATGGTTGACTCGATGTTTCCTTCGGGGAATCTATAGTATCTGAGTGAATTATCCTGTAGACTTGAATTTTTTTGACGGACATGGTCAGTGACCGTTCTTTCGTATCAGTAGTAAGTGACAACCATCCTCATGTCTTACTATGGTGGTGAAACCCTTCTCAAACGTTTAAGAAACTTTCAATTTGTATATGGATGGGATACCGTGTGAGTGAGGTAAGACTCCATAAATGAGGTTTCTTTACATTCGTATACAGGAATGTTTCCAAACGTAAACTAATAATTATCATTGAAATAAACATTATCGAGTTTTGACCGTTGTTGGGTTTACAGGTGGGTATATACTTTCTATTCGGTTGACACCGAGTAGATAGATTACTTTAACAACAACGAATCAGGGATCCAGTACAGGTTCAGAAAACGTCGGGGGACCTGACATCGGGCGGTCCGAGGAGACAGGTACCCTAAAGGGTCCGTTCTTATGACCTCACCCAACGGTAAAGGAAGAGGTCCCCTGGAAGGTTGGGTCGTTAACTCGGACGTAGAGGACACAGAGAACTTAACGTCGACCTAAGAAATGGGTAACTCGGTGGACCCTTCGGGTGTATTACGTTGTGATGATTCGTTAATTATCCTCAGATGATGACTATGTCTCTTATTCCCCCCACCAAGAGATTTGTCGTTACGATTTGTTTTGTCGGTCTTTAGTCTGTTTACTCACAAGTATGACATACTACGACCACTCCCAAATCAACGAGTCAACACAGACCGAGAAACACTGGGGTGCCTGACATCGGACGGTCTGAGGAGACAGGTACCCTGAGAGGTCCGTTCTTATGACCTCACCCAACGGTAAAGGAAGAGGTCTCCTAGAAGGTCCGGGTCCTTAGCTTGGGCCCAGAGGACGTAACGTCCGTCTAAGAAATGGTTGACTCGATACTCCCTTCGGGGAGTATGACATACTAAGGTCAATTTTAAGACTTTTTACTTGGTGTTATTGTCTCTAGCCTACTTATAACGGACTTTTACTCCCTCCAATCTTCCCCAACCACCTTCTCTAACCTTTTTCGGGGTTCCATTTGAAACCTCGACCAATTTACATATGTTATAGAAGCACCGTCAGTATCAAAGTGTTCACATATGCGTGTAGCGTAGAATAGTTTAATTTTACACGTCCAAAGACGTACAGTCAATATAGGGGGTCTTCTAAAAATTCTTTTTTTTCGACATTTTATAAAAGTTCTTTCTCGTATTTTATTAGGCGTCAGACCTATAGTTATAAAAAAAATAAAAAATCAATGTCAACATAAGATGGAATAAGATATTTCTTAAAATTCTGCACAGGGACCCTTAACTTATAAAAACATCGAAAGAAGACGAGAAGAGACTATTTATTGTGACGTAAGGTGCGGAGACTTGTGTCTCGAAATCAAAACGAAGGAAAGAACCCTAATGAAAGAACCCTATGTAAGGGTCTTCACCTTGATGACTAAATTGTTTATACTTGTAAAATAAGTAACGATTTAAAGAAAGGTTTTCCTTTCCAATCCGGTTAGATGTTGTCAATATTTTCTCAAAGGTACAGAGACACGGTTCGAGTCCTAAGAGTAAAAATTTACATTTAGACTAAACAATTTAACATAAAGAAACTACAAAATCAAAAGTAAATAAAATAAAACATTCATTTCATGGAAAAAGTTCATATATGACAGGTAAACACAAACCCCCACCCCACCCTTTTGATCGAGGTGTAATTATCGGTCGAACGAAAAGTTTGGTCTTTTCTTTTGGTATACTCTAGTATTTGTTGAAATTTTCCTGGTCGTGTATACTACGTTCCTCATTCACAGTGAGTTCCCGACACTGGTTCCCGTCATCTTACTAGTGGATATTTTGATGGATCTTCACCTTGTTCGAAAAATATACCTCATGTTGTGATTCGGACGGGAATTACAGGTCCAAGTTTACTTTGCTCGGTGAGTCGGTACGTCTACTTGGAGATGTGCACACTGGACTCTGCCTTAGGTGGGCCTAAGTGGGAGCTAGGTATGGGGTCTGGGTCCGGGAGACTGGAGACTGCCGGAGTGTGCACAAGAGGGGGAGGTTGGGGTCTTGTCCGTACCGGGTGTGCTCCGGTGGGGAACCGGACTCAGGTCGGCCGGGAGTCGGACACAGATTACACTCGTTTCTCGCTAGGAGCCGACAACACCTAAAAACCCCGCACCCAATCACACCTTTTCGATTCGACTGGGACACCGTAGACATCTGGAGGCTCCAGGGACAAGTGTCGTACAAACACGCACAATCTTTCTCATGACCTTCTTGGGTCGGTCTTTTGAGCCCGAGTTCAGAACCGGGTCGGGACAGAATCGACTATTGTCAGGAGTCAGTGGAATGGACAGACTCGGAGTCCGAAACAGTGGACTTTACCAAGAGTGCTTCCTGTGGTCGCCGGAGGCCCAGTGAGTCCACCTACCAGTAAGGGGCTAGTAGTGAGGGGGAGACGCACAAGTCGTGACGGGTAGTGAGGTGGACCTACCGAGACCGGAACAGGGGACACCACTTTTCGAACAAGTGAGAGAAGAGACCAGAGACAAGATATAGGAAACGTTTGACAGGAGAGGGTACACGACCCCAGAGGGTCCCGGGGGAGGAGTGGGGAATGGAGAAAAGAGTACCAAACGAAGGTCCTCTGGAGATCGTAGGTTCCGACACTGCTCGTGGGGTTCACCGCCGAGGCTCTAGACGGAACTGTCTGGAGGGGAGACACCAGGTGTGGTACATAGGTAAGACGTAGAGGTGGCCCTACAGGGCGTCAGTGGCGTTTGGTTTGTAGACGTTTTGCCCTGGGTGTCAGAGTGGAGAGATTGGACCGGTAGAAAGGTGTGGAGTGGGTGTTTTTAGTTATAAGTAACTCGGGTTCTGGTCTTTGTGGACTCGGTAGGAACTGTGTGGGTGTGGGGATTTGACTGGTACAGCTTAGACGTTAGTTCAGGACAAGTGACGAGAAGGATTTAGAGAGAGGTCGGACGGTAAAAGGTGGACGGGACGGCGGGGGCAGGGTGGGGGGGGGGCGGGGGCAGGGTGGGAGTGGAATGAGATCCGTTGGTAGAGACGAGTAGTCCCAGAACCGTTATTACAGAGTGAACAGGCGGTGGCGTTCAGGGTGGAGATAGGTTATGTCTCAAGTGAGAGACGGTACTTCCGCTAGAAATTTTTACCTTTACATTGACACAGGAACGGACCGAAGGTCGGGACGTTACCGAAGAGTGAAAAACTTCCTATTTCTGTTTTGAGGTCACGGACGGACAGGGCAGAGAGGAACGTAGTAGAGGAGGAGAGGTGAGTAAAGGGACGGAAGAGTGTCAGGGAGTGTACGTGGAGGGACGGGGTCCTAGAAACGTATCGGGTAGGGAGGATGGACTTTTAGAGANGGGGGGGGGGCGGGGGCAGGGTGGGAGTGGAATGAGATCCGTTGGTAGAGACGAGTAGTCCCAGAACCGTTATTACAGAGTGAACAGGCGGTGGGGTTCAGGGTGGAGATAGGTTATGTCTCAAGTGAGAGACGGTACTTCCGCTAGAAATTTTTACCTTTAGATTGACACAGGAACGGACCGAAGGTCGGGACGTTACCGAAGAGTGAAAAACTTCCTATTTCTGTTTTGAGGTCACGGACGGACAGGGTAGAGAGGAACGTAGTAGAGGAGGAGAGGTGAGTAAAGGGACCGGAAGAGTGTCAGGGAGGGTACGTGGAGGGACGGGGTCCTAGAAACGTATCGGGTAGGGAGGATGGACTTTTAGAGAAGGGAGGAGGAAATAAATCGTTGTAGGGTGAGTCGGAGGTCTGAAACGAAGTTTCAGACGAGGTGACCCCTCGGAGTAGACTAGAGACTGAGCCTGTTTAAATGGAGAGGAGACGCTACTAGCTGGGTGGTTAAACTTACGAATAAATTACAGAGAGGTAGATTTAGGGTATTCCTGTTCGTAGTACAGAAAAAAAAAATTAGTTTGAAATTTGAAAAATAAGACTTACCTCCATCTCGACTAATTGTTACAACACCATCAAAGCCCACTTGTCATTTCCCTGAGTCGGTATGTATATGTACATAGATAAGAGGGGGTCTGGAGGGGACGGTAGATCTGACCGTGTATTTTGACTCATCTCAAGGTGCACAACATGTACTCCAGGAACAATCAATAGGTGAAATTTATATCGTCACACATGTACTGGAAGGGTTTGAGCGATTGATAGGGAAGGGGGCTATTGGTAGTCAAACAAAAGATTCAGACACGCAGAGAGAGACCAAACATTCCTTTAAGTAAACATAGTAAAGAAAAATCTAAGGTGTATATTCTTGACAGTATACTATAAAGAGGAAGAGACAGGCTGAAGGCAGTGAATCATATTGTTAGAGATTCATGAAACCGGTGGAGTACGCTTCTCAACTGAGTAACCTTTTCTGAGACTACGACCCTCCCTAACTCCCATCCTTCTTTTCCCCTACTGGCTCCTACTCTACCGACCTACCGTAGTGACTGAACTACCTGCACTCAGACTCACTTGAGGCACTCAACCACTATCTGTCCCTCCGGACCGCACGACGCTAAGTACCCCAGCGTTTCTCAGCCTGCGCTGACTCGCTGACTTGACTCGACTTCAGGTAGGTACGATTCCGTTCACCGTAATAGACTAAGAAAAATTACCGACTCATTATAAGGAATCATATACAATGGTATAGAAGAAATAGGTAGGGAGACAGTTACCTATAAATCCAACGAAGGAACAGAACCGGTCACATTTGTCACGACGTTACTTGCGACCCGAGTCCGTAGTACAGAAGGATAAAAGCGTGTGACACCAGGAGGACCGGACATCGTGTGACCCACGATGTCCCAGCAACAAGAAAGTCAACGAACCAGTACAGATTGAGAAACGTTGGGGTACCTGAGATCGGGTGGTCCACAAGGAGATACGTACCTTAAGAGGTCCGTTTTTATGACCTCATTAAACGGTAAAGGATGGGGTCCCCAGAAGGACTGGGTCCCTAGAAGGACTGGGTCCCTAGTTATTTATAGACGATCTTTTTGTTTTTCTTATTTTAACTCTGTTTAATGATGGTGCACCGTGACATCCTTTGAGACATACTCTATGATGAAACGACCGAAGTAATCATTTGGTTCTAGGACAACCAGCCCTCCGTCAGAAGTAGAAGTCAAAGAGGCCTGAACCGATTCTGGACTCCAATTTTAAGCCGTTAATTTTCAACACACGCGTCTACGAGGGTAGTGTGTTACCATCCAGTAGTTTCGTTACAGGTCCACTTGGACTTCGTTTTACGACTCACGTGTCCATCACACCGATTGTCCTTGGAAACCTTCCTGTCTGGACAACCTTTGTGACGGGACGTAGAAGTGCCGACACACCGTACACTCGTCGTGACACGGAGAGACCCGGGGCGACTTTGACTTCCCGACCTTCGTCCGAGAATGTACAAGGGCCGACAATTACACGGTCTCTTCGGCAAGGGGCACAGGGACACAGGACACAGCCGTAGCTTAAAGAGGTCAGACTAAAGGGAGGGTCTCCAAGGTGGGGTACTCTTCCAGGTCCGACTTTGTCTGTGTCGACCTAGGAAGAAGTCGACGTCTCCGGTCTGGAGACACCTTGGACCGGACCCTCCTTTCTCTCCCGTCGGGTAACAGGAGAAAGAACGTTCTGGACCTCAGGGGAAGGGCTACCCGGCGAGAGGACGCAACTGTTGGGTCCCTGGTACGGTGATCGACGTGTCATTTTAGTCTGACTCAAGGTCCACACTCTGTCCGTTTGACACAAACGGTTCTGAGAATCTCGTTTCTCCACGGGTAAAGGAAAAGAGACGTCACGGTTTGGGCTCTCCTGTTTCCTCGTACGGCGACCCACCTCTCCGGGTCTAGGCACGTCTGTAGTCCTTTAAAATATTGGTCCCGACTGGAGGTCGAGACCGACCTTTTCTGAGTTTCCTGTCTTATTATTTCAGTTCTTACTCAGTCTTGTCTTCATTAGTATCGTCAGAGTGAGTCGCGAGCGAAGACGTGGTCTCGGAGTGTCCGTAGTAGAGATGTTGGAAGCGACGTTAGCTTACGATTTTCCTGATAAACGTAGGTGCAAACTGGCTCTCCCCTTGTTAGAAGATCCGGACGTTGGACAGGCGTCAGTGTGTCGAGTACCGAACGACTTGGACCTGAGTCCGGTCCTTCCGACCAAAAGACGTTTGTACAAAATTCCAATCTTACAACAAGCACCGACAGTACGTGACTGGTACGTACGTTCGTAAGTAAGTGAGGACAATAAGAACTCTCGGACGAGACACGGTCCGAGACTCGAACCACGTCACTCTCGGATACTTATTTTTGTTCAGACATCAGCTCAACCCCTTCTTTCGCTGAGTCGTAGTGTGTTTACGTACTTATTAGTGTGTGACACTGTACACGGTTCTCCCTCGTCATTCCCCAGGACCCGATCCCCCACCCCTTTCACACTAACCCCTTTTAAGAAGGTCCTGTCCCGGTCGTTTGTGTACTGTGTCAGACGAATGTTTCGTGGGACCACCAAACTCCAGGTGGTCCCCTCGTCCCTCGCCGAAAAGACCCCGAGTTCCCATGGTCCCGACAGACCCGTCCTCAGCCGTCCCCGTCTCCCTCGTCCGTCCCGGTCGGTCGATTCGGACTGTCGGGGTCTAAAACGGGTTTACTATTCGACGACTTCCTTTACTAGAGGGTCCGGGGGCCTGGAGAGAAGATTAACGTTTGGTGCGTTGGAATCGGTGTCGTTCTAGACGTCTATCGGTCGTGACAGTTGCGGAGGCGACGAACCCGACCACGGGCGGGGCGTAATATGGGGCTTCGTTCCCCTACAGGTGGACGATCCCTGAGTCGCGGGTGGCCAAGTCGACACGCTGTCCCTCGGTCGTCGAACCGTCCATGACCTCAGGACAGGGGTCGGGAGTCCAGTGGGTCCTGCCGTCGTCTCCTACGTCGGCACAACGGGTCTCGTTTTGGTGACCTCACTACAGGATTGACGACTGTAACACCTCAAGAGGTCTTCCCAGGGTCCTACCCCGTAGTCTCGTTCGCCTGAAAGTCTCTTCCGTACTGTGGTGGAAAACTAAAAAGGAAAAAAGGGGTCTTCCATCTTTGGTTAGTTTGACTTTACAAGGAACGGGAACCGGTACGATGGAAACAAGAGGTAGTGTTTATTTGAACCGGAAGGACATAATGGTCACCAGTCGGATTGTCCTCCGTCCCGATACTATCGTTCTTGAACCCGAAACTTGTGGTTTTCGATAAACGAGGAATGCGGCTCTTAGGAGAGAAGACATGGGAGGAAAATTGAAAAGTAGAGAACTAATACATTCTTTATATATGTACACCTAACGTCTTTTCACTCTTTCTCTCGTTCTTTCCTCCTTTACCTCGGAGGTCATTAAAGTGGTGATCTCCTCCGTGGAGACTACAAGTCGGTGTACGCATGGGCACAAATACTTTTACCTAGTATGAGAACCGCGAGAAAACATCGAACGGGACGGTTGTAAAAAGTACGGTGCCTTATAGGAAGACGTTATAGCAAAAGTACCGACGTATTGGAAGATTACTTCTAGAGATGCTGTTAAATAAGTTGACTAAGGGACAATACCCCGGAAATTCAACGAAGGTTATTAAGGATAATGTTTTTGGGTTGTTTCTCCTCGGGACTTCGACTTACAAGTATACCTGAGACCCGTGTAAAACTTCCGAGTCTTTAAGTCGACGGTTAAAGTAAGTAGTAACTGATCGCCCCACGACCCTACCCTCTTCTTGTCCCTTGCTACGGACAGGTGTGAGTCTTAGTGTTGAGTGCCCACACATAGTCCCATGGACCCCTTCCCAGTCTATAACCGAACCGGTTTTTCCGACAAACTCAAAAAGGTATCGTAGCACACCAAAAGGTTATCTACTCAAAGAAGGAAAACCTCGATAACAATTGAGTTCTCTCAAAATCATTTGTTCTTTTACAACAAGATTCCCCTCAGATCGAAAAGGACCCATTTACGGTCATAATAAACGGATAATCTGTTAGTGGGAATTAACCGTCAAAGCTGAAGGTATTTTTAACGATTTATAATAAGGTCACCCGACCCTTCTTCTTTGACGTTTTATCGAATCAAGGCCGACTCGAACTTGGGGTTTCTGGAGTCTGAAACCGTGGGTATTTTAATCTCGATTGTTACCTAAGTAAAAGTAAACCTTTTTCAGGAGTAACCAAAGAAACGAAGACCACCCCGGTCTTTAACATCGTAGAGGACTTCCTTAACGTTAGAAACAAACTAATAATTATCATCAAGTACCTGAAGTGAAATGTGAGGTACGTTTATTTCCAGGACTTCTCACGATAGTGTACCCGTCTGTACGGACTTCGGACCTTAAAGACTGAGGGACTCGTGAATCTAACTTCCTCCCCTCAAGTTCAACGGTTTACAGTCACCGTCTCTCTACTTACTCCCTTCCTCTATACGACTTTCCCCCGCTCCCTTAACAGGTCTTTAGAATCCACTGACTCGTTCACCTTAAGCCTGTCCTCCGCGGGTCCGACCGAAACTTGCGACGGGTTTAAGACGTCAAGTGACATGGCGGGACGCGAAACGGGTGGATCTACTCCGGCTACTAGCAGTGGTGCGACCGGAACGCTTACCTCGGAGACTGGCTCGATGACACCGAGAGACACCTAAGAGATCAAGAGAACCTCTTCATCGCGAACCGAGAAACTATGAGACGAGGAAGACCTTGTTCCGTACGTAAGGGGGTCGGCGACTCTCACAACCGATGATTACTGAGCGTCGGGTCTGGGAAGGACCCAAACGGGAGACGGGTCCCTCGACGGACCGGGGGCCAAGACGGTGAGTGGTCCCTGGCCGGGGTAGACTCCTCTCCGACTGGTCCACCATGTTCTAGGTCGGGGGGCGGAGTCAAGTCCTGGTGAGGTCTCTCGGTGAGTCGAGCTCCCGACAGTACTCGACTCGAGGATCAACGACGACGTGGGTGTGGGGATAGAGGAGGACGGGGAGGACGTAGGTGGGTGTGGAGTGTCTACGATGAGGGGTCCCGGGAGGGACACTTGAAGGTAGACTCAGATAAAGGGTCCTTGGCTGGACTCAGAACGGGTGTCACAAAAAATAAAATCGGCACTGCGGGACATCACACACAGTCAGTGAGCCAGCACAAACTGAGAAACGCTGGGGTACCTGGTGGTCCGAGGAGACAGGTACCTTAAAAGGTCCGGTCTTATGACCTCACCCATCGGTAAGGGAGGAGGTCCCCTAGAAGGGGTGGGTCCCTAACTTGGACCCAGAGGACGTAACGTCCGCCTGACAAATGGTAGACGTACGATCTAGCATTAAGGGGTCGGTCCCTACCTTGCACGTGGGAGTCTGTACCTGCGTGTATCAGAATTAGTGACCTGACAATTCCTTCCAGAGCGGGTGTTAAAAATTTTACGGTAAATGACTTGGGTAACGAACAGCACGGACGGTTAGCAAAGTTAGTGACTCAAAGTGTTCCAGGATGTTCCGTCTACAATTACAGGAGAGAAATGTTCTCTCTTTTGGGTTTTGTGGGGTCTCTTTAACCTCCAATTTAGTAAACCGGTTCCAGTGTCTCCGTCAGTCCTGACCTTAGGTCCCGTTCAGGTTCTGAACCGACAAGATTATGTAGTACGAGGAGTTCCGGGACGGGTGTCCGAAAGTCCTACGGCTGGCACCAGAGGAACTGCTGTCAGATTAAGAGAGAGAAGGAGAGACACGGTGACGTGCGGGGGAGTGGGGGGCAGAGAGAGACGGGTAGAGGAAGAAAGGAGGGGACATACTGTAAATTCAGAACGGAAAGTACACTCAATACCGAGGTTCCACGAAGGTTCGAGGCGCTCCCTCCGGAACACGGTATGTGTGGTATCCCAGTGAGACTACGGGCGGTGTATTGTGTATGTCCTCTCTCACTTGACTCAACTGACTGAGAAGTGTTTTTACTTTGGGGGCAGAGGAGTCCCAAAGACCGATATACCGAATACTTTTTTTTTAGTCGGGTTCCTAGACGTACTGGATAAATTAGTAGTCGCCGTATGTATCGTTACGCCAGAGATTCCTGTTTAGCTTTTGGGACATAAGTCAAAACTCTAATATTTTTTCCGAAGAATCTTCGTTCTTGGGGACGAGTCTGGCACTCACACCGTGTCAAAGACTTCTATGTACGTTTGTTTAAGATCCTGTAATTTGAGACTTTATCTCAAGTTAGGATTTGCGTTACGTTAGTGACGGATCTTCCTACTTTTTAGAGAGAGAGGGGAGGGAGACCGTAGTCTCCCGGTCGAGTGTCAAATAACGGACCGGTCCTGTGGTTAGAAGTCGTCCAAAGGACACTGGGTACAAAGAGGAAGACCTTTCGGTAGTAGGGACGGTAGAAATAGTAACTGGCTCGGGAACGGTGTACGGTCCCCAACTCGATTCGGAACAACTTTGTAATATAGTAAGCCAGGAGGGTTCTTGGAAGGTTTCATCCTTGTAACAATAGGAATCAAATTCTTACGACATAACTCAGTGAGTCAGGACAGGCTGAGAAACACTGGAATACCCGACATCGAACGGTCCGAGGAGACAGGTACCCCTAAGAGGTCCGTTCTTATGACCTCACCCAACAGTACGGGAGGAGGTCCCCTAGAAGGGTTGGGTTTCTGACTTGGATCTAGAGGGTGTAATGTCCACCTAAGAAATGAGAGACTCGGTGGTCCCTTCGGGTCAAATTCCTATCCCTGTCATATTCGTTTAACGGGTTTCAATATGGGGATCTTTTCACTGACTCGACCCTAAGTTTCGGTCCTGATACTGGTCTCGGTTCTTGACTAACGGAGGGACTTGATTTCCGTCTTCGTCTTTTCAGGGATTTCATACTCGGACTTAAGACGGAGTAGGGTCTCAACGGTTTTCTGTCTATTTGTACATAAAACGAGAGTCTAAGGGACTCAGACAACCCTCTGTTAAGAATTACCCAAGGAACACGAAGACGTGCAGTATTCTCGTCTCCGCGATTGACGGAAACAGGACCTGATTAAAAAAGTCCTGATTAATGTTGAATGACGGACAAGTCCCGTAGTGGACCGGGTGTAGTGTAACAGGACAACCTTGGTCCAGAATCTCTTGAAGACGGTCATGACTGTGAGACCCAGGACGAGACTCACTAACTATTTGATAGGAACCCGAGACTGGGTCCTCAGAGCACAGAAGAAGGTCGTAGGTGCTTTGACGTCCTCTGAGTGGACAATTGTGTTTATCTTATTTGCAGAGTCTGGGAGGTGTCAAGAACTATTAAAGGAAGTGGAACCTCGTCGTCGTTGGAGAGACCCGACCCTCAGGGTCCTTCCAGGAGAACCCTCCACCCCGGGAACCTTTACCGTCGACACTCGGGTACCGAAAGTCGTGAAAGAGGTGGTGACCAGTAGGGCTCCCTCTGTGCTTTATCCTCCTCCCTCGTACGTTCGAGGTCTACCTTCGCGTTTCAATTTTCAGTTCAACACTGTTACTTCCACTACTACTACCACTGCTCCTCCTCCTTCTACCGCTGCCGTGAAAGGTCTCGTCGACGGTGCACGATTCGAGAACCACGTTTGGACGTTCCATCGATCTACGTTTGAGGAAGTTTTTAGGAATAAGGTCAGAGTGAACGAGTCACACCAGATGGGGTAGGTGGGACGAATTTAAAGTCGTAAATTAGGGTAGAGTGTAAGGGAGGTGTGTCTGTAGGAGTCAGGGGAATTAAACCAGATAAAAAGGTGGAACGTAAAAGTGGAACATTGCACACACACACATACACGCGCGCGGTTCAGCGAAATCAGCATAGGCTGAGGCACGTTGGGATACCTGACGTGGGGCGGTTCGAGGAGACAGGTACCCCAAGAGGTCCGTTCTTATGACCTCACCCAACGATACGGGAGGAGGTCCCCCAGAAGGTTTGGGTCCCTAGTTTGTACACAGAGAATACAGAGGACGTAACCGTCCGTCTAAGAAATGGTGATCGTGGTGGGTCCTTCGGGTATTGTATGATATATTAAATGATTAAGTAACACCAAAACGAATACTAGACAGAGAGGTTCATCTGAAAGAAGAGAAAATAAGTGTCCACATAGGGTGTATATATCTTCTAACGGGTCATTGTCATCGGGTAAGTGTGTATAATTGTCTTATTTACTTACTTACTTGAACCTAAACACACAAATCCTTGCAGACCTGAAGGGGTCTGAAATCTAAGGGGTCGGAACTTTACTCTCGAACGACTGAAGGAACGAACTGGGAAAAGACTTTACGACCCCCGAGGTGTCTACAATTACGTAATTAGAAGGACATCCAGACGTACTGTCTCAGTATTAAAGTAAACAGTTGACAAAGTTGAATCTAAACTAAGGAATTAGTCAGTGAGTAAGTAAATTAGTTAATTCTCTAAAAGTTCAGAAGAAGGAGACTCGTAACAACCACTAGGCCAACCTCCCCAAAGACCGTCTACCGACCTGGTGCACCTTGCCTCCGTCACAAGTAGTGTCACTCCAAGACATAAAGATTGTTCGCTTTCTCTCGACGGTTGGGGGTCCGTCGAAGTCGAGACGGGTACCATACCCCGGGTCGCCCGGTCTGGCGGAAAGTGAAGACGCGTTGATTCCGGGAGTACCACGTACCCCGGACCTGGAGTACACACCTGGGTTCGAGACATAATAGAAAGAAAGACTTGAAGGGTTAGAAGTGACAGGTGGGGGAAGTGACGTGTGATGCAAAAATTTTTTATCTAGTGACACGGTAACTGTACAACTTGAATCGATACCAAAGAATGGTCTCATCTCCTCCACCTTCAATTCTCGCGACACACACGACGTTTCATAAGTTGTTACCGTAGTTTTTTGTCGACCCACGTCCCGAGACACGTCTCATAACCCTTGTGTCTCTGCCGAGTCTTACATCTGGAGTGGAGGGTTGGGGCCAGGTCGAGGTTGGTAGTGTCCAAACACCCCTCCTCCCGAAGATTCATTTCTTAGTGTTCTGGAGGTCTACACCCGAACTAGTGCCCGTGTCGGGGTCCCAGACGAAGACGGCCTCGGAGGTTTTACTGTGTCCTTCCCTGAAAACTAGACCCGAGGTTCGTCTGTCACACCTCAGACGGTCCACTTCTTTCTACTGCCCCCTTCGACGTCGACCAGGTTCGTTCCCTCAGTCGCGCCCACTTCCGGACCCCGACCGGTCCAAGTGCAGGACGCCAAACTCGTGTCTCCTACACCCTCCCCTCCCCCTACTCCCGAGGTACTTTCGTCATCTCTGTCGCAACATAAGTGACGAGGTAGGGGTCCTAGAGAGGACCGGAGGAAGTATAAAACTACGGATTATTCATTCATAACCAACTTGTTCATTTACTTCTTAAATTTACCTCACTTTTTGGGACCGCATGTCTTCTCAAAACTCGAAATCCTGGGACAGAACAGACGAGAAGCTCGAGGTAAACACCTTAAGGTCAGGGAACTCCTGTTCCGACCCAGAACCAGAGACGCCCCGGAGTCCCAAGTCGCGCCGGACTGATGGACCCAGGATTGCGTCTTCTGAGTCCCCACCTCCTCGAGACGTGGCCAGGTACGTTCCGATTGGGACCCTTCAAACCCTCCGGACGTCTCGTCTCCCACTGAGACAAGACTCCGCCTTTCGTCCGTTAATTAACAAACCAAGTTGACGCTAAGGGAGCTTCCCCTAGCGACAGGTGTCTCTACCACCAACCAAGGGACCAGGGGACTTAGGAAGGGAGGGTTCACTCCGTCTCTACGGTGTGACGATCCTACAGTAGTCGTAGACCTGAGTTTCGAGTCGGAGTCCTCTACAAAGGGATTTGGGACGTCTGTAGGATACCGAGTGACCCGAGGTCACTCGTAGGACCAACCATGTCTAGTCTCTCTGACAAGTGAATTCCTCCTCATCCTCGACTCCCTGTAGAGGTTAGGGATTCTCTCCAGGGTGGGGCGACGGAGTAGTCCTTACAGGACGACTTTCCTTTCCCCTCCCCTACTCTACGACCGACCAATACCCACCATAGAGGTGGGTAGTCGTCCACCCCTCGATGTTGACCAAGGTCGTGGGCTCGGAGTGGGATCCCTCCTGAGACCGACGGAACGAGGAGAGGATCTGGAGGGAACGGGACACTGGGACTCGTCAGGGAGTCAAAGCGGTAGAGACGTTTCTTGTCCGGTCTGATCCGTCGGAGACTCTCAGTGGCACCGAAAGTTTACCTTGCCGAGGAACCCCAGTAGTGCCTCCAAGGGCTCTTCCCTAGACACGGGTCTCGGTGTACGAGACGAGGAGTCGGTCCGACCGGGTGCAAAAGGGACCTTCACCTTCTCCGTAGTCTCCCCCGTGGTCGCCGGTGCTCCAACCTCCACTACGACTCTTGCACTGTCCGGGGTCCACCACGGGCGACCTCGACCCCCACCCGTAGTCACCGGTCCACCCACCCTCGGACTCGGCCCACGGGGTCCTCCCCCTTCGGCGTCGTGACGGAGACTGGACCCTGTCGTTTCCCGAGCCTTATCCTCGTCTATCCACCAGGAGCCTTTTGTGGTGCACCCCAGGGGGAATCGAGAACCGTTTCGTTCAGGTGAAACCCCCACGTACACTTCCTGGAGGGTTCGGGTGAAAGAGGGTTTCCCTCCTCTCCAAGAAGGGTAAGTTTTCGGTGGACACGCAGGAGAGTTGTTACAGACACGAAGGATGACACATGGGGTCAATTTTGGCCCGGGGGAGTAGTCCTTCTGAACGTGTCCTGTCGCTAGAAGGGAACCTTTCCTGGGGTGCACTACGAAAGGTTCCTGGTCGGAAGACGGGGCAGGGGAGGAGGGGTGGGCTCGGGAAACGACAGGGTTCAGTCCACTACGACAACGAAACCCAAGGGCCCTATGGACCGAATCGGCCGGGCGGGGGCGGGGGGGGTGGGAGGACCGGTGACAGCGGGACGGGGGTCGAGGTCTTCAGTTCTGTCTCCTTTTCTTTCCGGACCGTCCCGTCCAGACTCCGGAGACACCCGTGTCCCTAGAGACGCCAATAAGACCCGCTAGTACTTGGTCTCGGCGCACAACCCGGGACGGAACCAGTCGGAGAAGGTGGAGGAGCGAGAGTGAGACCCCGTCGCCGCGTCCGTCCTCAAGCAGTGGAAGACCTTGTACGAAGGTCGGAGGGGCCCACGACTGGGGATGGAGGACGCTACCTCCCTGTCGCCCCAGAGCCCAGACCTTAAGATTCTTTTGAAAGAAGTAGGAGTGGAGACAAGAAAAGGAAACGACAAAACTGACCTGTACACATTAAATACCCAACACTATATGACGGGAAGTCTTAACTAAAAACACAAGTTGACCGCATTTGGTAAAAACCACCTGAACGGCGGTCCGTTCTACAAAGGAGCAATAATTACCCACACATGTCGAAAACGGGGTCGCAACGCCCCGGGAGACGGGTCCGAGTGAGAGACCAAGGGCTCTCGACCTTGTGAACCGGTTTCCGTGTCCGTCCGAAAACTTGGTTTCCTTTTATAATTAAATTCTGTGACAAAGGTGTACTGTAATGTCCTCGGCAGTCTTTGGGAGTAATTGAACTAAGTCCCGGCTCCGCGTATATCACAGAATTCCCGATTCTAACCGGTGGTACATCCTTCAAACACCGACCACTCGATTGTTTCTTAAGACGTTCCCGGGGGTCGTGGAGCTAAGGGGTGTATTGGTAAAGGTCAACTAAACGCACCTTTTGGAGAATAACTTCTTCCTCTTTGTTTTTATCGGAGGTACAAGTAAAACCATAGTAGGGGTCACCCCGTCAATGACCCGGGTATTAAAGACTCTGTTGTTAACCTGGTACACCGGACGGTCCGCACCTACGTGAACACCCTGATATCCTTGTTGACCGGTACCACTGAAGGACCTCCTACGTCCAGGACACCAGTGGTGCATGGTAGGAGTGACACCGAGAGACCCACGGAGTCCTCTGGACGTCAGTTCCATCGTAATCAGGGTAAAATGTCTAATGTTTTGACTCCCGTTCTCACTTCTTGAGTGGGGTCCAGTAATCCGTCCTTCTCGGAACCCTCCACTCTGGGTCCAGAGAGACTGGGGTTTCGTGTGTGACAGGTGACGTGGTCCCATGGACGGGTCCCGACCCGAGACGACACTCGGTCCCACCGGAGATTGAAGGAAGCCTATTATTTTGAGTCGTCTTCTTTATCAACGATAGAGGAGACGGGAAGATCGGTCATGATCTGTCCAAAACCAGTAGTCCTAATGTTTAAGTTGCACACCTGAGACGAGGGCTTCCCCTTGTCGAGGAATCCCTCACGTCGAGTTACGTGGTTAGTCCGTACCCCGGACGTTACTCTAAAATTCCCAGGTACTTTTTCAAAAAAAAAAAATAAGGAGAATTTCAGTATTCTTTCTTTACTTATATCTCGTTGTTTAGGTCGGACCTAGTATAGGTAAAAGTATAGGTACTTCGACATGTGGTGTTAGAAGTGATAAAAATACCTTCTTTCCCAGGTACTTCGGATTTCTCAGGTCCTGGGGGTTTCAGGACCACACTGGGTCAGTTGTCCAGCCCGACTCTTCTCCGAGACAAACGGAACCCCCAGTACACCTCATACACACTACCCTGTGTCACTCCCAGGTCGCCCTCCAGACGTCACACCAGAGGACGGAGGAGCGTCCCGTCAGGAGGGGGTGTTTGTCGTCTTCTACGAAACGGCACTAGTCTCTCTCTGTCGGAAGCCCGGGGGTGCCTTGGTGTCCTACACCCGTGTCTCGGAATCCATAGGGACGGCACGGGATGGGGTCGGGGTACGGGTGGAGGTGAGACCAAAAAGGGGAGGTTGGTGTGGTCCTTCACTCAAACTGGGACCCTCCCTACCTGATTCTGTCTATGGAGGGCTCTCCGGTCGGGACCAGGATGTGTTCGACGGGTGGGGTTGTGCCCTGGTCCCGGAGCTGAAGTAGGACTTGTCTCTTGTCAATGGAAGTTACTCTAGATCGGGTTGGGGGGATGAGATGTCTACCCCTTTGACTCCGGGACCCCATGTCGCTCGACTCGTCTCGTCTAAGTAGATAAGTAGAGACCTCTCAAGAGGGAAAGGATAAGGACGGACGTCTTATCATCGACGTAAAGTGTGCGTAGAGAATCACTACCGACGACCCGAGTAGTCTTCCCGAGGAGCCGTTTGTCTTATTTCGGGATCGGAAAATAGGGGGCGGGCTCAAGCACAAGGGGACGGTCCGTCTCGAGCCTCGGTCCCAGGAGCTCGACCACCACCCCTTGCGTCCAAGACTCCCGTATTAGGCTTTGTCGCGCGGTAGAGACGTCCACGGCAAATCAAAGTTCGTGCGGAAGACAGGGATGACTCCCTACTTTTGGCGTCACAGTTGACGGAAGAGGAGTCGGGGAAGTCTCCGGGGAAGCCGTAAGTGTAGTTTCGGAAGACGTATAAATAGTAAGGAGGGAGCCGTAATTCATTTCTGTAGACTGTCCGTGTGTTTTCGAGGTATCAGAGGTGAACCTGAGATTTTTCCGTAGTCGTTCAAGTTTGGCTTCAATTTTTAAGGGAGGTTATTCATATAAAAGAAATGACCCTTGGACCCTTCCTAATAGCGAATCGTGGGAGAGGTTTTAGTTAAACGCAGGTGAATGGTGAGCGAGGACCATCTTTTATTTCTTCGAATCCGAAGTAGTAAGCCCTAAACTATCTACCGTGGGCCGACCGAGACTCGTCTTGTAAAGACCCCTTCTCCTACCCTATTATCTGTTATGGGACGGACACCAGAATGAAAGAAAGAAAAAAAAAAAAAAAATTTAAAAGTTCTCGTTAGTACAGAGAAGAAACTTTATATTACCGTTGTACAATTTTACATCTAAGTTCATACTAGACTGCTTCCTATTATCAGTTGAAATCAACACAAGTTTCATGAATTCGAGAGAAACTTTTCAATTCTTTTCCTGACATTAGAACTTGAAACCCCCTTCCCCTTATTCACACGGAAACAAGTACTTTCTCTGCACTTGTCTTTAGTTAAAGGTCCCACTCACTATTAAAAGAATGAAGTACGATTTTGAAATATAGAACTAATGTCTCTAAACGTACCTACACAACCGAAACGGAGGTCACTCTACGTTTCTTTCGAACACATTGAACCCCAAAAAAGGACCGTCACCCCTGAGGTCACATACGTTGGACTGACCACCCTTGGGATTGTCCCAGAGGGGTTGAACATTAAACTCGTGTATTAGACTAAGAAGGACGGAACGGGTACGAGAGACTAGTACCACCCCAGGTACTAAAGGTTCACTATTTGTTTTTGACTCAAAAGGTCATTCTACGAACCCAAAGACTTCTTTCGACTCAACTTGACATTGATACATCTGAAACCCCGAAGGGACCACCGAGTCTACCATTTCTTAGACAGACGTTACGTCATCTGGGTCCAAGTTAGCGGCCTAACCCTTCTAGGGGACCGTTGAGTGTGGTCGTAAGAACGGACCTCTTAGGGTACCTGTCTCCTTGAACCATCCAATGTCAAGTACCCCCAGAGTTTCTCAGTCTGTGTTGATTCACTAATTGTGAAATGATACATCTCAGACCCTCTTCCGTTACCGTGGGGTGAGGTCGTGAGAACGGACCTTTTAGGGTACCTGCCTCCTCGGACCACCCGGCGTCAGGTACCCCAACGATTCTCAGTCTGTGTTGACTCACTGAAGTGAAAGTGAAAAGTGAACGTACGTAACCTCTTCCTTTACCGTTGGGTGAGGTCACAAGAACGGACCTCTTAGGGTCCCTATCCCCTCGGACCACCCGACGGCAGATACCCCAGCGTGTCTCAGCCGGTGCTGACTTCGCTGAATCGTACATCTCAAACTCGGTGTCACCGAAAAGGTCCCTACGACGGTTACCAGCTCATGTCGTAGGAATGAAATTTCTACTTTTTTCGTTTCACGGTCTTGTTCCTTTCCTGACGGATCGAGTGGAGTGACCTCTCACCCCTAAGAGTGGGGTCTGGCAGTCTCTGGTGAGTACGACCTACTTGTGGGTGGTCTCGTCGAAGACTCGTGGACGAAAGGATGTAAAGTCCCTACCCAAACGGGTTTAGGTGATCCACTCAACAAATTCCTCGTACTGAATTCAAGCAAACAAACTCGGAAACAACCCTCACTTGTGTGACACGGTACGAGGGCTTCCCCTCCCCCAGGATAGGGGGACGACCTGGTACTTACCCCTGATCGTGTTGTTTCGTTACTCTCTCCGTCCGTCCCGAGTCGGTCGTCTCGCCGACCCTGGGTCCCGATCATAAAGAAAGGAAGTAAGTAAGCACGTGTACTATTGATAATTGACTCGAGAATTACACGTATCTACTATCGTTGAGGCGAAGGTGACACGAAGTCGACGAGACTTTTTGTGGAATGGACGTAATAAAATAAATTAGAAGTGTCGTTCAAACTCCATCCATGAAATGATCGGGTAAAATGTCTCTTTTTTGACTCCGTACCGTCCGTTCCTCGTCAACTTGAACCTTGAACCTTGAAGGAGTACGTGTCAACGACAAGAAAGGTACCCCGGGGTGTAGGACCCCCGTGGCCGGGGTCTCTGGTTCGAAGAGACCTAGAACAAAGAATAGACGTTCCGGACCTTGCGAGGACCCGGAGAGACTCCGAGTGTAGTGTCTAAAAGACCCTGAGGCTCCTGTCCCTGTTGCAAGGACTCCTGGTTGTACGAGAAAGGAACAGACCGGTCCCATGGGCCCCGTGGATCTTGTGGGTCCTGGGGACCCCAGGGGTCGTTACGGGGAGTCTTCGGAAGACCTCAACTGAAGAAGTGGTCCGTAAGATTTTACTGTAGCCAAGAGTCAGAGTTTAGTTCGGAACCCCGCACGGCTTGTTTTTGGAGGACTGGAAGGACTGAAACAGGGCACGAAGGGGGTAGAACGACCCGAAGGAAGACGGAGAAATTTTAAGCGTTAATGGTTATTAAGGGAAACAACGTGGGTTTACGCTTGGTGGTATAATTTAATAATTTATATTCACAAAGACTTTATAAAATAGAACTGTACATAGAGGCCTCAGTTTACTGGGGTCCGTCACAAGTATTAATTAAAGTAGTTTTCCCTTTTTTTTTTCACGACCGTTCCCTGAGGGGCTTACTGGACAGGACGTCTTTATGTCGACTGTGAACCGAGTGACAAGGGAGGAAGGGGAAGGACCCGGAGACCTCTCTCCGGTCCGGCCGTCTCGACGAGACAAGAGTCCTAGGGTCTTAGAGTCCGGAACCCCCACCCCCACCCCCTTCACCCCCTGGGACTAGAGAAACCGGGTCTATCCTTGTCACTAGACGGGTTCCTCCGTCTCGGCCTCCTGCGTGTCGACTTGTGTGGCGGGTGGGGAGGAGGAGGAGGAGAACTTCAAGGGTCGGGTGAGGGAGGAGGTTCCACGGGAGGCCCTTGGTCTCTCCACATAAATTTCCCCGTCCCCTTTGTCTTGACGAAGAAGCGTCCTTCTGACGGGGCTTTGTTTCCCGAAAAAAAACATCGAGAGGGGGTGGTTCGAGCCTGTCTTTCTCTCTAATTCAAAACTCCTCAGTGAAAGGTTAGTCTTTCGATGGTAAATTAATGTTACGCGTCCTTTAATGTCTGACCTACCCGTCTGCCCGCTATTCCCTGTCTGGGCTTCCTACTGTCCGGACTTTAGGTTGGTGAAGTAGTGTCTCGAAATAGTGTTCTCCGACAGACCTGCCGACTGTTAGACTAACATGACAGTTGAGTTAAGTATTAATTATATAAATAGTTTAATTAATGACTTTTATAGAGGGACCGCGAGCGGCATTTTGTCTCCGGCCGAAGTACCGCCCGCCCGAAGCAAAAGACGATTATTGGGCACGACAGTCAAATTACTCCCGTCCCTCGCCGGGGACAAAACGGACGGACTGTCTGTTTAACCGGAGAATGTCTCTTACTAGGGATCTTAAATTCTCTTCTTTTCTTTATACCGTAACAAACCACTGTCGGCGTTAGCGTCCGAACAGAGCCTTTGAAACGTAGTTAAGAAGGTATGTTCTCTCACTCCCACCCCACGAAACCCGTCGATTTATTTATGAAATACTTAAGGACTGACTAGGGAAGTAGTCTGGCAGGGGCGACCTCGCCAAGGAGGCTCAGGACTCACTTGGGGGTCGGACCGACCTTAGACGTCCAACTTCAAATCTAAATCCCTAAAGTTTCGTCCACTACGACGGACCCCCTAAAAAAAGAAAAAAATTCCTTCTTTTTAAACACACGGTTCCCCAGGGTCACTCTACTCAGACACTGGGTAAACGAGAGGCACGACTTATTGTAAAAAGAAGAGAAGGTTCCCGTTTCTCAATCCGGGTTCTCCCAGAGACTCAAGTCTAGAAAGGGTGACCTCGGGCTGACTCGGGACTTCTTAGGGCTCTCAGGGAAGTACCTGGACTGGTGGGTCGGAGATGGAAACTGGAGACCTAGTACATGACGCTGAGGTCGTGGACCCGTTTCGACCGACCCCTCTGGAACGGACAAAGGGGTCCTCGGGTGGGTGGGTCACTCTCTTCCCTCTTCACGGGTCCGGTGCGACTTCCGACATCCTTCGGGTATAGAGCAGGTCTTACCCGCCGTTAGGGTTCCGTCGGTAGAAACACGGAGGTCTCGACTCCGATCCGAGTCTCCGTGGTACCTCCGGGTGGTGCTCGTCGTGTCACCGGGATGGTCTCCCGAAGGACCTTCTCCGTGACAGAGGCCTCGTTCCATTGTCTCTCTCCCACGTTACGAGAGTCTCTTTGAGCCGGACTTCTGTTCGAAGGTCAAGAGGTAGAGATCAGACGACTCACTTCCTCGGTCGAGTCTGTCTCTGGGTCCGGGGTCACTCCCTCGCCACCCACCCCTCCGGTCTAGACGAGACCTTCCACGAAATTCTCTCTATGGGGTTCAAGACCCTCTCCCCTCGTGACGGGAGACCGAAAAGTCAAGTCAAGTCAACGAGGTAACATAGGTTAAGAAACGCTGGAGTACCTGACGTCGTACGGTCCGAAGGGACAGGTAGTGGTTGAGGGTCTCGAACAAGTTTGAGTACAGGTAACTCAGTCACTACGGTAGGTTGGTAGGGTAGGAAGAGGAGGATGGAAGTTAGAAAGGGTCGTAGTCCCAGAAAAGTTTACTCAGTCGAGAAGCGCAGTCTACCGGTTTCGTAACCTCAAAGTCGAAGTTGTAGTCAGGAAGGCTACTTGTGGTTCCTGACTAGAGGAAATCTTACTTGACCAACCTAGAGGAACGTCAGGTTCCCCGAGAGTTCTCAGAAGAGGTTCTGACGTCAAGTTTTCGTAGTTAAGAAACCACGAGTCGAAAGAAATATCAGGTCGACAGTGTAGGTATGTACTGGTGACCTTTTTGGTATCGAAACTGATCTGCCTGGAAACGACCGTTTCATTACAGAGACGAGAAATTATACGACAGATCCAACCATTATCGAAAAGAAGATTCCTCGTTCGTAGAAAATAAAATAAAATAAAAAAAAAATAAAAATATGATAAAAAAAAATTAAAAAATAAAAAAAAAATTTAAAATTTTAGAAATTAAGAATGTACGCAAGGGTTTGTACTTGGGGGGAGGGTGGAGGGAGGGGTGTTGTAGAGAGACTCAGTAGGGGTACGTGGTCGGGGTTCGTTCGACGTGGGATACAGTCTGTACCTGACCGCTAAGTTAAGAATGTACTGTCATATGTACAATATTAAGGGTAAGAGGGTTTAGTAGGGTGGGAGAGGGAGAGGGAGACTCAGGTTTTCAGACCATATGTGTAGACACAGAAAAAAGGACAGAACGTATGTCCCAGCAGTAACGGTAGAAGGATTTAAGGTATATATACACAATCATATGACATAACCACAAAAAGAAAGACCGAATGAAGTGAGACATATTAACCGAGGTCAAAGTGGGTAGAGTAGTCTTGACTAAGTTTACTTAAGAAAAATTGCCGACTTATTATGAGGTAACACATATACATGGTGTCGAAAGAATAGGTAAGTAGACGACTACCTGTAGATCCAACAAAGGTACAGGACCGATAATATTTGTCACGACGCTACTTGTAACCCCATGTACACAGAGAAAGTTAAGACCAAAGGAGTCACACATACGGGTCTTCACCCTAACGACCCAGTATTCCATCAAGATAACCTCGTTCGTAGAAAATTAAAGTACCGACGTCAGTAGTAGACGTCACTAAAACCTCGGGGGGGTATATTTCGGGTAAAATAAATAGAAAAACCGACACGACCAACAACGACGACAGACCCGGAAACGAGAGCAACACCTCGCACACCGGGGAGAGACCAACGCCACGTGGCCGAGAAGTGACGTCACCACAGAGAACACCGTCTCGCGCCCGAGCTCCTCATTCCCGAAGGTGTCGGTCTCGAGGGTCCGAGGTCTCGTGTCCGAGTCGTCAATCCCGCGTGCCCGTGTCGACGACGCGACGTACACGCTGGAAGGGCCTAGTCCCTATCTTGGGTACGGAAGACGCAACCGTCCACCGGAGAAATGGTGACTCGGAGTCCCTTCGGGAAGTCCCGACGAAAATAAGGTCGGAAAGACGAAACGGAACACACCGAGTCCTTCCGAGACTATGTTACACTGGACGGAACTCGGAAAGGACGGGAGACGAGGTGACCGAAGGTTTGGGGTTGGGTAGGGGACGAAAGAGGAGTCGAAGGACACAGGTGAGACATTCACCGGAAAGGGAAGTCGCCAGGGTCGGGACGGGGAGGGGAGTGTGTGAGGGGATCAGAACGAGGAGGAGCCCCGAAGAGTGGGGGTCTCCTCCAGTGTTGTCAGGACTCTCTCATTCTCTATGTTGGCGTACGACGCTGGTGTCCGGTCCCACTCCCCTGAATTTTCGGGACCACCACGACTTGGGACCTGAGAGGAGTTCGGGCCTCCGAAGATCTTTCGGAGTCGAGGGAAGGGGTCGTCGGACCGGACAGTGTTGGGAAGTCCTAGTTGTGAAGCCGGGACAAGTCGGTCACCGGTCGGAGAACAGGTCTCGGACGGGACTCGGAACTCTCGCAGACAGAGTTGTGCCTCGGCGAGACAGGGTCCGTGGACCCGGGTGCCGGTAGGACAACCGGTCTGCGGACGTTAGTGTCGACGGGATCCTTCCGTTCCGAACACCCAGACCTCCATTGACTGACTCGGTGCGTAAAACCTTTCTCTTCCACGAATCAGTTCATTTGGGGGAATCGACATATTCGGGGAGACACTGTTCGTCACACTTTTTTTTTTCCTTTTTCTTTCTCGAAGTGGGGTGCCGACTCAGACCCCAAACTTAGTGGAATTTGTCGTGGGTACCGACGGGGTCTGTCGGGCCTGTTCCAACCCTCGGGGTTCGACGTCAAGGGTGACCGGACTTTACCAAAAAGAAGAAACGCAAGACCCCTCTGCAGGTGGGTGCAAGAAGATATTGGGTTCTACCCTTCTTCTGTTCCTGAGTTTACTATTTAGTTACTTAGTTTAAGAAGGGTCCACCGCGATCACCACTTCTTGGGTGGTGAATTCTCTGTGTCCAAGCTAGGGACCCAGTCCTTCTAAGGGACCTCCTCCCGTACCGGTAGGTGAGGCCATAAGAACGGACCTCTTAGGGTACCTGTCTCCTCGGACCGTCCGATGTCAGGTACCCCAGGGTTTCTCAGCCTGTGCTGACTTCGCTGAAGCGTGCGTGCGGTGTAGTGAGGAAAAGAAGAAAGTCCTGAGGAAACTACAACCCCAGGTCGCCATCAATTAATGAGCCCGACGACCCCCGACCGAAAAGTGTCAGTGTGTGTTCGTCAATTCCCCGTCTGGGGTAGGTAGAGAGGGACCCGAGGACCGAAGAGTCGTGCCACGTCCCTCCGGGTAAGAGTAGTTGAGTCCTGTCAATAGTAGACGTTTCTAACGAAGTAGAGAGAGGGGCGGTGGTACCGAGTCTCGTCGGAGTCAAGAAATACGGGGCACAACCCAAATTGCGGTTTCGTGGTGTCTAAAGAGTCGTGTAATTGAAATGTCGCGGTAGGGGAGATTTTGGCTCGGTTTACCCGTCCCGAACAGAGACAAAATACCTTCGGGTCAGTGACATGTTCTTTTTGACCGACAAATTTTCTATCAATTTGTAACATATTTAATAGGTGCAGAGAGGATGACCTCCGGAAGGCTCTTGAGCGGCGGCGTTCAGGGGACGAGTGGGACGTCCTGGAAAAGGAAGGGACGGGTGACTGCACACGGACTACCGGCCCACCCTCCCACGGAAGGGGACGGAGTCGGGCACGAAGTGAGTCGGGTCGTTCGAGAAAGGTTTTTGTTTTCACAGGACAGTTAAATACACGTAATATACAGAGTATTTACTGTGACACTTTTATTTTGGAAGCACGTAAGATGTAACTGGTCTCTGTTGATTTGGGCAGTCGTTAAATGGTAAAGTTTAACTAATACTATAGGAAGAAACCTTGGGAAATTTTTAGATTTTGTTCCTTTTATGTGTGTGTGTGTGTGTGTGTTATTAAAATTTCTACTAATTGGAAGAGTTGTACTACCGTGTATGCGTGTGTAGGAACTTAAACTGGAGGGTAACGACGTCAGGTCCGTTTGGAGTAAAATGACGAGAAATGTCTATAATACTAAAAATATTTGACTCCCAAACACCGTCGCGACCCGACTCGTTCCGATAACCCTAGTAAAAGGGTCGTCGCAAACGAGTGAAGTACTGAGACACAGTGCAAAACACTTAAGACTGTCATAAAGTTTGAAAAAAGCAATAAGAAACACTGCTACTAGACTCTAGTGACGATAAACTACGACGATAACATTAACAAAACCTCATGGCGCGTGGTACCCGGAGGGTCCGCCGCGATCACCATTTCTTGGACGGCCGGTTCCGACCTCTGTCCTCTATGTCCGGGCTAGGGACCCAGCCCTTCTAGGGGACCTCCTCCCGTACCGTCGGGTGAGGTCAGAAGAACGGACCTCTTAGGGTACCTGTCTCCTCGGACCACCCGATGTCTGTACCCCAGTGCTTCTCAGTCTGTGTTGACTTCGCTGAAGTGTGTGTGTGCATGTGTGGTATTTGGTACGGGACATTATGTTACTTGACTATTTGCACACGCAAGACTGACGAGATGATGGCTGACCGGTGAGGGGGTAGAGGAGGGGAGAGGAATCCGGACTTTGTGTTCTCATTACTTTCATCCGGTTAATGATTAGGATGTCGCCCGAGATTCACAAGTCCACTTTCCTTCTTATCGTGCAGAGAGTGAAATTTAGATTTCGATCTTTACTAGTGTGAACCACTCCTTCCGTGTAACCTTCGGTTCTATCCGGGTTTCGATCCGGAGAGTACGGTTTGTCAGTCGGTTTAACACTTACGTTTCCCTTTCAAGACCTTCCTTTAATTCTCGTGATGAGGTCACTTGTGTGTTTACTATCCTTTCGTTTTGTCGGAATAACGACTATACGTCTTTCAAACTTACCAGACCTATCTTCTAATTTGGTCGGTGTTGAAAGGAAATTCAGTTTCGGATTAGGTGTCCTTCCGAGGTTGAGAAATTAAGACACTTCAGACTTTCTCCACTCCCTCGAGGTCTTCTCTTCAAACTGTAAGTGTCTCCAACTAAGTACTCCAAATTCCTTTCTTCGGTAGAGGTGTCGTATAGTTTCACGTTCCACTTCGTCGTTCATGACTACACCTTCGACGTCGTTCAATAAGTCTTCTAAATCGGTTCTATGCATTACTTCCACCGACAGGATTTGTCGTATAAAAGTTACATCTTCTTTATTGGAACATAACTTTCTTCCACGGTTGATCCTGAGAGTATCGATCTCTCCTCTTCAGTCACAGACCGAAGCTTCGAAGTTGACTGTCCGACTCAGAGAAAAATCCCCAATTGTGCCACTGAACTTCGACGTCGGTCCGAATCAAGGGTAAGACTTTTAGGATCCCGGGAAGTCTCAGTACAATTTAGATGAGACGGACACGAGGTGTCTACCTCGTTGTTTCGGACCTACTACCGTGTAAACAAATGTTGTACCAAGTGACTTACAAAATTCGGGTGACAACTCTGGATGACGAGGTTTTTTTCTAAGGAAAGTTTTGCACTGACGAGTGGCTGTTGCGAGGACCAGTGGGTTCTCGAGGTTACCTCTGCGTGTTTCTCTAAACACAACAAAAGCGCGGACGATTAGGTTGTAGGTAAGATGTCGGGTACCTAGTTTCTCGTTAAAACTGAAAATTCTGAGTAATAAATTCTTTATGTGAAGTATTCCGAGCTCGATGCTATGAGTCACTAAGGAGACTACCTGAACCTGTGTCGTTTAACCTTTGGAAGACCTTCCCTAAGTGGTAAGATCTACGGTAATTCTTGTAAGCATTAAGTACCCTTCTCCAGTCTTATAGTTGTAATTGTCCTTGTCTTGGACGTGGTAGAGGTTCCAGATGGACTTAATTGTATTACCATAAACTCTCGTCCTTCCTTACAGTAGACTGCAGACGGGATCCACACGTTTTCATAATTTATCGTCCACACGTCGAACCTCCTTTCCTACTTTCAGACAAGGTTTTGTTCTTCTTGGAGAAAACACCAGTTCAAGTCCCTATACCGTGGTAAACATGTAAATAAGTAAGCTAGTCGTTTGTCAAATAATAGTGGAAGAGACACGGGACACGCTCCGTGCACTGACGTCTATTTTATTGATGGGTTCAACGGAGTTCGTGTCTCAACGGTTCACGAAGTTTTAGTGGGTTCCCCGAACAATCACACTGATAAAGACCCAAGACACAGGGGTCTCTCACACTATGCCACTCAGGATCAATGGATCCTGATCACAATTGGTCCTAAGACGAAAAATTTTTATGGGGTCTACTAAGATTGCGTCTGGTTCTGCTATACTTCTGGTCCGAAAGTATTTACGACCGGACCACCCTTTATACTTTCCCACTATTGAGTTCCCCTCCTACGGTCCTTAAAGGGTCTCTACGGTCCCAAGATCTTAAGTTTCTCGATGACACGTCTTCCCCGTTTGTGTCCCGGACACAAAAGTGCATAGGCAGGAGTAGAAGGAGGAGTTCAACTTACTTGATCCTTGTTTTCTAGCACGACAGTTCCTGGTGACGGTCCACCCAATGTAGGACTTGAAAGGTGGTTGTGAGTCCTTTAGGTGTTGGGAAGAGTCCTGTCCCCTCCCCCACGTCCCAACGACGGTGTAAGTCGTGCGCACGTACACAGAGACACACACACTCACACACGCACACACACACACACACACACACACACATACACACGTCACCCTCCCCTCCCCCCTCGCACTGGCGTCTCCGTCTTACCGACGGGACCTTCTCTACTCTTCCTTTACTCCGACGGACCCTGTTCCGAAGGAAGTTGGCAGGTTGGTCAGCCAGTCACTCTGTGGTCCGAAGGGCCGGTAGTCCAAAGTCCACGACTCTGTTCCGGCACCGTCTTAGTTCCTCGGACCTGACACCAGGGACACGAGTCCCCGGTTTGACGAAGAAGTCGGTGTGTGAGTCACGTGGTGGACCTCCACTGTGGTGACCCACAGACTCTTCTCTTCTCAGACTGTCCTGTCGTCTCCCCTGGTACCCGGTTGTACATCACAAAGATGGCGTCAGGAGTTACCCGATCTTTCACGACCTTATCGGACCTCTAACAAGACCTTATTGGACGTCGACCCGGTCTTTCTTTCGTGCCTGAGTCTTCAACTCTCGTTGTACGGGAGACCTCTCTCCGGTTTACTGACACCCGTCTTGGGACCTGGCCCTCGTTATCATAGTTTACGTCCACACTGGGGCCTCGTCCAGTGACGGAAGGAGACTCGAAGTCCAATGAACAAACATTCCACTTCCCTGAGTCGTCCTACAGAAGTTCCCAGGAACTTAGAGACTTTGGATATTTTTATAAGAATAAAAAAATTTTTAGGGTACCTTGACTACCCGAAGACGAGTGACTTCAGTATTATAAATTCTTTCACGTCAACAACAAGTCACCGATTCAGCACAAGTTGAGAAACACTGGGGTACCCGACGTCGTGCGGTCCGAGGAGACAGGAGTTGACATAGGACCTTAAACGAGTTTAAGTACACGTGACTCAGTCACTACGGAAGGTTGGTGGAGTAGGAGACAACAGGTGGAGGGGATGACGGAAGTCACAAAGGGTCTTAGTCTCAGAAAAGGTCACTCAGTCGAGAAATGTAGTCCACCGGTTTCATAACCTTGAAATCAAAGTCGACATCATAAATTCTTTCGTTTCTTCTTATTTTTCAGAATTCTACATAGTTTTACGATATCCCGGGTCCCTCAATTCCACACCCTTACGATAAAGGAAAAGTCGGAGAGGCGAGAATTTCTTACAATGGGAAAGTATGCTACCGTACCTCAGGTAAAGTGGAGAGAAGTTGCATGTACCTTGAAACACTGCTGGAGTTACTTACCTTGCACGGTCTTCCTTGGGCCTCGTCGAAGGGTTTGACCCAGTATTTGTCTCTACACAGAAGAAAGACCGAGAGGACCTTGTACTTGTAACCCTAGAGACTCGACTATCATTCTTTAGACCACTGGGTCTCAGTGGTGTGACCTCTCTACCACACCTCTTTGGTCTCTCTCTCTCTTTACAGGTCCCTCGGGGTGGACGAGGTCGGAGGACGACTTACCAAGAGGACCGGACTCTTGGTCGACCACCCACTCCACTGGGTCGGAGGTCCGATTATCGGTGGGACCGAAAACGGTTCCTGTCGTCTCCTCTCGAGGTAGGAACTCTTTTTAGTCGTATTGACAACAAAAAGTCCGACACTACCAAAAGACTACACCGGAATTCGTAGCTGACGGTGACCGCAACAGTGACAAGGGATGCCTTCTACGTCCCTTCCCGAACCCCTGTCCCCTCCCCCTCTCCCTCGGGTGGATCGCCCAACACCCCCTCTGTGGTCTATTGGTCTCGGAGACGACCGGATAAAAGGGGTCGAGATCTCCCCTATGTAGGTAGAATCTTAATGGATCCCGTTTTTCTGTGTCTTTTATGACTCTTCGATCGATTTCCCGACCTTTGCTCAAGGCTCTGGGGAGAGTACAGACGGGTTTCCTTTCCTCTCTCTTTCGGTTCATGTTCACGGGGACGGGTCCTCTGGGGGTCTCTGGGGACCGGTATGACTCCAAGTTGGTTGTTCCCTTTTAGATGGATACCATCGTCGTCAAGACGGGGGTGGGGTTCGGTCATACTCATTTGAGACCGGTCACCCGATTGAGATCGATAGACGGACACAAACATTTATTTCAAAAAAACCCGGTACTAGTACCTGGAGACAAACATATACTAGAGACCCACAAAAATGGGTTGTTGTCGACCCAACCCATCTATCCTGTCTGTGGTAGACCGGGTGTTTCGGACTCTATCAATGATCGACTGGAAAGATCTTCTTCCAACGGCTGGGAACGGGATTCGATAGTTTTCACTTTAGGGTTCTGTTGTACGGGAATGGGTCGTAGGGACGAGTCTTTGTGGGAGACCCCAGGCGGCGGGCGGTGGGTAAGTGAGGGTAGTGGGTAAGTCAGTAAGTTACGGGACACCGAAGAGCACGTACCGTCCGAGGGTCGAGGTGGAATCCTTCTCTTTTTTACTTGTCTGTGTCAGGACCAGGAGAGTCCCAGTACCGTGACACGTCCCCGCACAGTGTGCAAGTCTCCTAGTACCACGGCTGGCGATTCTTGGTCTCCCTCCGTCACGGGCACCCTAAGGTCGTCAGATCTGTCTCCGTTAGTTAGGCCGAACCCTCGATTCGGGTCCTATCCGAAGGGTTCCTTACTTCCATAGTCGCCTAGGACTACCTACTCGCCCTAGGTTCCTGTCCACTCCTACCTCCGGACAGACGTGTCTCTCCCTCCCCCTACATGCGTTTCCTACGTCCCTCCCCGCCCCGTAGCTCTTCCCGTCACTACGTGTCCTCCTCCGTCCTGGGTCCCACTCCGTCTCTGGTGTCTACGGTCCTCGCTGTCGAGACCGGGGTGTTTCCTGGGACTGTTCACTGGCAGGGGAAGAGGGGAATCTTCCCCTCTCCCTTGTGTGTCTGGGGTACCCGGCTCGGATGGAAGTGACGCTGTTCCTCCAAAGGTGCACCCAAACAAAAAGATAGACGGAACATCGAGTGGGTGTGGCTCGGGGGGTGGGGGACCGCGAGGGTGCGACTCCCTGGTCCCCGTCGGTCTCACACGACAGGTAGTACCCCTCTCGGAGGTGGGGTGGGGGCGTGTGTAGTCCCTTGAAGGTCAGACACAACGGACGTAGGACGGACGGAGGAGGTCAAAATAGAGTCCGGTTGAAGAAGGTTCGTTCTTTTTTCCTTATAAGTGGTCGAAGTCAAGTCAAGTCAGTGAGTCAGCACAGGTTGAGAAACGCTGGGGTACTTAGCGTCGTACGGTCCGGAGGGACAGGTAGTGGTTGAGAGCCTCAAGTGAGTTTGAGTCCAGGTAACTCAGCCACTACGGTAGGTCGGTAGAGAAGGAGACAGTAGGGGAAGAGGACGGGGGTTAGGGAGGGTCGTAGTCAGAAAAGGTTACTCAGTTGAGAAGTGTACTCCACCGGTTTCAAAACCTCAAAGTCGAAGTTGTAGTCAGGAAGGTTACTTGTGGGTCCTGACTAGAGGAAATCTTACCTGACCAACCTAGAGGAACGTCAGGTTCCCTGAGAGTCCTCAGAAGAAAGACGTTGTGGTATCAAGTTTTCGTAGTTAAGAAACACGAGTCGAAAGAAGTGTCAGGCTGAGAGTGTAGGTATGCACTGGTAATCTTTTTGGTATCGGAACTGATTTGTCTGGAAACAACCATTCCATTACAGAGACGAAAAGTTATACGACAGATCCAACCAGTATTGAAAGGAAGGTTCCTCATTCGCAGAAAATTAAAGTACCGACGTTAGTGGTAGACGTCACTAAAACCTCGGGAGTTTTTATCAGACTGTGACAAAGGTGACAAAGGGGTAGATAAAGGTACTTCACTACCCTGGTCTACGGTACTACAATCAAAAGACTTACAACTCGAAATTCGGTTGAAAAAGCGAAAGGAGAAAGTGAAAGTAGTTCTCCGAAAAATCAAGGAGAAGTGAAAGACGGTATTCCCACCACAGTAGACGTATAGACTTCAATAACTATAAAGAGGGGTATTAGAACTAAGGTCGAACACGAAGAAGGTCGGGTTACAAAGAGTACTACATGAGACGTATCTTCAATTTATTGGTCTATCTAGTGTGCTTACCCCCTTCCCCCTGTTCCGATGTGTACACACGGGACTTTTGGAGAGAGACTTTTGCGTCGATCCGTGCACAGGGTTCGTTGTTACCGCGGAAACAATTTCCGGACCGTAGACCCTTGGTCGTCCCTTGTCCGTAAAGCACCTTGTGACACCTAAATTTTGATCTCCCATCGGGAAACAAAGACGTATTATACCGAGAAAATTTCAACGCAACAGGTGGGTGAAAAAGAATGAATCTTCTACTATTGAAATAAGGTCAAAAGTATTATAATACCGATTTATGTTTCCATAAAATACTTCTGTTGGGGCGTATATTTAGGACAAGGGGTAGTGTTGGGACGAATGGGTCAATAAAAACGACAACAACATCAAAACAGATTTTCTAATTCCCTCCGAACTCAGTGGACAAAGTTTCTGTTTGAGACTTTACCTTTGGTAAAGGAGCCCACCCACCTCCCTGGGTCGAAGGCACCGTGGTTGGAGCCGACCTGAACTAAACAGAGTCCCACGTGGGGATACGACTCTCTCGGAACGAAAAGGACATAATTCTTTTGTCTTTACAGTAGGAGGGGACACCAGGTCACCAGTCTTGTGTCGTGAACGTGGTGGCCCCGGGTCCAAATTAGGGATCAACCTTTTGATTCTAGGGTGTTCGTCTCTCCGTACCGGTTTTTTATTATTATTACCTTTTTTTTTTTTTTCTTCTTCCGGTTTTCGTTTCTTTGTTTGTTCGTTTTTCGCCTACGGACCTTACTCTCCTTTCCAGTCCAAACCACGTTTGGGGTCCCCACGGGACTGTAGGCCCATTAAACCCCGTCGTTCAGGAAAGTAGGAGTCACCTGGAGTCAAAAAGGTAAACGCCTTGTCCTCCGAACTACTAGGAGTATTATGCCTGAAGTTCTAGAAAACGTTTTATTTCGTTTAATTTAATTTACTTTTTGATTTTAGAGTAATTTTTGGATGGTAGGACTAAAAGTCTCCACTCTCCATACTTTGAATGTGTTTGGGTGCTCTCGGTGTCAGGACGTCAAAGGCGAGAATTTTGTCACACATTAACCCGGGTCCTAGATATCTACCGTCGGAGAACGATTGATTCTAGATTCCCCTTTTACGAAGGCGTCTGGATATGGAAGAGTCGTGTACATTCTCCCGGTCTCTCCTTTACCTTTGGTTTATCAATAAATAGAAGTTTACAGTATCTTCAGAGGGTATCTGGTTGTACCGGTAACTCTTACAAATTAGAACTTTCATTTTTTCATCCAAAGAAAAAAAAAAAATTAAAAAAAAAATTTAAAATTTTAGAAATTAAGAATGTACGCAAGGGTTTGTACTTGGGGGGAGGGTGGAGGGAGGGGTGTTGTAGAGAGACCCAGTAGGGGTACGTGGTCGGGGTTCGTTCGACGTGGGATGCAGTCTGTACCTGACCGCTAAGTTAAGAATGTACTGTCATATGTACAATATTAAGGTCATCCAAAGATTTCATCAATAAGAGTTTAGCATAAAAGTGACCTCCCCTATATAAGACGGTTGTTCCTACATTGACCACGTTAGAATAGTGCACTTACAAATGAGGACACCGTATGTAAGACACTTTCACCCTCTTAGAAGAAACTCCAGGAGAAGTTTGTTTAGAGGGAGTGACAGGGTGGGTGGGAGAGGGGGTCACCGGAGAGCCTAAGGGGAGTCCACACTTTGAAGTACAACTTCCTTACCCTACAGAAGGAACCACTACAAAGAACAATAAGTGACTTATTAGGTCAAACCCGGAAAGAAAATAAGGCTAAACACTCGAAGTACGTTCGTCAACTTGAACTCCTCATTTGAGGTAAACTCCTCAAATGACTGTTTCTGAAAGATTAATTTTGTTTCTCTATGACACAAATGTAGTATGTTTTTACATACTTACCGTTCATAATCCAACTTAGTAATACTTTACCGACCAGTTTTTAGTCGTCAAAACAGAGTAAGACCTTCCCTATTTAACCCTCTAACCCTAACCGTATATGAGTCATGATGTATATTTTATCTATTGATTATTCCTGGACGATATATCGTGTCCCTTGAGTTATAAGACATTACCGGATGTACCCTTTTATTGGATTTTTTCTTATATATATATACATATATACATACATATTAACTAAGTGAAACGATATGTGGACTTTGTTTGTGTCGTAACATTTAGTTGATATGAGGTTATTGATAAATTTTTTTTAAAAAAGTAAGGTGGAGACACAATTGCAACCACGGTCCATAACCAACATATTGTCTCTGGGTCTGGGTAGCCCGGGACGGAAACATCCAAGGTCGACCCATTGTCACTTACTTGTCCGATAAAATTATGTCCTACCGGTCACAGACTCTGTATTTTATCTCCTCGACTGGATCCCTCCACCTCTAGGTGAAGAGTCTTCTCCTGTACTTTGTTATCTTTCTTTCTTTCGACGTCTTACAAACAACCCCCTTTTCCGGTTAGAAATCTTTCCTTAAAATGCACACTAATCCTGATCGATTTTAACTTTACTTACATTTCATTAACTCAAAATTATAGTTTCCATTCGACCATTTGTTAATTTGAAACAAAAAAGAGGGACAATTATCCTGTCTTGGAACAATCTCATAATCAGACCCGAATTACTCTTTAACATGTGTCTTTAAAACAAATGGAAATTACTTTTTCGTCTCTGTAACGGTTGTTTCCAGACCGATCAGTTCCGATACCAAAAAGGTCATCAGTACATACCTACACTCTCAACCCGATATTTCTTTCGACTCGCGACTTCTCAACTACGAAATCACTTCTGACAACTCTCAGGGAACCTGACGTCCTCTAGGTTGGTCAGGTAGAATTTCCTCTAGTCAGGACTTATAAGTAACCTTCCTGATTACTTCGACTTTGAGGTTATGAAACCGGTGGACTACGCTTCTTGAGTGAGCAAACTTTTCTGGGACTACGACCCTTTCTAACTTCCGCCCTCCTCTTCCCCTACTGTCTCCTACTCTATCAACCTACCGTAGTGGTTGAGTTACCTGTACTCAAACTCATTTGAGGCCCTCAACCACTACCTGTCCCTCCGGACCACACGACGTCAGGTACCACAGTCTTTCTCAGCCTGTGTTGACTCGCTGACTTGACTTGACTTACATTAGAGAGATCTTGTTTCCAAGATATAAAACATCGATTCTGTAAAATGTTGATATGTTTGAAAATATAAACGGAAGGGGGGTGAAACGTTTTATTTCTCCGGATCAACCCTGTACTCACTCCTCCCCCCCCAGAGGACACGTCCATTTCGTCTCCCGTCACAAGAACCGTATCCCCTACCGTCCAGACCTCGACGCTCGAGTTTCAGTCTACAGGGCCTTCTTCGGGGCGTATGGACCAGGCCCTTCCACCCCTCTTCGGGTCCCGCCCTCCTCTGACTCTTTCGTCCACTACACGTCCCACACTTTCCGGAAGATTCCCTTCCTACACGGGGTAGGTCTCCTACTACCCCTCGGTGACCTCCGAGACTATTACTGTTTGTCGCTCCAGTCTAACCAGTAAATCTTTTTTTAGTAAGACGTAAATTTCACTTTTTTATCACTTTCAGAGGGTCTCAACACAGACTGAGAAACATTGGGGTATCTGATATATCAGATACGTTAAGAGGTCCGGTCTTATGACCTCGCCCATCGGAAAGGGAGGAGGTCCCCTAGAAGGGTTTGGTCCCTACCTTGGGTCCAGAGGGTGTAACGTCCGTCTAAGAAATGATCGACTCGGTGGTCCCTTCTGAAACACGGAAATTACATCTCTTGTCTAATTCATGTTGTTCTTGACTCACGAGTGGTCGGTTCCACTCTCCACCTGACGGACCAAGTCTCTTCACGGGGCTACCGATTTGTCTACCTGACAAAAAGTCCACCTGAGAGCCCTACATCAACGAGTACCTACACGCTCTCATCTCTCTCCCTCCTTAGACAGTACCCACTCCGAGTGAGTCCACCCTGGAGTCACCCTTTTACCCAAATCCCTCCTCTGTGACGAAAACGGAAACCTGTACCACCCCACACATCGTGGACCTCAGCAGACTCCCCCGAATCCTCCGTGGTCGACGGAGGACTCTAGACTATAAGGAACCCCCCGAGACCCATCCTCAGTCGTGGTTCGAACCCCAACCTACTCCGACGCCTTCCCATTACGAGTCCCGAACAGGGGGTGGAAATTGTCCGTACCCGTAACGTCCCCCGTGTCCAAGCTAGGAACCAACCCCTTGATTCTATAGGGTATACGACCTCCCACGTCGGTTTATTTATTTATTAAGGAAAAAATTAATAATTTTTTTTTTTTGGGTGTACCCTTAGGTCACCCGAAGGTAATTGAACTCGTAAACACCGAGGTTGGAGTCGGTACGATTGATCTTAGAGTCCCTGTCAGCAACTCTTTGCCATTGAGAATTGTCCGAGGAATCCTCTGGTCACCGCTATGAGACGCTGGTTTGAACATCCTTGGGAGGACTACGATACCTCCGTCTTGAATTATTCTTCTTATAGTCTCCTTGGACATTTTAAGCTAAAGAATCTTTTTGATTTGTTGGTTGTAATCACTCCCATCGAAAGTATATGTCGACAGTTGTGTACATAACTTGAATCTTTAACTTTCGGGATTTTACCATTACTTTTAGGATTCTTTCTTTTTACGTCTTTAATCCAAACTGAACTGCTTTCGCCGTGTCCTAGGTACAAAAGGATATTTTTACGGGACGGTTGACCATGAGACTACAAATTACTTTGAAACCAGGATTTCTCGTAAATACTATCTTTTGGTTCGGTCCGTCAAATTTGTATGTATTATACGGGTTCTCATAGTTTGACTGGTATTCTCCCGCTCGCCCTTTAGCTAACTTGTGTAACCAGAACTAGCAGTCTTCTTTGACCGTTCATCGAATTGTACCTGTAGTCTCAAGGAATGTCTCAGTTTGTACAGTTATACGGGAGTAGCAGACTCAGAGTTGGTTTTCCGAACCTAGACCTTCTTATAATTAGAGAATGGACGGGGGTTGTTCGGGTAATACGTAACAAATATGGGGATAATCTCTCCCGTCGACTCGGGTGGACCCTGAACTCAATAAATGCAGGTGCAGACAAGTGGGTGGTGTGGCGTGTTGGGAAGTCCCGTCCCTGGAGTAGAAGTAGTGTGGTACGGACCATGGGACCGACCGTGTCTTACCCGTAAGGCTGGGAGAAGCGATTGGACTCGAAAGTCGTCTGTCGTCTCGAAGAGTTAGGAACAGAAGTCCACGTCTCGAAGACAGATACCGTTTCGACCGGAACCTTCGGAGGGGTGCTGGAGAGTTGTAGTTTTACTAAAATTGGAAGTTTGGTAAAATCCTTTTCCTCTCTTCCGTATTGTTTTCGTTTCCGCCCTGCTATCTTACAGGGTTGTGCGTGTTTCAGACCTAACTTTCTTCCGCTAAGGACACGTTCGGGCGAATAAACCCTAAGTGGTCGAGTTGACGTGAACGTGCCGCGAGAAGACTATTCGACGTTTTAGATTTTGAGGAATAATTTACAGTCTATTTAGCCGATCGGACCCCGCTTCGGTCACGTACCCGCCACACACGATGTCAGGCCAGGAGACACTAACTACCCGAGACTTATTCGTCTTGGTTAGGTCCGACTAACGCCTACTTTACTGATGTCGGTCGTTTCAAGTTTATTCTTTATACACTTGAAATTTCATGAACTTGTGTTTAGTTCTGTCACTCAAAAATATTTTTAGAAATGATCGAGTTTGGTGACTTCGAGTCTTACTGGAAATAGGAACCCAACTCATCGACCACCACGTCCCTTGCACACGTGGCATATAGTCCGAGGCTCGGAGGCCTCTTCGCGTCACCCTGTCTCTCCGACCGTCTAGGCTGCGAGGGTCGGGGGAGCAGCCTCAGGTACACCCGTTCCGTCCGCCGCTGAGCTCTACAGTCGACGGGAGGTGACGAGACGGACTCGTCTAACGGGAGGAGAAAACGTCCCACAACCTACCCGAAAGTGTACAAGGGAACGGGAAACCATAACCTTAGTCCTGAGGTCCGACGGTAGGGTCGAAGAACGGACTCGAATCGGTGTTCGTCCCGTAAATCTTTTCGGGGGTTTGGTACATAGTCTCGACTATTGTCACGAAACGTGTCGGGACGTCTCGATCCGTTGTGTGAAAACACGTCGGGGAGAAACACGATTTGAGAAGTATCCACAAGAGGTGGGGAGAGTTAGGCTCAGGAAGGGGTGGAGTAGGGGTCCTCCTTCGTAGGAATGGGGAAAGAGTATACTCCTTTACCTTCCAAGACTTCCAGGATTCAAGACTTTCCTACCTCGCCCGAAGGTCGACGAAGATACCCAGGGTCTAAGAGACGAAAAAGATACTGTGGTTTGACGTAGGGAAACACTCCTAACTTACCCGTGGGAAGAGTCAGAATAAGATTTGACCTAGAAGGAAAAGTGGAAGTGTCTAGAGGATCGATAAACTACTTTCGTAGTCTATGTTTGTGGAGAATCCTACTCGTTATGGTATGAGAATTAAAGAGTCAATCTGTGGGTTCCGATCATCTCAACTAGGGAGGGTGTTCTTGACATCTTAGATGTCCTCTCTCTTCTTTATTAATGTCAAGTAAAATAGGAAATAGGGTTTCCTGGTCCGTCCTCCCACGTTCTTTATATCGATTCGGACGAAGGTGGACTCCCCATCCCTCCTCCTGTCAGTCCTCACGAAGTACCTCCTCCACCGGGAATATCCTACTAACTCTAAACCGAAACATCTGCCTTGCCTCAGTCTCAGGAATAATGAAAACGGTAAACGTTGTCGTATCTATCTGAACCTCTCGTAATACAATTCACCCTTTCCAGTCTGTCTCTTTCTCTTTATGACATACTATAACGAAGACACACCTTCGATTTTCGGTGTTTTTTTAATCACTTATATTGTATTTTCATCGTCTGAGGGTCTATGCGTCGTCCTTGATCACCAATGGTCCCTCTTCCTCCTCCCCTCCCCGCCCACCTCCTCACCCTCGGTCTTTGACGACCGCATTCTATCCGAGTTCCTACATGACGTGTTGTCGCTTTACATCGGTTATAAAACATTATTGATATAACATATTTTTAACATATTTTAACATTTTTTGTATGTAAAATATTATATATATTTATTTTTGAATAGATTTTAAAAAGATTTTGGAGTAATGTACAGTGCGAGACAGAAGATTTACGGTATGTGCATAATCGTGAAGACAAGGAAGTTCGTCCACAAGAACAATGGGGGTAAATAATCACTCTTTTGACTCCGTGTCTCTCAATTTCACTAATGGGTTTCTGTGTGTCACCATCTTCGCTCTGAGTTGGCGTCCGAGGTCGTGGGCTCTAGAACGGGGGACACGCTCCGACGGACACAGACGCCCTCCACCCATGGCTCCTCTCCTGGCAAGCTCGTCTCCGTCTCACTGGACCTTTCGTTCCCCGCACACACCCTTCTAGACCGGTGGCGTAGACTGACGTCGTGCCCGATACTCCTCCAGTTTGTCTCCAGCTTTCCCCACTCCAGGTGATTCGTCCTCTGGTAAGTAAGTAAACAACTTGATTACAAGTAACCCCTGGATGAACCGTGGTTCCTGAGGTAATCCGTGACCCTCTGCGACAGTGATTGGTTACAAAGTTTTTTTCGGACTCAAGTTCAGTCCCTCCCATTGACGGGTCTTACTCGATCTGTAAAGTGTACTTGGGAAACGCACCGATGGATTTCGGGACTTATAGTTTCTTTTCGGTACACGGGGTATCATCTTTAAGTCTTTGATGAACTCCCCCGCCGCTGTACTCGTCCCGACTTCCTATTTACGTCCTGCAGACCAATTCGAACTGAAAGTCTATTTGCTGTCCATTAAAAAGTCATCTTTAGCCAGGGCCCACGACGTCCCCCGTAACAACGGCAACAACGAGTGAGTGAGTCGACACAGGCTGAGAAACACTGGGGTACCTGACGACCTGAGACATCGGGTGGTCAGAGGAGACGGGTACCCTAAGAGGTCCGTTCTCATGACCTCACCCAATGGTAAAGGATGAGGTCCTCTAGAAGAGTTGGGTCCCTATCTCGGGCTCAGGGACACATAGATCGTAACCGTCCGTCTAAGAAATGGGAACTCGGTGGCCCCTTCGGGTGTACCCCGTACGGCTACGATTTTTTAAGAAAGAACAAATAGACTTTAAGTCGAAATTGCACCACAGACGACAAAAGTAAACGATTGAGACCGCCGAGATTTGAACTCACTATAAAAGTACTTCGACGGGGTAAAATGTCTACCCGGTTCTCTCCCATGTCCCACATCTACTAGTTCTGTCGTTCAGTTGTTGAACCAGTCTCCGGGTGCCGGTCCAAAGTTCCCGGGTCAGGTCCCGAGACAGACGAAGTGGTCCGGCGGAAGGTACAGGGGTCGATTTCCCCGTCTCTGTGTCCCTGTTTGAACGTTTACTGACTTAGGTCGGTAAGTCGGGGTCGCACAAGGTCCGTGGAAGGTCAGGGTTACCCAAATAATCGGGAAACACAGTTTTCGTCACGTCGAGAGCTCGTTAAAATTAGCACCACCGGTTTCATTCTTAAGACTAGTACGTTAAAGGGGTCCTCAGTCTTAACGAGAGTTTCCGGTTTCGGTGTTATCCTTCGTCCAATCGGGGGCCCCTAAGCGGGGTGGGGTGTGGCGAGGGGGGGGGGAAGGTCACATGACAGTGCACCGACGTAAACCACTTTACGAAGTCCCTTTTTTTAGTGGTTCAGTGTAACCGGGTCGAATTCCCTTTAGTTTACAAGGGAAGTCTCGCTGTAGAGTCCTCTGACACCGGTTGAAGTTCCACGGAAATAGACTCATGTAAGGTAATCCTCTCCTCGTCCTTCTTCGTGACCGGAAAGTCCCATTGAGTTAGTCTGAGACACCGTAAGTGTCCCCATAGCCAATGGGATTCGGAGAGCCCCGGCGTTCCTCTAATTCTGCGCCTAATGGACGGTGAATGAGACACAGTAGTTCCTTTCGTCCCGAAGCCGATGTTCGGGACAAATTAGCCCAGGGCCGTCCGAAAAGAGTTTTCCTACCGACTGTCGTAAAGATTCGTGCAAAAATTTGACGGGTAGTATAGGCACTACCTTTGAGTCGTTGTCTCTCACTGTCGTTACAGTTGTCGTCAGTGACCTCCTTAAAGACTGTCCACCGGAAAACACTTTACTACCCCTCCCCGGTCCCTCCCCGATCCTCAACAATCCGTCGAGTCCCCGGGTGAAGGGACGTGGGAATTGTCGGTTGTAGAAGTCCGTACAAAGTAAGTCGGAATGTAGTATGAGGAGGTAGCCATACACACGACCCCGGTTCTGTTGTGCCGACAGTTCTGTCTTCACTCACCCAGACTGTGGTAGAGACCTCTGTTCTCCCTCGGTCGTCCTCGGGGTTGAGACGTAGACCCGTCAGTCTGTTTTCACTCAAAAAGATACGTCACTCTCGGCACATACTTTCGGCACTTCATAGTTCCGGACCTTTCTCTCGTCCCAGGGTCTGGAAAGATGGCAACTATGGTCTTCAGTCGCCTGATTCTGTGCACCCGGTGTAGGTCTGACGTTCGATAAAAATATTTCAAAATAGTCTTCTTGTCGGTGTGAGTAGTAAATGTATTACGTGAAAGCAACATCGAGTCAACCATTTCTTAGGAGGACATCACGACCTCTGGGCCCAAGCTAGAGACCGAACCCTTCTAGGGGACCTCTTCCTTTACCGTTGGGTGAGGTCATGAGAACGGACCTCTTAGGGTACCTGTCCCCTCGAACCGCCCGATCTCAGGTACCCCCGCGTTCGCAGCCTGTGCTGAATCGCTGATTTGGTGCACCGTCTCGACTTATTAATGATATACCCAGTGTTTCGAGGCTTATAGATAATAGACGGGAAATGTTTCTTGACAGACTCACGACCAGAGGTCGTAAGGAGTCTCCTCTAGAGGGTCAGGACGAAGCGGAGTCTAGACGCGACCCCACCTCCCTGACCCCCAGTCCAGAACTGTGTAAGATTTACGAGTCTCCAACTTCCTCATTAATAACTGCTCTTTGGGAATGACTTCGGGTCAACGATTCTTCACGTCCACCCCAGTAGCGTTGACTTAAGAGAGGTACTTCTGAAAGTTTAAGTAGTTTTCTTTATCTTATGGGTGAAAGCCAATGAAAAGGATTTCACCTTTCCGTCTACTTCGGGTCTTTAGAGTCCCCCGAAGGGACCACCGAGTCACCATTTCTCAGACGGACGGCTACGTCTGCTAGGCTCAAGCTGTGGTCCAGGTCCTTCTAGGGTGTCTGGTACCTCGTTACTTCCGGGACACGGTGTCGAGGACTCGAGCGCGCGACGTCTCGGACACGAGGTGTCGTTCTCTTTGGTGACGTTGTTCTGCGGGAACGGGACGTTGATCCCTCATCGGGGACGATCGGCGTTGATCTCTTCTCGGGTGCGTCGTTGTTTCTGGGTCGTGTCGGTTTTTCTTCATTTATTTATTTTAGTAAAAAAATTTCTTTAGAGTCCACCGACGGGTGACGGTTCCACTCAATCCTCTCTCCGGTTGAAAGCTGAGACCGTAACTTCGGTGGGTGTTGTGCGTGGGTCTGGGGGAGGACAGGAATGGGCGATGTACCAGTGTCATAAGACCACACGGACGAAGGCCGAACAGTGCACGTTCTCGCAGTCGTAGTACTACCAGACTACTACCGACCCTGGTACTGCTAGTATGGTTGTAGAGAGACGTGGAAACCGAGACGTGGGTCCGCCTCGTCGATCCATAAGGGGCTTGTGTTGGTCAAGAGTACGATGCGGGAGGAGAATTAACAGGAAGGGAGGTAGACATGGACTGCTGGTGTGGACAGGACATCCCGAGAAGAGACCTAATAGTCTATTTTAGAAAGGACTACGGAAGGCAGTCCACCAAGAAGAGGGAGGAGGAGCCCGGAAGTTTCGTTAAGAGGGTTTGCAGACACCACCCTGACTAGTTTAAGATGGACTAGAACAACAACAGAACCTCTTCCTTCACCGTTGGATGAGGTCATGAGAACGGACCTTTTAAGGTACCTACCTCTTTAGACTATCCGATGTCAGGTACCCCAACGTTTCTCAACCTGTGTTGACTCACTGAAGTGAAAGTAAAAAGTGAAATAACAACAGACATCGGTCCTTTGGTTTCGTAAGTAATTAATAACGATAATGATATGAACTCACTACGGTTCCACGTCCCCACCCGTATCACTCCCATTTCCATTACGTAACACCCTTTGAGATGAATGTACTTGAGTCCTGGGGAAAGTTTAATTAGAGGGTCCCCTTCAATCTGTCGTTCAGACACAGACACAGGTACCGATCCCGACTCGAGTCTTTTTCCTGACACCTGGAAATCCTTAGTCTCGGTCCTCCTTTTCGGGTTGTTTCATCTACCTCCGAAACACCCGAGAGGTCCGGATCCACTTCGAGGGGAAGTCCTTGCTGGTCGGTGATCCGTCCCTCCCTTCAGGAGAAGGAGTGACAGACGTACCCGTCCTGTCTCCCCTGGTGAGGGGTCGTGGTGGAAGAGGTAGGGGTTGAGTGTAGTTCCTCCCTCGTCTCCCAGTCCAGTGAAGTAGACGGTCGTCTGTGGCTGACTCGTGGACCCTACCCGGTCAGTGACCCCCTTCGCCCTCGTTCCGTTCCAACGGCGGAAGTGTCACGGATGTGAGACTGGGGCTGGGTCCGGGTGCTTTGCTCGCCAAGGCCTATAAGATGTTTACTCGTCCTCGGTGTTTCGGAAGGAGAGACAGGTCTCTGCGAGACTTGCACCACAGGACGTCGCCGGTCCTGAGAGTCCATGGGACTCTATCTGTTTCTACTGAGTCGCGGAGTAGGCTTTCACGGAAGGGACGGGTGGACTCACCGTAGAAACAAGGTCCAACTTCCGCAAACGTCTCTCTCGGAAACCTTGGACCGACCCTCTCCGGAAACCCTTTATCAGGGTAGTCAGTAAAGTACTACGACTTCTCTTTTCTGCTCACACCCTTGGAATCCAGAGGGGTGGGGAAGACCCAAAGTCAGAATGGGGTTCACCGTCTTGTCGGGAGTCCCGATGGATCCCCAAACCCCTTCTGGACTCTCCCACCGGATCACTGGTGTCCGAAGTCTGATTAAGTCTACAGTGTCAGATACGGGGATTCCAGAGACGTAGTACCGGATCTCCTCCTTTGGCCCGAATGCGACCTCTTCCCTAAACGGGTCCATCGATCATCCCCGCGTCCCCGAGTTGGGTCGGGGACCTAAGGTCCGGTCACGAGGGACGTGGGGCACTGACGGGAGTTCGGGGACGAATCCCCAGTCTACCTGGTCGGACACATGACTCACTGAGTGGGTAGGTCAGAGGGGCCGACCGGAGACCGACCCTTCCTCCAAGTCCCACTTCCTCTCGGAGTCCCCAAATGATCTTGTGAGATTCCGACACCCGTGGTACTCGACGGGTACTCGGGTAGATTCCGGTCTCTTCTAGGACACAGAGTCCTACGAGTCTCGGACCGTGTCGCGGACTGGGAGACTCATGAGATTCGAGAGCCGTTCGCTCGCAGACAGGTCTGAGGGTGGAGGACGGGGCCGCTCGCGAGGAGGACGAGATCTGCACCTGAGAGAAAGAGAGAAGGGAGACCCGACGTGAGGGGACCTGCTGTCTTCTACCAAGGGAGTTGGGTAGACCCTTTTGGAAATCTGTACACAAAGAAACAGAGAGGCCCCTGGTGTTTAGTCAGAATCAGGACCCCTGACTGAAACTTTATAGTGGACCAACTTCCACGGTCCACCCATTCTACCCAGCGAGGCACGAGAAGAGAGACGTGGACAAGTTGAGGGTGGGCGCCACCTTAAAGGTCGGACCACCCGTGGACCCGTAGTCGTGAGTGTATAGACGTACCTACGACTCAGGGTCCGTCCACACCTTCTCCCCCCAGTCCAGAGGGAGCTCCCATGGGCATTCCGTCAGTCAGTCAGGAGAGAGAAAACGAGAACTGAGGACGTCTGGGATTCGGGGGTGACGTGGGAGACTCTCAGGAACGTCGGAGCCCGGACCTCGGGGACCGTGGGACCCGAAACGACACTACGTTTTTGTCTGAAGTGGACGGTGGGAGAGGGAAAGGACGCCTCTTCCTCTGAACAGACTCATCTTAGCTTTGGGTCACCCAAGTCCCCCAACTAAGTAATGACACGAGACTCAAGGGGTCGCTGGAAAGGTTTACGGTCGGGGGGACACCTGCGAACACGGGTTCCACCCGTGGAACGTTCCCAGTGACCGTTCTCCGACACGTCTCGCTCCTCCCCTCGGTAGTCGTGGGGCGGAGGGTTGGGGACTCGGAATCGCGTGTCTTCTCTCACGAACGAGGGGGTACGACCCACGAAGTTCAGCAGTGTCCCTTAGACAGGACCCTCGTCCACGGGGTGTCGTCCAGGGTTGCGCCGAGCAGGTCGGAGACGGGGGAGTCGGCCACGGTGGACCGAAGGACCTGAGAGTCGGAGAGAGGGGAGGGCGAGGGGTTGGACATCCTGGTGCGCCCCGAGAGACACAGCGGGTGTTCGCCTCTCGTTAAACAAAGGTGGTTTGCGACAAAGATAGCGGGAACAGGTGGGGCAACCGAGGAGTCGGTTTCAGTTGGAGAGCAAACCTTGGAGGAGTAGAGACGTTCTTAGTCGGGGAAAGAGGGAGGAGGGCGACGGGAGGAGGGAAAGAGTTAAAGAGGAAAAAAAAAAAGACGACCCGTGTCCATTAACACTCTGCCGCTCCCTTTCGGGACCTCCTAAGTCAAGGTTCGCGAGGGGTCGTCAAGAGTCTTCCCGTGTTTCTTGGCGCGACTTACAGTGTAACTCAGGGAGGTCGCGTGGACGGCCGGCGGGGTCGGGGAGGCCAAGTGGCCCCCCAGTGGCCCGCGAGCGCCTGAGAGGCTACCGGCCCTCTCGATGATACAAAAGTCAAGTGTCACTCTAATTTAGATGTTGCGAACTGGGCAGATTAAATAACACACCAACTGCCTCGTTCCTCTCGGGTATCTTTCTCGACCTACACAAAGAGGAGGAATTTGTTTTGTGGCACCTTAAACATCCTTCGGCAGTCGTCGAGCCGCAAAAGCAAGGTCCGGACCTTCGCTTTTGGCCAACATTACTCGAAACCTAAGGTGTCGGACCCGTTCTCAGCTCGTGTGGGTAGCAACAAAAGTGGTCACTTGATCTCTGAGCTCGACTAGTCACGACCGTTGCACTCCGGACTACCCAAACTCGTATTCGAGTCCCGACAGCTGGGACTGGCTCCAGTCTATGAATAGTCCTAAAAGGGTCTGAACCGACACGGGAAGTTACGGGAAAACGGGGGATGACCCGTGACTGGTGTAAGCCCGACTCCGACGGGGAGGTAGTGGTTTCGGTACAGGTAAGAGAGGAGGAGGTAGAACACCTGGTTTCCCGGGAGAGGACTAGTGTCTTTTCTGGGAGCATGCACTACGACTCTTTAATTTAAAGTGAAGACAAGGACGGACAACTTTGTAGAGGACCGTCCTCTGAGTAAGGTCCGAGAACTCACTGATGAGTGACACCTAAGACCTTGACGAAACAGTCATCGTCTTATATAAAAACAAAAATATTACTGAACATTCACCCTCGGGTTATTTGGTTTGTCTGAGACCGGTTCAACGAATCGGACCTCTCACCCACCCCCGGACGTGAACCAGGACAGTCCAAACGTCTACGACTTTGTAGTTGCGTCTGGAGTCGACTCTACGAACTCGTCGTCTCTCTGTGTGACACGAGTATCGGTCTCCTTTCGTTACCCTCGGACTTTTGGACCCACGGTGAACGAAGAGGGTCTGTTCTCCCAGTTTTATTTCCAGAGACTCAGGTCCGACCCGTCTCCCCCGTAAGTGTCGACATCCGTCTCACTTGTGTGTACCCTCCGGACTCGCGTGGACCTCTTCGGGTCACGAGGAAGGTGCACGTCCTCTCTCCGGCGGTCCTCTGGTCTGGTATCAGACCCAGTCCCACCCTTCCGGGTCTACAAAAGTCCCCAGGGGTGCCTCAAGAGGCTCGTACACCCTCCGTCACTCCCGACACCAAACCTTTCCGTCCGGACCTCCGTCACCCTGTCGCACACACCACCACACGTAAGTCCGGTCTCGGGTCACTACTGACGAACCCTCTTCCCTGTCCCCTGTCTCCTCCGTCCTTTTTTTTATCTACCTCACCCACCGAACTTTCCTTCTCGCCCAGACCAGGGGTCCCACACTCCCTGTTCCTCCTTAGCCCTTGCACGCAGTCGAGACGCCCTTACCTCCCAGACACGACGAATAACTCCCTTCAGTCCTCTTCCTCGTCTGGCTACCTACTTCTGCGCTCAAGTGACTCCCGCCTGGTGTGTCCCTGCGTCCGGGTCCCACTGCCCCAACCGTCGAGTAGAAACAACTCTTAACAGGTTCTCTGAGACGTTTCGTGAAATAAAACAGAATAAACTAGGTGTTTTGTTGTTTCATTGTTGTTTCAACGACGACAGGGAAGAGAAAATTCCTACTCCCGTAATTCCGAGTCTCTCCACGTCCTTCAGCGGGATCTAGTGTGTCGACTTTCGCTACCTCCGTCCGGGACGTAGCGGTAACAGAGGAATCGATCCTAGGATGTGACGGTCCTCTTTGTATGTCTACACCGGAGTCTCGACCTTTTACTCCAGGTCCCAGGGGAACAGCCCCACGGTCGATCGGAAGGTCTCGTTCCACAAGTGTGTCCAGTCATTCCTTGTCTTCCGGAGAGCCCAGGTCTGGGGCTACATGACTTTAGTTTAGGAGATGGACGGAGTCTCAAGTCCGGACCGTCCCTCCGCAGATATTGTGATTCCTTCGAACTTGACACCCGGGTCCTCGACGTCAAGACGGTTCTATGTACACGGGGGACCCTGGTCCTACACGCAAAGCGAGTCCGAGCCCGTCTCGATCCATAATTAATATTGTGTAATTAATACTGTAAGCCCTTTCGAGCTTTACCTCCTGCCGTTGGGTGAGGGTTCCGGTATAGAACAGAGTATAAAGAGGGGACTTCGAGACTGATTCCGGACCGTAATTCCCGCCTAGTCAGGAGTGTGACCAACCATAACCCCACCCGACCCTCTTGGTGCGGTAGTGATCGGACTGAACTTTTGCGACTGGAAACTTGTTCTCTTCGAGTTTTCTACGTAGTTCCATATATACGTCGTTCCCCAGGTCTCTCTACCCGGAAGACTATTCCTTTAGTACAATCGGTGTCTTGTTACTCCGTCTAGCCCGAACACAAAACATATCTTTCTTTTTCGAACACGAAAGTTATTAATCGGGTTTCACTTAATTCATTTTCTTAACTCTTCCGTCACGATGACGGGTGAGAAAAAAAAAAAAGAAATTTAAATTTAACCTCCTATTAACGAAATGTTATGACACGACCACAAAAGGTATGTAGTTGCACTTAATCGGTACCCTTATGCATACAGGGGAGGGAGAACTTGGAGGGAGGGAGGGTGGAGGGTGGGGTAGGGTGGGGTGTACGGACGAGAATAGACTGGTCAAAGAAAAAATTTAAACTGGTCAAACTATACTTATTTAACTCGTCCTCACAGACGTCACTCAAGGAAGACCGTACACCCACTTTATAATTGTTGTCGATTGTAAAAGATTGTCATGATTAATGCATCTCAAGTTTCCGTATGACTACCTAATTGAGTAAATTAGGAGTGACGCTTGGACACCTCTGGTACATCGATGGTAGTGGTAGACTGTCTTCCCCCTAGGGGGTAGTTCCGTCCCCTAGGACAATGCTCGGACTATAGAGGTTTGATCATTAACGATCTCGGTCCTTGACTCGGGTCCACTAGTTTGAGGTATCAGATGGAGACTGGTAGACGGTATGACGAGTATAAAATCCTCCATATTCCTGGTGGACTACATATATAGGTTCTCTATCCTTCTGTAAACAGGAATATTTTAGTATATGTACTTTCAAGTATCGTCACATAAGTGTCATCGGTTTTCACCTTTATTACAGACATGTGAATGTCTACCTATTTTTATCACCATATAGGTATACTGCCTTATAATAAGTGGGTACTTTTCCTTATCCAAGTAGACTCACCATTTTACTTACAGTGACTGGAAACCTGTGAAGTGCGATTGTGTGTACACTAGGAACTTTTGTAGTACGGTTCCTTTTTTTCCGGTCTGGTTTTCTGGTGTATGACTTACTAAGGTAAATATCCTTTACAGGTCTTGCCCGTTTAGGTACGTTTGTCTTTCGACGAACGAGTAAGGGTCGACGACCCCTCACCCTCTTAACTCTCTCTGACAGTATCCCCACCCAACCAAACGTCTTACTCTCCTCACAAGGACGTAATCTCCACTACCAACGGGTTGTAACCCTTGTATGATTTTTTATAGTCATTTACCATATGAAAGTTCTCACTTAAAATACAAGATACTTAATATAGAGTCAAAAATTTTAACGGAGGGGGGTTTTGGGGTAGTATGAACTATATAGTCACTCCTATGGAACTCGAGACGGAAACCGACAAGAGACCCCACGTTCTGTCTGGGGTCCGGGTCCGTAGTGTCTCTGTGTCGTTGTACGTCCCCTCCCTCTCACCCCCAAAGGTCTCTCCTTTCGGTCGAAAGGTCTTGGGGGTCGGAGACAGGACCGTGTAGGGGAACCAGTTATGACCCGGGGACGGGAGACGATTTGGACAGTAGTCGCCCCCCTGTTCTCCGAAGGACTAGGCGAGTTTGGTTTGTCCTAAACGGGGGCTCAAAACAGTTCCTCCTCACCTGGGGACTTGTTTCGTCTAAACCAGTCTTCTCTCTTCCCACTACTAACGGCCGGGACTCGATACAGACCCCGGGTGTTGCGAGTAATCGTCCGTCTGGGGCCCTCGCTGACTAACCTGTCCAAGCAGCACCGGACATCTTGGGACGTCGACTGTACTCGGGGAATCTAAGGAGACTACCTCCACAGGGGTCTAGGGTGAGACTCTTTGTAACAAGTCACTCCAGACTTTTGTATAAGGTCGAAAGGACAATGGGTCTAGAAGTTTATTTAGGGTGAAAGAGGGACGGGGACTGGGGTAGGAGGACTTTTTAAGAAGTTTTTTACCTCCTTTCTTTCTTTCCTATCCCCTCCTTTCCTTTCTCCTTCTACCCTCTCTCTAGTGCTAAAGGAGACGTAGAGAGGGCACGGAAATGCGTTAAGGTGTCATAGTGACGTACCGTCGATCTAACGAGACGGGTAAAGTGTCTTCACCTCTGACTCTGATTCTTATAACCGTTGAAACGGGTTCCAGTTCACCTTCACCTCCTTAAGTCTGGGTCCAGGACCTAGAGGTAGACCTCGACGACGGTCGTCTGGGAAGAGGATTCTGTGGTCACCTGCCAGTCCGGGATTCCGTGTCTTGGAGACCTAAGTTACGTTTATTCGAACCAATGTTTCACTAGGAGAGAATCGTTTCTCTTAAGTTCTGAGGAAGGATCTTATGTTCCAGAAAAAGTAAAAAAAAGTGTAGTCCTTTTCTTATAACGAGTAAGAGAGCTATAATTTTAACATGTGGATATGGGAAACTGAAAAGACGAAATAATCACGTAGAAGAAACGTGAACCGGAACTACAGTGGTTTTCTACTCTGATCTCGTTAGTACGGGGTACCTAAATACGACTTTTCTATTCGTAAATTCTGTGTGGTGAAGACAAACACACCCGATGTCATTTCTTGACGGACGTTACGTACTCCGGGTCGAAGTCAGGGATCGACCCCTTCTACGCGACCTCCTCCCTTACCGATGGGAGAGGTCATAAGAACGGACCCTTTCGGGTACCTGTCTCCTCAGACCGTCCGATATGTCAGGTAAAGCGTTTCTCAGCCTGTGCTGATCGAAAGTGAAAAAGACGAACACATTGAGATCTGCAGTACAAGAGGTCTGGACACTTACCCGTCTTAGTACCTAATCGAAGATAAGTGTTAGTACTTTTGCCCAGTATTTTATGAAATGTTATTTTTGTGTATCTGGGTCTCGACTATGGACTCTTTCTGAAAGGGGACCTAGGTCCAGTAAGTGGAAAGGTTCGTGACTGGAAAAGGAGACAGGTGCAGAGAGAAAAGAGACCTAGGTTTGGAGAGCTCTGATGTCAAAATCCTCTTGATCTTTAGGCTTACACTTACGTTTAAGTGTAAGATATTGTGTTAAAGGGAACTCTCAAAGGGCCCTGACAAGGATTCCCTTCTTAAGACTTTAACGGGTAGAAGGGGTGAGGATACCCTCTGAAGACCAAGAATCTTCCCGTCTTGAGGACAGACCGGTGTGCCTTTTGTGTAACCTTCCGAAACCTCATCCGTGCAAATTTGTACAACTGGAAAAGGTTTCTTTCGATCACCGAACCCGACAATGAGACTTTATGTCTTACCCCGGTTCTTCTAGTTCCGGACTCGTAGTTCTAGTTCAGAATAAACACGTTTAGACGGACTCAACGACCACTTATATGAATATTTGTACTGGGTACACCCAAACCCCTACCCAGTACTTGGACTTCCACCCTACCTTTGTTTTGTCGACGTTCCCTCCGACCTTAAGTGAGTTTGGGACCGTTCATCTCTCCGTACTGGTACTTACTTCATCCATCCTTGAAGTTCACATTCTCATACACGAAAACCTGATTCCTAAAGACTCATTCCCGTCCAACCACAGGCACATCTGGTTCGACCTTCAGACTCCAAAGTGTCACTCGACTTAGTCTAAGTACTCGGAATTTTTCATTTCATAAGGACCCTCGGATTGAGTTCGGAGTCCCTTCGGTTCTACCTTTCAAGGGGTGCATTCCGGTCACTGACTAGGAGTCTCAGTCCAAGGTCAGGGGTTCCGTCCTGCGAAGTTCGACTATCCCATCCAATTGTAGTGAACAGTCGTGCAGTCTGTAAATTCTTGAGGGACACTCTGCCCACTACAAGGTTCTTTGTTTCAGTATTCAGCAGCCAGATCCTTTCGAAGTCGTACTCCAGTGGGGTCTACCTATTATACGGTTACACCGGTCGGGGGACTGTTGTGCGGTCCTCGACGAGATTCGTGAGTTGGACGTAGTACAATAAATTGAACGAGGGTTGTTGACGGGTATTTCCAAGAGAGAAATAGTAAAGGCAGAATGTCTACTCCTTTAATTTCGAGTCTCTCCTCCTCAGGTCCAGTGTACCGGGTCTTTATCCTCGGTCTTAGGGTTGGGGGTAAGACAGGATGGGAATGTTTCTCGGTTTAGCTATACATAACCCAACTTACACTCAGTTACTGGGGAAAGGACATAACTAGATTTGCGAGAAGTAGTCTCCATACTGGAGATCCGACTGGAGAGAGACTCCTGGGAACAACTTCGGCCGTGGTTAAGATCTCCATTGTAAGTCCGGTGGGATGGACTTTGGAATCCAGCAGTGAACTTTGTCAACTTCCGTTCGGAAAGGAAATGTACAAACGTAGAGGTCCACCTCTCACAGGATAATTTTATGTTCGATTTTGTTACGTTGAGACTTTTCAGACCCCGACTCAGAAGCGGAATCTGTATACGTTTGGTAAGGGTGTAATGTGATGAACGAAAGGTAGGGCGGCAATTTGACAGTACTACCCTTTATTTATTTCAGGGTCACGTGACAAACCGTTAATCGTTAATGTAGAGTTGGAGAAACCATCGGAAGTGTGACGAGGTATTAACACTCTAATTTTTCGATAGTAAATGTACCAACCGATACTCACACACCTATAGAACGATACTGTTTCGTTAATGGGTTCAGTAATAGGAGTATTTCATTAGACGTTAACCATTCATTTATTACTAATACACCGACTGTTTACAACATAATAACTGAGAATTTTGTTTATAATTCTAAATAGAAAAGTATACCGGCAGATACTATATATGAGGTCCTCAGGTTCCATCCCAGTGAAATTCGATTATCTTGTACTCCATCTAAATGTACGACGAAGTTTCAGACCTTTCATGAAATTCTATATAAAAGGATTGACCAAGTGTATTAATACTGTATTTCTTCCGTCTTGCCCATTACGGTAAAGGTATAAAATTTCCCTTCTACCTCAGACTCTCTTTGACGACGATTAAACGAAGTCAGTACATACTGAGAAATACTGGGATACCTGATATGACGGTCCGAGGAGACAGGTACCCTAAGAAGTCCGTTCTTATGACCTCACCCAACGGTACGGGAGGAGGTCCCCTAAAAGGACTGGGTCCCTAACTTGGGCACAGAGAATGCAGAGGACGTAACCGTCCGCCTAAGAAATAGTGATCGTGGTGGACCCTTCGAGAAACTCTCCGACTTCCTGAGATTCGTCTACACTCTAAGGAAAAAAGTCCCTATAAATTCATAGTTATCTACTTGTAAGGGTTCTGTCGGACAGAAAGAGGAAGGTCTCCGAGTCTCCGACTATGTTTCCTGAAAAGTCAGAGACATCTTACGAGGACAGGAACAGTTACTTTATCTTATTAAGTTCGATATTACTGTAGGGGGTGAGAGTTTTTTTTTTAGTTTTCCGTGATATATGAAGTTGGCATAAAATAACGGAACGAGTCATTTCAACCGGTTTCCAGCATTAAGAAAGTAACACAGATATGTCTCGGTTTACCGGTAAACTTTTTACACTTCGATTTTTACAAGTTTACTTTACTAAGGTATAGATGGTGAGTTTAAAATACCGGACGGAGTTACACTGGTTGTAATATTATTTACGTCAGAATAACGAAACATTTCTGTCTCAGTTCCCAGTACCGTTCGTGGCCTTTCCCATCCTTCAGATGTTTCTTAGACCAGTTATTCCGGTCTAAAGTCTAGACTCGATGAGTGTTCACACACAAGTCTCTGCGACCCCTCCGAAACGAGATGGTATTTACCAGTACCTTGGAGTCGGTGACTCTTGGACTGAAAAGTAACTAAGGAAGGAAGTAAGTTGTTTACGTATAACTTTCGAATACCACTCGGTTCACTACCGGGACCTTGGAGGGCACTTGTTCTGTAGTGTCTCGACCGTAGAGCGAGTCTGCCTCTTTCCTTTCCTTCCTTCTCCTCTCCACTAATAAGGTAAATTGTCTGCAAATCCCCGAAGGGGCCATCGCGATCACCATTTCTCGAGCGGACGGTTACGTCCTCTACGTTCTCTACACCCAAATTAGGGACCCAACCCTTCTAGGGGACCTCCTGCTTTACGTTGGGTGAAATCATAAGAACGGACCACTTAGGGTACCTGTCTCCTCAGACCGCTCGACACCCCAGTGTTTCTCTGCCGACTGTACTGAATCGTGTTATCTGTAGACCTTTCGACAAGTTTATCGTTTAAAATAACTCAAAAGAAGTAAAAAATTATAACGATAAAGTCATATAATTTTCATAAGGTCCAAAATTTGAACGAAGTAATTTTTGTTTATTCACTTTATCGAGTCAGATCGTTTAGCGAAAGTCCGTTCACAGATAGTGGGACAACTTCGACACAGGGTTCATCAGGTCAGAGACTCACTGTGACACCAGTTTACTTACACCAGACCGTTGGGTTTTAGTAAAGTTGTACAGCCGTAAAGGTGGACCCAAGTGAGTAAGTGTGTCTGCATTCATGGGAGGATTTCCCCGTACACCAGGTCCGTTGTGAAGACTTTAAGAGGGAACAGGAAGTGTAGTGAAAACGAGTGTATAACGTTCAAGAGTCGATGAGGAGAGAAGGTTCTTCTGAGGTCATCGGAGGTGATCCCGGAAGGGTAATTATGACGAGCCCGGGGAGATACGAAGGGGGAAGAGGACTCAGACAGTGTTTTCGGGTTCTTTGGAGACGTCAGCGTCTTCCGGGAAGGTCCTTCCTGTCCACTCCTGTCTTTCCATTCATCTGTTGTGGTCGACCAGGGGTAATTATTTGTCACGGGGAAGGATACCCATAAATGTTGGGTCGAGAGATATACTAATAAAGTTATTTAGTGGTTTCGTACACTGACAGTTTCCAAAGTGGTAAAGGGACAGGTCTCTATTACTTCTTTTTGTCTTCTAAGTGTAACCTCGACTAGACTCAATAGTTTTATAAATTGTAGACGAAATGAGCCTTAGTAATCTGGACCGGTGTTAGTCACCGTAACAAGGGTCTCGATTAGAGTATCTAAAAGGGGAAAGAAATAAAAATTAACTTAACGGGATGTCCATTGATGTACCTCGGGAAAGGTCCCGTCTGTGGGACATACACCCATAGGAGGAACGGGGTCTAAGAAACACACAGTTTGCTTTCGGAGAGGTCTGGGGGCTCAGGTTTCATCAATTAATTGTCTATAGTTTCCTCGGAAACAACGGTGGGGTTTGGAAGGAGAGAAGAGGTCTACCCCTGTCTAAGTGACTGTTAAATCAAGGTAAAGACTCTTACCACACAGTCCAAAGGGAACAGCCACTGATCTTTCCCGGTCCACGGTAGTTCCTGAGGGCAAGGACCCCGACACGGTCGCCGGCTCAGTTTCCTTCGGCTCCCCGGAGTGTAGTCACCAGGTCCTGGGTACCCCCGGTACTCAGAAGGACAGCCCTGACTGTACCCCCACCCCCTTGGTCGTCTCTCTTCACGACCGACGTCCCCACAACTACCTACTGCAGTGTCCTGTGACGAGACTCGTCTTTGGGTGCCCCGTCCCCCCAGGGTCCGGTCCGTAGAGGAGAGTCTACCTTCGTGGACCTAGGCGGGTGGGCTCTGGGTATCCCGTCCCAGACGTCCCGGGGCGCTACCTCACTTACTCACAGACGAATGAACCTACTTTCTAGTCCCGGTCCTAATCGAACTTCTCTCTTTCTCTTTTCCTGGTCAAAATACGCTAGGCGTGTCGGGTCTTATTCGTTTCGCGCAAGTAAGGAAGACACAAATGGTTTCGGGTCCAACATTTCTCCTTTCTAATCACCACACCCTGACGTTCGTCCTATGCCAGCCACTAGTTGTCAGTACTTCCCACACCTGTTCACTGGGTCCCGACATTTGAGTCTTAAGTTCCCTTTCTTTTTGTAGTGTATACTACAGACTGAATTTATAGGGTTTAGGATCGTTCCACCTACAATTGGGTTCTTTCGTTATTACGAGTCTCCCGTTCGTCTGTATATATAGATAATCGGGGTACGGTGGGTCGACCCCAATTTGGGTTCTAAAAGTCTAAGGTCTTGGATGTGTTGAGGGCTCTTTAGTACACCGAAGGGGGCGTTTAACTTTTCGTGAGGACCTCGAACTTCCTCTGTCAAAAGTTTTACTTTCCTCCAAGACGAAGTATGTCACACATTACTCCTCGATCCCAAATAAAATTACGATTCTTGACTCGTATTCGACTTTTATCTACATCTAAATTCTTATAAAAGTTCGTCGCCAAAAATTTGCCGCGAGTAAGTTTGAGCCCTGACCTATCCGTCCCTAATCCCTTCCTGTCTCGGCGAAACACCCCTCCGACTCGTCACTCCCCCGTCGTCCCAGAGGAAGGGCAGAGAGTACCCGGGTGTCATTTTCCGTACGAAAAACGGGTTCTAACGGAAGTTGAATGTAACGACTTTTGTTATTCAAAATTTATTTGGTAAACCCAGTAAAAGGACTCCACCGAGACCCTTCCAACCCCGTGAACCCATCGGTTTGTTTTTCTTTTCTCGAGTGGGAGGACGAGTCTGGGACGGAAAAGACGAGACTCGGAGGTCGAACGGTCCTTGGTCCCCAAGGGAAAATGTGGGTGTTTATACGTCTCAGACACAAACAAAGAGACGCCCTCGGTCTCAGAGTGCTCGAGGTAGTCTTCCTCCCCAGCTCCACCAGGAACGACCTCAGTGTGGTACTGAGAGAGAGGGGAGGCATCTACGGTGTCAAGGTGTAAAAGAGAGTCTCGGGGACCACAGGAGTAGTCACTCTAGTTCTTTTATTGTGGGTGTAACGTTCCAACCCACCCTTGGTCACTCTATGAGGTCGGTCGGGGACGTTAGGGCAGCCCTCGGGTCCTATACACTACGCCGACCATGACTCTCTCCACCACGTCGTATCGCGAGGTGGGTTCGGGCACCAGGAAGAGCTCCGTCAGACGACTCGGAGGGAAGGACCCTGCCTCTAGTCTTCCCCCTCCGGGGCTCCCGATTGGACGTGCGCCCTTTACCCCGAAAGGGACTAAGCAGGGTTTCTTTTATTAGTGACACTACTTTTGGGTCCCTTAAGTCCTTTGTCATAAAAGACTTTATATTACGAGTCACCTAACCCTTGTTATGGTTGGTTTTGGTTTGGTTTTGTTTTGCTTTTCTCTTCTTTTTACTTATCTTAGATGGTTTTGGTTTCCCCTGTCTTTTCATAGTTGGAGTTATGACACAGTTTAACTCATTATTTGACTTAAGGGGTTTACGTGGCTTCACATGAATGACTGAAGGGCTCGGATGACGGGGTAGCCGGGGGAGGGGGAGGCGGATCCCAGTGAGGGTGGTGGAAGATCCCAGTGGCTCTGTCGTGGAACGGGTGTGGCGGGGTGTGGTCGTGGGGGTTCGGACCCAGTGTGACTTGCTAAAGGATAAGGAGTTTGAGATGAGAGAGGGTGGAGGTACGGGAACGTCTCTTGTGCGAAGGAAGAAGGTTGGGTAGGGAGGTAGGAATGGAAAGTGGACCCTTTGGGGTTCAGTGGGAAGTACCGAAGTCGTAGGGGGTCTCCGGACACACGGACGTCCGTCCAACGGGTACCCACGGAAGGTCACCGTGGACAGGACACCGGTGAAACGGGACGGGCAAGCACACAGACGTTAGGGAGATCCGACGGGTAGTGATTCGTGTCCTGGTCTGAGTGGGAAATGCACCGTTAGTTTATGAATCCAGTCACGGACCATGAAACATCCAGGAGTTATCTCTCCGTAAATAACTGTCGTCAAACGTTGCGGTCCAGACTCGTCAGATCGGAGGACCGTCCTCTTCCGTACGTTAACCATAGAAAAGGAAAACGGAGAGGGCTGAGTCTCTTTGTCCGTCCTGTGTCGGGTACACCGGAGGATCGACGGGATCACCTTAAAGACCCTAAAGAAAGGTTTAGGTACCAACCTCTGTTCATGTAATACTTCAAAGACCTTTCGGGACCGGAACGGGATGTAACAACAGACTGGGAGATGAGATGTCCCTAGGGGTGTCATGTGGGATTCCGTCGGGTCAGAGAGGGGCCTTTGAAGGGGGAGGAAGGACCCAAGAGGTCTACGGGGAACCCCGAATTGGTTTAACACCCACACACAGAGCCCCTGTAAGTAGTGTCTTGGTGTCGAGGTCTTATCGCGAAGACACTGATACTGTACTACTGACACATAAAGTGCGGAAGGTCAAAGGGTCGACCCTAAGCCTCTAAATCTCTGTACCCTCTACATAAAAAATTTAAATGCTCTCCCAGTAACTAAATTAATTAACGTAGGTTTCTCACATCACTCAGTGTTATTTTAAGAATTTCCGCTTCCTCTGACCTAATCCCTCCTACCAAACCCTGACGTTTCGAAAACAAAGAAACTATTTCGGTCACTACGACTCCTAGACCCGACGTTAGTCAACGAAATTTCCCGAACAGGCGTCGTCCGTAAAACTCTTCACGGACCAACATACGTGGTCTTGTGTACACGTCACCATATGTGGTTTGACGGGAAAAAAAAACTCCCAGAGATACATCGTACTAGGAGGCTTTTCCTGTTTTTGGTCAAGTCGTCGACCTTTATCGGAGACGAAAGTGTATCGAGACCAGGTAGTAGACTAACGTCGACCGACCCGGTTTCGTGTAGGGACCTGAAGAGACTCGACCCGAAAGGGTTTAGTCGATGTGCCTCCTTGCAGGAGGGTAACCAACTGGGTCAGGGTTCCAGTCCACAGTTTCTGTGGATATCGATCGGACCAGATTAGAGGAGTAACATGTGGACCCTTTTTGCCTCAGGGTCTCTGGAACGGACATCGATGTTTCGGTCCGACTCAGGAGAGAGGACTAGGACGGGTCCCTAGACAGACGACGGACCACGACGGAGAACCGACCCTCCCACAACCGACCATAAGGAAAGTGTTACAGGTTAATAAAATAAATGAAAATCTGAAAGAGAAAAAGTAACTTTTTTTTTTTAGCGATTACTTGAGTACATAAAGGGAGATCTTAATGTAGGATAAAAAGTGGACTAGTCTCGACACCAGGGCATCTGAGGTTTGAACTCCGACCACACTGTAATTAAGGTGACGACCCACGCAGAAGATCCTGTGTGAAGAAGGGTCCCCGAAGGACCCTTCTCAACCGTCTCTCTCTCTTCTCTCCCGTAGGTATTAAACTGAACTACAGTAAGTCTTGAACTGTTAGCTTAGAGACTTTCCTGAGACAGTTACAGGTTCTTTCAGCCCGACAGTAGATCTCCATTGGGGTCTAGTAGAGCTCCACTCCCTCGGGTACTCCTGTCCGTCCTCTCAGTCTAGACTCCCAGTCTTGACCTTCTTGCCGTAATGGACGGGACCTTCCGGGGAGGAGAGTGGGTGGGGTAGGAGACAACAGGACAGAAGGGTCGTGTCCAAACAGACAGAAGGATTTGTCGTGACCGTGTCCGGCTCAACCACAGGTGACCAGACGGACGACGGGACGACCTATCCCTGGAGGCTTTCACTCCCGGAATAAATGGGACAACATAGAATTAGCAGATTGTTCACGGGACGTTTAGTATATAAGAGCCGTTTACGTCTGTCGACTTTGACTCTAGACCGGGGTAAGTGAGTGAAATGTCTTCTCCTTTGACTCCAGGATGCTCCAGTTCGCCTTTAACCTTCACTTCGGTCTCGTTCCTAGCCCCGGAGTCGGACTTGCAGAGACCTAAGGTCTAGAAACGTTTATTATTCCTTCGTTATCCCGAATTGGACTTTGTGAATCAAGACAAAAGGGTCCGAGTACGTTTGAGGACAAAGGTGGAGACGTGAAGGGTGGGGTGGATGTTCCGGAACCTTTGTGACGTCCAAAAATACGTTTACTGGAAGGTCCTCGGATTTCCTTCGTTTACAAATAAAAAGTAAGTTTGCAGGGTCTACCCAAAATAGACGACCCCGTCGAGTCCGGGGACAATAGTCTACCCGTACGTTTACTGAGGGGGTCTTTTCCGGACCTTCTCTTCCCGAGACAAAGTTTTATATGTCTGTAAACGGACGTAAAGGGATCGAGTAAAAGGAAAAGGTGAGGGTTGTGACACCTCTATGGTATTGACGGGACGGATCATTTTAAGATTGTCGTCCCTCTAACGTCCGGATAACTAACCCTTCTCGAATTGACGGAAGGTCGGTCCGTCACTCTTCCCCGGATCGGAGTCGTGGGTCTTTAAGAGTCAGATCGTCCTCGGGGTAGAATAGGTAAACGGGGGTCGTCCCTGGGTTCCCGCGGACACCCCTTCGCGAAAATCCTTCCGAGAACTTTTCGTAGTGACGTAGGGAACCACACGTCACTCAGTCATTCAGTCCAAGACTTAGCAGTCGAGTCTTATAACTCTCGAAAATTTTACGTTTGAAATAGGGGTAAAGGTTGGACGGAACAAAGTAACCCCTCCGGACTCCCGACGGGAGATTCGGGGTAGTCTAGGAGGGGTCCCTCCCTGTGAGTGTGACACCCACTTCGACCCGGAGGGGGTAGGGTCCTGGTAGTCCGAGTCCTGAAGTAGAATCGTAGGAACCCGTCCTGGGAGTACCCAGGGTCTCATTCCGTTGAAGTCTTTCGGTGGAGGGTCCGTATTTATACCGTTATGTGAAGGACACGGTGGTCATTCAGGTGAGGACCCAGGTCTGTTTCTGGACATATACCTACAAGTATTGAGGAAGTAAGTATTATCAAGGTTTGATCTTTAATGGATTCACAGGTAGGTGACCCCTTACCTATTGGTTTAACGTCCGTATAGGTTTATTGGTTTATGGTGAGCTGTCATTTCCTTATTTGATGGTTCTCGTCGTTGTACCCACTTAAAGTTAACACGACTCATCTTCTTCGGTCCTAGATCCTCCTTCGACGACATTTTTGCCTACCCTTGGTAAGTGCAGAGTCTCTGTGTCTACACCTTTTATTTACAAACCTGTGGGTCTCACCCTTCTCTTCCCACCCTACTTAACCCTCCGGCCTTAACTGTGTATATATGATGGTACATATTTTATTTATTGATCACACAATATGAGTCACTAGACACCACTGAATTTACCCATCCTTTAGGTTTTTTCTTCCTTATATACATATGTATATCGAAATGAAATGACTACGTGAAACGACATGTCGTCATTGATTATGTTGTAACATTTCGTTGATATAAGGTTATTCAAAAAAAAAATAAAATTTTTTTCTACGTCCCTCTGACGTCTACGAAGGATAGAATTAACACCTCCACCAACATGTTGATGAGTGAACACAGTCTCAAATAGTCTAATATGTGAATTTTAACCACTGAACGTGACGTACATTGAATATTGAAAAATTTTTTCCCTTATCGTACTATTTAGTACAACTTAATGTCTAATTAGAAGAAATTCTTAAGAGTAAAAAGACGGGTTTTGTAGCATAATTTTTGTGTCTGACCTGTACTTTGGGGAGGACTTTCTCGGTGTCCTCTCCTCCCGGTCTCTCGTGGTCAGGAGATAGAAGAATCGGGTCGTCGACGAGACTGGATGACTCTTCAGTACCGACGTTTTGAATCTTCGCCTCCAAAATTTTGGACTTAAATTACGGGTGGAGACAGTCAGTCGACTCCGCTGGACCTTTTTTGTAGGTTGGAACTAGGAAAAGATACTTTACCACCATTTTACTCATGAAGACTTCCACTTTGTTAGGTTTACAGGTGGTTACCTATTTACTTGTTTGTTTGACACCAGGTAGGGACGTTACCTTATAATAAGTCGGTATTTTTTCTTGCTTTATGACTATGTACGATGTCGCACCTACTTGAACTTTTACACGATTCATTTTCTCCAGTTAGTTTTTCCAGCGTATAATACTCTAAGGTGAATATACTCTATGAGTCTTATTGATTTAGGTATCCCTGTCTTTCATCTAAGTGCCAATGGTACACGTCCTTCTTCTCGTTTATCCCCTTTTGCCGAATTTACCCATGTCCCAAAATAAACCCCCACAACTTCTACAAACATAGTCTACGGTGATTTGACAAGTGAAATTTTACTAAGTAGAGTATAGTTCACTTAAAGTGGAGTCAACTTTTTATGTCCCAAGGGGTGGAACCACAAGGTTCCTTTGTTCTTGCGATTATTCCACTCTTCGTGTCTGGGACTCTGTCCCGTTTAGAGTCACTTGTCGTCGATACCACTGTGACTCGAACAACCTCCTCGGACAGAAGTCGTCGACACTTTGACCCCCTTACGGAGACCGAGTCCCCTCACCCGAGAACCTCTCCACCTCTACGCCTCTACCCCCTCAGTGGAACGACCGGGTCTTGGGTCGGAGGTTGGGGGACCGGGACGGAGGGGACCCTGTAAAGGGGAGGGAACTTAGACTTAGGTCCGAACCGGACCTTCTACTCGGTGAATCCTTCTATTGGAGTGAACACAGCTCCTGGGTCGGCACCGGGGTCACGACTGTAGACTAGAAGGAGGGCGCTGGGGCCGAGACTGGGCACGGATTAGGGTACCGGCCCGACTATCGCCGTGTCCGGCCGGTCCTTTCGTCGAAAGGGTACCTTCGGGTCCGTTCGAAACTGAGGGTTGACGAACACGGAAAACTCCCTCGGACAACCTGGTCCACATGTCTCGTGTCCTATCGGACCTCTACAAATTGTCCGAGTAATGTTACTCTGATTAATCATAGATTAGTCTTGGAATAATCACATTCCTGTATAACTCCTTGTCACTAGGTGTCAGGAATTCTGACACAGAAGATTACCTTTAGTTACTCGCAGGGAGTCGGGCCCTCGTCGAGAGGCGGGCTCTCCCTTCTCTTCCACGTCCAAACGTCCCCCGAGGTCATTTCCTCCAAAGGACCTCGGGACGAAGTCCGGGGACATGGGTACTTTACTCGTGGGTGTGGGGGTTCGGGTGTCCACTAAAACTCCTTCCCAGATAGACGACTTTTTCTTTCCGGAGAGACCTAATCTTCGACTTTGAACATCCGGGGTAGTGGGAAGGCTTCGGGTCCCAAGACGAGAAATTTCACTTTCCTAACAAGGTTAACTGGACAGAACCCCGAAGAAGATCGAGAAAGATACTTAGTGTAAGTAGTAGGGCTCTGTTGTAGTTCGAAAGTATCTTAGTGATCCCCGGTTCCTTTCTGTCTGTCCTCTGTCTCTGAATCTGAATAAACGAGTGTTTTCCAATCTTTCCGAGAACCTTACTAGGTCCTCTCTTATCTGGTTCCAAGGTCTCCGTAGATCTTCCACTGAGTTTCGTGTCACGACCCGGGTAGAGGGTCTGAAAGACTAAAAGACCCAGACCAAAGATTAGCCGAGAATCCATTCGGACTACGACGACCAGGTCCCTGGTGTGAAACTCTTGGAGACCCCACCCTGTTCTCTCACTTCCTCCCCGGTCCTCTAGTGTGGTTCTTGTCAATGGGGCAGTGCCTGTCCCTATAGGGATATCCTAACCCCACCCCGTCACCGGAAGGTCCCTTCTCTACCTTACCTACCGGGTCCTTCCCGCCAGTACAGGTTGGAACTCACCTGCCACAAGGTCTTCCGTCCTACACGCGTCCAGTGTTGGTCCGGGTCGTTCTCCTTCTATTCTTGGTCCCCCTTCGTCGGTCGTCCGAGCCCCCTGGTTCGGTCCTACGTCACCTCCCCTCCTCCCTCTCTATCATCCAGGCACCTCCGTTGTACGAGGGAGAAATTTTCTCTCTCTGGGCAAGACACGCCGAGTCGTAGGACAAAGACTGTGTACACAAGATTCATACTGTCAACCGACTGAGACTGAGTGTCTTCTTAGGTACGCCACGACGTGAAGTCCCTTCTTCCTCTGACGAGACCTGTGTGGCTCTCGGTCTCCGTCCCGAACCTCAGTTTGGGTCCAGACAGCGTTCGTTGGAACAAGGGTAAGGTGCGGAGAGTCAACCCACACCCTTCCCTCAGTGTTTCAGGAGTGAAGGTCCTCGAACAGAAACCCTTTTACTGAAGTGGTGTGCACAGAAGATGGAGTCGACAATTTACCCCTGCGAAGGGTGGTTCAGTCCTCACTTAGTCGGGTACATCACCAAAAGGATGACGAGACATGTGTTCTTCGCAGAAATAAAAGACGTAGATGATTATTCGTGATCAACTACGGATAATCAAGGTTGGTCGGTACTAATTCTAACGACTATCTTCGACTTTGCCTAGACCCTAAAATATCCAGACAAGAACGTCCGAGGCCGGCTCCCGAACCAATCCACAAACCCGTCATCGTTACCGACCTACCTTAAAAGGAAGTTTCGACTTCATCCGTCTCGGGGTCCCGTCCTGTGATGTCGTGACGGACACTCCTTCTGTCAACCGAGTCCCTCCCCGGACCTTCGACCGATTGAGTCGCAGGGACTTCTAGTCGTTTCCTCCGAACAGGCAGGTCCTCGCCTCCTTCGCGAGGGGCGTCTGACGCTCCGTGGTCCCTCGGATTCTCCAGTGACCGGACCCTCACCGGACCCTCGGTCTACAATAGCGTCCGAGCTGGTCACTTTGGACTCGGACCTGGGAGTGTACCGTCTACTATGGGACCCCGCCCGCGGTCCGCCGGTTGTTCCGGTCCTCGACGAGGACGGGGCCACGACCCGTACGCGGCCGCCCGACGGGTAGTCGAGAGAGAGGAAGGGTGGGGACAAGAGCGGAGGGAACAAACCATGAGGAGGAGGACGTGGAGTTGAGTTCTCTTCAACGGTTCGGCCCACTATGAGTCCTTGATGCAGAATGTGTTGTCGGAACACAAACGTCTTTGTACCCTGTCTTCGTGTTTCTGGGTCGTCTCCCTACTAGGGGGTGTCCCACGAGGGTGGGGTGACTCGAGGGACGACGACGACGACGACGACGACGACGACGACGCAGGGAAGTTAGACCGACCTGAGTTTTTACGGAGGTCCCGGTGGCGAACCGGTCCGAGGGGAAGACCAGTGAAGGAGGATCTTCGCTTTTACTTCGGGTAAACGGGACTTGAGTCGGACCTGTGTCTCTGAGTTTTGGTGTGGAGAGACGTACTGGTTCTGATACATAGGGAGTCGAAGTAGTCGTAGTGAAACAAATGGACCTTCGGAGAACAGGTCCTTTTACCGAACTAATGAATAGTCTCCTTGGAAGGATTTCTGTACGTCAAGAAAGAACCCTTCGTGGTTGACTACGTGGGACTCACACAGAGGACTTTAAAGAAACTTAGGGAATGGATCTTTTAGGAACGGAACGACAAAGACGGTAAGGAACTGGCGGCCTGGTGTCAGGAACAGATTAGGATTAGATGGGAAGAGTATGGAGGGTGTGAAGGTTAATAGTTATTTAAGACTGGAACGGAAGGGGTGAGACATCTCGAGACATCTCCACCCCGGAGGAAATGAAACGACTAGTTATTTGTAACCAAACAGAAAACTAATCAACACAACCATCATAAAACCATCGGTCGTGACTTGTATTCGTAAGTCATTCCTAAAACCCTTACCACTTATTTAACCACCCACCTACCTACCTACCTACCTACCCCCCAAATTACATCCCCTTATCTTCTTACCCACCTACCTAGTGTTACCTACCCCACCTGTTTCTACCAACTTACACCCCTCCTGTTTACTTATCCCTTCTTTTGTGTACGTACTTACTTAGTTATACATTCGTCTACACACCTACCTACTTAACGACCTAAGGATAGTTACATCGACCATCGGAAGTCCAGACACGACTCAGAGCGGGTCTTCTTCCAGGATAAGATCAGAGTACTCCTGACCTCGGGACAGACTAGTCTCTTCGTAGTAGGTGAGAACGTTCCTTCGAGGAATTTTAATGTTTCCAATTAAGAGTTTATCGTTTAGTTCTACTAAAACCAACGTTAAACGTTGAGTTTCCGTCGTAAACTTTTTGTCGGGACCACTCGCTCACCCCGACGGGTGGGGCTGTGGCACGGTACACACATCTAGTCATAGTTTAATTTAAAGGGGTAACATGGGAGAGACACCACCCGTGTTACGTCCCACAATGAGGGGGTTGGGGAGGAGAACCGTCGTAGGAAAAGTCGAGTTTAATATGTCTTCGTTTATTAATAGTCCCGGAAGACAAATGGGAGGAATCTTCTAAATTAAATAGGGTTATTTGTATCCCTCCGTCTGGAAAACCTAAACTTTACTGTATATTAAATGAAGATTGTTTACGAACCCCAGGTCCTCTTTCGGGTAAGTAGTTCGGCTAGACGTAGACTCCGTCGAATGGTTTTCCTGGAAAACAGATTAACAAAAGGTAGTGTTTGTTGTACACCCCTCCTCTAAATCCGTTATAAAGGTTTGTGACCTTCGATGTATTAATAACAGGAGTCGTTTGGACCACTATCACGATCTCAGTCTTATCGTTAAATAGACGGATTAGGGGGTAAGTGCTGCCGGGTAGTGTTCGGAGCACACCAACTCCTCCGTAAATTATTACAAGGTAAGTTTGGGATCTAAATTTATTGTAATTACGTCACTGGGCCCGGGTTGTTTCGGATCCTTTAGGTTTCCGCCCACCACCACCTCCTGGCAGGAACCACCGACCGTAAGTCGACTCCCAGGGTCCTACCATCCCTCCTCTGGGACTCAACTTGAGAGAGGTCGGACCTGGTCTGTGTTTCGTAGAAGGCACCGCCATCTAAGTCACCAACCCGAGGCACGAGTGAGTGGACCGACAGAACATAGGTAGTGGATACCCTCCAACAGTCGAAGTAAATGTCGAAAAATTTCGGTGTTTAACACACCAGAGTTGTCGACAGACACCTTAATGGAGACAGACTCAAGGATTGGATCGTGGATTACCAGACGACCTGTGATGTAGGTAGGACTCCAGAGTGACTGTAGAGTTTGAGCTACCAGGTTGTGAGTCGAGGACAGAGACTTGGAGGTAGAGACTTGGAGGTGACTGACGTAATTCGTCTTCGGAAGTCATTCCTAAACCCCTACCACTCATCTACCCACCCACCTACCTACTTACCAAATTACATCCCCCTACCTTCTTACCCACTTACCCACTGACGTCTACCCACCTGTTTCTACCAACGCACACCTCTCTTGTTTACTTGTCCCACCTTGTTCATACTTACCTACTTAAGAGGAGCCACTTACCGGAACGACAGAAGGGTTGGTGAGTTCGGGTTTTGGACCCCCGTCGTCTGAGGTGTGGAGGAAAAAAGAAAATTGTAATGTAAGAGGTAACCAACCGTTCGGGGTAGTAAAGGTAGAGGGACTGTAAAACTTCAGGTCGGACTACCGGCGAAGGGACCACGTCCTAGAACAGAGACTGACGTGATGACATTTAGGAGGTCGACCGAAAGGACGGAGATCAAGAGAGGAGAGGGTTTGGTAAGAAGAGTTCTGTCGACCACATCCTACATCAAGAGTTTACCTAGTCAAGTCAAGTCAAGTTAAGTCAGAGGGTCAGCACAGACTAAGAAACGCTGGGGTACCTGACGTCGTGCGGTCCGGAGGAACAGGTAGTGGTTGAGGACCTCAAGTGGGTTTAAGTACAGGTGACTCAGCCACTACGGTAGGTCGGTAGAGTAGGAGACAGCAGGGGAAGAGGAGGACGGGGGTTAGGGAGGGTCGTAGTCTCAGAAAAGTCTATTCAGTTGAGAAGTGTACTCCACCGTTTTCATAACCTCAAAGTCGAAGTTGCAGTCAGGAAGGTTACTTGTGAGTCTTGACTAGAGGAAAATATCTGACCAACCTAGAGGAACGTCAGGTTCCCCGAGAGTTCTCAGAAGAGGTTGTGGTGTCAAGTTTCCGTAGTTAGAAAGTCGTGAGTCGAAAGAAATATCAGGTTGAGAGTGTAGGTATGTACTGATGACCTCTTTTGGTATCGAAACTGATCTGCCTGGAAACAACTGTTTCAGTACAGAGACGAAAAATTATACGACAGATCCAACCAGTATTGAAAGAAAGGTTCCTCATTCGTAGAAAATTAAAGTACCAACGTCAGTGGTAGACGTCACTAAAACCTCGGGGACGTTTTATTTCAGTCGGTGACAAAGGTAACAAAGGGGTAGATAAACGGTACTTCACTACCCTGGTCTACGGTACTAGAAGCAAAAATCTTACAACTCGAAATTCGGTTGAAAAAGTGAGAGGAGAAAGTGAAAGTAGTTCTCCGAGAAATCAAGAAGAAGTGAAAGACGGTATTCCCACCACAGTAGACGGATAGACTCCAATAACTAGAGTTTACCATTGAGTCCAGATAAAGTTGACTTTAGCTGTTAAGTTCCTGTAAACTTTTATCCGTTCACCCCGACGGATGAGGTCGATATTCTAGTGTATCCCAGTGAGGGAACAAATTATTGACGTTTTTGAAGGACAATAGAGGTCTCGTTTCACGGTCGACCGGGGTGGTAGAGAGAGTATGTGTTCAGAGGTCGGTAAGGTCTTCTAAGGGTACACACAGTACGGGTTTCGAAGCTTTATTTTTTCCGTGTTGGGTCCTGTGACGTACAAAGACGTCTGAGGTAGAGTCTTCGGTTCAAAGCCGTAGTGGACGTCCACATCCTTCGTAGGGGTCGTTACTTCACCCCCGAGCCGTCTTCCAGTGTCAGGGGTTCGTCGACACCACGGGTCGGCACACGTAGAAAGAAGTACACGTCAGTGACTCGGTCAACCGTACTACCGGTAAACACCCTCCACGAACTTCGTGTCACGGGAGGACGGACACAGGTAGTCACTCCGGTCCGGCTCCGACTTCTCGACGTCTGTTATGTAGCGACTCGATAGGATAGTTCTCCGTCCGGTCGACCCACTAATGTACGGATTAGGGACGGAGCTACCCAACTTCCACAACGGGTTCCTCCACTTTAAGGACCGTGAAGACCCGACGGGTTTATACTCGAGGTGTGTGAGGGTCGTGAGTTCTTTCCAAAATCCGGTTCTTCGTACCTCTGATCCCGTCTGTACCTTCACCCTCCGAAAGTGACTCGACCCTTGACAGGAGACAACGACGTCTGCTGAGTCTTCACCGGGGTCCTCTGTGTCCGGGTCGGTAGTGACCATAGACAGTGTGGTTCCGGAGGACGACTATACCGGTAGAGTATCAGTGTAGGAATGAGTGTAGTAGTGACACTACTTCGGAACGTTAAAATTACAATTCTTTTTAAGTCTTTCGTCGAATTTTTCACTTTTATACCTCTTCAGTGTCTTAAGTGCACGGCTTCAAGTAAGGTGTTCAAACACTAACGTATAGTAACCATCCATAACGTGTGCTCTCCACGTCACCCCTTGGTCCATGTAAGCAGTGAGAGAACTCCTCAATTGTGGAATTTTCCTTTCTCGTCGGGTGTATAAACTATCCTTGACTCTTCTTTAGGGGGGTTTTTCGTCGTTATCTTTTTTCTCTCCGATCCTCCCGAGTGGAATCTTATCAGTCCTTTCCAGAGAAACTACTCCACTGAAAATTCGAATTTTGATTTACTGCATTTCTTTAATCGATATGAGTGTCATCCCGTTTCTCACAAAACCCGGTTCCTCCATCGGACACGTTCCCGGGACCCCGTCCTTTCTCGTTACTACAGACTCCTTTAATTCGTACAGGGTACACCGGTTTCTCACGAACTCGTTCCTTTTCTCATCTACCCTTACTCTAACCTTCATAGCCCTCCCAGTCGAGTACCCTTCCGACACCCGTCTCGAACCCAAAATAGGAATCCCCTTTACCTATCGGTGACTGCCGAAATTTCATCCTTTCGTCACAGGAGACTATACATTTAAGTTTACTGACTACAGAAGACTTGTCCTTTCTTGACTTCTGCCCGTCCTCTCCCTACTCTTCGGATACCTTCCGGAACCTGTCTTAAGTCCACCCTCTCTTTTTAGTGGTGTAAAATGAGTAGTTCCTTGGAAGGGTGCGAAGTGGGTTTCCACTGAACGACCATTAAATAAGAGAAGATTGTAAACCCAAGAGAACCGAAGACTAGACTCGTGTTCTTTTCACTAAAAGTTTCCTGGTCCACCTCTTAAGGTCCGACTCAGGGTCTCGATTCAAACGTCCCTCTTTGATTTCAGTGTCCTCTGTCGAATCTTTCAGTGTATGTGTAGTCTCCGTCTGGTCTCTCGTTTCCAGTAACATTCCCCGGTGAGACACGTCCCGGTTTGTCGGAGACGTGGAATGGGGTTCGCTCCGTAGTAGGTTACGGACCTTCGCCGTAAAGGAACCGGAACCTGTCAACGTATTCGGACCCCACGTGTGACGGCAAGGTTTCCCGACGAGGTTCGTGTCACCGAATAGAGCAGGTTTTTTGTATGAGGTCACGACATCCCTCCACTCGGTCACCACCTACGAGTGTCCTCAACAAGATGAGTGTGTCCCGAGGGACACAGATAAGGGTCGCGAGACGCACGTCACTAGTGAATTAAAGAGGTTCACGGAACACGTTAACCATGACCGTAGTCGGGCCCATTGTCTTCTCTGTCGACCCGGAACTCGACCACTCCACTGAAGGGGGTCCAGTAGGTCCGACGTGCATCTTCACGGACGTGGTCTTAGGTCCGTCAGACCGAGGTCCCCCCACACGAGACGAAAAGTCTCGACGACCGGTGTGTGCAAAATGGGGTCGGGCGTCTGCGTCTCTACGACCCTAGAGTGACGGACGTGTGGGAGACGACCCGTGGGCTGCAGGACGGGATCTTCTCGACCGGTAGACAACAGACCATGTCTTCGCTTCGACAGTCACTAGTCGGTACTGGGTTCACTAGGGGGAACCTCAAGGAGTGACCCACTGCACGTTACTAAGTGAATAAACAAGTCGTAAATGATTTGTAGAGGTTGAAGGTTTCAGGGTCGACGTCCGGCCAGTGTGTGGTCCCCCTTCTCGGGCGTGAGACCGCAGGCTCAGGACAAATCGAGGACCGTACGCAGCACTGGGACCCGACGAGTGAATTGAAGGGACTCGGATCCAAAAGATTGAGATTCTATCTGTGCCATTTCCAAGTCTACCTGAAGTTTTTTCTTTTTGTTTGACTTACACTTTCGTCGTATACTTGGTATCATCTTACAAAAGAACTACTTTCACTTTCTCCTCTCACTTCTTCAACCGACTTTCGAGTTGTAAGTCTTTTGATTCTAGTACCGTAGACCAGGGTAGTAAAGTACCCTTTATCTACCCTTTGTCACCTTTATCACCGACTGAAATAAAACGTCCCCGAGGTTTTAGTGACGTCTACCACTGGCGTCGGAACTTCAATTTTCTGCGAATGAGGAACCTTCCTTTCAATACTGGTTGGATCTGTCGTATAATTTTTCGTCTCTGTACTGAAACAGTTGTTTCCAGGCAGATCAGTTCCAAAATGAAAGAGGTCATCAGTACATACCTACATTCTCAACCTGATATCTCTTTCGACTCGTGACTTCTTAACTACGAAAACTTGACACCACAACCTCTTCTGAGAACTCTCGGGGAACCTGACGTTCCTCTAGGTTGGTCAGGTAGGATTTCCTCTAGTCAGGACCCACAAGTAACCTTCCTGACTACAACTTCGACTTTGAGGTTATGAAACCGGTGGAGTACGCTTGTCGACTAAGTAAACTTTTCTGGGACTACGACCTTTTCTAACCCCCGTCCTCCTCTTCCCCTACTGTCTCCTACTCTACCAACCTACCGTAGTGACTAAGTTACCTGTACTCAAACCCATTTGAGGTCCTCAACCACTACTTGTCCCTCCGGACCACACGACGTCAGGTACCCCAGCGTTTGTCAACCTGTGCTGACTCACTGACTTGACTTGATTCTTACGAAATTAGGACGGTTCCGTCTCGTGTGCTCACATTAGTGACTCCACGGCCGTCGGACCCGGCTCCCTCCAGAGACCTAGGTGAAACCGATGAACCGGGAAACCCTTCTGTTTCGACTGTCTCCAGAACGTCAAATATTTACTGTTTATAAACCCAGCATCCGTGGATCTACGAGTCTTCCATACACCTCAGAGCAAAGTCGACTAGGTTTAAAGGAAACTGAACTTAGAGACTAGGTTGGACAAAGGAGGTTCACTTTAGTTGAGCTAATGAGGGTCACAGTCCTTCGAGTGACGGATAATCCGTCAGAGAAGAATCGACAGAAAAACGTTTGAGAGAAAGAATACGAGACAGAATTGACCCTGGGAACGGGTGTGGGTGTCATTGGATCATTTACTTACCGGAAGAGACCATGGAAGACGACTTGTTAATTTCCAGTCTCCCAGTCCACCGACTCCTTTTCTATTTTAGATCCGAGAAGTGTAGAGGGTCTACCTCTGGTCCTACAAAATTATTCCTATACTAAATACTACTTTGGATACGAAGGGAGGACTAACCTTTTCCCACCGACCCCGAAAGAAGTACAGTCGACATTCCACCTAGCTCAGGGAGATACTACAAAAAGACGTCTGAGACGAGGAAAACCCTTTCCGACGTACAATTCAGCGAAATCAGTACAGACTGAGAAACGCTGGGATACCTGACATCGGGCGGTCAGAGGAGACAGGTACCCTAAGAGGTCCGTTCTTATGACCTCAGCCAACGGTACGGAGGAGGTCCCTTAGAAGGGTTGGGTACAGAGGACGTAACCGTCCACCCAAGAAATGATGATCTCGGTAGGACCCCTCAGACGAAGGGTTATTTATTTATTGTCGTTTAGTGTTTACTCGGGAAGGATAGGACCTCAGCGTATACTAAATGGTTCTGACTTTACGTGTTGGATGACGAAGGTTCAACTCCCCCACCCCCCACCAGGCCTCTCTTTCGGGTCCCCTCGGAGGCTTAACAGACTTAGGGTTTATACTCGGAACTTCCTTTCCCAAATCGAAGACAAGAGGGTCTCTTCTCTTAGTTGTCTCTTTATTACTATCACACGTCACTTCCCTTGTTTTACTTATTTATTCGGGAGAGACTTGACCGAAGTTTGTAAATAAAATGTACTTTCTCCCGATTACTGTAAGTTATCCTATCTCCTTTAGTTTTTCAGTATCGGTCGTCGGTGAGAAAATTTGGTCTAAAACTCGTGTTGGGGGGTTCCCGACAAGGGTGGTTAAAAGGTTATTTAGTGCGTGACTGAAAATCTTCTCTGTCTATCAATTAAGCACGTAATCTTGGTACCCCGGTACTGGCTTCCGACTCCGGGGGCGCCGGGTGTGAGAAGGACGTAGCAGGGAATTTGGTGAGTCGATATTTTGCTACGCAATTAACCCATTAATTCGTGGTCCGGCCGACGTCCTACTCACCGACTACCGACTGGAAACCCCGGCTCTAGTTTCAAGCTTCCAATTTCCTGAACGGGGTAACCCTCGGGTGCCGAAGGAGAAGACGAAGTCCATCAATCTAATATTAATTAATAAATTTGTCTCCCAGGGTAGGACCCCAACTCCATGGGCCTACTCTTCCGTCTTTCGACCTCTCACAATTAATGGAGGAGAGACATACTCGACTTCAGTCGGAGGACACACACAGGTCCTCCCGTCTACCGCCTCCTTTGTGTAACGGAGACGCCGACCAGGAGGTCCGTCGTGCGGTCCCGTGTCTCCCTGGTTCTAGGAGGGCACTTACTCCCGCAGGGGGGGTGTGTGTGTGCACGTATGTGCACGTGTGTGTATGTACACGTGTGTGTACACGAGTACGTGTACGTGTATGTACGTACGCACGTGTACATGCACGTGTCCACGTGTGTGTACACGCGTGTGTGTAAGAAGGGGATAGACGAGTAAATTGTTACTTACGGACAAGATCTGTTACGTTCTCCCCAGTCGCGGAGGGTCCCGAGTTCTAAACAGGTCATAGTGTCCCTTTACGTCAGTGGTGCCGGATTAGGTCTCGTCTCTCGTTTCTTGTCCTGTGGGATCAAGAGGCTTAGAGGGTTTAGGGTTTACACACGTGGGTTTCCCTTCTTCGATCCCAGAGGAGGGTGACCTCGTCGTGAGTCCTCCCTCTATTTCTACCACAGATTCCTCCCCTACTTCTTCCTTTGTCGTCGGGTGAGGTCATAAGAACGGGCCTCTCAGGGTACCTGTCTTCTCGGACCGTCTGATGTCAGATGTCCCAGCGTCCTCACCCTGTCCTGACTCACTGATTCGTGTTTCTCCCCTGTACGTGTCTGGAGCAACACCCCCTTTTACCGGTAACCTCTTTAGCTCCGGAGGACTACCTTCCCCCTCGACTCTCGACTTCGGGTCCTGGGTCGTCCAGGTCGTGAATCCCCACAGTTTCCACAAGGGGTGTCGCCCCTGTCGGACTCCCTTCCGTTCTCTCTTTCTTCTGGGTCGCGACCTCACTCCCCCACTCCACCCCGTCTTCCGTCTCTCCGGGACTCTCTGGGACGAGGACCTAAATGAGCGGGGGCACTCCTTCTGAGATCTTCCAAATGTCCTCGTACACGCAACCCAGCCCACCCGTTCATTGGCCCAGTCTAAACGTTCCAGCGTTGTCCTGGGTCCCCCAGAGGGACTACCGAGTCACCCATTTATTAGACGGGTGTCTCGTCCTCTGTGTCCTTTGGACTCAAGCTAGGGACCCAGTCCTTCTAGGGGACCTCCTTCTTTAGCACTGGGTGAGGTCATAGGAACGGATTTTGGGGTACCTGTTTCCTCGGTCCGCCCGATGTCAGGCACCCTAGAGTTTCTCAGTCTGCGGTGACTCGTGCGCACGTTCGGGTGTCGTCCTGCGTTCAGGTTTAGGCTCCGTCTCCGGACCGGGTCGGCCTCCCTTCCCACGTCTCCCGGGTGGTCGGGGTGCGGGAGGTGAACTTCGTGTGCGGGACGGGGGTAGGACTAGGTACCGACGACCGTCACGTCCCTCGGGTCTGTGCCCTTCCAACCTCGAGGAGAACTCCGGGACGGACCCCCCGTGGGGAGTTTTTCGGTTTTCCGTCCCCGACGTCTCCCTTCGGACGACCGTCCCGACCCCCGACCTCTACGAAGGAAGAGACCGGAGAAACCTCGGTTTACTACGATTGACCCCAGTGTCGGAGTCGGTCCTCTTGGGTCTGGGGCGGAGAGATCTCGCGGATACCGTGAGAGTACAGTGATGGCACGTGAAGATAGTGACAGAGGGGTGTCTGTCTGTCGGGGAGCTCCCAGAGGGAGTGGAACATGGGAGCCAGGAGTTGTGGGGTGGACCACCCTTCTGTCGGGACAGGGGTCGGACGGTGGAGGTTAGTGGCGACGAAGTCCCAACCTCCTCTCCTGGAAGAGGAGTAGTCGACGTCCTAGTCGGGGGTCAGAATCTTTTGACCGAAGGACCCACGTAGACTCGGTCCAGTTATGCCGTCGGTATCTCCGGCCCTTCCGACGACTTCTGGTGCGGACGACGATGTCCGTGTCGGCACAACGTTGTTTCGGCGTAGGTAGGTATTTCCCTTCGACACGACGTTGAGACAGCCGTCGATCTTTAGGATGGGACTCAAACGTGGCATTACTTTCTCTGTTACCTCTCCAAAAGTAAAGGGGGTTGGGGCGTCCCATCTCGCGGACGAGACTCTATATTTACTCTGGGTCTGCGGTCCGAATCGTTTAGGTGTTTAATGTTGTGGAGACTCTACGGGTAACACAGGTCCGACTGAGTTCGTCCAAACGTACAGGGACGTAGGGGTTTTGTTATCGAGTTCATCAGTAGTCTACCGGTCTTTGGTTTCGGTGGTAGTAATTATCGGTTCTCCACGACAATTAATTTCATAGGGATCGGGTAATACATCTCTCTCGCCGATAAAGATAAACTTCGGACGACCAACCTATTGACGAAGGTAATTTTGTTTTTTGAGTGACTCTATGCTAAATTTTGCGTTCACGAAACCCCCAAACGCTGGACGACGGACGCGTGCACCGACTTTGTGTGCGTGTCTAAAAGTCCCGGCGCTGACGGTCGCACATAGACGTGAGGTCGGAAGTTCCTTTGTCTATGTAAGGGGACTTAATTTGAGACGAGTGTTACCGTCACGGTTTCAGTCGTTTCCGTACGGTCTTCTACCTTTTCCCCGGTCATGTAGTCTTCAGTCGGTAAGTCTTTATAGTAGAAAGTAAACAAACAAACAGACCGAATAAGTACCGCGGACTCGAACCCCATGAATGGTGCCCCGACCTGGGACGTTGTCAGTCACCTTATCATGTCAATTGGTCGGTGTGGGTCTCGGACAGGTGTGATGTCACGGACAGGGTCGGTCCCGAATGTCCCTTAGGGTCTCGTTTCTGTCTTTAATTCCGCGACTGTCGTGTTTACTTTATGGGACCCTCGAGGGTCTTGCGTCCCGGAAACTCTGTACTCCTACGGCTTCAGAGGCACGGCTCGGGGACCCTCGTCGTCCGTGGTTTACACGATGGAGTTCGACAGAGGGACGACTGTTGGCGCCTACCTCACTCTGTAAGGTTTCCAGAACCGTTAGACTATCTAAGTTGGGTTCTCGATTATGTCTCTCGTCACAATCGTCCACGACATTGCGACCCCGGTAAGATTCCTAGTAGAACTTGAAGAGAGACACGACCACTACGAGATTGAGTGTGTAGACGCCCGAGAAGGGACTACCAGACGTCACTCTACGAATCTGATTATGACCCTCGTTAGACAGGAGGTTTCGTTCTTCGACATCTCTGATCTCAGAAGGTTAGTCAGGAGTTTGGCCCTACTTCCGAAGGGTCGAGTAGTCGTCGCCACCCCTTTTGGAGAGGGGAGGTCCGTGTTTGCTACTTTGTCACTGGGCGAGTGAGGTATCACAACCGACTCCGGTCAGTGTAACTTGGACTTAGGGTCCATGACAAACGTTCTACTCCTCATTAACCTTCCTTTCTTCTCCCTTCCTTCCTTCCTCCCTCCCTCCTCCTTCCCCTTCTTCCTTCCTTCCTCACTACCCTCCCTCCCTTCCCTTCCTTTCCTCTTTCGCCCCTTCCTTCTTCCCTTTTATTCGTCTGGTCCAGATAAAGTGAGTCTGTGCCTAAGTGGTGAACTGTGTGTCATCCATGAGATTTAGTAAAAATCTCCTCTTTGTCTACTTCAGTCATCTATACTGGTTCCGATTAGATTTGGATGATATTTTAAGAGAAAGTCATATCATATTTAACGTTGTAGTAACTAAGTGATCATAATAAAAAACTCTTGTTTACTAACGACTACTTTCGGCGACGTCCACTATTTCCTTGAGCTCTTCCGTTCCGACGGTCGAAACCCAAGGCGTCGTCGACGCAGGAATTAATGCAACGGACTAAATATGAGATAATTTAGACATATATTCATTGGGTAAAGAGACTTTCGTAAATTTGGAGAATATAAGATGGTTTGTGCCACGAAAATAAACTTTATTTACATAGGTCGAGAAACCCCTTGTATACCATATAAAGAGAGAATAATTATTAAGTCAAGTTTACTCGTTTTTAATCAACCACGTCAATGCCGACTAAAACAGGACTTTTCTAGGCGTAATTAAAATCTGCAAAACATTTAACCCGATAATTTATTTTCGTAATATACACTTAATGGGAAATTTAAAATTCGTTGAACCATCAAATTACCATAAAAGATCAGTCTAAGTAAAAGTTAGAAATTTTTTAATATCAGTAATACCATTCTGTTTAAAATCTTTGGACGAGGAAGATAGGTTAATGTATAACATGATTATTCATTTGCTCTTTTGAAAATACAAGAGTAAAGTCCCGAGGCAGGACGAATCGAGGGAAAAAACCGAAAGTAGGTAGAAGACCCTGCAAGGGATCCTCCTGCGACCAGGAGGGACTCTTCGAGACTATTCCCCGGTCCGAGACCCCCTCGGCTCAAGTAGGTACTCCCCTGGATGACACCTCCACCTCGAGGGTTCAAGCAGAAATCCCAGTAATCGAGAGACAGCTGCCCTGAAGGAGAGACCTCCCTCTATTACGGAGTGACTACCACGTCTCGAGACGTGGATGTTCTGGGGTCGGTCCATTAAAACGATCTTTCTAGTTCCCTAAGGATTGACCGGTCCTGACGTTCCTCTAAGTTGGTCAGGTAGGATTTCCTTTAGTCAGGAGTTATAAGTAACCTTCCTGACTACGACTTCGACTTTGAGGTTATGAAACCGGTGGACTACGCTTCTTGACTGAGTAAACATTTCTGGGACTACGACCCTTTCTAACTTCCGTCTTCCTCTTCCCCTACTGTTTCCTACTTTACCAACCTACCGTAGTGGCTGAGTTACCTGTACTCAAACTCATTTGAGACCCTCAACCACTACCTGTCCCTCCGGACTGTACGACGTCAGATACCTCAGCGTTTCTCAGCCTGTGCTGACTCACTGACTTACCTTGACTTGACCGGTTTTCCAGAATCAATATCTTCTACCTGTGTCTCAAGTAGTCAAGGTGCCAGGTCGGACCGTCTCTGTGGGTTCGGTCCGGGTGAGTCACCAAGGAGGGGTCGACGAGTCAGACACTTCCGGTCCTGGGTCACCAGGAGGACCCTCCGAAGGAAGTAAGTCGGGGTAAGTCTCTCGGATCCTCTTTACTGTCCCGAGACTCGCACCGATCACAGAGTGGAGACTCGAGCCGACTGAGACACTAGAATCCACTAGGTCGGCCGACCGGTTCGTACCACGGGCAGTCCCTTGTCAGTACGAAAGACGGGTGACTGGAGTTGGGGTCCTCGTCGTGACGTGAGTGTGGGTGGCAAGGTGGTGTCGTGAGTCTTGTCACTGAGGTTCTGCCCTTAGTAGAGTAGGAAAGAGGGTTGAGGGGTCAAGGAAGGACGTGCTCCCAGGTACAAAAGGTTCACCGAGTGACCTACGACTTTCTCCGTAGTACGACGGTATAGGTGCCTATCGGTACCACTCACTCCTTGGATGTACCCCAGGGAGCTTCGTGGGTCGGGTCGGGAGGACGGTCTGGACCGACGACTCGTACCATGAAGGACCTTCCCGACCTCTCACCGTACTCGTCTCTGACTCCGTCTCGTTTGTACGTAAGATAGTGTACGTCTGCTGGTCGTCTAGACGTAGGGCACCTCGTGTGGACGGGACGACGTGTCTCTACCGAGGTGACAGCTCTACCCTTTTCACTCCAGGATCCTCCTCCGTCCGGACGGCCCCCGACGTACCCCCTCAGACCCCTGGTGCGGTACTACTTCTCAATGTTTGGGGAAATACAAGACCAGTGGACTCCACCGGGGGTCAGTGCACGATCGGGGGACCTTCGTCTGTGTCTTGTCAAGAATCCCTGTGTCCAAGAACACAACCGACAGGACGGTGAATGGTCCCACACCGGAACCGGTGTGTAATGAGTTGGAGGGACATCGAGTCCTGGGTCGACACTTTACCCTTCTTACAATGACTGAAGTAGCTACCTTACTCAAGTACGTATGGTTCACGAGTCTTTGAGAGGTCGGTTCCTATAAATTCCTTTTTTCTTTATCACACTTGGTGATCGACCCCAGAGGTACCGTCCAGTTAAGTACACGGGGATTTATCGTTACAGACTTCCTAACAAAGACTCTGTCTGAATGAAGGTGGGACGGAGTGAAGTGGGTCGGTCTCCGATCCGGTGAGGACTGACGACACTAGATGACCAAAACTCTTGTGGCGGGTCACACGGGTTATAGACGGTTAATTTCCTTGTCATAGGTACCATAGGAACCATAGGTACTGTTGACGTGGTGTCCTTTCTGGTCCGACCTTTACGGTGGGACTACCCGAGGTTCGACTTCAGGACCAGGTTCGACTTTCACCAGTATTCGTGTCTAACGAATCGAAATATGTAATAAAGTTGTGAAATATGCAACGAAATTACGAAAGTTTCGTGAAGGGGTGTGTAGAACGGTAAATTAGAGGGGTAGTCTGATTCCAATAAGAAGGGTCGCTAATAATAAAGGACACTTACCAACTCCAATTAGATGAAGGCGCTCCAGAGTACCGTTCTTTACCTCCTTGACCCCAAGTTTGTGTCCGAGGTCTCAGGTAAGAACTACTAATGTGACATAATACGTTTTCTGGTTCCCAGAGGAACAGACGCCAGGAGGTTTGTCTCGGTCCCCCGCCACTACCAATTACTACATAGTTGAACCGACCCGACGTCACGGGTCTGTACACCCTGTAATAAAACGTACCAAGACACTTCCACGAAAACCTACTCTAATATAGTTGCCTGAGACATTTCGTCTAACGGGAGGTACTCCACCCACCCGGAGTAGAGTAGTCGACTTCTGGACTTACTTGTTACTGATTAGGGGGGTGGGGTTTGTTCTCAAGACGGTCGTCCACCGGAAGTCTGAACTTGACGGTGTGACCGAAAAGGACCCAGAGGTCGGACGACTAGATAGAACGTCTAAACCTGAAAAGTCACAGGTATTAAAATGTTCGGGTAAGAAATTTTGACCCCTTCTCTTACCGTGGGGTGAGGTCAGAAGAAGGGATATTTTGGGGCACATTTTAGGGTCTGTCTCCACAGTCGACCCGATGTCAGGTACCTCAGTGTCTCTCAGCCTGTACTGAGTCGTGTGTATATGTAAGTGATTTTATTTAGAACTATCTCCCTGTCTGTGTTTCTGTAAAGAGACCTCCCGGGACTGATTACGTTCCTGAAGTTTCTTTTAACGTCGAAGGGGGGAGTATGAGTAGGTGTGAATTTTGAAATCACGAGACCTGAGACTCTTACATTAAGCCGAAACCCAGTAAAAAAAGAGTCCCCTGTTCATAACCCGTGACGGGTACCCGGTCGAAACCCCCCACATGTCTGTGTCCGGGACCACGACGGGAGTCCCTCGCAGGTCCGACCCTGGGTTCAGTCACCGTCACATCTCCCTCGTCTCTCGTCTGGACCGAATTTACGTCGGAAGTTGTGACTGACTGGTCCACTTGAACCCGAACTTGAAGACCCAAACCAAGGAAACATCCGGTTTGACTCTATTACCACGGATCCAGCACTCGTAACCCATACTCCTAGTTTACTTCTTGGTCCACGGTCCGGGAAGTATGTCGTGGACTCGGTATCGGTCGTGAATCACTAATCATCAACAAATAACTATAACTAAAAAATTTTTTATCGTCCCACTTAACCAGGGTTTCAAAGTCTTCGGTCGAAGAAGATCTCCTACTGATATAGTCCCGTATACCAGATCTTTTCCCACCACAGTCTCCTGTGACTCCGTGACTCTGCGGACGGGCACCTGTCCACTCCGTCGTTGGAGAGACATAAGATCACCACACCCTTGTTCTCCCGAGAACTATTTTCATTTTCCTTTTTTAGATTTTTTCGCGCCTTCCTTTATGAATGCATGTACGGGACAGTGATCGGACGTCCTGAGACCTGGTATCCAATAATAAATCCACTCACCGAATTTCCTTAATTCACGTAGGTCCTACTATCGAGTCAATCCAAGAATAGCCGTAGTTCACCGGGTCCACCAAATGTCCTCTCGGTAGGTCTATGACTATACACTCGTCGAGACACATATCAATCAATGTCCGTCGGAGTTTGAGTTCGTTGTAGTGGTAGATAGGGAAGGGTAGTCTCATTCTGGGAGTCTTCTACTGTTCGGTTAACAGACCGTAATCTTACTTTTCATGAGAGTTACGGATTCCAACTTCTGTCTTTAATCGGGCCTAGGTCCTTCGATTGGTAGGTACATGTCGTACTTACTCTATATTATGGTACCTATAAAGACGTTACGTTAACCATCGTTATTATTACTATTCTATACTTAATATATCGTTACTGTAATTGTAGTGGTAGGATAGGGTCTCCTGTCCTATCTCTCTCTGTCTATTCATTTGTTTTGATCTTACTAGGTTTCAAGGTCCGCGATACTCTTTCGTCAAGTCGTTTTCTCTGGTCAAGAGGGTACTCGCCGTCCCCTAGCTCCGTCTCTTCCAGTTGACTATGAACTCGACTTTGAAAGTTCTACTTGACCCAAAGATGAGACTTCTCCCACTCCTCTGACGGACCATATCATAAGGTCTGTCTTTTTCATTCCATATGTTTCGTGTCTCCACCCTGTCCGAGTCGAGTAGGTTACTCAGGATTTCCTAACTCCGACCTCCGACCCCCCGTTCCCCCAACTCTACTTGTCACTCCGGTCTCCATCCGTCCCCGTTCCAGAGGTTGTTGCCCAGTATTTAGAACTACTCTAAGTTGACGTACTTATAAGAACTACGGAGGTAATTTTTCGTCTTTTCTTTAGTTAAAAGACTCAAGTCTGGTACCAGAAACTCTAGAGAAGTCGACATTCCTTCGTACCTTGTATTAGGAAGTCTTCCTTTAAGAGGGTTGTGTTGTCTCTCATTACACAGTTTATCAACACACACCTCTCCAAACCTTTCCTCAGGTGACCTCCCCACCCTTACCCCTTTCCTAGAGGTCGGACGACAGAGACAGGTAATAAGTTTTCCACCGACCGAACGGACCACCGAGTCAACCATTTCTTAGACGGACGTTGCACCCTTTGGACACAAGCTAGGGACCCAACCCTTCTAGGGGACCTCCTCCCGTACCGTTAGGTGAGGTCATAAGAACGGACCTCTTAAAGTACCTGTCTCCACAGACCGTCCGATGTCAGGTACCCTGACGTTTCTCAGTCTGTGTTGACTCGTTGATTCGTGTCGTGTTTCTGATTCGTAACCGATTCGACAACAAATCAACGACTCAGTACAGGTTGAGAACTCTGGGGTACCTGATATCGGGTGGTCCGAGGAGACAGGCACCTTAAAAAGTCCGTTCTTATGACCTCACCCAACGGTAAAGGAGGAGCTCCATTAGAAGGACTGGGTCCCTAACTTGGGTACTGAGAAAATGTAGAGGACGTAACCGTCCGTCTAAGAAATGATGACTCGGTGGGTTCTTCGGGTGACCGATTCAACGTTGGTCCTTTTGTTGACGGTCTCTGTGTGTGGTATAGAGTCACCCAGAAGTATAAATTCATTTTTACCGGAACTTCAACATTATAATAGATGACTGGGACCGAGACCTGTGTTTACGTTAGAATCATTTTACGGATGTATAAATATTTTGTTTTTACGAAGATTAAATGATCAGCGGTATAAGTTCCGTGTTCAGATTGAGTTTCACAGTACCACTAATTTACTCTTTACGTTTGTCGAAATAAGTAGACACCCAGTACGTCCATAGTCGAACTAGTAACCACCATTACATATTCTCTAAGTGTTTCTTAAATTACCCCCTAACCTCCTTTAACTATTTATCTAATTTATAAAAATATGACCACACGAACTACGTCGAACATAATCCTATTTATTACAATCAATGAATTTTGAGTTGTAAGTGTTGTGATTCCAGTCCGTAGGTCAGGGTAGTGAAGTACCGTTTGTCTACCCCTTTGTTACCTTTGTCACTGTCTGAAATAAAAGAACCCGAGGTTTTAGTGAAGTCTACCACTGACGTCGGTACTTTAATTTTCTGTGAACGAGGAACCTTCTTTGCGACACTGTTTGGATCTGTCGTATAAGTTTTCACCTCTGTAATAAAACGGATGTTTCTAAGTATATCAGTTTCGATACCAAAAAGGTCATTAGTGCACCCCTACACTCTCGACCTGTTATTCTGACTTGTGACTTCTTAGCTACGGAAGTTTGACACCGACGACATCTTCTGAGAACTCTTAGGGAACCTGACTTCCTCTAGTTTGGTCAGGTAGAATTTCCTTTAGTTGGGACTTATAAGAAACCTTCCTGACTACGACTTCGACTTCGAGGTTATAAAACCGGGGGACTACTTTGTTAACTGAGTAACCTTTTCTGGAACTACGACCCGTTCTAACTTCCGTCCTCTTCCCCCACTCTCTTCTACTCTACCAACCTACCGGAGTGGTTGAGTTACCTGTAATCAATATCGTTTGAGGTCTTTTGTCACTTCCAGTCCCTTCGGACCGAATAACGTCAGGTACCTCAACGTTTCTCAGCCTGTGTTGACTCGTTGACTTGTCGCCGTTCTTACAGCCAATGATTTTGCTTTGGGGTCTTAGAGGTATCACATTGGATTATCCTCAAAGAAAGATCAAGTTCATTTTAAGGAAAGACCGAGATGACAAGTCTCCGTTCTCCTTCTTAGAACAGAAGAGGTAAATAGGATGTCTACCCCTCTCTCTTATGCCTAGTGTTCCTTTCCAAGAGAAGTGGATCTTCTCTACGTACTTAGGTAAGAATGTGGGTCTCGAGTTAGCATTCAGAGGTAGGTTGTCGTTTCCTCCGACCCTTTACACCAGATCGGTATGTGGGTTCTACTCTCGTGACCACACTCGTACTCGGTAGAACGGGAGTATCGAATTATGCAGGTTTTCACTTCACTTCAGCGAGTCAGCATAGGCTGAGAAACGCTGGGGTACCTGACATTTGATGGTCCGAGGAGGTAGGTACCTTAAAAGGTCCGTTCTCATGACCTCACCCAACGGTAAAGGAAGAGGTTTCCTAGAAGGACTGGGTCCTTAGCTTGGGCCCAGAGGACGTAACGTCCGTCTGTGAAATGGTAGACTCGGTAGTCCCTTCAGGTTTTAGTCTGAAATTTTTGTTTAATACTTTATCGTTATTTATAAAAAGTTTTTACTGACGAAAGTAAGGATAAGGTTCAGTATTAATAAAAAAAGGTACAAAGGAGGTGAGAGGTTTCAACACGTTGGTATTGGGTACATGGGGACCTCCGCATTATATTTTATATTTAGTTGTTTAAGACGATATTTTGAAACGTGTCGAGTACACACCCTTCTCGACAACGACCGTTCACCCCAGTCATGTGCAAGGGTTCTGTACAGGGTGAGGAGCAAGTACCGGAAGTCGGTGGCATCTTTGCATCCTATGGTTGAACGGGGTTTACAGATGAGACAAAAGATTCGACCTAACTTTGGTGGTTGAGTCCTAGCTTACTGAACTGAAGTTTGTTTAATCGGCAACCTGTTTCTTCAGTCAGGAAAACGGTAGACGAATCTCTCTCGGTCTGGGTGGTAGGTCGTCCAGTTATCGTAGGATCTGGTTCCGACGTTGAGGTAGGTCTGTAGCGACGAGTTGGTCGTTTGCCTACTACGGCCGCTGACATGGGGACTGGGCCAGTAAAGAGTGTGTCGTCCTCGCTGGGGTATTAAAGAGGTAGGGCCGAAGAACCCCAGATGAATCTACTTCTGTGTGCTGGCACACGGTCCCTACACTGTCGACTTCCCCCTCCCGTCCGACGCACTAATACCGATTAGTAACAGGGGGACAGGGACCCACCAACTATGAATAGTTACTTACCGTGGTTTACACCACATTTTAGGGTCTATTAATTGGCACTTGACCCCTATTGAATCGGGTCCGGGTAAAGTAAGTATAAAATCTCCCTTCTATGTGTCCATTTGTTAAGTTTGGAACCACAAATATGGTGGGGGTGCAAACCCTTACTTCGAAGTCATAACAGAGAACGTCCGACATCTAAGTTTTCTCTGGATGTTAAAGACAGGTCGTTTTCCGTTCCAGATTTGGCTGTCCTGACCCCTCTTAAATAAAAAAGGGGAAAAGAGGAATCGGCTTCAATAATAGTGTTGACGGCCCCTTAAACACTCTAACCCTCTATTCCTAGAATTACTAAGAAACCTCTGGGCAGTTAGTGGCGTTTGACGATGGTCCTAGCTTTAATGTAGACGTAAACTTAATCGTTGTAATGAGCGGTTAAATCTAGTCTCACTTGTAAAAAGGTAACTTCTACCTTAATTTAATCTTTTACTCACTCAGAAATTAAAGGTCTAATATTTAGTGACTTTTATTAAGTTGAGGACATGGAATTCCGGTTAATGTAATAGGATTCGCTGTAAAATAGAGGGTTCGAACCCTCACTAAACCACTGTCCTCGGAAGTGTGTTTAGTCAGAACGACGACGTCGTTCTTCACACAGGCGGGTGGCTCAGTGTGTGTCTTGTGTGGTCCTCGGCAAAAGGACGGTTTCGAATACAATGTACTTTAAACGCACAGACAAACCAGCACATAATAACACAAGATTACTTGACTATGTCATCGGTCTTTGCTCCGGACTTAATTCAGTCCAAGTTGTTGCGTTAAAATTTTCCTAACTTGAACAAGGTCTGAACCCGTAGAAGTGCGGAGGTACAGGAGGGAAGGAAACCAGATGTTTTCTGTTTCTACGGCACCTACAAAGACTCCTACTTGTCAGACGCGCGTCGAAGGACACAGGTGTTGCGGTACATACAGGAGATGGTGGAAAGTGACCTTAATAACAGACTACAGGTGTGTTGACAGAGAGGGATCTGACTCGTCGAGTCTCCCGTCCCGGACAACATGATTGCGGGTCTAGGTAGACCGTTTCCTCACTCTTATCCACAAACAATTCATGATTGTCGTTTTTTCCTAACTTACTCACCTACTGCACCCCAGGAGAGGTCGTCTACTTACCGATAGTGTCTCTACTTTGTCTGTCTTTTGTCCGTCGGGTGGGCGGAGGAGTGGTAGAAGGGGTCGTGTTGGTCCAGTTGGTCTCTCGGTCCCTCCCGGGAGACCGTGATCGTCCCAGAGTAAAAGATCCCAGGTGGACCGGATGTGTCTCCAGTTCCTCCGAGGGGTTGTCTGGTGTTTGGAACGAGTTGGAGACTCTTTTCATTTGAACTGGGTCTTTTGAAGACTCAGGGACTAGGTCCCTGATTCTTCCCTATTTTTTCCTTTTCGGACTTCATCAATCCACTAGCCCTTCGCAAAACTTGATACGACCGGAAAATTGTTCCGGGAGGGAACACCGAGTCCACAATATCTTAGGTGAACGTTACACCCTCTGGTCCCAAACTAGGAACCCAGTCCTTCTTGGGGACCTCTTCCCTTTTCGATTGGTGAGGGTATAAGAACGGAGATCTTAGGGCACCTGTCTCCTCGGACCGTCCGATGTCAGGTACCCTGACGTTTCTCAGTCTGTGCTGACTCACTGACTATGTGTAAACGTCCGTCCCTTCCTCCGTCTTCTTTTGTGCCAAGAAGGGGATTCTACGTCTACCCCTACCCCCACCCCGACCCCCTCGCGAGGCTGTCTGCTGGACGAAAGAACAATCTCTCCCTTCTGGGGAACACGGGGAAGAGGAGGACCGGAGCACCCCAACCTTCGTCTCCCCGAGGTCGGTCACGGGTCAAGGACGACGGAGAGGGGTGCGTCGTCGGGAGTCAGGAGACCGGAGCGGGTCCCTCCGGGGTATGTGAAGGGGCAGGACCGTCTTGGTCTGTGGTCCGAGAGTCAGAGCCCACTCCCGTCGACGACAACCTGGTGCAGTGTCGAACCTCGTAAAAGGTGTAGTCGGAGACTCGGGGAATGGGGGGTCCTACCGGGGACCCTGTCCCTGAGAGGAACCGGTGAGAGATGGGTCCAGGTTGTCACATCCGAGAGGTCCCTGTCCGTACACACGTCTTACTCACAACAGTCAATTACCCTTGACTTGGTAGTAGGTCCCCGAGTCCCAAGGAGGTCTGCGGGGTCGACCCTTTCCTCTCGGTTCTCCTGACAGACTCGAGGCGAAGGTTGTGTGTGTGTGTGTATGTGTGTGTGTGTGCACATGTGTGTGCGTGTGCACACGTACACACGGAGACGAGGTCCTCTGTGAACAAATCAGAGATATGGTCAAAGGAATTACGAGTAAACTTCGTTACTGAGACGACGAGTCTTTAGTGAAGTAAATTCAATCGTTGACTGACTGGGTCAGGTTGAGTGAACCAGGTATATGCCCTGCACCCTGGTCGGGTTCCTTTGGGACGTTCAAGTACTGTCTCGAACCTTACTTTCAGTCCTGGGTCTGAGGAAGTAGTCAAGTCAAGTCAAGTCAGCGAGCTGATAAACGCTGGGGTACCTGACGTCGTGTGGTCCGGAGGGACAGGTAGTGGTTGAGGGTTTCAAATGAGTTTGAGTACAGGTATCTCAGCCACTACGGTAGGTTGGTAGAGTAGGAGACAGTAGGGGAAGAGGTGGACGGAAGTTTGAAAGGGTCGTAGTCCTAGAAAAGTTTACTCAGTCGAGAAGAGTAGTCCACCGGTTTCATAACCTCAAAGTCGAAGTAATAGTCAGGAAGGTTACTTATAACTCCTGACTAAAGGAAATCCTACCTGACCAACCTAGAGGAACTTCAGGTTCCCTGAGAGTTCTCAGAAGAGGTTGTGGTGTCAAGTTTTCGTAGTTAGGAAGTCCCGAGTCGAAAGAAATATCAGGTTGAGAGTGTAGGTATGTACTGATGACCTTTTTGAGACAGTAGTGTGGATAAGTTTCGAATGTGTTGTCTTCGTCGGTGGACCTACTAGTGGTAGTGGTACAAACTGAGTTCATACGACAGATGTCGCGGAAGTACTTATTTGAACGATTTCGGGACACTCGATCCTCGATAGGGTGGTATGGGTAAAATGTCTACATTTTCAACTCCGAGTTTCGTAATTCATTGGGAGGGTTCCAGAGGGGTCATCGTTCATGGTCTTACCCCGAAACTTGTGCCCGTCAGTTCGAAGACTTGGGTGTAGATATTAGTGACTCAACACAAATGTCACAGAGAGTAGTGTCTAGACCGTCCGGAATGAGAAGAAAGAAGAAAATAACTTCGAAAGAGTCAACAGTACTTCATACTCTCCGACTTCGGGAACTGGGAAGACTGAAGTCTCGGACCCCACTTAAACCATTCCCAAATCTAAACGGTCTAAATCGTTTCTTTTGAGAAACCTTGTCTGAATGTAGTTTGTTTACAAACAACAAATTAACTTTACGTTTGTAACGGCCCATCGGACAGAGAAGGACCGTTGGCATGCCTCCACCGGACACAAGTCTCTCGACACTCTAATCCCTCCGAGTGGACAGGAAAGAGGACCCTGTTGGAGGAGGTGTTAACAGGAGTGAGGGTCCGGGAATGGGGTACGGGGACTGAGGAAAAGTCGAGCGACCGGTTGGGACGGGACTCTCCCCCACTCCAAGGCCGGTACCCCGAGAGAACGGTCTTGGGAAGACCCCCGTAGACTCTAGTGTCTCCCTGGTTTGCCGCTGACCTCCGGAGAACTGTTAAACCGACTCCGGACTACGAGGACGACCCCTGGGGTCGGTACCCTGGTCAGAGCCACGACGGGACGGAGGAGGGTGCCGACGTCCCCTGGGGACCCGACAGGGACGAGGTAGATGGGCCCTCCTACGTCCCGTGTGTCGACTCGTAGGGACTCGGTGACGGTCGGACAGGACAAAAAGAAAAAAAAAAAACCAGATAAAAAAGAGAGAGAGAGAGAGAAAAAAAAAAACCAGAAATAACTTAAACAATGTTACAACGAAGACAAAATATAAAACCGAAAAACGGACGTTCCGTACACCCTAGAATTGAGGGACTGGTCCCTAACTTGGCTGTGAGGAACGTAACCTTCCGTTTCAGAATTGGGGACTTGGCGGTCCCCACCAAGGTGGGATTGAACAAGGAAACGGCGGTGACGTCGTGAAGTTTCTCGTGGACCCTCCAACCACTGGGTCCTGATTCCGTCACCACTGTTAAACTAAGTGCAGAAGGAGGGGTCCACGTTCCGTCCGTAACGATTAGCTAGTGACGTGAGAGGTTGGTTTGGGTTTACGTCGGAGTCGTAGGAGGAATTGTGAAGGAAGCTCCCTAGTCACAGTCGTGTCTCTAGTCTCGGGTAGGGACTCCTGTAAGTAGGGGGTCCCTGACGCAGTCCAACCCCTCCACCCCTCTCTCTTCTACCTCCCCTAACCCACCATTTCTCCCTCTCCGACCCCGAGGTCTCCGTCTTTACCCCAAGTGTCGGACCTCGGTAGTGAATCGACGAGACTCTGGGACTCATTCAACTTAAGGGTAGGTTCGTGGTCGACAGGAGAGGTACTTTGGTCGCACCACAGGACAGGGGACGTCTAGGTCCGTCCCTACTTATAATTCTCCGTCGGATGAGTCGCGGGACGAAAGGGTTTTCACGAGTAGCCCGTCGGACGGGGAAGAGGCACCCTGAGCGAAACTAGTTCGCGAGTCCGGGCTCTCGACCTTTGTGCCCGTGTTCTTCCGGTGTTCCAAAACCAGGGTCAACCACAAAGTCTCCTGAAAAGGATCTTTCTCAAGGCGTAGGGTCTCGACGTAAGTGCTTGAGACGCACCGCACTGAAAGGAGTCCCGAGTCCCCTGCCCTTAGACTTGGTCCGTCGTATCGTCCTTCCTGCCTGAGCTAACTCCGTCGTCCAAGGGTGCCGTCCCCACAGGTGGCGGGAACCCCAGTGGTAGCTGCCGAGAAGTGGACAGACGGTACCCTGGGTCCTATACTTTGGTCGTTGGAGTAGAGAGTTATTGACTTAAGAGTTATAGTAATCAGTAGAGTAGTTTCCTTTGTGGTCGTAAACATCCTGAAATGTCACATTCCTAACGAATATGTGTATATTTGTTATCTAAAAAAAAAAAATTAAGAGTGACGTTGGTGCTCACTTCCAACATCTCCTAAAGAAGAATCCGGGTGAAATTTCTGCTCTTTTACCTCTGAGTGTGTGAAGAGTTCTGGTACGGTGTCGCTCGACTCCGACCGTCCTCCGGGGGCTCGGGTCGAAGGAACCCACGGGGTCGTTGGATGCACTTGACCGGCACTCCCGGGTCGGAGTGGGGCTCCCCGGAGGGCCCCTGACACTAGAGTCCTCAGGAACTTGGACCCTCTACCCTTCGTGGAGAGGAAAGGGGACCCCTACTACCAGAGGCGTCTCGAGTCCGAGGGACGACCCTTCTTTCTCTTCCCACCCTACCGGCCCGTGGCCCTCACGGGTGAGACCCGACCCGACTCCGTCGTAGCGGGGAAAGAGGGTGGGTCCGAGGAAGGTGGGACTTAGGTGTGCACGTACGGGGGTCCGTGTGTGTACGTGTTCCTCGGTACCGGAAACGAGAGTAGACCCCGGTAGTGGAGGGGGCTAGGACTGTCGGTGAAAAAAACCGCAGGGAATGACCTTGGACTAATTTTTAAGGAAAAGAGACAAAGGGGTCAGGAACCGGAGTCCCCAGTCTCCTTCACAACTCTTCGGCCCCTGGGAACGACTCTCACGTAGGCAACGTACACCTCTGAGACTTCGTAATTTTCCCTTTAAAGGTCAAGGTAAACAACAAGTTAGCGTGTCAGCAAACGGTCTGAGAAACGCTCGGGGACTTAACGTCGTGCAGTCCGGGCCAAGAAGTGGTAGAGGGCCTCAAGTGAGTCTGAGTACAGGTGGCTCTGGCACTACGGTAGGTCGGTAGAGTAGGAGACAGCAGGGGAAGAGGAGGACGGGGGTGAGAACGGGTCGTAGTCTCAGAAAAGGTCACTCAGTCGAGAAACGTAGTCAGAGTAATTCTGTAACCATTGTCTCTTTCGTCGTAGGTCTCACCCGAGAAACGGTAAAATACACTCTTAGACCATTTTCGACCTCTGACAGAGGGGTCTTTTTTTTAATGTCAACGAGTGTATGTGTGAGTGTGTGTGTGAGTGAGTGTGAGTGTGTCTGAGTGTTTGTGTGTGTATATGTGAGTGTGTATGTGTGTGTGTGGGTGTATGTGAGTGAGTGTGAGTGTGAGTTTGTGTGCGTGTGTGTGTGTGTGTGTCTGTGAAGGTTGCCTCGTAGAGAAAGAGAGACAGAGAGACTAGGAGGGGGTAGGGTGGGGAAACAGAAAGAGAGAGGAAGGACTTGGGTTAGGGAAGAGTTTTGCGACTCACTGTATCGTCGTTTTAATAACTGCAGGTCGGTTCCTCTTGAGAGGTCCTGGCGGAGAGGACCCGGGTCCGGAGAGGGTCGGACCCCGACAGGGTCCCGTCCCCAGAGGGATACTGGAACCGTAAGTCCCAAAGGTACGATACAGACAAGACTGAGTCGTGGACCTGAGTGAGTCTCGAGGGTGGGACCGGAGTGAAGGTGAACGGGACCACTAAGACGTTTGGTGAGGCGAAAGGGTCTGTGTTGTTGGGAAAACGTCCTGTCTTGATACAAACGAGTAGAAGGGACTCCCTTAGGATCGTCCCCAGACAGAGGGAAGAGTTACGGTCCCAAGTCGGACTGACTCCCGATGTCAGCCACCCCATGGTGACTTTCTAATGGGTAGGGTCCTTCCCGACAGGACAACGAGACGTCCGGTCCTCCCGTCACGATACGGGTGTCTCGGGGGAGTGACCCGTCTCCCGTCTCACTCGCGGTACGACCGGGGGTCCTTCCTCGACGGGGGGAAAAGACGAGAGGAAGACATTTACTGGTGACTCTGGACTTCTCCCTGTGTGTACACTCACACCCCTGACGGGTGGGAACTAGTCTTGTTGGAACACTTAGGACTCACTCAGTTCAACGAAGATGAGGGTTTCGTAGTTAGTGAGGTGGGTTCTTCCGTAAACCGAAGAGTGGAGAGACAAACTTCCCGTGGACCTAAAGTTGCACGTGACTGGGTGTTGGAGATCTTCCTGTCTTTTGGGTGGCCCCATCAGTGACGACATAGAGGTCTCGGATCCTGTCACGGACCTCACATCGTTCGAGAGACATTCACAAACGCCTCTCTTACTCAGTCACTTGTTCGCTCACTTAGTTACGACACCTCGGACTGGCCTTTCTGAGTATAAAAAATTGACTAGTGTCCTTAAGACTCCTTGACCGTGTCGTCCTTTGGACAGAAGAGAAGAAGGTTAGAGAAGGAGTGAAGTCCATCTTGAAGTTTCAGATCTTTTCTGATCTAAGGTTTTGGGAATAATTTACGGACGTCGTAGTTGGGATTTCTTTTACACCCAAAGACTTTGAGATCGTTTTCAAACCTTTGTGAGGGATTTCTTAGAATGTCCGTTGTGGTAAACTCCTAACACCATGGACCGAGCAATTTGGGAGTCATTTGTGCGACCAACCAACTGTTTACCGACCAAACTCACTGTGACACTAAACAGAAACCGGTATAAAAAGGTAGTCCAAGACCTTAAGTCTTATCGTAAGTGCATATCGAAGGTGTTACTGAGTCGCTATTTCTTAGACGGATGTCACGTTCTCTGCGTCCTCTACCTCCAAGCTAGGGACCCAGTCCTTCTGGGGGACCTCCTCCTTTACCGTTGGGCGAGGTCATAAGAACGGGCCCTTTTTTAGGTACTTGTCTCCTCAGACCACCCGATGTCAGGTACCCCAGTGCTTCTCAACCTCTGCTGACTCGTCGATTCGTGTGTTCCGGTTGTACTGGGGTAAAGTTGAAAATAATAAGGGAGACACCGGGTAAACAAGGTTCTGTGTGCACCCTTTTTTTCTTAGCGGACTCCGGTCAGGACGGTCCCGGACCGTCTGTCCACAGTCACGGGTACGGGGTCCGACGGGACGGTAGACCCGAGTAGAGGCTCCGAGACCATGGTCCACCGAGGTCCAGGAGGTACCCTGTGCATGGTGGAACAGGGCTTCGAAGTGGTGACCCCGGTTCTGGGTCGGGGTCTGTTACAGTCTCGGAGAGTGCGTCCCTTTGTAGTACCAAGGACCTCTGTACCAGGGGAGGGGGACCGGGGCAAGAACTAGGACCTGTAATTTATAAATACTCAAGAATTTTTTTTATTATTCGGTCTTCGGAGGTTATTACGTTCAACAGATCATCCGTCCCTCTAAAGTCCTGCTATTTGCAATAAATCTTTGTAGTACTACACGGAATATAACACTACACTAACCCCTGGTATAATTTTGGGCCGTTCCGATAATATGGATTAAAAACAAAGTTAAGTCCGTTATAGCGGTGACGAATTATACTAAAGATAAATGAAAAAAGATAACAGTCATAAAATAACCCCAACACAGACGAAATAGTTCGTCTAGCGGAGACTTTCCCTCCAGTCTGACACGAGTCTAGAGCTCTAAAAAGACAGCAGAAAGAAAATTTCCCCAAAGGTAATATAAGACGAACCGGACTTAAATGAGGTTTTGGGAGGTGCGATTATATTTGAGAAAAAGAAGTGAGAAGAGGTTAACGTTATAAAGACGGGCGTGTTTCGGACTGTCGAACTATAAATTTTCGATATATTTGAGAGTAGTACGTCAAAATACAAGGACAAAAAGGTACCACGGTGACCTAAACCCACTTACGATGTCTTTTACACACGTACCTTCCCAAAGTTTAGTTCAATAGAGGAGGTAGATATTTTTAACTTAAAATTTCTAATAAAATTAATATTCACATTTGAGGTCGAGATGGTTACCGTCCCCGTCGGAGAGGGTGATTTAGTAAGTAAGCAGAAGAGGGGTCCCAGCGCCTGTTCGACTCCTTTGGATAATAAAGGACTTGCTTTACCTTAAAACGTTTTGTCCTATAATAAAAAATTTCATAATGGGTGAAACGTATTGAGAGAGAAGGACCTGAGCAGGTCCCATCCCCCTGCCTCCCTACCTGTTCCCACTAAACGCCAAGACGGGCAACTTGTTCCAGGCGAAAACGTGTTGGACGTCCTTAGAGAGACGTAGCGTTCACATTTCTTTCTCTACCATAGTTGAAGGGTCGAGGAAATTCGGTACAGGTTGGGTGGACTGACAGACGTTCAGTCTGTTCCCACAGTGTAGTGGTTTCGTAAACCTCCTTTTTTATTAATTATTTCATTCGTTTTAGGTTTAAAGTTCGGGGCAAAGAAGGCTAACGTTAGATTTGAGGAAATCAAATTCTACTTTTTTTTTAAGTAAGAAGACACCCGAGGATCTGAGGTTCAAAGATTTGCACAATAACTTCGGTACTAACTTTAGACTGTTTTTGTCTGACGCAAAATATTATTACAGGGCGTCGGTTTCATACCGTGATTATTGATTTGTTATGAAATAGTGGAAACGGTGAAAGTTGTCGAGGGTAATTATAACTCTAGTATCACAAGCCGGGAGATAAGGGGTCGACTGACGGAATCACTGTCGGGACCGACTCCGCCACTGTAACTTTTTATAAACGGCACTGTGCCGGTGTTTAGTGTCGTTCTGTTCAAATTTTGAGTTATAAGTGATTTGAACGTAGACGATCAAAGAACAAGGTTAAAGATGTTGTGTTGATAATATACGACGAAAAGAGACTTTATCGTCTTGTGTTTACCCATATGCGATTCGGTTCTTCTCCCTTACTAATTTTTTTTTTTTTTTTTCTAAGATATCCCTAACGGTCGTCGTAGTAAAAGATTCCGTCTTTGATAGCGACCCACTCCCTCGACTCCTGTGTCTGTGACTACACCCCCTTCCAGGGACAAAAGACCTGACAAGTCCTGTGAGTATCTTCGGACTCGGGTCTAACGTTAATGGACACCACGACCCAAGTGTGCTGTCGGATTAAAATGTGCATAGCTAAAAATAAAAGTCGAAAGAGTTCTACGACTTCGTCTACAACCAGGTGAACCGTTGACGGGTATTAAGTGAAATGTCTCCGACACCAGTTGCACCGGGGGCGGGTGAGATAAGGACGGCTGTCACCACCCTAACGCTGTCGGTCGACGTGGGACTGGGGGATAGTTCTTAATCCTCGGGAACTCTGGAACTTTCACTACGATAATTACGAACGAGGGGATTCCCTTTTCAAGGTTCTCCGAACCATAGGTGTACCAAACCTGGTTGCGGTAAAGAGAAATCCTCATATCGACCCACCCTGAGTCGTAGAAGTGTCGTCTCCCGTACACAATAGGAGGTACCAGGAGTAAGGGTCGTGTCGTTGGTCGTGAGCCGTCTGTGGGGCGTTCACCTACGTCTACCTTTTCCTTGTAAATAGATCCGGGAGCAATAACATGCTCTCGTGAGTCCTGATTATGACTTCGACTTTGAGGTTATGAAACCGGTGGACTACACTTCTTAACTGAGTAACCTTTTCTGGGACTACGACCCTTTCTAACTTCCGTCCTCCGCTTCCCCTGTTGTTTCCTACTCTACCAACCTACCGTAGTAACTGAGCTACCTGTACTCAAACTCATTCGAGACCCTCAACCACTACCTGTCCCTTCGGACCGCACGACGTCAGGTTCCCCAGTGTTTCTCAGTCTGTGCAGACTCGCTGACTTGACTGACTAAGAACGAGACGGTGGTCCCGTGTCACCGTGGAGGTGGTTCAATGACGGGTAAGTACCCGGAAGTCCGAGGGAGGGGCAGTCTTACTCCTCCAACATGTCCTACTAGACCCGGTGGGGGGTCCTAAGTTCAAGACAAAGTACTTCTTTTGGACGTGACCCGTCTCTGGGGTCTTAGGTAGTGTGATTTGCCCACTGAATACACCACTACAGGATGGGACCTACACAACTCTGTGAGACGTCTCGGACCTTTGAAACCCTATAACCATTGACAGGTAAGAACGACGTATCTATTCACTAACCATGAAAAAGGACACGTAACAAAAACATCTCTTTCCACCGACAACTGGGTGACTGACACCCAGGCTGAGAAACACTGGGGTGTCTGACATCGGGTGGCTCGAAGAGACAGGTACCCTAAAGGTCCGTTCTTATGACCGTACCCAACGGTAAAGGAGGAGGTTCCCTAGAAGGATTGGGTCCTTGCGTTGGACGTAAAGAATGCAAAGGACACAACCGTCCGTCTAAGAAATGGTGACTCGGTGGACCCTTCGGGGTAGTCGGAACTCATAGTGAGTCAAGTCTGTTCCACTTCTAACTCTTAACTGGGAATCTAAATCGTCGGACTTCAACAACCACTATATTTACTTTTGGAAAAGTCTTATACAGTGACATCATTTATACTCCAACTGAAAGTGTAAGTGTGTAATTTAAGTTCAATCCGTGTTTGTTTAGATGAACTGACCACGGGACCTGGGTCTCTACCGAGAAGGGTAAGTGAAGACAAATAGACACCCTAGTCGTCCTGTTCTCGTGAGTGTCCTGACAGACAGGGGGAAAAGACTCGTCCTGACAGACAACATCGAGAGATGAGGGTCAGAGGGGTGTTGTACACCCCGGGGAGAAGTGAGTACCTAGAGACGAGACTTTCTCGATGTGGGCCCTTAGTGTACTACTGAAGTGTATAGGTCTACCAGTGGGGTAACAAGTTTGGTACATGTCGTCTTCGTCAGTTAGTAAGGTAAAACATACTTTTTATGTGGACATATGTTGTACGAATCCTCTTCAAACTTTACGTTATGGGGTCTTACAGGTACCATCTCATCGTCATTAAAACTAACAGAAGAAAATGAATAGACATAAAAGTAATTTTAATAAAAATTATCGTTTGTGTTCAATAAATTCGTTCATTTAGTTATTTATTCCATTTACGAAACGTTTTATAAGCGTAATTACGTCAAGGAGAAGATTGAAGGGAACTCATGGACAGGAAGAGAGATCCACCGGACGTGATTGACAAACGAACACCCTTCTACTCTTAAACAATGTTTTCCTCCAATATAAAGTTAAGACTGTAAGTTTTATTTTGAACCGTTGTCTTGTTACCGAAACAATTTCTCTTTTTAACAAAACCAAGGAGACCGGGGACAAATCGGTTGGACTCACCTGACATGGGACCTCAAAATGTAATTTTTTTTCTTTTTTGTTTTGGGTTCGTCTCCCTCCCTCCTCCCTTCGGTCAGGGGACGAAGGTTCCTCCACCCTTTCTCCGTGGTCGTCTCCATCCCTCTGGGAGGTTCCCGGTCTCCGGAAGCGGACTGAGACCCTCTGATGAAGAGTCCCCTCCGACGTGGTTGCACCGCAGTGGGTATCCCCTTTGTCACTCTGGTTTCCAGAGGGGTCGCCAGGTTCAGAAGAGTCTTCACCCCGAATGTTACCTTGGTGGGGGAGAGCGGACCCCACCGGGGGTTGTCACCTGGGACTCCGGACCGATCGGACCCCGGTGTAGGACCCCGGTACAGAAGTGGTATTCTTACGTACTTGGTAAAGTAAAAGGGACTCGGGAGGACACACCCAGACTTTAGGTCCTCGTGCGTCGAGGTAAACGTCCCGACGACTCTGACGGTTCCACTATGCACGTGTCGTGACCGGGTCCTTCCGTCACCATCTACGGGAACTTACTCTCTGGGCGCAAGTTTGGGTCCGGGTGACGGGTGGACGACTCGACCGGGTTTAGCAGGGGAGGTCCGGAGACACAGGACGTGTCAGCACAGACATTTTACCCCCCAGTCAGTTTGGGGTAGGGTCCCGAGGGAGCTAAAGAAGGTGGTGTTGGGGCTTCGGAAGATGACCCTCGAGAAGACGCAGGTCTCAACAGGAAGCCGGTTCCCAGACGGGGCCGTTACAAGTGTGGCTTTCTGTTCGGACCTGAAGAACCTTTCTCGGTCTTCCTCTTGGTTTCTGTAGAGGGAAAAGGACTGGGATCGTTGTTACTCTTGTAGACCTAAAAATGACCAACGGATTCTTCCTCGTCTACTGTATAAAGTCTCCCCTAGGACTTGTGTCGACAGTGCTAATGTCTTTCTCAAGGGAGTACACTCTGTCCGGAAATCCTTATTTGATTTGTGCCGATTATAATTTCCATTACCACGTTTTCTAACTTATCAAACTGTCAGGATGGGAGGTTTCCCGGAGTGCACCCCTACGTTCAACTACTGTTCTCGAGGTGAAGGTCTTTTCGTTTATGTTTGCAATAGTAATCCAACCCCCTCCTAAACCTGTTCCCTCTCCAACGACGAGACAAAAGAACCACGACAATTTATAAATAAATGAATAAACCGACGAGGCCCAGAATCAACTCCGTAGACCTTTGAGACAAGGGTGTGGGTCCTAGTTTGGGTCCCGGGAACATAACCCTCGTGTCTCTGAATCGGTGACCTGGCCGTCTCTTCAGAACTCCGACGACGACAATTCCTTCGTGTTGAGTCTGGTTCCAAGTTCCCACCGATCGGCGAAGGATCCTACCCGGGTCCGGTCCCAAGTGGGTACTTGATCCCTGGGGGAAAGAGGGAAGTTACTCCGCAAGAGAATTTTACCAGACCTGTGTCCCGGGTAAGTCCGAAATGACAGATTAGTCGCTCGCGCCACAGGTAAGGTACAACTCACACTGTTGAGTTCCTCTCCAAGGTTCGACCCACGGTCCCACACTAGGTGTGTACGAACCCCACGGGTCGTGGACAGAGGAGACGAATAGGGGGTACCACCGGGGAATGGAGGCCCAGTGGGTGGGGTGTCTCCTTTGGTCTTAAGGGTGGGCAGACATGGTTCTCCAGAGTCTCGGTCCTTCGGTTTACCCGGTATCGTAAGACCGGGACAAGAAAAACGAATGAATGACTTCCTTTGACCAGGAAGTAATTTACGGACAGGGACCCCACCCCCCGGGAGGGTCAGGTCTAGTATTCTCGTAGCAGAAGTCATAGGGCGGGGGAGGAAGAGGACGTAGTCTCGGACCGGGAACGCCTGGGGGTCTAGAGACCAGACTTGACTGAGACTCCTGTCTTGGTAGTGGGTCTCGACAGTTCCGGACTTACGGGTCAAGACGTGTGGGGAAGGAAGGAGGAGGTCCCTTTCCTCCTCTGAGTTTCGGGTACTGAGTGTCTTTGCCAGCTACGACTTTCTCTCCCTTTATGTATAAAGAAGGGTGAGAAGGTAGCGTTCCGGTGGTCGACTTCGGGACTTCGAGCTCTGACCTAGACTCACGGTAACAAAAGGCTCTGGGACGGAGTAGAGGACTGATTTTACGACGATAACTAGTCCCGCTCCTGCCAACCCTTCCAGCCCTCCCGTAGACTGTCAGTTACGACAGAGGTTCAGTGGCCGTGGACGACGCAAAACCGGAGAATCGACCAACGGACCCTGGTGGAGACTCGCCGGGACGTAGAGCCCAGGTGGAACCCGTGTCGGGGTTGACGCGAAAAGGACTTTCTGTAGGGGGGTCCGGGAGTGGACCCTTTGCCTTCCACGTCGAAGGACAGGGCGGCTCCACTATGGGTGGAAGCGGGCCCCCGGGTCCGGGAGTGCGAGAGAGTGACCCAAAAGGGAGATGGGAAGGAAGAGGAGTCGGGACTGGGTGGTACTTGAGGACTCTTAGAGACGAGTCCAGTCAGACCGGAGGAACGATAGGTAGGCCGACCGGAGACGGGTGCCTCCGGTAGTCGGAGGGAGCGGCGGACAGACGGGGGACGTGTGGAGGAGTCTGCCGAGGTCAGAACGGGGGGTGAAAGAGTCGCGTGCATACTGCAGACTTCGGCGGGAAGAAGGGAGCCCGGGACACCGGTTAGGTTCCGAGTGACCTCCGTGGATGCGTGTACTAGAACAGACTCGGAGAGGGGAAGGGATGGACAGTCTGACAAAGGGACCGGAGAATTCCGTCAAAAGACAGGAGGGCTTCCCTTTTCAGTAGAAGAGGAGACTTGAGGGTATCGTAGAATGTGAGGTGAATCCCGTGTGTACAATTTCTTATTTGTGTACATTTTTCTCGTACGGACCTACTATCATTCACGAGTGATTCGTAATCAATGACCATAATAAGTCCAGTCAGCGAGTCAGTACAGACTGAGAAACGCTGGGGAACTTGGTGTCGTACGGTCCGGAGGAACAGGCAGTGGTGGAGGGTCTCAGGTGGGTTTGTGTACAGGTATCTCAACCACTACGGTAGGTTGGTAGAGTAGGAGACAGTAGGGGAAGAGGAGGACGGGAGTTAGAAAGGGTCGTAGTCCCAGAAAAGTTTACTCAGTCGAGAAGCGTAGTCCACCGGTTTTATAACCTCAAAGTCGAAGTTGTAGTCAGGAAGGTCACTTGTGGGTCACTTATTAACCATAATAATAATAAGGGAATGATCTTAATTAGTCTTGTATAAAATCACGGGAATAAGTTGTCCGTAAGTAAGTACTAAAATGTTTATAAATAAGTGGTGGATGACCCATTCCGAATGTCGAGGACCCCCGTTATAATGACAGACTTAGTAGAAACGTGGGAGACATCGAGGTTCATGTGACACCGTTTACCATCCACAAGTTTTTAGTGGACCACCTACTCACTTAGTCATCTATACAGACACACACACACGCCACCAGAGAGTCAGCACAGACTGAGAAACACTGGGACACCTGACATCGAGTGGTCCGAGGAGACAACCATCTTAAGGGGTCCGGTCTTATGACCTCACCCATCGGAAAGGGAAGAGGTCCCCTAGAAGGGTTGGGTTCCTAGTTTGGGCTTAGAGGGTGTAGTGTCCATCTAAGAAATGGCAAACTCGGTGGTTTCTTTGTGTGATGACATAAATTCTACTTATTGGTTGTTCCTGGATGACACATCGTGTCGTGTCGTATCGAGTTACGAGACACCGTCTGATCTACCTTCCCCTCCCAACCCCCTCTTGCCTACGTACACCAACATACCGATTCGGGGACACGACAGGTGGACTTTGGTAGTCGATATGAGGTCATATTTTATTTTCAATTTTTTTTATTCATACAGAGTGGAGGGTGAATTGAATATATTAATTCACATATACTGAAATAACCTGGTGAACCTGGAGACTGTAAATAAACCCAATATCTCGTAATATATGAACGTGAAATATATATACAATCCACCCTACAGTCTGTATAGATAAAACATTTTGAAAAATAAAATATAACCTCACATCGACTTAATTCTTACCACACTATCAAAGTCCACCTGTCGTTTTCCCGAGTCGGTATGTATGTGTGCATAGGTACGAGGGGGTTAGAGTCGTAACAGTATAGGTTGTTGGTTTCCGTCGAGATTAGACATAAACTTACAGAGCGTATTGTATTTCCCTTAGTTGTAACGATGAGTGGTGCACGAAGAAATATCCGAGAGAGGAGACCGAGAGGTTCCGTGTGACCGAGACGTCTACGAGACTCCGAAAAGTGTGAGGCAAAGGAGGGTCAAAGGTGCTACCGGTTCGGGAGAAGAAAGGAAGAGAGACATAAAGGAAGACTAACTAACGAAAAAACAAAAAGAAACAGGACGCCCGACTATTTGAAAAGGAAATGTTCCCTTTCTGACGACCGGACTCCAATTCTAAGACAAAACGAAGGAAATCCTAGAATTCTGGGGACTTGTGCCGTTCGAGGATTATTGACTAAATTGTAATCCTTCTAAGACAGTTCTTAGAAGTGCTAATCCAGTTCTAAGACAGGATGCCTTTTTAGAGTTGAAAAATAAAATTACTTTATATTCCACTACTAATAAAAACACAGAGATTTCGTTGGACCATTTTCGTACACTGATTTATTTATCCTACTTCACAAATATTTATGCTACTTCAGAGTCTTCTGGATCAACCTAACGATTTCATTTAGAAACGTTTTATTTTTTGTTTTACTAAATATTAATTCTTGTTATTGTCCGGTGGTCAAACGAAATAACTACGTACATGAAGTTCTACAAGGACCAACACATGGTCTCACCGAACTATTAAACTTTGTCGGGGTTCTGATGGACATGAATCCTCAATTGTACTACAGATTGTCACTTTTCTAGGTCTATCGTTTGTAGTCTCCCTTATACAAGATTTCTACCGACTCAACAGACGTACTACCAGAATAATAAAGACTATAAAGTTATAGGTGAAAATCCAAAAAGGTGAATTCTACAAGATGTTCTTAAAAGAAAGGAAAACAAAAATTAAATTTAAACATGGTGAAATTCCTACACGTTCCACACGTCGTGTAACTTATGACAAGTTTTCTTTTTGTCCCCTGAAGGGACCACTAGGTCACCAACTCTTAGACGGTCAGCTACGTCCCCTGCATCCAAGTTAGGGACCAGACCCTTGATTCTAGGGTGTACGTCACGTCGTTGATTCGCGTACGCGGAGTTGATGATCCCGGACGGACGACGTCGTTCTCTTCGGTGGCGTCACTCGTCGGGTACGCGGCGCTACTTCTCGGTCGTGTCGGCGTTTTTTTATTTGTTATTAAGTTTTCTTTTCTTTTTGTCTTGCTCTCGAGGAACCTAAGTCTCTAAAACAGAGTAAGTCGTGTTAAAGGGTGTGGATGTTGTGTTGGACTTTTTACACACACTTGTACCTCTTTTGACCGAGGTTTAATCCCTTTACAAATTTTGATCTTCTTCGGAATTTCCATTTCGTTTTTTTGTTTTTCTGAAAAAGTTCAGTGGTTTAAGAGATTAGTTACTCTTCTCTGTCATTTATAGTCCTATTAAAAAATTTAATATAAAAATTTCTAGTTCGATATTAACTACGTTTTGATAACTGTATTCTCCGACTTTCCTCTTCGACTTATTGTTGTCGTTTTATTACAAGAGATCGGAAACACACCGTCTGCGAATCACGACGGTGTCTAGTCGAGTCAATCAGGATTGCTCCGGGGAACAGAAGTAAAGTAATCTACTCTTTGTTCCGACGTATCTCTGGGTGAGGGACCCGGTTGGACGGGTTGATCTTTCACCCCTTCGACGACCCTAAGTTTTAGGTCCTTACACGAGGTCTCGGACCTGTGGGGTGGTGACGTGGTGGGACGGGACTGGTTCTGACTCGAGGAGCCCCGGTGTCGAGATACTCACAGACTCGTCCTTATAAGATCTCCTTGAAGTCTGTAATGCACCCTCCCCCATCTAAACTCGATTTAATGAAAATTCCAAAGAAAGTTGGAGCTCTCGGTGTTAAGATTCGTCCGACTACAGATTAAAGAGATTTCATAACATAGATTTAAGCGTAAAAGGAAGTCACGTGGGTCATACGAACACAAAGGTACTCTCTCAAGTAGTCAAGTCAAGTTAGCAAGTTAGCACAGGGGTAACTGAAACGTTCGGGTACCTGACGTCGGACGGTCCGAAGGGACAGGAAGTGGTAGAGGACCTCGAACGAGTTTGAGTACAGGTAACTCAGTCACTACGGTAGGTAGGTAGAGTAGGAGACAGCAGGGGAAGAGGAAGACGGAAGTTAGAAAGGGTCTTAGTCCCAGAAAAGTTTACTCAGCCAAGAAACGTAGTCCACCGGTTTCATAATCTCGAAGTCGGAGTCGGAGTCAGGAAGGTTACTTGTAAGTCCTAACTAAAGGAAATCCTACCTGACCAACCTAGAGGAACGTCAGGTTCCCAGAGAGTTATCAGAAGAGGTTATGGTGTCAAGTTTTCGTAGTTAAGATACCACGAGTCGAAACAAATACCAGGTCGAGAGTGTAGGTATGTACTGATGACCTTTTTGGTATCGAAACTGATTCATTGACTGATTATGTAAACCCCCCTTGTTTTTCCTTTACTCAAGTGGGTCTACTTATAGACGTCTCTCCTTTGACACGGTCTATCAACGGTTCGACGGTCTAATTGATACTGAGGTACCCAATTGACTCCTCCTCGGGAGACTGTGGGGTTCTCTTATGGTGGGGTCCGTCGATTCTCGACGAGACTAGTCGTAGTGCTGAGTACTATCTTGGCGAAGTTTCGGACTTCCTCGCTTGAACCAGTCCGTGGTTTTGTGGAACAGGCCACTGAACGCTTCGGATCCACTAGGACCCGCGAAAAAGTACCCAAGGGACCGGGTTGGGTATTTTGAAAGGTTCGGCGCAAACACAATTTGACGAGCACTATACGGGGTTATTCACACGAAAGCTGTGTAACAATTGTATTCCGGTCTAGACATTATGTCGTACCTGTTAATTCGGGTGTTAAAAACATATTTACGTTTTAGGGAGTGACACTTAATAAATTAATTACGAGAGGTCAAGTAAATTATCTCGAGAAAGTCTCCGGTAAAGTGAGTGTCTTTTGATTAAAGTAAGAGGCCCAACTAAATTAATCTAGCATACTATATACCTACCATAACGATTAAGTCGCTGAGGCCTGCGGAACGGACCCGGGCAACAGGGATAACAGCCGTTAGACAGTCGGGGTAAAAATTGTCATAACTTTTTAAGTTCGAAATAATAACGAGCGAGTGAGAAAGAGAGGGTAGTCCTCCTTTCATTACTCGAAAAGAAGAATGCTCTCGGCCGTCTCTCGCACCATGGGAGCCACGAAGTCCGTACTCCGTCATAATTGTCCCGACTAAGTACTCAATTCAAAGGTTGACGAGGACCGATAATCGTGAGTCAGGAAACGACAGTAAATCAATTTTTCTGAGAAGCCAATTAAGTGAGAAAATTACTCTGACACGATAAGTTGATTACATAAAATGACATACTTTCCAGTGTGGTCCTTGGTTTTGTCTAACCTCCCTTACATCGTTCTTCGGACCGACAGTTCTTTGTTAAGTTCGGAGGCTCCGTAAATCGTCGGGGACGCAGACATTATTCGATGCCTTGACTACCTGGTCGTAAGTGGAGGTCTCAACTCGCGGTATTTAGTTCCGATTTCTCTTCCGTCTAATTAGTCTCCGAGTCTGTTTTTCTCGTGCACAAAGTAATGGGTATATTAGTGATTGTACTAACGGTCTGTTCGACTCCTTGACCTACGCCCCGACCTTTTTATATCAACTTCTTTCGCGACCTTGAGTCAAGACAAATCGACGTTCGGGATTTAGAAAAGTAATTCCGGGACAACGGAGGTAAAAGACTCGGAGATGACCCCCACCCCCGTCTCCTCTTCTCTTGTCTCCCACCCGTCCCCCGCACCCAAACCCACCCCCCGTACCAACCACCCTCTTCCGTCCCGGTTCGGTCCCACCCCCGTCCATCGAACGTATCGGAGCTTTGTCCTGGGCCCACGTTCAACTGTTTTCCGAAGTAGGTTCGACACGACGCAGTCTAGACCACCTCAGAGGTCGGATAGGAGGACCTTTGACTAGTTGGTCCTAGTGTCCTGGTCTACGTACCGACCGTAAACCGAGAAGTGTGTTTGTGTGTGTGTGTGGATGTGTGTGAAAACTCCACTATACACACACTCAGAATATGAAAGGACTGTCGGATGTGACCGTTTTTTCCGAGACGTACCTACAGTAAGTAAACCCCGAGGATTTCGGTGGACGGTGGGGTCCCAAGGTCTAGTGTAATTGAAGACCCCCCTGCTACGTACTGACCGGTAGCACTGGACGACCAGAGACCGAAGGAGTCACACCAAACGTGTAGTTCGTGTACCAAAGACTTCCTCGGCCTAGTATTCATCGACGGGAGGCGACCGTACCCTGGGTAAGGAGGAGGAGTCTATGGAGACACGAGAAGCAAGTAAATTAAGGACAAGAACCCTTCGTCTGATTGAACCCCGTCCCCCCTCCCCTTACCCCCCCTCATTCTTATAAAAGAATCTTGAGCTCAAAAGAGGTTGACTTGTTTAGTACGGGTAAACTTTAAGAAGGTCGAGAGGGTTTGTCCCTTTGGCATACGAATTAATGTTTTGTAGACAACGGCTCTTGTGGGGGAACGAAAACGTTCCGAGACTAGAGCACCATACTTAAAATTTTAGACAGTCGTTCCCTAGTGGTTTCGAGAGCCTCGTTTCTTGACGAGTGCAATTGGAGACTTGGTCTATTAGATTGCCATTAGGTAAGTCTTGATTAGTTTGTAAATGTCTTGGCGTGGTCGTACGGTCGTTTGTTAAGCAGTAGAAGTGCGCGAGTAATGGGGCGTGGGAGAGGTAGATGGATACGTTTACTTCGGTCCCTCGACTGCAGCCCTGGTACCTGTCTTTAATATTTGTTTATAAGTAGGTAATACGACGACTTTAAATTGTCGACTTCATGATTGTCATCGACTTGAAGTTCGGGGCCCATAGTTAATAAATACTTGGATTTTGACTGTCCTGACACATCCACTTAATCGACGTATACAGTTCGAAACAATATTTAGGGTTGGATGACATTTTGAGTAAAAGTATCTTACATACATGTTCCGACTGTTATATAGTTGTCGGGTCGTAATTATTAAATCTTCTTACCTTGGTCCTCCCTTGTGGAACCGTTGACACGAGACGAGACATCAACTATAATGTTTATTTTTTCAGTTTATTTTACTTAAAGGGTATTTGTCTCTTAGTTTATTTCGTAAAAGAGGTATTAAAATAAAAGTTAAAAGTTTTTGTATGGTCAACTATGAAAGCACAAAGTCATGGTATTCGTAGTGGGATTCAATAGAATTAAAAAAAAGGGTTCCTCTGTCGGCCCTTTAAAGATTAGAGATTAGAATCTTTAAAGACTCACTACTTATCTTTTAAAGGAAGAAAAAGAATAAAAATACTCTGTAATTCATGTTGTTCCTTCTCTTCACTCTCGTACGTCACAACAACCGGTGTCAGTCTAATAAACGATACCAAACGGTCCCTTTCATATAAAAATTTACCTCACGACGTGTCGTTATTTCTACCAATTAACTCTGAGAAAGAGTCCTTTTACAATCCTAAAAGGGTTGACAGTGAGAGATGAGACTTTCCGTCTCCACATTGAGCAACGCTTTAGAGTCACTGTTCGAACTAGACTTCCCATGTCTACAAGGTCACGTCCAAGGTTGGACTTGGCCGAGTTCCCCCGCCCCGGTATATTAAGACCCGCCCCGGCGTCCTCCACCCGCCCCGTCGCCCCTCGGGAGACCTTCGAGCGCCCGGTCCTTTGTCCGTAGCGGGGCGGGGGTGGGGTGGACGGAGAGGGGAGAGCCGTCGGAATTGGAAGCGTTAGTAAAAATCCGCTCACTACGAGTTGATGGCCCTGAGAAACAGTAACGATTACTGAAGGGCGACAGATAGAAGAGGGAAGAGCCCTATAAATGCCGAGACAGCGGCGTAAACAGTAGAGGCCGGACACTCCTTTGTAGAGAGTCACACTCCCCCCGAAGTCTCACGTAAGACCCAGGACCGGAGGAAACCTACTGGTCCGTCCTTTGTGAAGGAGGGGAGGGTGAGAGGTGTATGTGTAGGAGGTCCAGGCTACTGGACTCTAAGGGAAAGGTAGGGGACGGAGTCCGAGTAGGTCTACGGTTTGTGCCCGGTCTCCGGGGTCTCTGGAGAAGTAAACGGCCAACGACAACAAGTCACAGGTCGAGAAACGCTGGGGTACCCGACGTCGTACGGTCCGAAGGGACAGGAAGTGGTAGTGGGTCTCGAACGAGTCTGAGTACAGGTACCTCAGTCACTACGGTAGGTTAGTAGAGTAGGAGACAGTAGGGGAAGAGGAGAAGTAGACGTCCTCCGGCTTCGTTTTTGATTTTTAAAGATGGTCGAGGGTCGGGTTTCTGTGTCCGGTACGAAGTTTTAGAGGGCCATGGTCTGTCTAATAGGCTCAAAGTTGGGACCTCCGACCCGAACACAACCCACCTTAAAGACGACCTCTCTCTGTTCGTCGAAGAAATCAGAGGGAAGGATTGTGGACGACTACGGTTATGAAAAGGAGGAGACGTTGGAAAGTCCCGTAGCAATTCGAAAGGTTCAAGAAGGTTTACCGGAAATCATCTCCCTCGGGACCGTTCTTTAGTAAAAAAAAGAAAAAAAAATTTACGATATACTTTAACGTGAGACGTTTCATCTGTAGATCAATCTGTTGGACGAACCCGGTACCTCTAAGAGTAAACACTTACAGGTAAGACGTGGTATCATTCTGTCGTTGGACAAGAACGAAGAATTAGGACTAAAGTCACCACCGTGGTACTATTTTCTTAGGCGGACGATTACGTCCTCTGTGTTCTCTGTGTCCAAACTAGAGTCCTTCTAGGGGACCTCATTCTTTGCCGTTGGGTGAGGTCATAAGAACGGACTTTTTAAGGTACCTGTCTCCTCGGACCACCGAGGACCCCAGCGTGTCTCAGCCTGTGTTGACTCCTACGTGCGTGTGTGTGGTAGGAAAGTACACAGCTCCTGACTGGGTCCGGTCGAGGGTGGCGGCGGTGTGACAGAGAACGTCTGTGTGAGTTACATAGCACATGTTCCGCTCTCTTTAGAGGACAGGGAGATACTCACTTAAAGGACACAGGTTTCACTGTCTTTACCCTCCGCCACTACAACGCTACCCCAACCTCACCCAACCGCGTCTTGGTAAGACCTTCCGATTAACTAATCTTACCCGTTCTTTATGAACGACAATAAGTTTACTGACACCTCCGTCGGAGCATACAGAGAACAAAATACTTTACGATTTTATAAATGTGAGAAAAATGAAGTTAGTCCCCCTCTAGTAAACCTAGACAAATTTTCCCTTTTCTTAATTCTCTCGACAGTAAAGGCCCTCTTTGTTACAAGGACGTACGTCGGCCTTAAATTTGCTCTTGGACACCTGTTAAGACTAGCTTGTCCGAAAGTAAGGTTGCGCACCTACCGACGTCTTGGTCTGGTTGGAGACCCTCATGTCTCTTCTGCTCTCGAGGTGGAGAGACCCCAGTCCCCGACGACCCAAAACAACGTAAAAGACCCCAATTTATAAAAACTCCTAAATTTTTCTCGTAAATAAAGAAAAGGCAAATACTAAGGGAAGCCTCGTATGGAAAGGGGTAAGGTACGAAGTACGTCGTGTTCCCCTTCTCTCCTCCACAGCCGAATAAGGGTCTTGCCGATTTTCGTAGAGTCCTCAATACCCGTGACACCAGATGTCTCCTCCTTTTATATATAAAACCAGAACTTTCAATAACGAAGTTAATGAATCATTAAAGAATTCGTTGAAGTCCCACCCGAAAATTCTCCGCCCAAACTCTCTCCGGACACCTCTGAGAGAGGGACTCGTAATGGTGAATTGTGGACAGTTTCACCTTCGTCTCTTGGGAAAGATGAGACTGGGACGGGTCTCTCCGACGGTCCTGTCACCCGTACAGGTCCCGTGGGCCGGAGTCCGAACAGAGACACTAAAAATACTAAAAACACTAAAATTTTTTGTAGGTTTCTGACAAGAGTCGTAGGACTAAGCGTTATCAGTTTTCCAGTTTTCCACTTTTGTCGGGTATATAGATAGTTAGCTATTTATTTATTTCTTTTACACCGTCTAGGTAGGTTTACCTTATAATAAACTGACAAGTTTCCTTACTTCGGAACTGTGTACGATATGGTATCTGCTTGGAACTTTTACAGTACAATTTAACTTCCTCGGTCAGTATCTTCCAGTGTCCGACATACTGACAAAAGGTCTCATCCACTTATCTCACCTCTTCCATAGGGTCCCCTAGCACTACATGTTTTCAGTCTTCTGTTCTGCTCCGGAAGTCTCCACACGTCCTCTACGGCACACCGGTCTGAAATCCTGACTGACCACCTCCGCTCGGACTGGACCTAGGTGACCTTCCCCGCCACACCCCCCGCGACCTCGTGTGTCTCGGAGACTGTTCAGTGGACCGAGGTGGACGTAGAGACCCTCCTGGGGACTCCGAGGGAGTACCGGTGCGAGGTGAGTCGGTCCTACCGGTGGTTACGGGTGGGTCGAGGAACCACAAGTGGGTCATCCCTTCTTCTGGACCCTACTAGAGGACCCTTTACACTACGACTCCTCTCGAAACACCCGTCCTCTACGGACCCGTCTCGTCGGCCGTGACTGTCCTTCGGTCCCTAACAGAGTTGTGTTGGGTCCAGAGTCGGTCGGGACCCTGTCGACACCCCGGTCCTACTGGGACGTCTCATCTACCGGGAGATGAGACGGACACCTCGTCTCGACAGTCTTCAACTCGAATCTCTTAACCGGGAAACGTGGGTGAGTAGCTAGTCAGTCAATGACCTCCCGTTTTGGAACCCTGAGTGTTGGGTTCGTACAAAGAGCCGAAGCCGTTACTCGACAACCGTCGGTTGTGGGAGTCGTCGACCCCTTATTGCCGGACCCGACCTTCCCTCCCGAGACCCGTCGTGTGGGGTTACAGGTGATGTGGAAATAGAGGCAGTCCCGTACCGTTTGCAAAAGAATTTCCCGATCTATTATTTATGAATTCCGAAAGACTCGTACTTCCCCTTTAGTCCATGAGTATGTTGGTAATATTTTGTAAAAATTTTTTTGGTGATAAGAATAGAACACTCGTTTTGTTTGTCACCCGATCTAAACCGGAGACTCGAGATCAAACTTCTGGGGACTATACCCAGACACAACAGGTCATACTGACAGTGATCCCCACCGTTAATGTCGTTACACGATGAATTAGAGAATTTCGGAGTCAGAGGAGTTGACATTTTACCCAAATGACGGGAGAGGGAATATCACACACAGGTCGCGCTCTTCTCTCTTTCTCGTGCAGTGCGTCGTAGACCCGGAGTCAGAGCGGGAGGGCAGAGAAGAGGATCGAGAGGACACCGATAGGAAGACACGGGACGAGTCGCAGGATATCTGTTTCTTGAGTAATAAGTCCCTTGTGGACCAAGGTACCGAACAGATCAGTTCCGACACCCAAAAGGTCACCAGTACATACCTACACTCTCAACCTGATATTTCTTTCGACTCGGGACTTCTTAACTACGAAAACTTGACACCACAACCTCTTCTGAGACCTCTCAGGGAACCTACCGTTCCTCTAGGTTGGTCAGAAAGGATTTCCTTTAGTCAGGACTTACGAATATCCTTCCTGACAACGACTTCGACTTTGAGATTATGAAACCGGTGGACTACGTTTCTTGGTTGAGTAAACTTTTCTGGGACTACGACCCTTTTTAACTTCCGGCCTCCTCTTTCCCCACTGTCTTCCACTCTACCAACCTACCGTAGTGGTCGAGTTACCTGTACTCAAAGTCATTTGAGGTCCTCAACCACTACCTGTCCCTCCGGACCGCACGACGTCAGGTACCCCAACGTTTCTCAGCCTGTACTGACTCGCTGACTTGACCACCGAACAATTTCTAGTCCATCTTGTCTCAGAAATGGTAAACGACCCTTTGGCTGCACGAGACTCTCGTCGGACTCACACCCCAACGGCGTCTACGGGCCGGGGGTCCTCGGGGGGTTAGGACCGGAGGGTGACTATGTGTCGGAGAAGCCACACACTGAGGATGACCCAGAGTTTACGGAACTCCATGTAAAACATGGGTCATTTCTGGTAATTTATATGAATCTATTATTTGGTTCGATGGTCATGATGAGTTGGGACTAATGGATTAGTAAGAGTTGTGTACCGGACGTCTGTTAATTTAAAGGTTTGGTAAAGGTCGAGTGTAGACTGGTCGTTGGGTCTGTTCCACACACTATAAACAAACCCACGTAGGTGTACCGACCATCTGAATTGAACGAGAGAGGGAGGGAGTGGACTCTCACGCCTTTTGCACAGACTCCCTTCCTTCAAACGAGAGACCACAAAATTTACCTTCTATGGTAGGGATCGTGGTACTCTTCTGTCGACCGTACATTACTACAGTTATTTCGTGAGACCCGTTTCAGTGGGGAGGAAATAACTCCCGGACACCTGATCTTTGTCCTTCGACGATCTCTTTCTATGCTTCGTTCAAAGATAGTAATAATAGTCATAGACACTTGACTCGTGGGTGAGACACGACTCGAGAGGTGTAGACAAGAGTAGAGTCCTCCTCCTCCTTTGAAACCAGAAACGAAGGAGCCCACCAACTCGTTACTCTCCCGACTCGGGGGATGAGGGAGGTAGGACTACTCGAACCCAGTTACCGAGTACAGTTCTCTACACTGTAGAAAATAGGTGAACAACCCGGAAGATGTCTGAAACAGAGTATGCCAGTAGTTCTGTTGGGGTGCTCTGTCCAGGGTAGTGGGGGTGAAGAATACACCTTTGTGACTCCGGGTCCCGAATGTATTGACGGTGTTCCGACACGTCTTTAATAAAGTCTCTTCAGTCTTAAGTTTGACGGAGTAAACGTCAGGTTCAGGAAGGGTGATGTGAAACGACGGAGTCCTTCACTCACAATTTAGGGTTCTTCCGACTCTTGTCCCAGTTTAAGACCTTAAACTCGTTACTCTTTCGACGGAGTCAGGACTGTACTTTCTCTTGTTAACCCCCGTCCCCCTGTATACTGTTTCGACTCCAATGTCAGAGGTGATTGCAAAAGGGCCACCTTTGTCTCTGAGCCGGGGTGGATCCTGATACGGAAGGTTCTTTTGGGGTGTCTTTCGGAGTGACCGGACGTCGACTGTTCACAGGGTCCAAGTCACGGGATAACAGTTTGCTCCGCAGTCTACGAGCTCTGTTTTCCTAAGAAGGAGGAGACTGTGACATGTAGGACATTACTAGTAAAGACTGGTATAGTACCGTAGTAAAGGCTGTCACACTCACTAGGATAAATGAAACTACAGTAACGACGACAAGTCAGTGACTCAAGTCAGGTCGAGAGACACTGGGGTACCTGATATCGTGTGGTCCGAAGGGACAGGAAGTGACAGACGACCTCAAACGAGTCTAAGTACAGGTAACTCAATCACTACGAGAGATTGGTAGAGTAGGAACCGGCGGGGGAAGAGGAAACGGAAGTCAGGAAGGGTCGTAGTCCCAGAAAAGGTTACTCAGTCGAGAAATGTAATCCACCGGTTTCAGATGCTTTCTTGATGTTCTTGAAGATCTTGATTATGGTTTTTTTTTTTTTTTTAGGAAAAGTAGTATTCCCTAACCTTACGGTTTCATCCTCCAATAAATGTACGAGCTAGTTATTGGTAACAAGTATATGGATAATACACCGAACGTCAGGTGATCTGTGATCCTATGTTTCTCTTCAGTGTCAAGACAGGAGTACCTCGAGTTTGAGACTTACCTCTAAACTATATCTATAAGACTATGGGATCCGATGTAACTCCTGCGTTTCTTCTTTTTCACTTAATAGTTGAGAGAAATTTTTCTTTACCTGGATTCTTAATTGACGACCGTAGTCGGAACCGTCTTCGACATGAAGAGTTGGTTATAAGGTAGTCGAAGAGGTCTTAAGGGTCGATGGGAACGTCAACCCTTCTCAACCCACTGGTCAAGATCGGTTTACTCGGTGAAAACCCGACTTCGGATCTTCTCGGTCATCCGTTAGCAGACAGACAGGGACGACGATACCGTTGGTGTGTAAGGACCACTCCCGTGGAACCAATTGAACCTAGGGACTCACTGATGTACCTTGTCTTGGAAAACTACTGGGTATTACCTGTCTCTCTCTTTACTTGGGCACACCACAATTTTGGTGATTTCTGAACCCCAGTAAACAATAACTTGTAATAGGTCGGAGAGGACTGAGTATGGTAACCTAATCTTCGGTTTAATATAAGACCTGGCCTTGACTAAAACCATGTATTTTTCTATGTTATACCAAAATTAATTGAAAAAAGATGTGTGACAGAGTTTTTTTGAGTGAATCTGAAGTGTAAAATTTTAGTCACTCACGGGTTCGGTTAAAGGTAAAGGATGTTAAACCTTAAGTATGATAAAAAAGTATTTAAATAAAAGGTTTCAGATCTCTTCGTTTGGCGTCTGTTTTTAAGATTTCACATTAACCATTCGACTCTTTTATTACCGTACCTTTTATTGATGAAAATCTTTTGGTTGTTTTCTATTACCTTTATGTCTCCACCACATACTAGGACAAAGGTACCACTTACGTTCCAGATTTAGTCAAGAGCCACTACACTACCGTTCCTGTCGGTACCGACCCCTTCACAGTCGGACGATCGTTGACCGAGTCAGGGTGGGAGACTCGTCCTCTCAGTCCTCGGCGTGTGTCGTTCCTCACCTTCAACGGTACACTTAGCTTTCACTCAGGATCCCACCACTTAAGTAATCGTCCTCAATGATGAACTGACTCCCGTCCTCCTCTTCCCCTGCTGTCTCCTACTCTACCGACCTATCGTAGTGACTGAGTTACCTGTACTCAAACTCATTTGAGACCTCAACCAGTACCTGTCCCTTCGGACCGTACGACGTCGAGTACCCCAGTGTTTCTCAGCCTGTGCTGACTCTCTGTCTTGACTTGACTTGACGAACTTACTTATTGGTTGACTCGAAGAGGTTCTTCTGATCCTAGTTCTATCCCGACAAAGAGACCTCGTACCCGTACGATTAGTGGAGGACTATTTCCGAAGGTATATAAACGAAGGAGGAATCACCTCAGCAATTTACTCTGTAGTAGTAAGAGTGGTTAGGTTACTCGACCCCAGTACCCAAACACAATTCTCTAGACTGGTAACTCAATCAGTCAGTGACCAACCCATCCGTACACCAAATCGGACTCTCCCCTTCGTCTTCGTCTCATTTCTCTCCATCCTCTCTTCCCTATTCTTCCACCTTAAGTCGGTTTACATGATCCCAAAACTTAGGGAGAGTATTTATTTATTGAACATACTCACTTAGATCGACTGAATAATGATTTATCGTTGATGGGTTCACATAAGATAAAGTAATTCGACTAAACTGATTCCCCGAAGGGACCACCGAGTCACCATACCGTAGGCGGACGGTTACGTCCTCTGTACCCAAACTCCGGACCCAACCTTTCTAGGAGGACTCCTTCCTTTACCCTTGGGCGAGGTCACAAGAACGGACCTTTTAGGGTACTTGTCTCTCCTCGGACCGCCCGATGTCAGGTACCCCAGCGTTTTCTCTAGCTGTGTCGACTCACTGCCTTGTTCGACTGTCGGTAAATCAAAGTGATGTACCTTGATTTACCGATGAGACACGGTCCAGTGTTCCCAGTATAGCTCGATATTTGATAAACTTATTTTTCTTTCTTGAGATGATTTTATCGTTAATAGAGATTTTTTATTCCAATACCCTTTAAAGATGAGACGAGAAGAAAGGAAATAAACTGTTCAAAAGATATTATCTCCTACTCGATTAAAATATTAGTCTTTCAATGGTAAAAATTTCTTACACTATTTTGGGTGACTTGTCAGGACCCCTGGATCCTCCCACCCCAGACCACCCGGGTCGGGTCGATAAGTTTACAACATCTCTGTGGCCGGAAACGGTTTATAGTGGTTATAAGGAATTTGGTAATTTATGTAAAATATTAACGTTGACGAGTGAGATTTAGCGGACAAATGTGACAATTACTGAAAAAACCACACTTGGTGACAAATGTTTATTCCGTAAAGGATCTTAGACGATCGTTAATCCCTGAATAAGACCGGAGAATTACTTTTCATTTGTGGTAATTATTGCGGACAGGATCGAGTATAAGTACAACCAAAACACAGTAAATGAAACCCTTGTCTTTTATTGGCAGGATTTTTTTTACGTAAATCGGATATCTATCGAGGATCCATGGTGTAGTACACGATTAGAGTACCGTCTCTTTTCTGTACTAATTCTGTTCTATTTCCTTCTTCTCAAAAGGAAGGAGGAAGTTTAACAAAAAGTATTCGCTACCAGGGGCCTGTTAACAAAAATGATTAGACCGATAAAATAAGATATATGAGTGTAGTTGTAGTCTCCGGTTCAATTTCGGACCGAATGAGGTCCTGGGTGACTGTTGTCAGTAGAGTTTAACCCCATATGTTGTCAGAATTGGGGTAGGATGGGTCAGACACGTCTTCGGCACTCTTACGTCGTGTAAAATTTTTCTTTTCTACCGACCAATACTCTCTTCACTTTCGAGTCTACTATTTTGATGGGCTCCCTTTTTTCGTGCGGAAGTATGTTTTTTGACAAATACTTACAAGTATCGCCGAAACAAACATTATCGGAGTTTGACCCATGGTCGGTTTACAGGTCGTCGTCCACTTACTCACTACGTACCACATACTACATGGGTACGTCACGTTACAGTGTGTGTTTTCCGATGACCGTACGAGATATCCTACCTAGAGTTTTATTAATACTCTCCTTGGTTTGTCTTTTCTCATGTACGACGCACTAAGGGAAAATTATTTTAAGATTTTTACGTTCGATTAGACATTACTGTCCTTCGTCTGTCTACTAACGACCCCAACGACCCTCTTCTCCTCCCCTTACAAGTAATAAAGCAACCGTCGCTCCCCAGCCCCCGTCCTCCTCTTCCCCTACTGTCTCCTACTCTACCGACCTACCGTAGTGGTTGAGCTACCTGCACTCAAACTCACTTCAGACCCTCAACCACTACCTGTCCCTCCGGACCGTACAACGCTAAGTACCCCAGCGTTTCTCAGCCTGTGCTGACTCGCTGACTTGACTTGACTTGACTGGACTACCTAACTGTCCACACGTGCATACAGTTTTGAATTCGGATGTTAAATTGTATACGTATACCTTGGTAGAAGGTCCCGGAGGAGCCAGTGAGTACCTATGTGACTTCCGATTCACTTCCCTCTCGCACCTCCTACCGAGTCCACAAAATACTGGTTCGGACCTTCACTGCTCCTGGAAGGACCGGTGTACGATAACCGGTCTTGGGTCCCTATACCGGGGTTGGATTGACGTTCCCTTCGGTCCTCCATACCAAAATTATACACAGGCCCTTCTCTTTGGTCTAACCTCTCACGGGACCCAATTTGTCACAGGAGGATTTTAAGTATAGGAAAGCTTTAAAGTCTTCACCAAAGTGAACTTTTGACCTATGAACGTCCATATGAATCCAGATACTTTTACTGTAGTTGGACCTCATTCTACCCGGGAATTAGGTCACACTACCCGCGGGAGTATGTTTTTCCGTTTCTTTGTCTCGTCTCCGTCAGTGTGCTGTCGTCTCCGCTCGGACTCCAACAAGACGGTGTTCAGTGCCCGGTGGTTCTTAACGACTATTGATACCGCCCGACCCTTATCGTTCCTTTCTAGAAGGATCTCGGAAGTCTCTCTCGCACCAGGATGGTTGTCGAACTATCGTCCGAAGATCAGAAGTCTTGACACTCCCTTATGTAAATACAACGAACTTGGTGGGTCAAACCCCATGAAAAAGGACGTCGCGATCTTTATCTGTATGGATCACTGACAGGGACGGTGTCACGGACACCTGGTGTCTGAAGAGGTTCGGAGTCAAAGGAGTAGACATTTCATCTGTGTAATTATCATCGAGTGATTTTGCAAAGAGACTTTTAGTTTACTCTATTTCATACACTGTACGGGTCGGGTAGTGGACCTCGTATTCACAGGTTTTATTTCTATAATACTAATCATGATCGTAATCAGGCAAGTCTCCATTCTCACTCTATATGTCTCGTATCTTTTTCCTCGTTCGATTAACCGAAACTTTTACTAGAGAAAGGAGAACCGGGTGTCTTCTTGGATTCTGAGTCGTAGACTCTCCTTATAGGATTCCATCTCTCTCACTTCCTAATTCTTGAACGTCTCGACCCTGACTCGGGTCGACACTTGACACTAGACACACGGCGACTCGTCCATTTAGGCTTGTGGTAAAGACATAGACTATTTATCCTCGATATCACAGATGAAATGGATGAGACTCTCACACAAACCTCAGACTTTCCTCTATAGGTTGGAAATGAGACTCTCATGTCGAACACTTTTCGTTTTTTTTTTTTTTTTTTTTTGGTTTTTTGTTTTTTTGAAGTGGTCTCTACTTAAATAGGTCCCAGTCCAAGATTTTCCGACACACTCCGACTCTAGGGGACCTTGGTTTCTACGGGAACCTTATAGGTGACCCCTAAGTGGACAGCCTACGGTGACAGGACAGAGGGTTTCGGATCGGAACGATCCAAAAGGAGGTTCCGACCTTCTTTAGGGAAAGAAACTGATTCGACTTATTATTCAAAGAGGTCGATTCAACCTATGACTCGACCGAACGTAAATCCTCGTTACAATGTACTTACAGAAATTTAACATCTTAGTGTGAGTCGTACCACTCTGCGGGGGTGCCCTCTCCATCTTTCACGTCGTGTATTCTTGTCCCTAGTTCTCCTTTGCAGTCAGTGGGAGACGTACCGTTTGGAGGCGAGTCCTTCCTCCGTCCCTGCACGAGAGCGAGAGCGAGAGGGAGATTTTCCGTGTCTCAACTTTACCGTATTTGATTTCATGTCATTCGGTGACATGGATTTATAAATACCGACACTAACAAAACACCCCTCTCTCTTAAGTGTGTATAGACAGGCACGTGGACTACACCTTTCTAGTAAGGGTGTAGGGTGCCGGGGGACCGTCACTCAACTCTTGGGTTGGATTAGATTCTGTTGACTAAAACAGACATCCGATTCCGTGCATCGTCGTCATCTATTCATCCACGTCAAACCTTCGTGGACCTACTGAGACTTCTACGGAGAACAGGTGAATAGGACACTCGTTTACAGGATTGTAGACCCACGATGACCACAGAGGAATCGGTACTCGGTGTAAGTGTTTCTCCAACGATCTGACCATCGATTTGTGTAACGGAGACATTAACCGTGGGAAAAAGATCCAGGCACCCATTTTAGAATTCCTGTTGACGCAAGAAAGTACCTGGAAACTTTACCTAACTTTAGGCCGGTGAACCGGCGTGGGAAATTTGAGACAAAACCGAAGACGAGCTACCACTTCAGTCCTCGTCTCCCGTCGGAGTGGTAGTGTCAACCGGTAAAAGGAAAGTCGTCTTTCGTAACGTCACTAAAAGTAACAATGTTGGAGCTGAAACCTAGGTTACGACCGATTTCACACAAACAAAGACTCGTTTGTCTTACGTAAAATACTGATGTTAACAACCAATCAGCGAGTCAGTGCAGGCTGAGAAACGTTGGGGTACCTGACATCGGACGGTCCGAGGAGTCATGTACCCTAAAAGGTCCGTTCTTATGATCTCACCCGACGGCAAAGGAAGAGGTCCCCCGGAAGGACTGAGTCCCTAGCTTGGACACGGCGGACGTAGCGTCCGTCTCAGAAATGTGACTCGGCCTTTAAGTCCTAGTCTACACCAGGGTTCTTGTACCTAGTAGTTTAAGGTTGACATAGTGTTCACAGACCTTACTGTAACTCTAATTAAGGGTCGAGGGACGTAGAGACGGGGTGGGATGAAGACTGGAACCGACACCAGGTCAACTGTGGGTCTGGTCCCTCCACAAGTCTCCGACAGCCATTCATGTAGTGATACACAATGTTGCTGTTGTTATTATTAGTCTCTAGTCTGTCTTGATGAAAAATTCTACACGAAAAATAGGTTCGAATTACAAAAAGGACTTGTACGACAACTAGGTAAGGACCCCTGCGGTCTTGAGAAGTCCGAACATACAGATTGTTCCGATTTTGGGTACCCATATTAGGTTATTCTTTCTGGACACCTGGGTCGAGTACTGAGACTGATCGGTCTTTAACCTTTTGTTCCCCTCTTTCCCTGTAAACAGGAGGGAGACCACTGTAAACTCTTAACCCAGTAGTGCACCCCCGGAGTCGATTTCTTATCAGGTTTCATGGTCCTCTACGACACCTCCCGTCGGGTGCGACGACCTGTCTCCAGACCTGTCCGTCGTGCTTCCTTCCCGACCACTTGACTCTAGTTAGACTTGCCCGTAGACACTGGTGGAGGGTTTGGGGTGTACCCGTGACTTTAGGACACGGTAACCTCTACTTCCTCTCCTCGTTTACAGACAAGTCTTCCCTTTTTTTTTAAATTTTTAGTTACCGATGTCCGTTCTCTTAGATAAAACATCTGATTCCAGTGGGACTTTAAGATCTCCGAATTTATGGTGTATGGGTGAATTCCAGACCGTATACTTGAAGAGTAAAGCACAATTAATTTCTAGAGTCACATTGAAACCCCATTCTTATAAAAAGGTCGCAAAAGTCTGCGTAAGGGTTCTTACTGTCTCTTCCCCTTGAGAGAACTCTTGGTAAGTTATTTTGGTTAATAGACCTCTTCAAGTACTTTTTTATAGGTACTTTTCCTGCACGTAGACGTCGTTTTCTATCTCCACCTGTCCCTCCTCTGGGTCGGGAAAGTCGGTCGTCGACCCTCGTCGGCCTCAGGTGGTTCTACGGATTAGTGACTATATCTAACCCTTCACCCTTCACCCCAACTTCACCCTTCTGACTTCACCCTTCACTCCCACTGACACACCGAGGTTTCATGTCATTATCTGATGAATTACTTTTACTTTCGTTATTTTTAATGTATTGATATTATTCCTTTTTCCCCGAAGGGATCACCGAGTTACCATTTCTTAGGTGGACGTTACGTCCTCGATGTCCAAGCTGGGGGCCTAGTCCTTCTAGGGTACCTCCTCCCGTACCGTAGGCGTGGTCGGAGGAACGGCCCCTTTACGGTGCCTGTCTCCTCGGACCGTCCAACGTCAGGTACCCTAACGTTTCTCGACGTGTTCTGGATCGCTGATTTGTTGTTGTCGTTGTTTAGGACTTTCTATTTTCTTACTTCTTCTACCTTCCTCGGAAACTCCAGTCGTAAGTGGTATAGGGAATGAGGAAGCGACCGAGGGAGGTGGGGGTTGGGAATGAGGTATGGAAGAGACGGTGGGGGTCGGGGGGTTCGGACTCCGGATCTATCAATTCGTTTCCAGGACTCAAAGAGGTCGACATCCGACGTTAAGTTTGGGGTGGTAGATACGAGGGTCCGTACCGAGAGAGGTGAGGTAGTGTAAACGGAAATCCCCGTTCAGAAATCTACTGTTTACGACATGTTTTTAAAACGGTGTTCTGAAGAAATTTCAATAGACAGGACTCATAACCATCGTACTAAACCGTGAAGTTTTTTAAAGGAATAGTACTTGTCTAGGTGCCAGTTTTTGTCCTAGATAAATGTCTTTTGCTTCTGGTGAACGTAGGTTTGGGACAGGTTGCGTTTGCAAATTTAATCCTCTATCTCATGGAACTATAAAGAGGAGATGGTCCCCAAAGGTTGTATCGAACAATTCTTAGAATTTGAGGACCTGGGGTTCGGTCAGGACTACTTAGTCTTAGAAGTCCTTGCCCCGGGTCCTCATATATAAGGTCCTACCAGAGACCGATTTAGTCTACGTCAGACTACGAGCAAGTTACTGGTGATAAACACAGATATAGTATCTTTTGTGGTCTCACTCTGATAACGCAATGTCCTCCGTACGGGGTGACCGGGTTGGTACGGCCGTTCTTATTACACAACACTACTGGTAGTCCTACCTCTTTTCGTACTAAAGTAGGGGGGTTTACCGGTCAAAGTAAAAACTGACACATGGGACGAGTCTTTACACTATGTAGAAATGTTATAGGAAATACGTAGGTGAAAGAGAGGGTCTTGTCGTCTCCTTAAGTCACGGTTCTATCGTAAACTAGGATTTAGTGTTTGGAACTAAAGTCTTCGTATAGGAGTGTAGAGAGGAGTACGAGTGTCTCTGGTTTCGGGAGCCCGAATAACTCCACCCTCTTCTTTACGGTTTAAAATAAAATGTAGAACGAATAGGACAGAGAGGAGAGGAGTTTTATTTTTAACTAGAGATCCCTTGTGTCCATAACCGAATTGAGCAAGATTTAATGAAATTAGAGGTCACTGAGAGACAGTGAGTAAAATGTCCTTCGTTCATTCCATGGATAATAGGACAAGAGAGAAGGGTCTTTTCTTGTAAGATTACCCTTGAGTGACAAGACAAACCGGCCGTGGGAGTTGTCGGTCCGGAGCCTCGGGGACGTCCCTTGAAATACTCCTGACTTCGAAAGGAAGAGGCGAAGAGGATGTCTTTGTTCCCTTCTATACCCCGAGAGTGGTAGTCGGTGCACGACTGGAGAGCTCGTCTCCTGGGACCACAACCCTCAGTCCGTCTGGACGCAAGTCTAGGACCTTGATGGTCACCCAGTGGACCTCCTCAGATGAAGAGCCAATTGTAAAACACTTTACCTTTTGTACCCCAACACCCGACGTATACCTCTCTACTACCAAAAGTTTTCCCATTTCGAGACATGCTTTTCCGATACCATTTAATCCCATTGATCTATTTTGTGTCGACCGGTCAATAACCTTAAAGTTTATTCGTTTATTTAAAAGTAAGATTCAAACAGAGTACGTTATGAACCCTGTATGAAGTGAACTTTTAATAAGGAACAGAACCTTTAAGTTTAAATTGACCCGAAGAATATAAAAACAAACGATTTAAACCGTCGGGATTAAAAAAACAAACCGGGGTGGTACGTCAAATCTTCTCGAATTAAGGGACTGGTCCCTATTTTGGGTATGAGGAACGTCATCTGCGTGTCTCAGGATTGGTGACATGGTGGTCCCTTAAGAGATTAACTTGTAAAACAAGTGTGATAAATTAGTCTAGGATTCTGTCTTCTCTCTTACAAGACTGACAAAAAAAAAATCGTCGGAATAGTTCTATACTACTATAGAATATTAAGTGAGTTAAGTCAACAAAACTCATATCTTGACACATTGGTAATAGTGTCAAATTCAAATCTTGTAAAAGTAGTCGGGTCTTCTTTGAGGTGTGGGTGAAGTCAGTGAGATATTGGGTGGGGACTGGAGGGGGGCGGGGGTCGGGATGTGGCCGGACGAAGTACAGAGGTACCTAAACGGGTAGGACCTATAAAGTACAGCTACCTTAGTATGTTGTGCACCAGAAAACACTACCGAAGAAAGTGGCTTGTAGGACAAAAGTTCCAAGTAGGCACAATGTCATATGTAGTCGTAAAGTAAGGGAAATTAACGGTTTAGTCTAAGGTAACAAACCTACTTGGTTTAAGACAAATAGGGAAATAGTCGACTACTTATATACGTGGTAGAGATGAAAAACAGATAATCTTTATCACAACGATACTTGCAAACACAAGCAAAAGTACTTCTACATACAAAATTAAAAAAAACTTATATTTGGATTCTCACTTTAATTTCCCAGTTCTACATTGGGACAACAATGACAACAATTACAATCCAACTCAGACTGAGACACTCGTACACTTGGCGTCGTGCGGTCCGAAGGAACAGGAAGCGACAGAGGGTCTCAAACGAGTTTGAGTACAGGTAGCTCAACCACTACGGTAGGTCGGTAGAGCAGGAGACAACGGGAGAAGAAGAGGAAGGGGTCCCAGTCCCAGAAAAGGTTGCTCAGTCGACAAACGTAGTCCACCGGTTTTCATGACCTCGAAGTCGAAGTCGTACTCGTACATTTGAACTGTAAATTGAAAAATTCCTTGACAGTTCGATGAGAGGTTTCACCGATGTGGTCTTTGCAGACTCCCGACGTTAGAGAGGAGTAGGGGTAGAATCGTCACACACAGAGATCCCGACATTGGTAGATCCCTCATGTTTCACCATAAAATAACAGTAAAACTAGACATAAAGAAATCACTGATTACTAAAAATCATGGAAGGGTACACAAAGAACCGATAAATACATAGAAGAAACCTCTTTACAGATAACTCTAGGGAACGGGTAAATTTTTTTTACCCAATAGATAGAAAAATGATAACTAACATTCTCGAAAAGTATATAAGACCTATGTTCAGGGAAGAGTCTCTATACTAAACGTTTGCAGAAAGGGGTAAGATACTCGACGGAAAAGTGAAGAACGACCGAAGTAAAAGTCGTGTTTGCCAAAATTAAAGGTATCCGGTCAAACAAATAAAAAGGGAAAACAACGAACACGAAATAGATTCTTCAGTACGGATAGACTTTTAGTGATTCTACATGAAAAAACAAAGACGACGACTGTCCAAAAATTCTGGAAAACGAATGGGTCCTAAATCTTTAGAAAAACAAGAATTTACGTCCAAATAGTCCGAGATTTTAAACTCGGAAAAGAAGACCGGGGGTGATTGAATGAGATTGGGTAAAATTAATAAAGACGATACTTACTCTAATCGCCCGTCTTACTTCACCCCTTTCCCTCCTTACACAATAAATATTTATTTTTACCTACGACTTTATATTTCCGGAAAGATTGAATGGTTGGGAGTTTGACGTCACACTAAAGGTTTATCTTTAATTAATATTTTCACTACGATTGTAAAAGTTGAAGATAAGAAGAACATATGTGAGGGGGGAGGGGGCCTTAACCAACCTGACACGAAACTGTCTCTCTCACCTCACTCGTGACCTAGGGGTCCCATTCCAACCACGTTCCTCAAACACCGGTTTTATTATTCTCTACTACCTTGACCTCTCTGACTAGTTCTGTCGTCGACCCTCTCAACTACAGATTCGTGGTTATTTTCTTTACGATAAATTGTGTGACTTCCGTTTCCCTGACTTTCTTCGTTTCAGTCTCTCTCAGTCTCAGTGTTTCGGTTCTCGACACCTCTCAACTTCCTACGACTCTTTTCTCCTCGCCAACAGACCCCGTTCCAGGTCTTTTGAGGTCTTATACTCCGGAGGACCCTACACCGAGAAGTCTTTACACTCCTTTTCCCCCCTGGAATTTTGTCGTCCTTACCCCACTCGTCTTATCCACTACCTATCTGTCGAAAACTTTCGTTTTCAAGAAAGTCAATTCAATGAAACAGAAGGTTTGTCAGAGTACTTTCTTAGTCGTAGCAGTACGGGAAAAATGTCTGCAGTCGAGAGGTAGGTACTCTTTACATACCTAAACCTGACAGGAGGACACAAACAAAGTAACTATCTCAATCCATTCAAGTTACACGTCCCTAGAGGGAAGGGACGGATAGTGGGTAGGACGTTTTTGTTTTGTTTTTGTTTTTGGGACTCGATTTATATTGGACGTCGTTCTTGTATTCTTCCGTGGTGAGACTCGTGTTCGGGTCGTGGTCGAGACGTTGACTGCATGACACGGGACCCGACGGTAGCCCCCCTCCTTACTTTGCATGCTAGTATAAGTAAATCTCTGGAGTTGTCTCCGATTTCACTGGGGTGGACACGTCGGGAAAAAATCATTGTTCTTTCTTTTGATTGTGTCTCGGAAAGGGCTCGTTACATAGACGATGGTCAAGTCAAACCAAGTCAAGTCAAGTCAGCGAGTCAGCACAGGCTGAGAAACGGTGGGGTACCTCACGTCGTGCGGTCCGGAGGGACAGGTAGTGGTTGAGGACCTCAAATGAGTTTGAGTGCAGGCAGCTCCGTCACTACGGTAGGTCGGTAGAGTAGGAGACAGCAGGGGAGAAGGAGGGCGGGGCTTAGGGAGAGTCGTAGTCTCAGAAAAGGTTACTCAGTTGAGAAGCGCACTCCACCGGTTTCATGACCTCAAAGTCGAAGTTGTAGTCAGGAAGGTTTCTTTAGGGTCCCGACTAGAGGAAGTCTTACCTGACCAAGCTAGAGGAACGTCAGGTTCCCTGAGAGTTCTCAGAAGAGGTTGTGGTGTCAAGTTTTCGTAGTTAAGAAATCGCGAGTCGAAAGAAGTATCAGGTTGAGTGTAGGTATGTACTGGTGTCCTTTTTGGTATCGGAACTGATCTACCTGGAAGTAACCGTTTCATTACAGAGACGAAAAGTTATACGATAGATCCAACCAGTATTGAAAAGAAGGTTCCTCATTCGCAGAAAATTAAAGTACCGACGTCAGTGGTAGACGTCACTAAAACCTCGGGGGTTTTATTTCAGAGTGTGACAAAAGTGACAAAAGGGTAGATAAAGGATGGTTAATTCTCGAACGTTTACACCGAGGTGTTATCTTCTGGTGGTTTGTGTATTCCTTAATTCAGGGTACTAAATTTTACTCCCAACTACAAGTCCCCAACCATTTAACTTCCCCGTAAAACGAAATAGAGAGTTGTAGGTAAAAATAAATATTTAGTGTGTATGAAGGGAAGGGGTGAGGTAAGGTGGGGTGTAAAAGGAAATATCGTCTTTAATTTTGTTCAATCCCATACAGTCGCCCCTGGTCTTCTTTCCTTGTGGTCTTTATTTGAATCTATCGTTTATTGAGTTTTTAACCTTAATAATCTATCTATATTATACTTTATTGATAAACAATTAACAAATTCTTTTAATTTTAATCTTAGTATTTTTATTTGCACGTTATTTTCTAGTAGTTTTGTTGGTTCCACCAGACTCTATATTGGGTTATGTTGAAAATCCTTATTTTAACAACTTTAGTCTTTGTGTTGTCTACAATTTGTTATCTACTCTGTGTTGTCTTCTCTCTAGTCACTTGACCCTCTGTCGTGACCACACAGTGTTCTTCGTCCTGTAAGTTTCGTACTTTCTCTCCGATTCTAGACATTTCCGATATCAATTTTTAAGATTTAGGTTGAATTAGTTTTAGGGTCCCCCCTTTTTTTTTCTTACGTCTTTTACCTTTCCCCTTATAAAAAATTTCTTTTACCGACTCTTTAAAGGGTTTGACTACTTTCTATACGTAGGTATTTCTTTCACAGTTGGGTTTTTCTTGTCTTTTCTTATATCTATCTAGATTTATATAATATAACTTTGACGCGTTGTAGTTTCTGTTTCCTTGTTACAATTTTTATCGATCTCTCTTTTCTATCCGGTGGACGTTTCTTTGTTTGTCTATCGTCTGAAACGTTGACGCTGCTTCCTTTGGTCTTCTGGTTTACCTTGTTGTCGTAAAGTCCCGTCTCTCTTTTATCGACAATTGGATTTTAAACAAGGGTTGTTTTGACGAAAAGTTATTGTATCAAACTTGATTCTTAGTCCAGGTATATTAAAATATTCGTCTTTATTTTAAAATTTTTCTCCGAACGATGGTTGTTTAGATTTCCTCGCAGAAGTGAGTCTTTGTGGAATTTCCGGAAATAATCCCTTATTCACCTTCCATTGTTTTCCGTGCTGATACGACGTTCTTCCCTACCACTTGTCATTTTACCTTTTTGTGTGTCCATTTGGATTTGTTTGAAGACAATATTGATTTATAGCCTGTTTTTATGGTTTTTTGGTGTTTCACACAGGCTTCACCGACTCCCCTCTTCGTATGTACCCAATTTAAAAAAAGATTTAGAAACATAAAAAGTAATTTCTAAAACGATTTTTACCCACCTGTAAAGTTTTAATCCTAACAGGACCCTTTTGTAGACAATCGGGTTATTGACAATAATCGTCGGGGAAAGGGAGAGTTTTCACAGGACCAAACTTGTTATGTGACAGTAGGACAGACACTGGGTACAGAGTGGGGACACATGTGTGGGATCTCTTTGAGAACATGTAGACGGGACCCTCTACACATGTCTTTACAAGAGACTCTTCCTGTGACGGATTACCCTGGAACATTTGATAAGTCGGAAGAAAGGTGTTTTCCTTTCGAACGAAAGACGGGTCGTTGTTGTGAGAGGTCGGGACTCGGGGACCAGTTCAATGGTTCGGAGAGACGTGGAGCCGGAGGAGTGTGTCTTGTACGCCTTTTATTGATGTAGGTGTTGTGTTCCGACACCCTCTGGGTAGTTGTAATTGTCCTTGAATTATAAACGATTTGTGAGAGATATCGGAACACCAGACGATTCCCGAAATATTAGTCTCGAGTAAAAAAAATAAAATAAAATATAAACTGATATTAACTAATTGTTACAACGTAATCAAAGTCCACATGTCGTTTCACTAAGTCAATACATATGTGTACGTGGATAATAAAAACTTTAAGAAAAGGGTAAATCCAATAATATCTTATAACTCGGTTCAAGGGACGCGATTCGTCATCCAAGAACAACCAATGGAGAAAATCTTTATCGTCACACATGTACAGTTAGGGTCTAAGGGCAAGACAGGGAGGGGAAGACTATCAGTATTTAAGTAAGAGATTCAGACACTCAGAGTAAAGAGAAAGTATTTATTTCAAGTAAGTGTAGTAAAAAAAATCTAAGGTACATAAGTAAACATAAACGAGTCAGTACAGGTTGAGAAAACACTGGGGTACCTGTCATCGGGGTGGGTCCGAGGAGACAGGTACCCTAAAAGGTCCGTTCTTATGACCTTATCCAACGGTAAAGGAAGAAGTCCCTAAGAAGGACTGGGTCCCTAGCTTGGTTACAGAGGTGTAGACGACGTAACTTCCGTCTAAGAAATGGTGACTCGGTGGTCCCTTCGACTATAAACAAAAGGAAACAGAATATAGTGAATCATACTTGTAGAGGGTCCATCGCGATCACCATTTCTTGGGAGAACGACTAAGTCCTCTGCACTCTCTTCACCTAAACTAGGGACCCAGCCCTTCTACGGGACCTCCTCCTTTGTCGTTGGGTGACGTCATAAGAACGGACCTCTTAGGGTACCTGTCTCCTCGGACTACCTGACGGTAGACATCCCGATCTTTCTCAGTCTGTACTGACTTCCTTACATCGGGTACCAGTAGAGGTCCTGACAGATACTCTCTCGAGTAAATTAGGAGTGTCACTGGAAATTCCACCCATAATAGCAATAAGAGTAAAATGTCCATTCTGTGGACCCGGAATCTTTGTCATTTGTTGAGTATGTCCCAATCCGTTGATCATTGTTAGTTTGTAGTCGTCGAGTCGAGATCGGGTCCCGAAGAGGGGTGGCGCCGGGGGACAGCGACTGAGGGCGGGCCAGGTCGTACTTACGAGGACGTCTCACTCCCGCTGGCACCGAAAAAGTAGTGAGAATAGTGTAGTTGTCCCTGTGGTCTCCTACTTCTCACACGTCCGGGAGGCACTTTCCTCCGGTTTCTGACGTGCCCCACCAGGGGCCGGTGACACCGGGGACTGTCTAAGGGGAGACTACGACAGTCCGACTTTGTGGTCGTAGGGGAGACTGGTCAACGGTCACCGGTAGGTGCGAGGTCGACACCTACCTCTTTGGCGGTTCCAAGTGTCTGGGACCGTGTGACAGGAAGTGTCTTTGTGTGAGGTCAACCTTCTCTCTCTACCCTCTGAAAGAGGACCAAACACAAAGAGACCTAGACTAAATGGCTAGTTCCAGTCCGTCTCTTTGTTTGTTCTCTCCGTCACTCTCAGACCCTGTTTTATGAGTGAAGAAAGAACCGGTTTCGTCATCTCTTTTGCGTAGAGGACCCTATAGCTCCAAATCTGAGTGGAACTGGGACTGGACGGGAATAAGGAAAAACCAACGAAAATAAAGATTGGAAGATGTCAGGTTCACTACTCTCTTCTTTACCCGGTAGGAAGACTGTCTACTCCTTTGTCTCCAAAGGGGGCTCTTTTCCCCCGGCAATTCCTTCTCTCTACTCCTCCTCCGGCCCTTCCGCCCGTCCTCTACCGAGTGAGGTGACCCGTTCCCAAGCACCCTTCCCCTCTCCACTCTTGTGACACAGTCTCACCCTATACCCCTGTCCCTTCTTCTCCGTAGGCGGGAGGGACACAAGGTAGACAGGGAGTGTAAAGGGAGGAAAGTAGACAGGAAGGGAGGACGTACGTTTATACATAATTTCCGGATGTCTCCGACTAGTTCCGGGACCTTACGAAACGATTTGGTCATCGAATAAGACGTGAGAACTCCTTGGATTCTTAGAAAGGATCTTCTAAGTGTCCTCAGACACTCGTGGGGGGTGGTTTGTGTCCACCGTAACTAGAATCTACGGTTCGGAGGAATCCATGACTACTCCGTAGGTCCGGAACGGCATCCAGGGAGGGGTTCTGAACTTTCGGTAGTTCTGAGTTCTGTACGTCGGTACGGGTCCACCCGGTGTCAGGGCCACGGTCTTAGTCGGAGCGACGAGAGTCCGGGACTGCGAAAGAGGTAGAAGGTCGAACCCACCTAAACCTCAGGGGTGGACGCAAGACGAGGAAAAGTCCGAACCGATGTAAAAAGAGTTATGTTTCGATAAAGGGTCTTCGATTTCCTTTTACCATAGAGTACAAACGACGGTGCGACGAACCGAAACACTAGAATTTTCCGGATTAAACGATATCGATGTTTGTTTGGGTGACGGATTCACCGAAACCAAAGACTTAAGCGGGAGTAAGAGGGTCCGCCCAGGGTGGTGGTCGTGGGTCCTGGGGACCGTGGAGGTACACGAACGGATTAGGAATCCAGAAACCGATTTCCCCGAGACACCCGAACCAGAGGTTGGTAAACCACACCGGAGGGGACGAAACGGATCGACCACGGGGTATTGTGGGGTTTCGATCATACACTGAGGGGTCGACCTGGATTGAGTCAGGAGACCCACACGATACACGGGTGTGCACGGTTCACACCTAAACCTCGGGTGACGACTCGTTTGACCTGTACCTGAGACGGGGGTATGGGGACACGAAAGGTGGGCCCCACCCCCCTTCCCGGTGTCAGGAGTTTAGAACTGTGTTTGAGAGTGGAGGTAGACATTGTATAGTATTTAGTATCTCCTTTCCGTGTCCCAGTACCGTCATCCACTGTCTCCCTGGACTACCCCAATTCCTCCCGGAGAAGAGACTAGAACCTTGACCCTCTCTTCCTGTCAACTTCTCCACTCACGAGGACCCCCCAGATCAACGTCCTTCCTACAAGGTGCTCTTCCTCGCCGTACATGTTTCCGGGACTCCGGTCTCACCTGTACACACGCTCTCCGTCGGACGGGGTCCTCGAGATCATCTCTGTACCGACCCCTCCCCCGTACCGGTAAGGTGTCTCTCGTGTGTGGACAGAGTCGGTGGACGAGTACCCTGTGGGAGACGGGTCGTCGAGACACGTAGTGAAGGAAAGAGGGGAGTGGGTTGGGTATTCGGTGGAGGAGCCCTTCGAAGGATAAGGAAGTAAACGTTTATAAGAGAGGGGTACGACTCAGGGAGGATAACTCTCCATGAGACTGGACGGGTGTTTGGACGTGACCCGACGGTGAGGGGTGGACTGGGGCACCGGTCCTCTACGGTCCTGGTCCCTGGGTCACGGACTGGGGTCATCCTTTCCGACTATGCATTGTCGACACTCGTTCCGCTAAACACGTCCAAACTCCTGTATCCGTTCCCCGAGACCCAGATGAATCCTCTGTCGTTTACGAGGAACTCGAGGACACTATGAGGTCCGTGACAAGATCCCTGGTCCCTACGTCGTTGGTTGACTTGTTTACACCAGGGACGGAAGTGCCCGGACCTCGAGTTTGTCCCTGTCTTTATGTACACACAGGACCGTCCACCACCGCTCTGTCTTTCTCCTTTTACTTCGGCCAACCTCTTTATCCCTCACATCTCCTTACACACACAATGGACTCAGAATTCCGTCGTCTGTAGACTACCTGCACTTCTCTACTCGGGACTCTTGTAGACCTCCTCCTCCTCAGGTCCGTCTCCCTCGTCGTCCACGTTTCCGGGACTCCGTCCTGGTACGGTGAGCATTGACTCCCCGACGTTCCCCGGTCATGGAGACGTCTCTTCACTTCTCCCCCGCCCCCGTCCCTGCTCCGACCTCCCCGCCACCCCCCACGAAGTACTACCGTGGAACGATCACTAATTTAACAGAGGTGTTGACTCGTTGCGAGTCGACCCCAGTCACGGTAACTTTCTTCACAGACAATGAATGTCAGGGTTCTCCTTCCCTAGTTGTTCGTTTCTTTGGTTTCGTGTCTCTCAAGTCTTTACATGGACTCCTATGGGTCGATTACGCTACTTCTCAGTCCTCAGTCTACGTGGTAACACGTGGGCACTCACGAGTCGGTCCAGAGTCCCTTTTCTTCGGCACTAAGAATCGTTGACGGCCAACGAGATCACATTTATGACGGTGGTGTCGGCTAAAGTTCGGTGGTGCCTTTCACTTCGACCCTGCTCTACTTGTTATTGTGTTAATGTCTTATAAGGGTGGTCCGTCTACCTCGTCTGTATTTATTGGAGGTCCCGTACCTAGTCCCCAACCGTCTGATATCGGGTCCGACACCCTATTTAGATACGATGGTCGAAACATTTATTTCAAAATGACTTTGCGTCGGTGCGGACAGGTCAAACACAGACTCGGACGAAAGTGGGATCATGTCGTCTCGACTCATCGACGTTGTTGTTAGTATATGTAACGTCTCGAGCTTTATAAATGGTAGACCCGAAAATCTCCTCTTTTCTCAGTGACTGGAAACTGTGTCTACTATTTTATAACATTTTATTACTCCGTTAGAACTCAAAACTCACAAATAATGGAGACAAAAAAAATATGTCAAATAAAGTAATACAAAGTAAGCAGTGAATTAAAAATTATTACTTTCCACCGAGTCTACCATTTCTTACACAGACGTCACACCCTCTGGACCCAAGCTAGGGACCCAGTCCTTCTAGGGGACCTCTTCCTTTACCGTTGGGTGACGTCACAAGAATGGACCTCTAAGGACACCTGTCTCCTCGGACTATCCGATGTACAGGTACCCCAGCGTTTCTCAGACTGTACTAACTCGTTGATTGTGGAAGTGAAAAATTACTTTCTCCCTCCCTCCGTCCCTCCCTCCCTCTCCACCTACCTCCTTCCTTCCTGGGTTCCTGACCTCTCTAACCTCTCCGAAAAACCGAGGGTACAACCCTTTTGCGACGTCCAAATGCGCTCCGGGGTTTAAGTCAGTCTCGTCTCCGAGGAAGTCTTTTTGGGTCGCCTGTCCTTCTTTCCTCCCGCCGGTCGGAGGAATTCACCAACGTCCTTCTTACCCTCAGTAGTCCAGACTCGCCCTCTGAATTCTCCCCGGGAAGAGCGGTGTTAGTCCGAATTAAGTGTGCTCGTCGTGGCTCTGGCGGTGCGGTGTTTTCCCGGTGCAGGTGAAGTCGTCGCCCGGGCACCCAGGGTAATAGTTATCTCTACCTACAGATTAATTATCTACAACAAAACGGGGCCGCGACTTACATCTTTTCAGATTGAGTCACGGAAGTTTTCGCCTCCTACACCTCCGCCGGCCGCAGAACACACTCCGTGAAATATTCAACAGAACATCCTAGGAAGCGTGGATTACCCCTTAGTAGACCTCACAGTTGGTGCACCCAGAGTCTCCTCCGCTGGACCTGCACAGAGGTCCTTCTCTACGACGTCCCTATTCCTACGGGTGTGAGCTCCCCGATGAGTGTGTGTGTGTGTCCGACGTACAATTATGGCCCGGGTAGGAAAGGGGGTCCGTATCGTCGAGGACCTCTGAGACCGGGAAGACAGGAAACTGTTGACGTGGGTTGTGTCAAGTTCTGTGTTTTCCGGACTTAGAGTCGGTGTGTCGTGGTCCTCTACCCCCGCCCCACCAACGACCCTCCGGTGTCAGTGGGGAAACGAGGGTCTAACAAGCTACACCGAAAGAGTCAGACCGGGTCGACTCGTCGGGGTTGTCTGTCTGTGTGTCTCTCTTGAGATCGAAAGAAAAGAACGGTCCTGTGGGGGCTGTGGGAGCGGGAGAGGACAAGCCCTGTTCCGGTGAGAGACCGGAGTTCTAGATGGGGCTTGGTGAGGAACCTACCCTAGGGGTTCCGACGAACACGGGTCTTCTTTTTACGTTCGACGAGACGGAAGCTCTCCGTGGGAGCCGGGTGGTCTTGGTGAGCCCTTGTAGGACGGTCGGGGAGGGCGAATGGGGGTCGGTGAGACCTCTGTGTACGGTTCCCGGGGTCGAGGGTCGGGACCCGGACGGCCCGAGTAGGAGTGTCGGCGTGTGTTTACGAAGAAGTGGTGTGTATTTCTCTTCCCCTGGTCGGGTCCGAATGGGTCAACCTGTCCCAATTTGGGCCGGGGCTTAGACCAGACAGAAGACCCGGAGAGCCTACTTTGTGTTGACGGTCCTCCTTTGAAGGGGAAGGGAGGTGGAAGGATTGTTGGTGATTACTGGGTTCAATAGTCGTGTTTGAAAGTTTTTGTTATCTCCCCCGTGTCATTCGCAAGGAGACGTCCCCTCTCCCCCTCTCTTTGAAATATGTATCATTAAAAACTATACCTTACTCCCTACATCCACTACTCGTCTCCGGTCTCGCACCGAGCAAATTAAATTCGGTACCGTTGTGTCCCGTCGAAGGTGACGTCGGTATTATTTAATGTATGTTCACGGTGGCTTGTTATTGTTTTTTGACACCCGGTAGATAAAGTCAGGATAAATGTTCTTTAGTTATAGTTATGAATTACGTTATGACCACTTTTTACTCGTCTCTATGTCTTTCGTATTATTTGGTCCTTACCCCTCGAACGTCCCAAAGTGAAACCTTCTTTTTTGATTGACAGATATAAAAGTACAACTCCCTATAAAGTGACTTTGGTACACGACCTCCATACTCCCAAAAGGTCTAGATTCAAATTTTAACGGAGAAATAATTTAATTCTTTCAAGAAATTTGACACCTAATAACCGACCCATTTTCAGTATGTATACCTTCCTCCATAAAGGAGCAAGAGTTTACGTGACCCGTAGTAAGTAGTTTAAAAGAAAAAATTTTATCGGAATGAAAATAATATCCCGAAGGGTCCACCGAGTTACCATTTCTTAGACGGACGGTTGCATCCTCTGAGGCCAAGCTAGGGACCCTTCCCTTCTAAGGGACCTCTTCCTTTACCGTTGGGTGAGGTCATGGGAACGGACCTCTTAGGGTACCTGTCTCCTCGGACGGTCCGACGTCAGGTATCCCAGCGTTTTCTCAGCCTGTGTTGACTCGCTGATTTACTGTTGAAAATAATAATACCCCTATTATTTTCACAAATACGAAATTGTCAGATGGAAACACAACGTTCGTCTATTATTGAGTAAAGACGGCCCCAGGTCGGAGCTACCTAGGTCCCTTAAACTTCCCACCTGCCACAACCGCTCCTTTTGAATAAGTAATTACATTCTAATCTAATTCTTTGTTATCACATCATCCTTTTAATTCACCTCCTTCTCCCGACTTATTGAACCTAATGTGTCTTCTGGTTATTTTAAGGTCTGTTCCTTAAACGTGGTAGATGCAACTCGGTGGTCACAAGCGAACTTATAGATTCCCACGGAGCGGAATCCGAGGGAAAACGCACCCAGAATTGTCGGTCCCGTTCATTCATCTGAACCACTCGGAGGTGCGGGGTCTACCCTTAAGTCGGACTTTAATTTCATTTCTCCTTTTCCTCCCTCTCTCTCTTTTTCTCTCTCTCTCTGTTCCCCCTTTGGTCAGGTCGCTGACCGAGGCCGGGGATAACAGATCTTTCCGGAAAATATGGAAAAAAACTAACATGTATCTCTAGTTACCCATTATGTTTTAATACGTCACAATCGTCAGGTTTGAGAATAGTTTTGGTCCGAAAAGAGAGACGTATGGATTAACATATGTGTTCAGAATCCACTAAATGTAGTAGAAGACCTGTTTTTCCCGGTTAATTGTAAAATGTCGGAAAAAAGACTATTCCCAAACAGTTGGTCTTGTGAATAAACACAACTAGAAGGGTTCCAGACCACGGTGAGAGTCTTTCGTGACTTATTTCAATGTAAGAATGTATCGTTCCTATGTTCTCCTCACGTCACTATGTATTGTTTCTCTTTTCATTAATTAAGTTTTCAGATCACAACGATTGTAGTTTTGATGATATATAGGAAAAGGTATAGGGTAAATGTAACTAATTGTAGGAGGGTCCACGGATTTTCTATTTCTTATACCTCCGGACCGTCGTCAGTAACTTAGTTGTCACTTTTGGGAGATGGTTATATTAAAAATTGAGAAATCTTTTCCGAGACATAGAAATTCTACGAAAATTCGAAACACGGAGAGCGTCAACCCCCCAACATTCGTTAAGTGTTCGACATTCTACAGGCCCCCTTGGACAATCCGTTCGATCTCTCAATAGTCTCCCCCCAATTGACTTTGTAGGGAAAGTTTACGTCTTCTGATTTCGGGACTCAACTGAAAAAAGATCTCTTATAGTCTTTTCACCTTTTCGTCTCATGTTTTCGGCCGTCTAAGAATAAAACCCCCCCACCTACGAGTCCTTTAAGGTCCCCCTTTTGGACTCCAGACTAGTCGGAACGGCACTGGAACAGTGCCCACCTTAAGGAGTACGACCGAGGACCGTGTAAAGATGAATAAGAACCGTAGTTTTTGGTCTATTTGAGTCCGTCGGTCCAGTTCCTACCCCGTTCCTTCGGTGGGGTCTCCGGGTCCCAGGTAATCACAGGTACGTGTTGGGTAGGTTCCAGGGGGGTTTTGTCTCTGTTGGGACGAAAGTAAGGAAGTGGACCCCTACACTGTTCGTCTGTGACGGTAGAGTGGAACTTGACAGACACCGGCAAGTCTCCCTCGTCTTAATTCCGGTAGTCTGGAGAACTAGTGGGACCGTCGTCCGAGTCTCCCTTAGGAACCACAGGGTCTCGGTCTGGGAGGTTCGGTTGGGCTCCGCGTGTGTCACCAAATAGCTGGGTAGGGGTGGTTCGTCGTACGTTTACGCTTTCGCAAAATAAAGAGGCTTGTGGGGGCTGTGACACCACGGTTTACAAGGAGGAAGGTACACGCCTCATATACGACATTCCCCAATCACCCGTCAAAGATTTTGAAAAGTCCAATAAAGTCAACAATTTTGAAGTCAACTTAGGTCAAATTTTGAGGTAAGAGTATGGGTTGACCGGGGAGGTACCAGTCCGAATGCCGAGGTCCCTGAGCTTCTTCTCGTTCGGGTAGGACAATGAGACAGGAAAGAGAGGAACCTTTTCCGCTTAATTAAAGGCTGACCTTTTAAACTCGGCATTTGTAGATCCCTGCTCCTTAGCCTCTAAGACGGCCTGGTCCTTCTACAGAGTTCAAGGTTTCGGTCCACTCACTCTACCCATTGCAGACAAATTGTATACACTTGGATTAAAAATAAAACTCAGGAGTAAAGGGACTTTGAATGTTCACGTACGTATTAGCGAGTCAGTACAGGATGAGAAACACTGGGGTACCTGACATCCAGTGGTCCGACGAGACAGGTACTCTAAAAGGGTCGTTCTTATGACGTTACCCAACGGTAAAGGAGGAGGTCCCCTATAAGGGCTGGGTCCCTATCTTCCGGTCAGAGGACTCAGAGAACGTAAGGTCCGCCTCAGAGGTGACGACTCGGTGACCCCCTTGGTACGGACTTTTATTAAAAGTTGATCAAGTCCCTGAAGGGACCACCAGGTCATTCCGAGTCGTGAAGGTTGCAGCCCCTGGGTCCAAGCTAGGGACCAGTCTCTTGATTCTAGGGTGCACACCGTGTGGTGTCGGTTTCTTTTTTTGTAAAAAATTTAAGTTGATTAAGTCGCGACCAAATCGGTCGGGACCCCGGGATGAACCCACACCCGACCCCGAATGTACGTCGGTCCAGACCAGGACTGGCGACAGTAGAAGGGTGTTCCGGCGACTATACAGGAGAGAGGACGGCAAAAATCGTTACTGGGTGACGGAAACCAGGTCCCTCCTGGGACGACACGGGAGACGGAGGGTTGAGTAGGGTTGCAGAGAGGGGGCTGGGGAAGACGGGTCGGGAGGATGGTGGTCGTGGGGGAGTCGTGAGTCTCTGTAGACCGGCGAGGGTGTGACAAGACCCCCAGTGAGTTTGAGGGAAACGCACCTGTGGGTCACGGCCCGATAGAGACGAGTGTCGAGGCCGGGTCACTAACCACTTCCCGTCAAGTTCCCTAGGGTGGCCGAGGGGTTTGGAGTAGGGTCCCTACCCTGTACGTCCATAGGAGACAAAAGTCAGGGGTCTAGACCTCTTCCCAGGTGATAGAAGGGGGAGGACACTTCCAGTTTCGGAAGAGGAGGGAGAGTGAAGGAGGAAGTCGAATAGATCGGTGTCCTGTTCCTTGCGACCGAAACCAACGACACGGGAACGACAAGTCAGAGAGTCAGTACAGATTGAGAAACACTGGGGTACCCGACGTCGTGCTGTCCGAAGGGACAGGGTGTGTAGTAAAGGGCCTCAAACGGGTTCAAGGACAGGTAACTTAACCACTACGGTAGGTTGGTAGAGTAGGACACACCGGGGGAAGAGGAGGGTGGAAGTTAGAAAGGGTCGGAGTCCCAGAAAAGGTTACTCAGTCGAGAAGTGTAGTCCACCGGTTTCATGACCTCGAAGTCGAAGTCGTAGTCAGGAAGGTTACTTATAAGTCCCGACTAAAGGAAATCCTACCTGACCACACTAGAGGAACAACAGGTTTCCTGAGAGTTCTCAGAAGAGGTCGTGTGACTACATGCAACAAAGTTTGCTAAGACACGAGTCTGGATCAGACAATCTTCAGTTTTCACAAACTGAAAAAACGAGAAGACAACGGAGTCAATCCCCACCTTCCTTCTATCGTCCTTTACGTTTCTTGATTAAAACACTAATTAGAGTGTTTTATCGTCGGAAGGTGCCGATGTACTACTCAGGACCGAAGGACCCGAATGTGTCCATTGGATAGGTCGCCACGACGGGACGACGGTGGAATCTGTGGGGACGTAGCGGCACACGACCGTGACCGCACCCGTCCTCTCACCCCTCGGGACCCCGACGTTCCGGACCCAAGCTTAGACACGTCGAGGAAGGATGAAGGTACTGGTCTTGTTCGGAGAGGATGGGAATCGTGGGGACCGAGGGATCGTCGTGATAGGAAGAGATCCTGGCGCCGACTTTCTTTTTACTGGATTCGCCCGTAGTTACGCTCTTCGAACGTTTCTCGGTTCTACGTCACAAACGAGGTGTAGGCAAGAGGCGACATCGTAGTGAGTGTGCCCGTCACCGCTCTCCTGACCTGGGGTACCTTCGGTAGGTGACGGAGGCTTTTCCACGGAGGTGGACGAAAGGGTCGTTGAGAGTGAGGTAGGGTCTCATCGGTCCCTGTTTGTCGGGGTCTAAGGAAAGAAGCTCCGACACCGACTCTGATTTACCGTGAATCCTCTAGTACGAGTGTGAAGGTCGAAAGGTCTCTGAAGGACACGTTCACGATTGCGACAACGAAGAGATTCGTATTACGTGCGTGGACTTGTCGGACTGGACACAAGGGACTTGAAGGACCTTCTCCTTGTTTCTGCGGGACCAAGAGCGACAGGAACCTACACGGAAGGTTGTCCAGGGGGCTCTGGAGGACGAGGGTGTCCGAGGAGGGTCGGAGACCCCGAGAGAGGCCCCCTGTCGTCGGCCGGAGCCAGAACAGAAACGTGTCGGGTCTTCTCCTGACGGATCCCTCAGCCGCTCCGAGGAAGCACACGACTCAAGGGGATTGGTCCCGGTGTGTCGGGGGTTTGCCTCAGAGTCGTTGACTCGGTCGAGAACTACCTGAGACGAAGGTCGCGGCAGACGGAGGAAGAGGTCCGTCAGGGTCCATCCCCTTGGCTGGAGCTCCAACAGTGACAGTCCCTGACCGGAGGCTGAAGACAATGAGACACAGTACCCACCTGTCGTCGGGTACCTTCAAGTCCCCCCGCCCCTCCCCTTAGGAGAGAGGGTCTACCTGAGGTCCGTGACGACTCTCCACTCAACATAGACCAAGAAAATAAAGGAAACAATATTTGAGATCCCTTATTTTCCTTAAAAGAAATATGGGCGAGGTGAGTGTCCATTCGGTCCAAATAAATCTCGGGAAAGAGGGAATAATCTCGAAGGGTCTACCGAGTCACCATTTCTTAGACGGACGGTTACGTCCTCTGGGGCCAAGCTAGGGACCTAACCCTTCTAAGGGGACCTCTTCCTTTGCCGATGGGTAAGGTCATGAGAACGGACCCTTTAGGACACCTGTCTCTCGGACCACCCGATAGCCGGTGTCACAACGATTCTCGGCTTGTGCTCGCTCGCGTGAGTGCAAGGAACGAGGGGTTCGTCATTCATCTCCAAAATCCCTAAAATTGTAGACGTTCCTTTCCTCAAATAGTCCTGGAGTTTCCGGTGGGATTTGTCTGGAGTAAATACTTACCCCGTCCCCTCTCTCCCTGAGACCGAAGGCCCCTTCTCTACCCCTCTCCTCCACCCGGATGGATCTGACCCTGTCCTAAATGAACACTCCCAAGCCCCTCTCCCCCTGTAAACCTCGGGTGGAAGGACGTTGTACGACTCCCGACTCGGACCGTCTCCCAACGACCGTCTAGAGGACGTCCCCCCCCACTGGTGGTCGGACCGGAACGACGGTCTAAAGAGACCGGAGTCCCTCGTCTCCTCGTAGTGGTGAATCTTTGGCAGGTTACCTTGACCTGGTCCCCGAATGTACCACCACTAGTCTTACCCGACGAACACGGGACCTTAGATTGTGTTAGGGGTCCTTCTATTCCCACCGGGACTCCACTGCCAACCCTTAAGAACGGTTCTCCTGTTCATCCCCGGTCCACCCTAAACTACGTCTTTGTATTTCTTTACTTTATAGGGAATATACAGTTTATAGTCCCTCACTAAGAGCAGAGTGTTTACAATGTAACAAAATACAAAAATTGGAATTTACAATATCGAAGATAACAAGGGTAAAACGTCTACTCTTTTCATTCCGGGTCCCTTTCACTCATTATCGGGGTTCAAGTGTCTTGATCTCATCTAGTCGTTCGTGTCAGTCTATGTCCAAACAAGCTGACGTCTCTTACACAAGGAGTCCGAAGGACAGAACCCACCCTCTGTTTAGTCGTACTCGGACAGATCGTAGGCCCTAGGCCACGAGGTCGACGGTCGTGGACCTTACTACGACCAAAGTCTCCGTCCCATTGAGCGGGACTCAGTAGGAGATTCCTTGTCTGACTAGGGGCCCTTAGAAGATCTGGACTTCGTCTGCGGGAGTCTCGAGTGTCAGTGTCGGGGCGTGGGCTCTGCACCCGTGTCGTTCCGTCGTAGAGAGGGGAGTGGTTTCAAACCTCCTACTGGGTCTTTGACGTACATTTTTGTGAAAGATTTGGCTTTTAAGACCTACTATAGGAGGAGACCCAAACTGGGGACCCAGTCCTTCTCGGGGACCTCTTCCCTTACCGTTGGGTGAGGTCATAAGAAGGGACCTCTTAGGGTGCCTGTCTCCTTGGACCGCCCGATGTCAGGTACCTGAACGTTTCTCAACCTTTACTGACTCACTGATTGTGAAAGTGTAGACTTTCTTTAGGTGTTGGATTAGAGACTTTTGACAATAGAATATACCGTAAAATTATTTCTTAGAACTTTTTTTTATTTTTTCTTTTGTTTTTTATTTTTTATTTTTTTTCTTAGAACTACACCATATATATATACGTGTGTGTTACCTTATAATGAGTCGGTCTTTCACTTACTTTATTACGGTAAACGTTGTTATACCTGCCTGGATTAGTCTGTTTCCCTTCATTCGGTCTCTTTCAGTTTATAGTATACTATAACGAATATTTACGTTAGATTTTTATACTATATTTACTCGAATAAATGTTTTGTCTTCGTTTGAGCGTCTGTCTTTTTTTGCATACCGACGGTTTCTTTTCCCCTTCTCCCCTTATTTAATGTTCATACCCTAGTTGTATATGTGTGATGACATATATTTTAGCTATTGGTTGTTCCTGGATGTCATATCGTGTCGAAATATATATATATATATTGACTGAGTGAAACGCCATGGGGACTTTGATTGTGTTGTAACATTTAGTTGATATGAAGCTAGAATTTTTTTTTTTTTAGAAAGGTACATACTAATCCAATTCCTAGAACTCTACCCTTAGTAAGATCTAAGGAGGTACAAGGGATTTACACTAGTATGTAGAGGAATTTACTCCCTCCATCCCCTTCTGAGGTGGGTGTCCACATGTCTCCTCTTCCACTACCCTGGTGTCTCCGTCTCTGACCTCCTTACTCCGGGTCGGGCATGGTCTTTGACCTTCTCCAAAATTACCGAGAAAAAAACGTCGGAGTTCTCCCTCGGTCGGGCCGGGTGTGGAGTTTGACTCCGGGTCACTCTGACCGGAGGTCTTGTTCTTCTCTTCTTTGAAGACGACAAAATTCAGTGTCAGACAATATTAAACAATGTCGTTGTCGTTCAATGTCAATGTCGTTTCACACGAGGGGTTCGTTCTTTATGTCTTTTAAGTTCGGTCAGGGGCGTGACTCGTCCCTAACCACACCCTTTGGCTCTCAGGGGGCAGGTGTCCTAGAGTCCGGTAACCTATTGACGGGTGTGAAAGTCAAGTAGAGGGATTCTCAGTTAGAGTTTTGACCCGGACACGAGTGACAGGATAGGATAATCACGTTCAAATTTTATCGTGTTGGGAAGGAGACAGGGTCCCCGAAGGGACCACCGAGTCTGTCATTTCTTAGAAGGACGGTTATGTCCTCTGGGCCCAAGTCAGGGACCCAACCCTTTTAGGGGACCTCCTCCCGTACCGTTGGGTGAGGTCATAAGAACGGACCTCTTAGGGTACCTGTCTCCTCGGACCGTCCGACGTCAGGTGCTCCAGCTTTTCCCAACCTGTACTGACTTCCTGATTGTGTGTGCAGGAGACAGGGGTCCGTGGACCGGGTAGAGGCGAGGCACATGTGTCTCCTAAAGTCGACTTGTGACCAGAGGAGAGAAGGGGACGTCCACCAAACCGGGGTCAGTAAGGAAGTAATAAGTTTGCAGACTGGTAAATGGAACGTAGAGCTCTTGGGGAGACTAAGGGAGAGACGTAGATGGGGAGGTGTGGGGAGACCCCGTGGTAGTCGTCCGAGGGTGTCGGGACGGACGGGGGGGTCCTTGGGGGATGGTAACACGGCCCCTCCGGAGAGACTCTACGTGGTGAGAGCCCTGTGTCCTGTGCGGAGGTCGTTCTGTTCTGTCCTGAGGCGCCGGGTCTCGACAGGAGAGTGGTCGGAGGGAGAGGAAGAGGGTGGAACCGGTGTCTGGTCGGGGAGTGCTGTCGCGAGGTAAAGGAGTCTTGGTGACGTACTGAGAGGTTCCCGACGGTACTATGTCGTAGTGTTGAACCCGCCGACTTCTGTTGTCTCTACTTAAGAAAGTGTCAAGACCTCGGTCTTCCGGTTTTTCGTACCACACCTGTCCTGGTGCGAGGGAGATTTCCGAGATCCGCTGTTACTACAGGAAGGGAGACCCCTGTGCGAGGAGACTAGTGGAAGGGTGGGTGGAAGTAGTAGGGTAGGGGGACGGGGTAGGGCGTCGAGTCTAGTTCGTGAGGGAGGAGGTCCGTCGGAGTGGACTAGAAACTCCAACCACTGTGAGTGGGTACTGAGACCTCAGGGGTAGGAGTGACACCCTGATCGACTAATGGCAGACAAGGGCGTAACCTGACGGCCGAGGTACTACTGTCCTAGTCCGACGAAACGAGTCGTGACGTCAGGATCGTGGATCTTTTTTCGGTCATGAGTCGTGTGACTTATGTTCACTTCATTACTAACTCTGAGACACACGGTCCGGTGTCCCCGTGTTTCTAGGTCCCATTGTCTCCGTCCCCGAGGACCAGAGAGCTGAGTCATCCCTTCCGTTCACCTGTCTGCAGATTTTAGGACCTACTTGGTACGGCTGTTCTGCCCCTCCCCTTTCAGTCGTCCCTACGTTGAGTCTCCAAATTTCCCTTTCTAGTCTCTCTTCCCGTAAGGTCCGTCCCCCTGGTCTGAGGTTTGTCCAAGCCTCCACTCTTTTCAAGTGTACCTACACACTTCCCCGTCTCGGTGAGGAACGGGTCTCCTGGTCGGTCCCGGTTTAATTTCGGTCAACAGGTCCTCTTCCTCTAGGAGCCTCTCGTATCTGGACGGGGATATCGGGTAGTGGAGGTGTGGGTAGGTCTCACTTTCGTCGAGTCTCTACTTCAGCAGACACGGTACCGGTTGCCTGTCTATACCGACCAAGACGCAGAACTACCCTCGGGACACAACACTGGTGTTTCGGCGCCGGAAACAGTCACCCACAAGATATATCCAGCTACGGAGTCCCCTTTAGTTTCGGACCCTGAAAAAAGGGGTCCAGAGACTCTTTCGTGTCGGTCACGGAAAGTCCTTTGCCCTATCTCTTCTACGGGGAAGGGGTCGACCGGTCAGAGGAGGTCACCGGCGTTCGCTGGGCCCCTCCGGGTACCGTTCCGGGCCGGGTCTGTATCGTGGACACTCGTGAGTCTTGGTGGAGCAGAAGGGAGGGTTTCAGGGTTCTCGAGGACCGGACCGAAGGTCTTCGTGCGAGGTTGCTGTGAGACCTCACGAGGCAAAAAGAATGAAGGACTCGCACTGATTACGTTAAACAGGGAAGAGACGGTGGATGTGTCTCAGGAAGGGTGAACGGAGCCACGACGGTCTCACTGGATAACATGTTGTCCTTTAGGTACGACTAGTTACGCCCCGTCCGGTGTATTCCGTCCGTTTAATGTGCTTATACTCAATCCCTATTGATACTAATTAGGAAGCCGGTCCGTACCGGGCCTGAGGGCAGTATGGGACCCCGTCGAGGCTCCACTGCCCCGATTCCTGCCGTGAAGACTACCGGCGTCACGGGTCGGTAAGTAATGGTACTGCAGGGGTAGTGGGTCGGATGACTACTCTAATAACTAGGGTCCTTTATTAGTATACTCTACGTAGTCCCATTCACACCCGGTAACAGAAACATTCGTAAATAACCGTTTCCTCCATTCGAAAAGCAGTAAAATCTTCTCGGAGTGAAAAAACTTAATTAACTACCGTGGAAAAGTTCGATTGGTAGTCATGAAAACAACCTTCTTTTACGTCTTCTCTCTCCTCTTTTGTCCTTCTTTCTGTTTTTGGGTTGCACGTCCCTTCCGGATCTTTTTACTCTTCGGGCCGTGGGTCATCTACCACGACATTAGTTTAAGATTTTGGACAATGTGGTCTACAAATCTTTTCACGATCTCCTTTACTTTTAGGGTGTCTGTCCCCTCGGACCTCCCGCTGTCAGGTGTCCCAGCGTCTTCTCAGTCTGTGCTGAATCTTCGATTTGTCGTTGTTGTCTCCTTCACTCCGCTTACCTCTCGAACAACCTTAGTTACTGTGTGTCAATTTACCTTGGTACCAAGACCTTGGTCTACTGGTAAAGGGAGTCAAACCGATTCCTATACTACTACAACTACTACTTTCGTTCCGGAGGAAGGTCTTTAACGTCCGACCCTCCCAAAAGACGGAGAGTTCCTCGGACGGGTCACTCTGACACCCACTAGTGTCATGGTGAGTTGGTTTCCTGAACGAGGAGTGTGTGTGTCCAGGGAACCTTTATGGTTCTTTTAAACACTTTTCCAGAAAAGGTGCGACTTATAATTCCACCGTGGGTCTCGATAGAAATCGTCACTCTTGTTTTTAGTAAGTATACGTAAAAACGGTGCTTTCCTTCAAACAGATACTCTTTGACAGGATCCTAAACCCCTACCCAGGGAACCTGACGTCCCTCTAGGTTGGTCAGGTAGGATCTCCTCTAGTCAGGACCCATAAATAACCTTCCTGACTACAACTTCGCCTTTGAGGTTATGAAACCGGTATACTACGTTTCTCGACTGAGTAAACTCTTCTGGGACTACGACCCTTTTTAACTTCCGTTCTCCTCTTCCCCTACTGTCTCCTACTCTACCAACCTACCGTAGTGGCTGAGTTACCTGTACTCAAACTTATTTGAGGTCCTCAACCACTACCTGTCCCTCCGGACCACACGATATCAAGTACCCCAGCGTTCCTCAGCCTGTGCTGACTCGCTGATTTGACTTGACTTGACCTCACCTTATCCAACCCTTTACTCACAAGTCTTTGTACCAGAGACCTCGATCACCACGGAGCGACCTGGTTAGGTCTCAAGAAGACCCGGACAGACTCAGGTCGAGAAGAGGTCTCACCGGGTCTAGGGAGTCATTCTCCACTCCCTTTGGGAGTGGTTCGGGACCTTTTGTGGACTGGTGTCGGACAACAAGACACGTGTCGACTCTTTCCCCCTATCTCCCCACTCGACGGTCGCCGACCCTCCGTCTTCACACGTCCCTCCACACGGACACCTAAACGTGTGGGTCGCCAGTCGTTGGGACCGTGGACACCCCGAGATACGTCGAGGACTTAGAGCCGACGGGGTCGACCGAAACGGTTCGAAGGTCGTTGGGATCCTCATACCTCGGTAGAAGTATTTCTACATCTTCAGGGAGGTCCCGGAGTCTGAGTACTGACTGATCGACTGTTCAACGGTTTCGAGGACTCTGTCACGGACGTAAAATGTTCGGTAAGGTTTCAGTAGTCCCACCTTAACCCCAGTTCCGGTTCCGGTCCATGGACCTAACGACTCACCACCGGACTAAGGACCCCTGTCACTACTCGACCTGGGTCTATCCCCGTGTTCCGTAGTGACCCTCACCTCGAACCCTGTTCCTCCTACGACCCTGGTACATAAAAAGGTGCTTCTCCGTTGACGAGTCAACTGGGACCAGAGTAGAGTCTCTGTATCAACCCGACCCTCCTGAAACGCCCACTATACTTAGAACTAGAACTGGGATTTCCAGGTTATCTTACACTAGTCAATTTCTCCCCCCGTCTCCCCAGTTCTTCCCCCAAGTCCATCCCCATCCTATCTCGTCAGTCCTCCGCCCTCCGTACCTCTCTTGTCTATATCTATATATCTATCTAAAGGGACCACCGAGAAAGGGAAGGGAGTTTCTGTTCCCTGTTCGAGACTCGTGTCTGAGGTATCCTGTACCCGGGTCCGTCCTTCCGGATTTGAGGGGTGGTCTTTGTGTGACCGTGCAGGGGCACCCCGACGGTGGTACTCGAAGGGTACCCAGTGGTTCGACACCACAGTGGCCGAACAATATTTTCGGTATTGAACTCCGGTACGTGGACGTCGATGTTTCGATGTCTCGGGACGATGACAGTCGTTCTGAGGAGAGAGATTCCTCATCCCATTTGGGTAAGTCCTCCGTGAAAGTAGGACTGGAAGAGTCCCCCCGTGAAAGATGTGCGTACTGAGTCGGCGGAGAGGGAGGATAAGTCGACACCGTGCCAACTTAGGGTGTCAGTCGGTCCCTGGAGTTTCTTTACTTGAAAAAATTTTGACTTTTTTACTCCGGCTCCAAGTCCGGAGTAGACACTCAGTCGGAACTATACTGTCGACCTACTTTTGTAGGTTTCGAACTTCAGTCGGTCTTACTAAGAGATGGTTTACGTTCACCGGTCGTTGGAGAACACATCGTAGGAGTCGGGACTAGAAGTACAGACACGGTCCGGAGAGTCCTACGTTCTAGAGGGTCTTGGAAACCGGTCCTGACCGGGGCGAAGACCACCAGAGAGAATCGTCGTGACTTCCTTCTCCTCGATCCCGTACCGACCCGAGAAGTCTACGGAGGTCCGATCTCACTCGTTGTCGTTGGGTAGTACCCATTAAAGGACAACAGTTGAGCTGGCTCGGTCCCCGTTGGGCCCACTTTGTGATAAAGACACACAGACACGACCACGAGGGTCTACTCTTATCGTAAACTTGCACCTGAGTACTTTCGTCTAACGGGAGGGGTTCCACCCACCCGGAGTAGGTTAGGAGCCTCCCAGATTTATCTTGTCAGGAGGGTTCTTCCCTCCTAAGTCGGGGAAGGGTGGACTACACCCTCGACCCTGTCTCCAGAAGAGGACGGGCACCTGACCCTGGATGTGGTGACCGAGGGAGAGTTCCGAGGGTCCGGAACTTTGAGTCTGATCTTACTGTGGACGCCGAAAGGACCCTGAAATCGAACGTCCCCCGTGTCACACCCTGAAGAGTCCTATCTGTCTCTATCTATTTATCTCCATTTCTATCTACATATACACCTATATCTATGTCTACTGTATCTGAATCTAATCGAAGGGACCACCGAGTCACCATTTCTTAGGTCGACCGTTACGTCCTCAGTGTCCTCTGTACCCAAACTAGGGACCCAGGCCTTCTAGGGAACCTCTTCCTTTACCGTCGGGTGAGGTCATAAGAACTGACCCTTTAGGGTACCTGTCTCCTCTGAACATCCGATGTCAGGGACCCCAGCGTTTCTCAGCCTGTATGGAATCATTTGGGTTGTTGTTGTACCCAAATCTAAATGTATAGGATAACCTAGATAAAGGGACCTTTAGCACTGATGTGTCTTCTTCGAAGGTATTATATTGATGGTCCAATGGGACTCCTTATTCGGTTTCTGTCTGGGACGTCTAACAAAATAGACTTAGTATATTGGTAGGAAAATTGACGAGAAGTTGTTTCGGCATTTGCAGACTGCCTATGGAGGACGTAGACTGCCTATGGAGGACGTAGACTACCTTAAGACCTTCACTTCTCCAGGGCCTAGGGACGTCCTAAGTCCTTAGACGACCCAGAGGGAGCTCTTCGCAACAGTCCGTCGTGGAGGAGGAAACGAACCGGGTCTCCTCGTTTTGCCCCTAACCGTTTCCGGACCCGGGAGGCTCTGGGAGGTCTTCGTTCTGACCCTCCCTCTTCCAACCCTTTCCACCCGGTGGTCCCCTCCCCGGTGCAGTCGGATCGACGACAAACAAACGGTGTGGGTCGTGAACCACGTCGTCAAGTAAAGGTCGGTCAGAGTGTGTGAATCTGATAACGGATTCGTGGGTCGTAATCACCTAAGTTTCTTTTGTCGACGTTTCAGTCTTTTGCATAAGTATGTAGTGGAAAGGACTCATTCTGAAGGTTGCAAAGGCCTGATAACCGGGTGTCTACACAGAGGAACCCGACGTCTTAGAGTAGATTAGGCGGCACCCAGGGACGATTGCTCCTTGCCGGCGTCCGACTATTGAAAACTTTCACACTTTCAGTCAAGAATGCGACAAACATGGTCCACCCACCACACCCCCTTCCAACGGTTTTTAGCACAACACGGACCATCAAGAATGATTATTGACATAAAGAGTATGAGTGACCACTACTCTATGGCACATCTACCGCACGGGTCTTGTCGAACACTTCCGAATGATATTAGGGTACAAAACAAAAGTAACTGTAGAAGGACATTGACGTGGTAGTGGTACCGGAGTCCCTCGTCTCCTATGTTTGACTAAGCGTCGACGGAGGACTCGGAGTCATCGGTCAAACATTTTAAAATCCACTTGACGCCTGGATGAGACACAGTACAGGTGTCATCCGTAAGGTCTGCCTACGTACTCTCTTACTTACTTACTTCTCTTTCACTAAACATGGGACATTTCAGGAGACGTCGAGTCCTCCCGACTCCCAAGTGACATTAAATTAAAGTACTAGCTCACAAGATGTTTCGAAGGATTCGTTACCACGTCGAAACTTTTTCTCCGAAGTGGGAAGGCATATTTATCGTTTATAAAAAACTCCCGGTGCGACGTCCCTTAAGACCCTTGTCTCGCCACTTGGTTCTTTGTCAAGGACTGGAGTACCTTACATCGGACCGTCCCCTGGTCTTCTCATTTATTCATTAATGTGTCTGCCCGAAAATTAATGTGTGCATGTTCGGCACTTCCTTCACACGGCCTAGAACACTCTCGTTTGTTACCACCGACGGACCCACATCCTCAGTCCACAGGGATTTTCTCTCTGTGACTTCGACTCTGGACCCCTCCTCTCTACTCCCCCTTTCACTCTCCTTCTTTCGCCAAGTCCTGTCACTCTCTCCTTTCTTTTAGTCTAGGTCTTTTGACCTCCTCCTTCCCACCTACTCGTCCTCGAACTGGTACCCGTACCGGTTGTCGCCAGGCGAAGCCACGGGGTCTCAGGTCGAGGACACCCGACCGCCGGTCGCCCCTCCTCTCCCGGAACCACGGACCTACCTCCACTTCCCTGTAGGACCTAAGAGACCCCAGGGATCGTGTAGGGGGGACGAGGCGTCTCCGTTCGGTCTGACTTAGGTCTTAGGGAGACGGGTGTACCGAGACCCAATCTCAATCGACTATTCGAACGAGACGCTCTAAAATTTTTACCTTTCCTGTTTCCTCGGTGATAAGTAGAGGTTCCCCGTCGATGTCCGTCTGTCTGTCTGTCTGTCGTACAACTACCGGACTTCAAACGTGTGGGTGAAGCCTCGACGTCCGTCCCTCCAACCGTCTCCTCCCCAGGGGTGACTCCAATTCCTACAGGTCCTACCTAGCAAAGATCCCGTCCGTGACCCGTAGAAGACTCGTCGACAGGGGTCGGAAAGGTTTCCGACTCATCTTGCGATAAGGGGACATAATTTAGGGAAAAGATGACCCCATGGATTTCCAGACAGGACAGGACCCCCCCTTCATTTTTCACTTTCAACGAGTTGACTACGAAACGCTGGGGTACCTGATATGTCAGATACCTTAAGAGGTCCGGTCTATGACCCCACCCATCGGAAAGGGAGAGGTCCCCTAGAAGGGTTGGGTCCCTAGTTTGGGTCCGGAGGGCGTAAAGTCCGCCTAAGAAATGGTCGACTCGGTGTTCCCTTCAGGGGACCCCCCTCTCCCGGGGTCATTTCGTGACGGTGGCCCTGACGTCGGGGATTCCTGAGCTACGAAGAGAGGGTCCTACAAACGTAAACTTTTCAATCTACACCCCCACCCCGTCCCCACTCTAGAAGTCCGTTCACAGTGTCTTCAGTAAAGGCGATCATTTACGTATTTCTCGTTCGTCGCATGTACGTAAACGACTATGATACCCTTGTCCAGTTGACCAGGTCCTGTTTTGGTGTAAACTCAGACTGGACATCCGATGACGACGGTTCTGGGTAGAGTCGGGGTTCCCTTCCTCGTCCCCTTAGGTTCGATTGATGAAGGGAAGAGTAGTGAAACTTCAGTTTCACTTCCGAAGTTTTTACCCACGTCTTCGTTGACCCTACCCACTCTCACTTAAAATCAGAGAGAGTACGGTTGCAAAGAAGGTCCTCCATACTAAAGACGAGTCTCACCTCGGGTAGGGTAATTCTCCCATGACGGTCGTTTTCCCACGTCGAGTAGTACCGATTAAGTCTGACTCAGTCCCGAGGAGGGGTGGAGGGGGCTATGAGAGAGGGGTCTCTGGCCTAAAGTATGATTCCGGAGGGACGTAAGAGGGACGGTGGAGACGGACAAATAAAGGTTTAGAACTTTCGTTCGGTCAAAACTCTTACGTCCTTACTGATTTTTTATTTTCAAATAATAGGTTCTAGAGTGTCCACTTTAAGGTCCATTAAGAAAACTTTTTAACGGTGGGAAAAAGAAAGCTACCCCATTATTTTTAAGGTATTTGTTAGTGTGGGAGTCGTAGGTCCTTCGAGTTTTGGTTTGACTTGTGCGTCCCGGTGCACGAGGGGCACGGGAACACTATTTGTTTCGACGACGACGAAGAAAGAAAGACACTTAAACTAAACGAACAAACCCCAGATGTCAGAAAGTGCGTATGGATTGTATCTCTTTAAATGTAATCCCGTGAATGTTCATCTCCGACTAAAAGTTTTGTATTTGGTTCGGTATTCACGGTCCTTCTTTTCCTCTGTTTCTCCTTTTCCTGTTGTTTCATCTAATTATCTTTGTATGTCCAGTCTGGAATCGTGGTCCCCCTTTTTTTCTTGGTACCATCTTTAAGGTATAGGGGAATTTGTCGCTCGCTTCCGGTTACCACTAACACCCAGAGTAAAGGTCATCCGTGGTAGACTCTTTACAGGACAAGACTTTGTACCCTTTTACTCTTTAATATCTTGGATAGATTGTTTAGTTTTTATTTACTTCATTGTTGTATTTCCATCTAAATGGCAATAAATATTAAATGGTAAAAATGGAACAAAAGTTAACAGAGAGCAGGAGAAGTAAACTCCTCGGGTAATGTAAAATAATACGATTTGGGATAGAAGACAGTGTATTTAATGGCAATTTGTAGAATTATAATTTCGGAGAATCGAGACTCTAGTATAAAGTTCGAAACAAGTTTGGTCTGCAATTACGACCTTAACTTGTGTCTTGTGAAACAGTAGTAATGGATACTAGAGTTTTCATATTATGTTAAAAACGATATATACCGTGTTTTTACGGAGAACCATATTGTGACTTAATACCTCTATATAACTAAAGATGTCATAAAACTGTTTTGTTATTTTGATTTGGACAATCGAGGATTTGTCTATGGGTCTGTAGGTGGGTCGGTACTATCGTTACCAGTACTTCTATTTCCAGCGTAAATCGGGTCAATTTTATCCTTTGACGAGTTTGGACACAGGTAGGACCGTCAAGGACGTCGAGTCTCACAACACCAAGGAACGAGAAGAGTTCCCGTCAATCCTCTCCCTTCCCTCTCGGTCAAAACGGTGACCCGAGCAAGTCTACCCTTAAAGTTTGGTCGGGAATGAAGGGTAGCCCCATTAGAGTCCTGTGAGGGGATTGGAGACCCTCTATTCGGAGGGGCATCCATTTTACTCCTACCGTAGTGGGAGTTCCCCAATGGACATCCGCACGTACGAGTCAGTGTAGATTGAGAAACACTGGGACACCTGACAAGAGACTGGGTACAAGAGACTTGTACCCTAAGAGGTCCGTGATGACCTCATCCAACGGTAAAGGAGGAGGTCCCCTAGAAGGATTGGGTCCCCTTTGACGCAGAAATGGTGACTCGGTTCACCCTTCGGTCTCCCCTACTTTACTTACTTGTATGTGCGTTACGTGGATTGAATGGGAGCCCAGGGCTTACGTCATCCACGAACTATTTTCTACGACGGTTCTACTGAGGACCCTCTTGACGTGTCTGGACCCGGAGAACGGGTGTCCGACGACCCTTACTCAACCTTCTCGACCGGTTCAAGAGTGGGACGGAAATATAGACAGGAACCCTAGGACCCAAACGAAGGCTAGTACTCTGAACAAAGGCTCAGAGGTAAAGGAGTAGACCTTTCGCCCCAGTCGTACGGACGGACCGGTTGGAGTCTCCCAACAAACCACTATTTTGACGTTATTCTCTCCACTGTCATCGAAACGTTTCTCTTTTTACGACGCACACGGATTTCCTAATACTAGCGCTTAGTCAGAATACCAAACTTCGACATTCGTGTGAGTCTCACGGTACCACTAGGTTTCTCCGTCAACCGGTCGTACTGTTCTCTTGAAGGGTTCCTTATTTAGTTGCACAGGAAAGGGGAATCATTACCACGTTATCGGGGAGTGGGTGTCTTGATTGAGACGAGGGGGGGGTGGGAACATTACCTTTCTTATTACGACGACGGCATCACAAGTGTAAATAATTCAGGGATGACACTCGGTTCTTGACCTTATAAAAGTGTATTTTACCAAGAGGGTAAAAGAAGGGTGTTGACGATACTAAACATAAAATGTTTCTTTCTCTGCCTCCGGATCTCTCAAACTCGACACGGGTTCACAGTTCCTACGACTCGTCTACGGGTCCCAACCCTACGTCCAGACTGAGTTTAGGTTCCGAGAGAGGTGGTTGTAGACAACCCTAGGTAGGTCCTACGAGTACCGGTCCAGAGAGACCTATCAACACCTTATCAACTCTAGTGACCCATCCAAAAATCAACAACCTTTTTTCTGATATCGACTCGGGATTTAAGGGTCTGGATCAGAACAATTGTGGGCGAGACTTGTTTCCAAACAAGTGTCGGGTTAGGGGTCTGAGTGACTACTAGACCTTTACCGGGGTGTCGTCTTTAGGTACCTTCGGACCTTTCTGTGTAGATTGGTCAGGACTAAAGACCAATGCCCACTACAACGCCTTTAATCCCCCGAAACCTCGTCCTTCCGGTCCAACTGAGAACGGACCGTCTCGTAAGTACTCGTTCCAGGGGTTGAAGACTGGGACAGAGGAGGAGACATTTCATCCTTTTATACTCTATTTTATCGGTACTGAGAAGGGACCAGTTTATAAACCCGTCACTTCACTCTAGGACCTATACTTTATCGAGATGTTTGTCAGTTTAAACTGGGGTCCCAGGACAGTGGAACAAGGGGTACCCCAGACTCCAGGGCGAAACCACGTCTGTGACGTTAACGTAGTTGATGTCAAAGACAAGGTTCTGATCTAAGTGGACGTCACTTTACGTTCCAGAGGGATTGTTGACGTGGTAGTAGGTGTGTTCCGATCGTGCCTTGGGACGTCTCAGTGCACGAGACACGGAGACTGGGGAGTCCGTCGTCCTCTTGCACACGTTTTACGCTTGTCTAAGTGTACTGTGCGTGTGCGGAAATTTGTGAAGCGCCAGGAGGGTATAAGAACCCTATTTTTGTTTTGAGTCGTGACGGATAGTCTAGGGTGCACCCCTTGAGGTTGGTCTATGTCGGGTACGACCAGGAAGTCAGTGGTGGGTCAGACGGACACACACGAGGCAGGGAGTCAGCACAGGCTGAGAGACGCTGGGGCACCTGACATCGGGTGACCCGAGGAGGCAGGTACCTTAAAAGGACCGTTAATATGACCTTCTCCAACGGTAAAGGAAGAAGTCCCCTAGAAGGGTTCGGTCCCTAGTGTAGGTGTGGAGAGTATAGAGGATGTGACCGTCCATCCAAGAAATGGTGATCACGGTTGACCCTTCGGGGTCAAACGGAGCAATGGAGGATCAACAGGAAGTCTGGAGTTGAGACGACATTATAGATACGCAGAAGTACCTTTTGAAAGGGGGGTTTTATTCATTATGTTTACTACAGACAAAGTATCAAGGATGGTTTCATCAGTAAAATGTAAATAAACACATTAAGAGAGTGTAGACGGATAGATTAGAGACCTTTTATTTTAGGTACGTCCGTCCTCTACACAGATAAATCTATGATGTTCCATTTGGATCTCGAATCGGGTCACTGACCGTGGGTCATTTAGGAGTTTTATTTACAAGTTAATCAAATACCAACTATTGGTTATAAGAAGAGCGAACGGGAGAAGTGGACCTACCAACACTGAAAATTAAGTAACTTTTTCATAACTACTTGGATCTGGGGAAGGAGTGTGGTGTGTCTTTTAATTAAACTTTACCGAGTGTCTAGATTTACGTTTTCGATTTTGACTTTACTTAGATGTTCTTTTGTGTCTTCTTTTTAGAAGTACTAGAGTTCCATCTGTTTGTAAAGAATCGTGTGTCTTTCTTAATGGGGACTTTCTTATTTTATTATCTAACCTAAAGTGCTTTTGATTTTTATAGACGAGAAGTTTTCTTCGGGAAAAATTTTGCTTTTCTGTTCGACTTCTGACTCTTCTTTATAGAATTACATATATAGACTGTTTTCGGAATGTGGGTCTTATTTATTTCTTGAGAATGTTGAGTCATTATTCTGTTTAGGTAGTTAGTTCTTTTTACTGATTATGTCTTTATATTGTCTGTTTTCTGAACTTGTCCGTGTCTTCTACTGTATGGTCACCGGTTGTAGGTGTACCTTACTATAAATTATAGTAATCGACAGTCACTGTACGTTTAATTTTGGTGTACTCTATGACGAAAAATTCGTGAACTTACTGATTTTAATTTCTGACTATTATGGTTTATAACCGTTGTTACACTTCGTTGACTGTTTTGGTGAAACCTTAATAGAAGATGTTAGTATATGAATTGTTGGGTCCGTAAATGCGTTCTCTTTTGGTAACGATAACAACAAGTCAACGGTTCAGTACAGGTGGAGAACGCTGTGGTTCTTGACGTCGTACGGTCCGAAGGGAGGAAGTAATAGAGGGTCTAAAACGATTAAAAAACAGGTAACTCAACCACTACGGTAGGTTGGTAGAGTAGGAGACAGCGGGAGAAGATAAAGACGGGAGTTGATAAGGACCGTAACCCCAGAAAAAGTTACTCAGTCGAGAAATGTAGTCCACCGGTTTCATAACCTCGAAGTCGAAGTCGTAGTCAGGAAGGTTACTGATAAGTCCCAACCAAAGGAAATCCTAACTGACCAAAATAGAGGAACGACAGGTTAGTGGGTTCTCTTTATGTCAGTATATAGGTGTGTTTCTGAACGAACTAAGTATAATCGTTTTTGATCTTTATTGGTTTTCCATCTAGTTCTTCTCTTGACTATTTGGTACGATATCGGTAAGTTTCCTTATGATAAGTCGTTGTCAGGTTTCGCGACTCGTTTTTGTATTTACTTAGTGTTTTTGTAATATGATTTACTTTCTTCGGTCGTGCACATGTTTTACATACCAAAGGAAATAATACTACAAGTAGGTCCTTATCCTCTTTACTTAGATACGATTATCTTTAGTCTAGTCACCAATTCACCCTGTCCTCCACCCCATTACTTTTACGAGTCATTCTCCAACCAATGTCCTGACAAGTGTAAGCAGTTTTTGATAGCTACTTATATAAATTTTAGACATAAGAATGAGATACGACTAATATGTAGTTATTTCAACTTCAATTCCTTCTTTATTCTTTGTCGTAACTGACTCAAGAATGAGACGGTGTACGGAGTGTGTCAGGTCCACTTGTTTTTCCTCTCCAGGACCGGTGAAAGGATGGAAGGTGGGGGAATGGAAACTAGTTTCTCCTTTTAGTCTAAAATTTTTCTTTGACTATGAAAGAGTTCATCACGAAGAGTTCGTCATTTCCTGATTCGACAGAAATGAAGAACATAGAGAGACTTTCTACAAACAGTGACGAAAATCTCGGCTGGACTTATTAGGTCCTACTAGAGTGGAAATTCTGTGAATTAGCATAGACGTTTCTGGGAAAAAGGTTACTTCCAACTCAAGTGTCCAAGGTTCCCAGTTCTTTACCGGTAAAACCCCCGGTCGGAAGTCGGGTGACCTGACCGTGTGGTGGAAAGTCACTGATTTTTCACCAGTACACTGCGAACCTTGGACACCAGAGTTGGAAGTAACCTTTTCCCCAGAAACATCTACAATTCAGAGAATTCCACTCTAGTAAGACCCAATAAGTTCACCCGGGATTTACGTCACTGTTCACAGGAAACCTCTCTGTGTGTACCCCTCTCCTCTTCCGACATATTTCTGTCCGTCTCTTACTTCACTACGCCGGTGTTCGGTCCCTTACGACCCCGGTGGTCTCCGATGTCCTCCGCTCCTTTCTCGTGTGTAGTTTTCACAAGCTGTAAAGGTGTTTGTCTTGTATAGGTACGTTGATCGTGGTCTATCTCTTTATCTTAAAAGGGTCGGGGGGTTTTAGGGGACCCCAGGGGAAGGTCGGTGGCAGGGGAGGGGTCCTTCTACACGGGAGGACTGAAGACTTCCGTGGCGTATCAAAACGGACGAGAACGGTAAGTGTATTTGTCCCAGTATGGGACACGAGAGAAGACTCGGCCCGAAGAAACACGTAATGAAAACTCTAAGTAGGTGTCACAACGTGCAGTACCATCTGTTGTGTAGACGTGACACATCCCACAAGGTAGCACACCCCTTTGGTGTCGTATAAGTAGAAAAGATATCATCTACTCGTAGACCCTCGTTAGACCACACTCCAATAATGCTGTTTCCGTCGAGTCTTATGGGAGGAGACACAAGGAGAAACGTGTACCGTGGCAACGTCCTCGTCCTCGTCCACACGACCCGTACCTCGCAGAAGTCGAAATCTTCTATGTCGACCTGGTGTAAGACTCACCAACCATGGTCGATACGCACGTGGTCGTCTTATCCTCTCAAGAGGGTAGGTGTAGTCGAGGACCCTGAAAGGTAGTAAATCTAAAGCCGGGACGATCCTCGAACGAAAAAGTGAGAAAAATCTCCCAGAAAACTATTTGTATTTCAGACGATCCCTGACTTGAACAACAAAAGGTCAACGATTCAGCACAGACTGAGAAACGCTGGGGTACCTGACGTCGTGTAGTCCGAGGGGACGGAAGTGAGAGAGGGTCTCAAACGAGTCTAAGGACAGGCAACTCAGTCACTACGATGCATTGGTAGAGTAAGAGACGATGGGGGAAGAGGAAAACGGAAGTCACCTGACTGACATCGGGGGATTTAAGTAGGTAACTACGGGATTGAGAGTTACACTACCGTAATCCTCCGCCCCGGAAACGTCCGTTAGACTAGTATTCCACCTAAATCACGGACTCTCTGCTCTCTCTCTCTCTCTGAGAGAAGGGTGGGACGCCCCTGTTTCTCTCTGTCACCGGTAGATGCTTGGTTCCTCGGCCACGGGTCGTCTGGGGTCCGGACGGTCGTGGAACTAGAATCTGAAGGTCGAGGGTCTTGACACCCTTTATCACAACCGTCACATCGTCACAGGTATGTGCGGTAGGTCTTGACACCCTTTATCTACAGACCGAAAATTCGGTGGGTCGGATACCATCAACAATATCTCGGACTCGATTCTGGTCAAAAAGCGGAGTTATGTCAGGTGTACAGTTAAAGAGGGAAAGCTACTCACGAATAATTCCTTAGAGACGGGGGGCGTTCTGGGGTGGACGACAGGTAGGAGGGACGACCAAAGACGGAGGGGTCACGAGGCCCTGGAGTCTTGAAGAAAAGGAAGGTGTCTACAGAGTTCCTAAACGTACCAAGCGATAGAGACGAAATTTATGTATGGGTAGGGAGGAGACTACCCTTTCTTAGGGGAAAGGTAGGGAAGTCCTGGTCAAAATTTACGTGGGAGAAAGAATGACGGAAGGGAGTGGGTCGGTGTAAGTGGGAGGATGTGTGCCAGGGAGAGAGTGGTCGGTGGCAAAGGGAGACTCGAAGGTTGGGAGATCCGAAGGAGGGTGGGGTGGGATGGGTGGTGAGACACCATATTAGAAAGGAAATGTGTAGACTGAGGAGGTAAGGTCACTGGTGTAGAATTTACGGTACTGGTTTTGGTCCGAAAAGGATACACAAGGAGGATGTATTCAGGACCTTAGATTGTCACTAGTCTCCTAAACGGCTTCACTTTGTGTGTTCGTATTTCATTAGGATATAAATTTTAAAACAATGTTGCTAATCCATCATATTGACGGATTGTGTCCCAATATATAAAAATAAGACTTTCCACACTTAGGGTCTAGTAAAGGATCAACATACTGGGGTCCGTTTAACGAGTTACAAAGAAGTAGACATCTATCATCTCTACTATTTATTATTAACGGGAATACTCGGACAACATTCCTATGGTAGTATCCACAATTTTACGAGTCGAGACACGGTTTATGTATCCTTCGCGAGCCCCCTTCGATAATATTGCATCAGGGATGTCCTGTCTACCATCTCGGCACCAAACGGGGCCTAGGGTTTCGTCACAAACCGTCCTCTTGTGTACACGTGAAGAAATGTATTTCGGAACTTCTACTCGTCTTTCTAGGGTAGGAGGTAAAGGTCGACCAAGACCGCTTTGTTTCGCCGACTTCATAGGTCCTTTCGATGGTAGAAGTGTGGACGTAGTGGAAGCCTCCAAACACAACGGTTATCCTTTGCTACTGTGATTTCTACAAGGTACCACCACCGGGTCCTACAAAGGGCTCGTGAAACGGAAGGTAAGAGGACAAACTAGTGTGATACTTTTTGTTCCCTGAGGATAGAGCCCTCGAGTGTCGACCCATGTTCCAACCCCTGGTGGAGGGAGAGATGACACCAGTAAAAAAGGGTATCCCTTCCCTCTCGGTAATGAAATGTAGAGAGTGCCAACGTTCCCCCAGGACGGTAAGACGGAGGTCGGGGACTTAATAACCCTATTCTGTTCCCGGACTCCATATTGACGAGGATTTTCACTTTCACTTCAGCGAGTCAGTGCAGGCTGAGAAACGCTGGGATACCTGACACCGGGGGGTCCGAGGAGACAGGTACCTTAAGAGGTCCGTTCTTAAGGTTTCAACCAACGGTAAGGGAAGAGGTCCCTTAGAGGGACTGGGGTCCCCTAGCTTGTGCCCAGGGGGTGTAGTGTCCGTCTAAGAAATAGTAGTCTCAGTGGTTAGTTGAAGTAGGATTAGACTTTGTTTCGGTCAAAGGACGGTTTATAGATCTTATAAGACGGTCCGGGACCACCGTCGTCTCCTTCGTGGGAGAAGTTTTATGGGTCTGCCCCATGGGGTAGAACCCAAGGTAAAACCACAAACTCTCAAGGGGAGAAGCAATTCTCTTTCTAAAGTAAAATTGCAATTAGATAAAGGAAAAAGGGAATTGTCACTTTTTCTTCCCAGCCCTCGGAAGCGGACTACTTCCATATTTATAACGTAAAGTCTCCACCTTACCAAACGGAGGGTGAAACGTCCTAGGGGAACCCATTTTAGAGGTATCGTCGTCACCGGAACGAGAGAACTGCCCGAGTAAACGTTTTTAGAGGGTTCTTCATTACAACCGGGAAAGTAAAGTCTGGGACGTCGCGAAGAGTCCCATATTCACTGGTCGGAGTGACTTCGAATCGCTCCCGGGGGACGAAGTGGCAGTGAGAAGTACAAGGGAAAGACACCCGTGAGGTCTTTTGGAAAAAACTGGAAAAGGATAAACCCCCCTTGTTTTATAAAATGGTTGTCTACTCCGTGAGAAGAGTCCCTTGTAGGGGGCGGAGGGGTAGAGAGTTCCTTCCGTGGTATAAGAAGTAGGTTCTCTAAAAATTTACGATCCGAAGGAGAAGGAGAAGGAGAGTTAAAAGTCGCCAGGAGTACCGGAGACTCTTGTCGAGAAGGCCTTTGGAGAGAGTCGGGACTACCTCGGATGAACGAGGATAATGGAAATCGTACGATTTACCGCGAAAAAGTAGAACAAGTAAATATACCGATGAGAAAATAGACTCCGTACAAATAATTGACCATCGACAATTAATATATTCTTCTATTAAAGTACATTTACAACCTAAATTTTCGTCGGCAAGCTCGTACGAATGACAAAGTGTTCTTCCGAAACCCTAAACAAAAAACAACAAGGATACACTCATTTCGTTAATTAACTAAGTCAACTAACTTACTTTTTACGTAGCATTAACGAAATGGGGTAGTTCGTCGATGATCTTACTAAATCGCGACCGTCCCCCTGTTCTCGGAGATACTATGTGGTAGAGACAAATAACGGGATTGTTCCGTACCCTCGACCCGGAAACCACTTGTTTTCCGATGAGTCTGCTCGAAGACCACCAGGGAAGAGACTCTCGTCCCTCTTGTCGGGGTCACTGAACCTGATAAGTCCTGGGTTTTTTTTCTCCTTCTTCTCTTTTTTTAGGTGAAAACAAAGTTACTAGGTCTGTTAGCCGCGGGGAGAGGAACACCTGTGTTCAAGTGTGAAGTCGGAGGCAGAAGATCTCCAGAATTCCGATCTTGGTTTCCTCTCTCAGAACGGCCTAGGTAGTTGTGGTGGGTTCCTGTCGTATCGACTAAGTAGAGGTTCAGGGGGTACGGGTCACCCCCACGGGCGGGAGGTGTGACCGAGCCCAACCTGACCTGACTTGTTTTGGTGGTTGGGTCTGAGGGGACCACGGTGTCGACGTCGTGTAGTTCGACTCCGGTTTGGTGCGACGGTTTCGACTAGGTTCGAGACTCAGGTCCGTGTAAGTCTCCACCTTAGAACGTTGTACGTGTTTGACTCGAAGTAAGTTGCAACTCTTAGTCGGGAGCATCTCGGAGGGGTATCTCTTCTTTTCAGGGATCATCCGTAGACGTAAAACTAGAGGTAAACACCTCCTTCTTTGACTCCGAGTCTCTTCAACCGAGCAAACGGTCACTTGCACAACTGTCCTCCACGTCTCGACTTTATGCTCGGGTCGAAGGAGACGAGGTTTCCGGTTCAAGAGGGGTATCTTTCACGGGTCATGACTGACGCACCCCGTTTATCTTTCTCGGGGAAGGAACAATCAAAAATAACAACATCGACAATAGAATAGCGTCGACAAAAGTGACATATAGTACCGACGGAGATTTCCCTGGGTGTTGTCGTAGATTCTACATGACTAGGTCGGTAACAAATCAACGAGTCAGCACAGACTAAGAGACGCTGGGGTACCTAACGTCGTACGGTCCGGAGGGACAGGAAGTGATAGAGGGTCTCAAACGAGTCTAAGTACGGTCACAACGGTAGGTTGGTAGAGTGGGACACGGCGGGAGAAGAAGAAAACGGAAGTTAGAAAGGGTCGTAGCCCCAGAAAAGGTTACTCAGTCAAGAAGTGTAGTCCACCGGTTTCACGACCTAAAAGTCGAAATCGTAGTCAGGAAAGTCACTTATAAGTCTCAACTAAAGAAAATCCTAACTGACCAAACTAGAGAAACGACAGGTTCCTTGAGAGTTCAGAAGAGGTCGTGGTGTTAAACTTTCGTAGTCAAGAAGCCACGATAGGTCGGTATCCAGCGAGGATAAGGTATATTCCGAAGACTGAAGGTACACCCGGGGGTTCTACCAGGAACAGAAGAACCGGGAAAATACTACCTACAAGACCGGTTACCTAAGTCTAGGTGAGGACTTTTGACAATCCCTTACCGTAGTCCCGGTGATTTGACCTTGAAAGGGTTGAGATTACCGGAAAGACCGGAGATAGATCTTTGAGATTTCTTTGTAAGTTTATTGGTAGAATCCTGTGGTGGTTACTTGACGTATGTGTAAATACGTATTTATATTCATCATGTAACTCTTTATAACTGAGTTTTTAAAATTAGAAAATAAAAGAGAAAATCTTTTTTGTGGGACCCAAGACGTGATCACAAAAGGACTAAACTTGTCGTCAAATCAGTCAGTTACCCCAACGTTTCTCGGTCTGTGCTGACTCACTGACTTGCTGTTCTTCGTGGTAGTGTTCCCCAGAGGATTAAAGAGCGGACGTCCTCTTGTTTGTCTTTTTGGTAGGGTGACAAAACGAGATTACAAGGTGTCGTCGTCTGTTGGTGTTGTCATTATTCAGTTTCAAGTGAAACCCGTTTAATTATGTCTGACCGGGACTTAAAAAAGAGTCACCGGTTATACTTAATAAATCACAAGGATTTTAATCCCCCGTAAAGGTTACGGACACCACTACTGGAGGGTCTACTTACAGGTAGTGGTAGTGTCTGTAAACCGGTTGTCCCACGGCATTGTCACCGGTATGTAGTGATCTGGCACGAGAGGACCCCGGGTGGTACGACGATCTTGCGACAATCGTACTCTACTCGTCCATGACGACTTTAGGCAAAATCTGGACCGACAGGACCCGAGGTCGGTTACGAGAGGACAGCAACGGTCTCTGTGTATGGTGGAAACGAGTCTCGGTCCCAGAACCGTCGGTCCGTAAGGAACAGTTCAGATCTAGAACGAAAAGACGTTGCGTAAACGTTCTCTTTTCCACTTTCCGAGAATGTCCCGGGGTCAAAGGTCTAGTCTGTTATCGATACAAGATCGACACATCGAAGTTTTAGGTACAGAGTCGGTGATTACATGACTGAACTCGATGTAATGCTAACACGTCTCGAGTACTTAAAATTTTCCGAGAATACAAATCCCTAAAGGACCCCCAGGTCGTCAATTCTAAACTGTTAAGGTGCCGTCCCTCGTGTCCAAGTTAGGGACCAGTCCTTTGATTCTAGGGTGTGCAACACACCTGTTTTTATTTACTTATTTTCTGAGAGTACAAACTTACAAAATTCTTTGTAACATAAGAGATAAGGAGAACGTCTGAGTGTGAAGAATCGTGACATTTCCGAGACTCTTCAGGACGTCACTTCTTCGACCAATTTGTTGAAGTAAGTCGGTGGAAAGGGGAACGATACTGGTTATTTAACAAAAGTTCTTGATGGAAAATTTAGGGTGCTTCGACGACATATCCTCCGCGTCGAGACCAGGAAAGGTTGTGCCTACGAGACCTTAGAAACCTCGTGACATAGGGAAGACTTCCACAGACACTGTACAAGGTTCAGTTTCTGTAAAAGACAAAACACTGAAGGGAGAAGTCTAATCATTGAGGAAACAAGAGTTCACTCGTGTCGGAAGAAGTTTGCTGACACGTTTATTTCCAGATACTCTCATGTCCCTTATAACCCCCCATTATATTTTTAATTCACACACGATTTCTTAGTCATGTAACTCCCCCTCTTCCTTCCCCCCTACCCTACTTATATATATGTGATAACCATGATACCCTGACCTTAACTATATATATATTAATATGTGATAACTATGATATATATTTTATTTATTGATTATTCTCGTATGACGTATCGTGTCCCTTGATAAATTACGTGACACCACTGGTTTACCCCTCCTTCAGGTTTTCCCCTCCCCGATACACGTGTACAGACCGACTAAGTAAAGGGACATGTCGTCTTTGATTGTGTTGTAACATTTCGTTGATGTGAGGTTATTTTTAATTAACAATTTTTAGTGGCTCCCCTTTTTTTGTGTCGAAGGGTCCACCGCGATCACCATTTCTTGAGTGGACGGTTACGTCCTCTGTATTCTCTGTACCCAAGCTAGGGACCCAACCCTTCTAGGGGACCTCCTCGGGTGAGGTCATAGGAACGGACCTCTTATGGCACCTGTCTCTTTCGGACCTCCCGATGTCAGGTACCCCGGCGTGTCTTAGCCTGTTCTGACTTCGCTGAATCGTCGTCGTCGTGTGAGTTTACTTTTTTCTTGACCATGGAACCCCTGACACACGTGGGGTCTGCACACGCCGACCTCCCCACTCCTGCCGACCTCCCCGAAGGAACCGAAGACACACAGAAGGAAACATGGAGAGAGGTAGGATTGTGGGGGCCGGTCGGAGAGGGATGGGGAGGAGTGAGGGCGGTGTGTACCAGGGGGGTGGTGTTCACCCCTTGTGCTGGGGGTCGTCGGGGTCGATTCGATCGGACTGTCTCTCTCTGTCTGTCTCAAGAGAAAAGAGGGTAAAAACATAGTCGCGACCCCGTCCTGGAACCCCGTTGGTCGAAATGAGTGTGCAGGGGACGACCCTAGATAGTGGACAGTCTTCCCATGCCACGGTGTCGACCTGGAGGACCCAGTACATGAAGGGGGACACCGGTCCTCCCCCGTCGTGAGTTCCCCAGGGTCGGGGTGATCCTGAAGTCCCTCACACCTCTTCCCCCAGGGATTTCCTCTCTGACAAAGGTGTTTTCCTTTCCTTTCCTACGACCTACGTGTTGGTTATTAGTGTCGTCTGGCGGTGGGGAGAGTCCTTTGTACATGTTGCTTCGGAGCACCACTGAGTAGTGAAGGCAAATAGAATCGCTCTTAGAACTCAAACGAGTATCATCGGATACCCTCCCTAAGACAGGAATGCAGTTTCCATAGACAACCAGACGAAGGTAGACATCGTACAGGAGGACATTTTCCTCTTAAATCTACCACCAGGTATAATTGAGCCCGTGGACGAACGTCAGGTACCCCCAGCGTTTCTCAGTCTGTGCTAACTCGCTGACTTGACTTGACTTGACCTAGTGGCCGACGATCAGACTTGTTTACCCAGGAAAAGGACTCAGAAGGGGGCACTCATAAAGACAGACCTGTTCCTCCTGAATGCTAGTTTGGTCGGTAAGTGACTGTGTCGGGTCTTGGGACTTTAGTGGTTTCGACGAACGCAGTCCCGTCTTCCAGAAAGTTCTGAGTCAAGAACGGAAAGGACCTCAAAACAGGTATGGTACGGTTTTGTCGATTGAATTTTCACTTTTTAATTCAAGTAGTGTGTTTTCGTAACGGAGGACTCACGGTCAGTCGACACTGGTTCCCAAAGGATTGTCAGTGTCCAACAAATCCGTAGTACCAGACTTTTATATAGTTCAAATATAAAAAATTTTTTTCTACTCCTACGGGTCCGCCTTTGTCACCCCGGTGCACATACTCCCCCTAAATTGACGAGTACGAACTAAGGAGTAATAAAAATCTTTCTTTTCCCTGAGGTACGGTGTGCAGTCGGACCACCAAGTGATCGAGGGTTTACCGAACCTTTGTGCCGAGTGTCGCCGGAATGGTGACACTGGGTCCGTAACGACCTTCTGTAGTCGTGTGCAGACTGTGGCCGCGACGGGTCTGTCGCACACGTGTGGCGTCCTTCCGCGCAGAATTCTCGTCGACAGACGTTGTCGAAGAGTCTTGTAGGTCCTACGGACCCCGTCCCGAGCCCCGTGTCCATCTGGTCCCCTCCCCACTGGAAACCTGACTCTTAACTTCCGAAGACCCCTAGTAGGTCCTCGTCCCCGCCCCTACTCGCCTCTCGCCTCGTAGCACCCACTCCGACGACGCATGCACACACGCGAGTCAGCGAGTCAGCGCAGGCTGAGAAACACGGGGCACCTGACATCGGGGGTCCAAGGAGACAGGTACCTTAAGAGCTACCCAACGGTAACGGAAGAGGTCCCCTGGAAGAACTGGGTCCCTAGCTTGGGCGTAGAGAACACAGGGGACGCAACCGTCCGTCCAAGAAATGGTGACGCGGGGGACCCTTCGGGTTCGGACCCCTCAGGACTCGCAGTGACTCCGCGACATTGGTGTCCGCACATCGACTCCCGCGGTCTGTCGCACCTAGACCACCATTGTGTGTGTGTTCTCCGGCGCTACCTTCGCGGACGCCGGGACTCGACTGGGGAAGAGGGTCGGGGACTACCCGACTCGAGAGAGAGGTCGTCAGAGACACGGAGGAGACTTCGTCCAGACCAAAGAAGCCTAAGAACAGGTTAAGTCTCTTCCCTCTCGAGGTCATCTCTGTGCACCTACACGGGGTAGGTGTCAGTACCGTCGAAACGGAACTTTTTAATCGGTAGACTATACTAGGAAACTTTTCGATACACATGTTGTCCGGAAGACTTTGATCCTAGGTCTACCCCCAGTGGGTAGACTGATTTGACTTAATTGTATGAAAGTCGGAAGTTGAAAAAAAATTATTGTACAGGTGGTCACACATGGGGGAATGGTCGTCCTTTACACCCGACTGGTAATCCCTAAATCTTTATGACTTTAATGGGGGTAGGAGGAGAAAGAGAGGGTTGAACTGAGTTGGAGGGACCGAGACCTATAGACTCCCCGGTCCCCGGTGAGAGAGTCCAGACCCGCCACGAGTCCTACCTCTGCTCCGGTACGTGCGGGACATGGGTGTGAATCTCGAGTCACACACAAGGGGCCGGTCGGAGAGGATGGTGGTTCTTCGTTGGGGTCCCGTCCTTGAGAGAGTATCTCGGACCCTCAGTCGTCCTCGGGTTTTTGATGGAAACGTTTTACTTACTTACCGACCAACACCAACCAACACCAACACCAAATCAGCACAGACTGAGAACGTTCGAGTACCTGACATCGGGAGGTATGAGGAGACAGGTACCCTAAAAGGTCCGTTCTTATGACCACACCCAACGGTAAAGAAAGAGGTCCCTAGGGGACCTGGTCCCTAGCTTGGGTACAGAGGACGTAACGTCTACCTAAGAGATGGTGACTCGGTGGTCCCTTCGGGACTTACTTACTGACACACACAATCGACGAGTCTGTACAGGTCGAGAACGTAGGGTACCTGACATCGGGTGGTCCGAGGAGGTAATTACCCTAAAAGGTCCGTTCTTATGAGCTCACCCAACGGTAGAGGAAGAGGTCCCCTAGAAGGACTGGGTCCTTGACTTGGTACCAGAGGACGTAACGTCCGTCTGAGAAGTGGTGGACTCGGTGGTTCCTTTGGTCCCTTGTTTAACGACCCGTGAGAAGTTTTCGTCTCTGTACAACCTTGTACAAACGGGAAGTCGTGGATGTCCGTACTCAGTGGATGTGTCCGGGACCCCGACTAAGGACAACATCCTACTTCCACAGGTGACGGACCGAAAAGTCCACTCTGGGTCCGTCTTACTGTAAATAGTAGTGAGGGGAAAACGATCTTTCTACTGTGACACTGAATCTCTACGAGAGATAGGACTGTCAGTCCACCAGACACCCCGTCGATTAGGAGGGGAGGTCCACCAATTCCTGTTAGTCAATCTTTATCGGTGCTTCCAGGGAGGTGGTCGTACCACAGTAACGAGTACTGTCAGTGTCTTTCTTAGATTAAAAAGTTTTGTCTAAAAGATTTCGGTAATTAATGTCGTAATACGTGACATTAATGGGTCCAGTCCTAAAAGTGTTGAGTCTGGAATGATTCATATAATAATTTATTAATCGTATGTCAACCCTAAATATAAAATGTATAAATTTTTCCGTACGATACAATCTTCGAGATCTTACAGTTAAGGTACGAGATAGTGAGCCAGTCATTTTCCCCATAGCAACACAGTCGGCAACCGTCGAAAATCAAAAGTGTGGAGGTCATGTTATTGGGAAATTAACTTGTAAAGGAGTTCTTTACCTCGCCTCTACAGTGACCTCTCTAAAGGTCTTCGAGACCCGACACCACGTCTCTGTCTTTCTATAGGTCCCTTTCCTAAGACCGATAGTCAAGAAGGGACGTGTCTCGAAGTGTCGGTGTTTCCCAGATTTCTTCAGTACCTCAAGGTTTCCACAGTTCTTGTAAGACCTTCTAAGTTTATCGGTTCAAGTCCTTCACACCCCTTTCCGTTCAGGTAGACATTTGGAGTCTCTTTCCTCGTCCTCAGAGGTTGTTCCTGGTCCGAACTTCCCTCCTTCGTTACCGACAGAAGCGAATTAAGTAGTCGATACGGTCCTATACGGGGCAGAGACCCGGAAGGGACATGAGACAAGAGACACGGACTTACCGAGAGAGAGTTGTCGGGGGAGGTTTTGGTGGGGGGAAGGTAAACGACAAAGAGAAGGCTTTCACTCCGGTAGTTAAGTAAGTCACTCCGGTTTCCCCACTTGACGGGTGCGGTCGGCTCTCAAGTCTTCTGGACGCACGGACCTCGGGTAGAAAAGGTCTCGGAACACCTCGAGGACCGACTGACGAACCACTGGAAACTTTCCACTCGTCTCCTCCCTTCCCTTCCTTGTCGCTGAGTCACGGACGAAGGTCTCGTAGGGTCTCCCTTTGGAAGTGTAGGTCCTTTCCGTAACTCTTTTCTGGAGAATTTGTCTCCCCTTTCTGGTCGTCGTCTACGAAGACTTTGAAGATCTCGATGTTTACCTACTGTAGTCGGGTTCTCTTCAGTCGACATCCGGACGTGTTCTCGGAGTCCCTTGACGACTCAGTCAGGGATGCGGGTGGGAGGTAGGAAGGGTGGAGGTTAGTTGGTCGGAAGGTCCAAGGACTCGAAAGATTGACCCTCGTCTCCTTGTTCGGTCAGGTGTCGCCTTGACTTGGTAACCTCGGAATTGCTGTCCAAAGACCCTACTACATAGTCTCGTCGTCCCGGAACTCAGTCTTCGCAGACGAAGCAGATACAAAAAGTTTAGACACGTGTAATTTAAGTGGTTCCTTAAGTGACGAGGGAGATGGTCAGGACTAAGACGAAGATACGTTCTCACTGACGAGATCAGACGTCTGAGGGGGCGGACGGGAGGATTTCCGGGTCAGAGACTCTACTTTCTAGACCACTAGACGATGGTTTTCCGTCTTCGTCCACATCCTTCAGTCGTACAAAGGGACGGAGGGTCTTAGTACCTAAGGATACCGAGGTCCGAGGGGACAGACCCTGGTCGTGGGACCGTGTGTGGACATCCGACTTCCAGTACCTGTGTGTCTCTCTTCCGGTTCCTCCGGTTGGAGAGTGAGAGATCTCGTCGTTAGAGGTGTGAGACCCCAAGTGGTTGACCAGTCGTAACGGGAACGGACTGGGGGACGGGGTCTGGGTGACGGGTGAGACAGGACTTCGAGACTGAGAGCCCAACGCACGTCTGTAGGCTCCGATGTCCTGACCGGACTTCCGGGTTCGCGACGAGTCTTATACCTGAGACCTGGGTTTGGAGGGACTCTCGGGACGGATCCCTAGGTTGAGTTCGAGATTGGGGAGACGTACACGTTTTCGTGTAAAGGGAATTCAAGAGTGGATGTAGGAGAGAGTTGTGGGTGCTTTGCAAGTACCGTCGGGGAAGAAACGGAAGGGGAGGGGACTCCGAGGAAGTAGAAGGTTTACTTAGAACTATAGTGTAACAATAGTTCGTCATCTTTTTTTCTTATTTTTGTTAGTTTCATTTTGGGGTGTGAGGTTTCGTCGTATAATAAGTACGAAGAATTAACATTCCAAGTGCATCTATATTCCAAGTGCATCTATAGTCAAAGTGAAAGACGACTGAAAGTAGGACATTTCGTGAACAAATATAATTTAATACAACCCTACCATTTTTTGGGTAGACGGTACATCCTCTACGTCCAAACTAGGGACTCAACCCTTCTAGCGGTCCTCGTCCTTTATCGTTGGGTGAGGTCATACGAACGGACCTCTTAGGGTACCTGTGTCCTCGGACCGCCCGATGTCAGGTTCCCCAACGTTCTCAGTCTGTGTTGACTCGTACGCACGTGTGTGACATGTGCAATTCCCCTCCTACGTAGTTCTACCGTGTCGTCCTTCCGGGACTCGAGTGCGGTAGGGTGTCAGTACGGATTTGATGTTACTGTACATGCATCTCGTTGACACAGACCTTGTTGGACCTCTGATCGTCTTGTCTAAGAGATGTCGATTCCCATGTTTCTTTTCCGGGGTCCTATACACATCCCTCCCGTCTCTCCGTCAGATCGGTCTTGGGTGTAGGGGTACCACCTTTGGGTACTGACCCTCCCCACAGTCTTAGTGGTTCCAGGGACTACTCGTCACTCCCGAGGTTCGGGGTACAGGTCTAGGGGTCGACCTCTACCAGCATACCTACGGGTGGTTTGAGCCCTCTTCTCACCTACTTGAGTCACTCTTGAAGTATTTTCTCTGTCCTTTATAATTCTCTTTCATTAGCATTGACTTCTTGTGTTAGTGACTTTACTTTCTATGTGGTCTCCCGTAGTCTTCTTCTAATATCCTAGATAGGTTGCGTCTCCTTGTCTAGTCACTAGACCTTCCGTCTCATCGTCTGTAGTGAGTAGTCTTATCACCTTTCTTTTTTATTAAAAATTTTTGTTCCTAGCAATTTTTCGCGATATGTTCGTATGATTGTAAGTGTAATATTCCTAGGGTCTTCTTCTCTCTTTCTTTCCCTGTCTTTTGGAGAAACTTCTTTATTACCGACTTTTGGTTGAACCGTTTCCTTTCCCTGTAGTTCAGGTCCTTTGTGTCTATCAGGGGTTGTTCAACTTGGGTTTCTCTGGTTTTGTACCATGTCGCTTTTCCGGGTTTCAATTTCTATTTCGTATTTGTTATTTTAATTTCGAATTTTTGTTGTGCTAATTTTTTTTTTCTTTTTGATCAGTAAATGTTCCCTCGGGAGTATTCTGATAGTCGACTAAAAAAGTCATCTTTGAATAGTCCGGTCTTCCCTGACCGTATTATATAAGTTTCTTGATTTTCCTTTTTGAATGTTGGTTCTTATGAGATGAATCGTTCTAATAGTACGTCTTAACTTCCTCTCTATCTCAAAGGGTCTGTTCGTTTACGATTTCCTTAAGTAGTAGTGGTTTGGTTAGGATATCCTGCATACTTTCCCCAATTAAATAAGTGACCATTTCTTAGGTAGACGTTACGTCCTCTGCGACCAAGTTAAAGACCCAGTCCTTCTAGGTGACCTCTTCCCTACCCGATGGGTGAGGTCATAGGAACGCCAAGGGACCACCGAGTCGACCATTGCTTAAATTTGTATTTTTATTTTCCGGTGTCGATCTTTGTTCTTTTGACTTTCTTTTTTTTTCGGAACGATCATACCCGTTTGTCTGTCACTTCCCTCACCCAGTTGTTGGATATTTTGATCGGACTTCCAATTTTCTGTTTTCACCATTTTGGTAGATATAGATTTTGTCAGGCGATTTACTATGTGTTTTAATTTTCCGTATTTTGTACTACAGTTTCTGTATTTTATACCACCGTCTCAATTTTACATCAGTAAAATGCCATGTGAGTTTGCATTCGCTGGTAGTTAAATTTTATCTGTCAATGTATGTACTCAACAATATATACTTTGTGTTCCATTGGTGTTTGGTTATTGGATATTGTCTCTACGTGTTTTATTTCTAATCCCATATGTTTGTATCGCGATTTCTTTCAGTAGTTTAGTATTCCCTTCTCTTGTCCTCTTCTCTTCTTGTCTATTCTTCGTCTTTCGTTGGTCTTATGTTACTTTGCGGTCGTTCATGTTCGTACACACGCGAGTCAGCCCAAGTGAGACACGCTGGGGTACCTGACACCGGGCAAAGGCTCCGTTTTTATGCCCTTCCCCAATGGCAAAGGATGAGGTCCCCTAGAAGGCCCGGGTCCCTAACTTGGGTACATGGAAAACAGAGGACGTAACCGTCCGGTAAAGAAATGGTGACGCGGTGAACCCTTCGGAATTTACCTGATCTACCAGGTTAGTTTTTTGTGTTCCACGAACGTACCTAAAAAAATTTTCAGCTCTGAGTATATGTACGACGGAAGTTCTCTGAATGAGGTCTGAATTTCTGTGTGTGTGTATGTGTCAGACTTTCACTCTCTCACCCTTTTTAGTAAGGTACGTTTATCTTTACTTTTCTTTCGGTCCATCATCACGAACATAGACTGTTTTGTCTAAAATTTTGTTTCTGACATTGTTTTCCGTTTCTTCCCATGATACGTTACTAATTTTTTTTTAGTCAGGTTGTTCTCCTGTATTGTGAACAGATACGTGGGTTGCATCCTCGTAGATTTATATATTTAGTTTATAAATGTATGTATGTCCCTCTTTAACTGTCACTATGTTATTATCATTCCCCTGAAATTGTGGGGTGAATGTAGTTACCTATCTAGTAGGCTTGTCTTCTAGTTATTTCTTCGTAACCGGAATTCGGACAATCTAGTCCACTTAAATTATCTGTATATGTTTGGTTACCCAGTTTTCTTTTTTAGTTTCTCCTTTAGTTTTTTATAGAACTCTGTTTACTTTTACTTTTGTGTTTCCTCCATCGTTTTCGTTAAGACTCTCCCTTCAAAGATCACTACGTCCCGATAGAGTCGTTTGTTCTTTTTAGAGTGGATTTTCGCAATCGGTGAGTCAGTACAGGTTGATACACGCTGGGATACCTGACATCGGGAGGTCCGAGGAGACGGGTACCTTAAGAGGTCCGTTCTATGACCTCAACCAACGGTAAAGAAGGAGGTCCCCTAGAAGAGTTAGGGCTTTAGTTTGGGCCCAGAGGGCGTAACGTCCGTCTAACAAATGGTAGACTCGGTAGTCCCTTCGGGGGTAACAGGTCCTTCCTTGATTTTTTTCTCGTTTGTTTTGGGTCAATCTACCGCGATCACCATTTCTTTGGTGGATGGTTACGTCCTACGTCCTCTGTACCCAAGTTAGGGACCAACCCTTCTAGGGAACCGCTTCCTTTACCATTAGGTGAGGTCATAAGAACGGACCTTTTAAGGTACCTGTCTCCTCGGACCGTCCGATGTAGGTACCGCAGGGTTTCTCAACCTGTGTTGACTCGTCGACTTGTGTATGGTCTTCCTTTCTTTACTATTTCAAGTCGAGTCAAGTCAAGTCAACGAGCCAACACAGGCTGCCAAACGTTGGGGTACTTAGCGTCGTGCGGTCCGGAGGGACAGATAGTGGTTGAGGGACTCAGGTGAGTCTGAGTGCAGGTAGCTCAGTCACTACGGTAGGTCGGTAGAGTAGGAGACAGCAGGGGAAGAGGAGGACGGGAGTTAGGGAGGGTCGTAGTCTCAGAAAAGGTTACTCAGTTGAGAAGCGTGCTCCACCGGTTTCATGACCTCAAAGTCGAAATCGTAGTAAGGAAGGTTACTTGTGGGTCCTGACTAGAGGAAATCTTACCTGCCCAACCTAGAGCAACGTCAGGTTCCCTGAGAGCCCTCAGAAGAGGTTGTGGTGTTAAGTTTTCGCAGTTAAGAAACCACGAGTCGGAAGAAGTGTCAGGTTGAGAGTGTAGGTATGTACTGGTGTCCTTTTTGGTATCGGAACTGATCTGTCTGGAATCAGCCGTTTCGTTATAGAGACGAAAAGTTATATGATAGATCCAACCACTGAAATTTTTTGTCATCTTTTCTAGTTAGTTTGATTCGATTAAGAAACTTTTCTATTTGTTTTAACTATTTTACAATCGGTCTGACTAGTTCTTTTTGCTTTCACCCTGGTTTATTTATTTTAGTCTTTAACTTTCTCCTCTTTGGTCACCATCGGTCTCCCCTTTCCCACTACCAACCCGTTTCCTCTACTTCCCCTAATTCTACATTTTTGAAGGTCAATGTCTTATTTATTCAGTACTCCTACATTACTTGTCGTATTCCTTACGTCAGTTATTATAACATTATTGAAGCATACCACTGTCTACCGACGATCTGAATAACACCACTAGTTAAACATTACATATATTTACAGTTTAGTGGTACAGCATGTGGATTTTGATTGTATTATAACATAAGGTTGAGTTGAAGCTAAAATTTTCCTGGTAAAATGTGTTTCAGGAGTCAGGTAAGTGTAACGATTAACCGAATTGTGTGAAACGGTTTTAATATTAGAAAAAAAAATCATGTTTCTATAAATTACAGACGTCCTCGGTCTAACGGTGTTTGATAACCGGTATGAGTCTTAACAGGTCTCTCGGGGGTGGGGTCGGGGTTTAAAACGGGGACCTAACGGTAGGGCAAGAACGTTATGGACCTCATCTCTGACGTTCGTTCTCACTACCGTCACTCCCCGTGCCACTTGGAGGCAATAGGTTTCCAAGAGTCTGAGTAGAATGAATAAACTGTGGAAAATCTCCTCTTCCGTTACCGTGGGGTGAGGTCATGAGAACGGACCTTTTAGGGTCCCTGCCTCCTCGGACCATCCGACGTCAGGTACCCCAGCGATTCTCAGTCTGTGCTGACTCGTTGAAGTGAAAGTGAAAAGTGCGTAATCTCTTCCTTTACCGTTGGGTGAGGTCACAAGAACGGACCTCTTAGGGTCCCTGCCTCCTCGGACCACCCGACGGCAGATACCCCAGCGTGTCTCAGTCTGTGCTGACTTCCCTGAATCGTCGAATCGTCTCTATCTGTCTTTTTTTAGAAAGGTTTGACCCTCGTTCTTTACGAACTTAAAAAATTTGAATAACAACTCCGAATTTCCCTCTAGAGTAGACCTTTCAGAAAACGTGTATCATTTACGAGTTGGTTAGTACCGGTTCTACTAGTACTGACTCAATCCTGTCAAGACTACTGTTGCCTTCGTCATGTCTACGATTAAGACCCCCATCCCCTCACCGTCCCAACTGCAGGTCCACCCACTTCCCGTACCCCTTCCGAGATCCGTCCCAAGGGAACCGTGATGAGGAGACGTACTCGGTACCCCGACCGACACGACCCACGACCCGGGCACCGTGTCCTTCGTAGTTTCGATTCCAAGTGGTCGGGTCAAGGACCCGGGTCGAAGATCCTTCGTCCGTGGACTAGCTGTGTTCTGTCTGAGGTGAAAGGGTGGTGAGACCTCTTATCCCTTAAGTGGACGCCTGTACTTGTAGACTAGCTTGTGGAGTGATAAAGTGTTCGTGGAGCGAGCGTCACTGGGTTGTCGTCGTTCTGTGTAGTAACAGTGGTCAGGAGTCCTTCACTTTCCTGAACGGGTTTCAGTACGCCAGCCTTAAGTTTGAGTTTTAGTCTCCAAGGAAAGTGGTACGTCGATTCTTTGTCCGGCGGAAATTTTAGTTCCAATAAGACACTGAAGGGAAGGGTCGCCCATTCTGAGACGGGGAGGTGACGGTCCCCGTGTCCAAATTAGGGACCAGCCCCTGGATTCTAGGGTGTACGATAGACCACGTCGGTTTTTATTTATTTTATTTTGTAACTTAACTACAATAAGAATGATAAACTACTTAAAAAAAAATTATCTTACTCCTAGTCTAGCTAAGACAATTTCGGTACCCCTATTACTGTCTCGGTAGAGTACCGGTAACCAGAGAGACTCTTCGTCTGCCCCGGGGGATCGGACAGAGGGGGAGGACAGAGGGGCGCGGTCGTGTGGTGCACATGGTAAGTAGGTAGAGGTCCGTGTCCGAGAAGTCGACACGTAAAGGTTACCGCGGCGCGTGTCGAACGGACATCGGGACTAGGAGTGTACAATAGGAAACGGAAATAGAACAATCGTATTACACGTCGAAGTAATTGGTCGGTCTACTTAGTAAATCATTAACCTCGTTTACTTAAATTAAAAGGTGAAAGATAAAAAATATTATTTTGTTTCAGCATTAGACGGGTGTCCAGTTCCTTCCGAGGCTCAACGACAAAAACTCCGTCAGTTCCCATGTTTTACCCTCTGTTCCTACCTCAGCTAGGGAGAGTTATTAGGGCGGTTATAATAACGACAAAGAACTCGTGATTTGGGTCGACCTAGTGAAGGAGTCAAGATGTCTCTCACTTTGAGCCACGGACCTGTTCTTAAGTAAAAAGAAAAATGGGTCCTCTATAATGGTGTCGTCATCGTAACGGTTATCCAGTCGTGCTTCCTGTCCTCAGCGAGTATGTTTTCTTACACATTTCAATAGTTCCACTGCAGTATCTTAGTTAATCTACATCTTCATATTCTCTTAGTTAAACAGAGTCTTTCGAAAGGAGGGTTCTTGAGACGAGGGGAGATCAGTTCACTGGACCTAACTATTATATGTAGACGGAAGAGTGATGGGACAATAACTGTCTGTGCTTGGGGATCCTACTTCGTCATAAGCCTTTATAGTTGGCGTCTTCCTTCTGATTAATCGCACTTGGGGATGGGAGGGAGGCTGTATCGACTCTACGTGGCCAACTTCCGAGGAGCATTGAACTGATGGGCGACGGAGTAGGGACTAATTTCGGACCGACGTTTGATCTTACGTCAATTAAATAATATTCAAAATAATCCGTATATTTTCCTTCGTCCTTACTGATCGGGAAGCAACGAGCTCTATGTAAAGTAGGTACTGAGTCTCGTCTAAGGAGCGTCTAATTCGAACAATTAAAGGGAGGGGCGGTTGTAAGAAGAGACGTAACGACTTCGTTTTCGATGCCCCGAGAATATACTTTACCTACCCTACTTTTCCCGACCCGGGGTGGGGGAGGGGTGGAGGTGTTGTCAATGTAATTGGTGAAACAGGAAAATTAAGTAGATTAATGTACGTCCCTCTTTCGACGACGGAATCTCCGACCGAGGAGGCTTCTCGTGCTTCGGCGACCCGGTAACGAACCCCGAAAAACAACAGAATAATCCCCACGAAAACAAGTCTCTCTACCAATTTCGGTAAAAGTCGTCAGTCGCTCTACTTCGTCAAAGTTATTCCTATGTTACATGAACAAATTTAATGGAAAGTTTTACGAGTTTTGGTAATTCCCCCTCCCACGCCGTTTATTTTCAACCTAAAAAACAATATTACAAAATGGGATTATTGTCGAAAATAAAATAATATTAGGTAATCAACCGTTATAATAAGATATCTAATAATCCGTCGTTAAAACAATAAAATAGTGTGAAAGTCGTGAGTGAGTGGCCCGGTCCTAGGTGTTTGGAGTCATATTATACGAAAGTTAAAACAATTTTAGAGATAAATTGACCAAACCGACGCCTTGTAGAACCGTTTACACAAAAATTAAAGCAAGATTAATTGAACTGTCAACTGTCTTGAGCTGTCACCGCACTACCACAGGGGAAAAAGGTCCAAGGGACGTCGAGACAAGGACCCCAGGTAAAAAAAGAGAGAGGCCAGGATTGTTCGTTCTGCAGTCTCCATTGTGGGTTCTCTTCCCAGAAAGCAGAGACAGTTTTCATGTACGTTAAAAAATTTTTGGTTAATTTTTTAGACCGAAAGAAGAAATAGACATTTTTCTTCAGAGACCGAGACTCCCCAAAAGTCTTTACCGAACAAGGATATCCACACCTAGGACTTTCTACTTTACTTCCGTCTCGTTCACTCTTTCCTCGCAAACAAAACGGGTGCATCCCGAGAAAGGCTTATCTACAATACTTTCTCTTCGGTACAAGGAAGATAAAGTGGGTATGAATCACCCCTTCGTCGGAATGTACGAGATGAAAACACACACACNCCTCCCAGTCGGGACTATATCGTCGAAATTCTGTTGAATGGGAACGAAAAATTTGTTAAGGTTTAAAGGAGAGAAACCCCCTTAAAACGCGGCTACTGGTGAGAGTTCCATGGTAGACGAAGAAATGAAGGTCTTAGAACGTCGTAGAGTCTTGGTCCGGAGAAAGACTCGGACACGTCTCGGCCGTCCCTGCACCCACTGGTATTTCTTTATTGTGTCAAAAAACAAACAAACAAACAAAAGACTTGTTCAATACGGAAGGACTGTCTCGTCATTTCACTTAGAGACATTTCACTTGGAGTAGTAGGCATACTGTAAAAAATATGTCTCTCTACACCCATAGGTCCTCAGACGTACCTTTGGAACTCTACTAACCTCGGGTCCAAGAACTCACTTATGAGTATTAAACATCACTCAGACACTACGTCGAAGAGGGTAGTCACTTCAGGTAGAGAGAGGGCGGGAAGGGGGTAGAGAGAGGGAGGAAGGGATGGAAAGAGTCTGGAAGACTTAAAACGGGGATCAACGTTTAAGGAGCTAAGATGTAAACAGGATGGGTATACGAAGACAAGTCAAGAATTCCTACAGTCAGGATGGTTCTGGGAGTCCCTACTTAGTGATGTTGTAGGAGGAGGAGAGTGCTTACTGTTTTTGTGTACCGTGGTCGTTGAGCCCTGAGCTAGGGTTGGTCGACCGCTACCTCGTTTGATTCCGACGTGTTCCGAAGGTTGTGAACCAAGTACGAAAAGGGACTTGTAAAGGAACCTCTTCAAGGAGACACGGACGAACGATTCAGGGAAGTCAGCATAGGATAAGAAACACTGGGGTACCTGACATCGGACGGTTAGAGGAGACAGGTAGTCTAAGAGGTCCGTTCTTATGACCTCACCCAACGGCACGGAAGGAGGTCCCCTATAAGGGTTGGGTCCCTATCTTGGGTGTAGAGTAATGTAGAGGACCTCCTAAGAAATGGTGATCGTGGTGGACCCTTCGGGTCTTCTTCGAGGATTCCAGGTAGGTTTTTTTTTTTTTTTTTAGTCTCACCAGAAGAAATGTCAGGATTTTAGACTTAAAACTGAAAGGTAAAAATAAATTTTGTTCCTACAACGAGGTGTTAACAAACCGTATCCGGTAATCTACTTTTGTTTCGTGAACGACACGTACAAAAATTCACCAGGACACAAGGTTCGTTTACTTTGGATCTACAGATCTGGTCACTAAAAGTTCGCCCTCGAGAAAAGAAGGGGACCCTCTGTAGACCGTTACAGACCCTGTAAAGATGACAGTACAGTCTCCCACACGAGGACCGTAGATTACCCAACTTCGGTCCTCATACCGATTAGGACGACGTCGGATGTCTTCTCGTTTACCGGGGGCTGGTGGCTTTAGATCGGGGGTGGGGACGGAGTCGAATGGGAGTCCCCCGAATGTAGAATGAGTGCTCTCCTCTCTCCCTGACGGAACATTCTCTCTTTCCCGACCTAGTACAGTGGTTACGGACCTCTCGTTGACCGAAAACGAGTGAAAGGACCGGAGACGACGTCTCGAAATTATTGCTACAACTGAAGGAAACCGGACAAGTGAGAAGACAAAAGATAAGATTTGTCATTTGTCACCTCCACATCATTTATCATTTGTCTAGTCAAGTCAGCAAGTCAGTACAGGCTGACACTGGCGTATCTGACGTCGTGCGGTCCGGAGGGACAGGTAGTGGTTGAGGGTCTCAAATAAGTTTGAGTCCAGGTAGTTCAGAGACTACGGTAGGTTGGTAGAGTAGGAGACAACAGGGGAAGAAGAGAGCGGAAGTCAGAAAGGGTCGTAGGCCCGGAAAAGTTTACTCAGTCGAGAAACGTAGTCCACCGGTTTCATAACCTCAAAGTCGAAGTCGTAGTCAGGAAGGTTACATATCATTTATGATTTATTTATTATTTATTTAGATTTACCATTTATTATCACCTTTGTGTCACTCTATTGGATCGCTCCTGGGTCGTGTGTTCACCGTCGGTGACTTAACCTTAGACTACTACTGTTCCGACGGTGGACGACGAAGTCGGCTCTACTCCTCTGGTACTCAGAGTACTAGGTCGTCGAAAACTAGTCCTGTGGATCGTAGACAGATGAGTTTCAGAGATCCTTAGAGACCGTTGGTAGGGTAATACCCTTCTTCAAGTCTCTGGACGTTCTTAGACTACCCTTCTCCGCGTTCTCTTTCTCTTTTCTTCTATGTCGGACAGTCCCACACCCCCGGAGGAGGGACGAGGTGCACCAGGGGTGGGTCTCTCCGTAGTTGTTTCGACTGCCCTTGGTCGAGTACCCCGGTACGTTCCCCACTCAAGACGAACGTCAACGGACTTAGACCGGGTATTGGGACTCGTTACTGGGACCAGGTAGTCGTTGGAGCCTGAGAAAGTTTTTGTGTCGAAGTACGAAGATAAGTTCTGAACGTACCACTTGAGACAACGATTCGCATCTTTTGGTGGGGATAGACTTTAGTAAGAAAGACTAGTCTTATACTCAAACGTGGGAATTTATTATTCGAGAGCTAAGGGTTATGGGAGGGGGTAAAATAAACGTAATTAAGATGTCTAAGCGACCCGAAGGGACCACCGAGTCACCATTTCTTAGACGGACGGTTACGTCCAAGTTAGGGGTCCAGTCTTTCTAGGGAACCTCTTCCTTTACCGTTGGGTGAGGTCATAAGAACGGACCCTTCAGGGTACCTGTCTCCACGGACCGGTCGGTGTCAGATACCCCAACGTTTCTCGACCCGTACTGACTCGCTTATTTGTTGTTGTTACTACTTATGTGCCGTTCCCACCCCCACACCCACTTTCGTGGTAGAGTCTTTCTGTGAAGGACCTTTTGAGCAGACCTTAATAACGGTTTCTCTTCATTGTACAAGAAGGCTATGAAACAGAGAGTTTGACGAGAGACCGAACACTTGGAGAACAGTTCTTATATATAAAGGTCCCGAGGTTTAGTGAGTCTTAAATTGTGGGTCGAATCAATCGGAGATCTAAAATTGATTGTACGACGAAGAACACCTTTGTCGTGATCTTCCTACCTGTAGTCTCGAGAAGCGTTTCCGGAAAGGAGGAAGGCCTACCTACCAGTCTCGACACCCATAAAGAGGAGGGTCACTTCGGAGGGTCCACCTCGGAACGTGTGGCTCATTACCGGGGGTCGAATGGTCCGGTTTTAGTTTAAAACGACCCCTGAGATGTCGTCCCGTACACAAACTGGTACCTTGCGGTACACACCGGTAATCTTTCTTTTCTTTTTAGTTATCCCGAAGTAATTTTGTCGTCCGTTAGTCCCGGGTCGGGATCGAATTAATGTCAAAGTCATCGTAAACGAAATTAACCTTTCTTATTTTCTTGACTTCACCTCACTTACTTCTTTAATCGTATAGATAGTGACAACAGTGTAACATGGTACCGGAATTTTGTTCCAAGCGAGGCAGGATAGAGACTTCGGCACGGCTCGTGACCTTTTTTAGACCTTACCGTTAATCGTTTGGGAGTCTGAGGTGGAAACACTCTAAGATTAATGTCAGAAAATAGTAGAAACCCACCATAAAATTTTTCTGACGATCGATCCGATCTATGTGAAACGTTGTTGAGAATTAATACGGTTGTGTCGTGAGAGGTCCGGTCTTGAAGTTGGTAGAGTCTGGTAGGTAGGTTCCGACAAGAGTCAGTCGACCCCGTCGGGTCTTCTCAGTGTCTTGGACCAAAGACAAATCTGTCACCCAGGGTTCACGTCGAAGACGGTTGACCTTAAAATGATCTGAAGGGTTGTCAGTGACTATGTCCTTTACAGTCTCGAAGTTCTAGGGATCCATAGTTTATCAGATGGTTAAAATATCCCTTTGACTCCGGGTTCCAGGGGTCGAATCTTCTGTCATGTCGTTCCTGAAAAGGTCCAGATAAAAAACCGTTTAAGGTCAGATGAGACAGTATTATGAAGTATAGTACCGTAGAGTACCTTTGGTAATGGTGACTTTCTTTTATAACAGTATACCCTAATTTAAAGTGATGTTCAATAAAGGATATTGGCTCGATAAGTTCATTGGGTCCATTACTAAAGTGTACGGGGTTTCATTATGTAATGTAAATTGTAAATTACGTTTCTCCGAGGAGGGGAGTTTTTAGTCGACTACTGATACTCAAGTCGATCCTACACCGGTTCCTTTCAAAAAGTTCTAGTACGGAAGACACCTTCCTTGTGTATCATCTCCGTCTCTACTGGAAGGGTAATCGAACCTCAGACCCCCCTTTACAGTTTATTACTGTTGGGTGGAGTCATGAGAACGAACCTTTTAAGGTACCCGTCTCCTCGGACCACCCGATGTCAGGTACCCCAACGATTCTCAACCTACGTTGACTCGTGTGTACGTAATTTTACGGTTCTGAGAGTCCCTCCACCGAGTATTATTCTCGAGGTAAACGACTCTAGGATAAAACACGACTCAACAGACAGGGTGCCATCAAGATAATAGGGGTGAAACTTCTACTTTTCTGACTCCGAGTCTTCTTCAGTATACGGGCATCAGTTTATTCGGTGCTCGACCCGAAATTTGAGTTTAAGCCACGGTTTGTCAAAGAGGGTGATCGACATCCCGGGAGGATTTCGTTTGCTGGTCAAGGTCTCGTCTTTCTCTCTCTTCCGGACACGTGGGATGGGACACTCAGGTTAGAGAAGGACCGTTTCGGGACCGGGTCCACCTCCGGGTCCGGCCCAGGAAGGCCCGTAAATGGGTCTGGTCCCGGAAGGAGGGGCAGGGACGCCTGTCGTGGTGAGAAACCACTGTTTGGGAGTCTTGTCGTCGAGGAACACGTCGACTCGCCTCTACGACGTACCGGGCCCACGTCTCAGTGGAGGCTCCAGTCTCCCCTCACCGGTCCCCCTGTCATCCCTCTGGAGGTTCGTCTTTTAATGTCCCTCCTCTGCTAAGTGCCAGGGAAGTGTTTCACGAGTAGCGACCTCGCACCGCCCCGGGACAGGTCCCAGTTAGGAGTCCCGCTGAGGTGTCCCGGGGGGACCAAGGTGTCCCGGGGGGGCGACGGGGTCGGCGTTCCGCGCACTTGACTTGTGGCCTTCGCGAATTAGCGGAAGTTGAGAGTAGCGGGTCCTCCCCGACTCTTTGTACAAAGTGTGTTTCCGTGTAGTCTCGGAGGGTCTATTTTCCGCCGCTCCCCGGCTGACTTCCGACTCCCGAGACCAGTGGTCACGGACCTCACGGTCCTTTGCGGAGAGACTGAGCGGACGGAGACCGTAGAGGAAGCCCCCAACAAAACTCGATAACCAGGACCGAGTCCCCGTCCGTGCAGTGACGGAGGTCTTTCCTGACACCCTCCCTGGTTCTCCGTAACCGGATACGAGGTCTCTACTCTTTCTTCGACGAGGGGGTCGGTTCCCCTTGGGACGACCGGACCACTGACCCGTAGAACGACTCCTGGTGCCCCTGAGTCCGGTACACCCGGTGTCTCTCGTCGTCTACGTCGGGGTCGAGATGCTCCTGGGGTGGCCGGTGAGAGCAAATGTGCGACCGTCCTCCTCCACGTCCCGACCTGTGAAGGGTTCACTGGTGTTACGGGTCCGTATGAGTAGGCACGAGGGGAAAACAGGAGTACTGTGGACCTCCCGCCCCACCCCGCCCCCCCTTCCAACCCCAGGTGAGACGTCCTGGACCTCGCTCGACGGAGATGAGACCCGGAGTCAAAGGAGTAGACCTATTACGAAAGGTACTGTGGAAGACGCAGACACTGGACTCTGTGCGAGGAACACGTCCCGACCCTAGACTTAAGTCTGATCATTGACTAAGGTGTCAGCCACCCGACATAGGACAGATGGGGACTAGAGTCCGAGTCCGGTTCCTAGTCCCCAGTTTGGTCCCTCCTGGAGTTTATCCTTTCTTTCTTTGCGTAACTCAGTGGTTTTCCGTGTCTTCTAATTATATCCTAGACTCCCTGGTCCACTACCCCCCCTCCACCGTTCTTTACCCCCGGTGCGATCGTCTCCGTTCGTAGGGGCTGGGGTCCTCCCCGACAGTCTTCGGTTCTCGCCAGTAGGGTCGGTTCCCACCAGTGTCGTCGACCCGGTGTGGGAGCTTCGGGGACGAGACCCACCCCATAACAAGACTGAGGGACTCGAGGATTTGATAGGGGTGTCTGGGGTGTCTCCTGAGGTAAGGTAATGCTTGTTAGTCGTGGGACGGGTGTAGGACGAATACTTGACACCGCCAGTGGTGGAGAGAGGAGGAGACGATAATCCTCACCCCTGGGGTCAATCGGGGAGAGACGTCTGCTCCGGAGTCTCCACCTCCACTCCCGTCTTCCCTGGTGACACCCGGTCATCGGATTAGCCTGTGTCCGCCCGTCCGGGATTAGAGGAGAGAGTCAGGACACAAGGGAATTACAGGGGTGCCGGAGAAGAGGGTGGTCGGGCGTGTGGGCCGAAGACGTAATTGACTGTGACACTACGCCTTTTTTGTTTTTTCAGTCACTTGATTCCCGATCAGAGATGGGTCGTCCTATCCGGGGGTCCCACCGGACGGAAACTGGGATCCAAGTTGAGATGGAACAAGACAAAACGAAAAAGATCCTCTTGTCTGGGTGTCTCCGGGTCGAGACGTTTCCGTCATAACGATTCTCCAACCCTGGTGGCTGACACCTTAGTCAATGATCAGACTCAAGTCTAAGGTCGGGACGTCGAAGTGTCCTCGGGTCCGTTGACTAAAGTGGGACCCCGGAACACCGAAGGAGTGGACCTTTGCCCCTAGTCTCTGTAAGTGGACAGGCCTGGCCGACGTCCTAAGTCACTTTTTTTGTGTACACGCCAAGAGTCCTACCCCGGTCCCTCCGAGCCCCACGACGGTAGAAAAAATGGGAACCCATGGGGCTCCGTCGTGAGTGTCACGGACCGTCCCGTCTCCCTGTGGGCACCCCGTTCTCTTTGTGGTGCCGACTTTTAGCTCCGGACACCATTCGTAGGATCGGGGTGGTGGGGTTCTGGCCCATTCTAGGGAAGACGGGGTCCGGATGACGTGGAGACCAAGGGTAGGCCCTTACCACCCCCGCCTCGAATAGTTCCTACCTCAGGGCGGGTGTAGGTTCTGGAAGAAGAGGGCCCTAACCTCTTAGCGTCTGGTGTATGTGAATTACACTCGCTCGTAGGGGAGACACGAGTCGACGAAAAGTGGGACGAGTGGGTGGCGAAGATTTCGGGACTACCTGGGCGAAGTAGCACCGGAAAGGCTGCCCTCCACTTCCTAGAATCGCTCCTCTGACCAGAGGTGTGTCGACTTTACGTCGGTGGTGGTAATTGATCCTGTTTGTGTCGTGACGCGCACCGAGCCGGGGCCCGTGCGTCAGTGGGCCCACCATTAATCGCCCCCTTCATAGGAAGTCCGTCGAATCGGTGTCTTTTGGTAAAAGTAACTTTTATATGTAAAACATTAACATTTACCTTTCTAATGGACATTATCGCCATTGTCCGGGTAAAGGATTATTCTACTTGTGACATCGACTACTCACTTCGTAGACCCATATCGAGGACATGTGGTAAAGACATGACGTCGGACGGTTAAACAAAGTCGCCGCTTTTCGCACTAAATCACGAACATCGTAATGGTAGACAACAGCAATAATGTCTTTAATATATATTTGGTCAATCATTTGTGAAACGGCTCAACAGACAACAAAACTATTAGTGGGTATTATTGTAGATCGTAGTTATACCAGAAATTTGGGCTAAACCCTCAATTACCTTATTCTCCTCCGTCAGACATATACGTGGCCCCATTACAGTAATCCTTACAAACACTTCTTGTTTAATTTAGTCAACATTTAACACGAGAGTTCAGTCGGTCTTTTGGTCAGAACAAGTCCTCTTCCCTAAATATAAAATTGGAGCACGTCTTTTACGTGAATGTGTCTAATTTTATTTTATCCCTGAAGCGGCTACCTACCTTCACCATTAACGATCGCGGAATTACCGAAGGACAACCGACACAGTACGTCATCCGTGTCGATAAAATTTTCAATTGGCCGTGAGCCCCAGTATGAAGGTGACTAAGTCAGTAATTTGGTCCGATCTGTACAGTGATTTACCGACTAATAAGTTTAGTGGTCGGACGAGGTACCAAGGGGCCACAGCAGAAAGTTTGTCCCCCTAAAAAGGCCCCTACCAAGAGTATTTTAGCTCTACTCAACCTAAGTTCATACTCAGTTACCATCGGGACCCGGCCCCAGACCGGGTTCACCTCGCCGTCTCCCCACGGGGGCGGACGAAAGAGCCTAACCTCCCCCCACCCACCCCCGGCCATCCACCCTCCGATACCCCCGAGGTGAACCAACGAACCTACAGAGGTCCCAAGGTCCCCTTAGGTTTCTCCTCGGTACAAATCGGTTTCTTCACGGGACCCCCTTTCCTTCTACCGTTTCCTCCACAACCCCGTAGACAATCAGGTAACAGTCTGGTAATAGTGTAGTAGTGGGCGTACAATGTAGGGACCTCCCCACCCCTCACCTAGGGTGAAGACAGAGGTCTCGGAGTCACAAAATGATTAGACGTCACGGAGGAAAATGAAGGTCTCGTGAAAGTTTCGTAAAGAGAGAATACAAGAGTCCTATAGAGACCCTTTATCCACAATGATTATGGAGGGGGGTTAATTATGAGGTCAACTTGTCCGACTCCGAAGCCCCTCCAACCTGAACGTAACTCACTCTGGGGTATCGACCGCTCTCCGGTCCACCCTAGTCTTGTGTCCAAAGTCACCTTTAGGCCTGTAGAAAGGTACCGTGTTTCGACAACTCGTCCACCTTGGTTTGTGTCGGGAGACGGTGAGTCTTCAGTTCTTGAAGGACAGACCTGACACATAACACACACGCAACCCCTACCCCCACCCCCGTCCTTCCTACCGACCTGGTCAAGATCTTAGATCGGACCACTGCTCCCTCGAGTAGATTGGCCGTCGACGTCTTCGACCGAAACCCCTGTCCGGTCACTCCCGTACCTCCTTCGGGAGACTTTTCACGAACAGGGTCGTGTTCTGTCTGTACTTAACCCTCTCCGTCGACTGCAGTATCCTTCCCGACCCGGTGGGTCTCCCGCCCGGCCTACGGTTCGGAGATCGGTGTAAATCGGCTCTCGTGTCTTCGGAACCCGTTACAAAAGATTTCTCGTCTGTATATGTTGACTGACAGGAATTCTACTACAAAAAGGTCGCCAGGTGTAGCGCTTGAGTAAAAATGGAATAAATAAAATTACAAATGATTATTTCGATATTTATCGTGTAGTTTAGGTATCATGTTTTATCTAAACCAAAATTTCTTTCAGAAATTTTTTCTTTGGATTCATTTTGATAGAAAATTTTATAATTCATTCAAAAGGGACCATCGAGTCAACCATTTCTTAGGCGGACGTTACGTCCTTTGGGGCCAAGTTAAGGACCCAGTCCTTCTAGACGACTTCTTTCTTATCCGATGGGTGAGGCCATGTGAACCCGAAGGGAACACCGAGTCGACCATTTCTTGGGCCGAAGTGACACCCTCTGGACCCAAGTTGGGGACCCAACCCTTCTAAGGACCCTCTTTCCTTTCCGATTGGCGCGGACACAAGACCGGATCTCTTAAGGTACCTGACGTAGGAACTCCAGCCTTTCTCAGTCTGTACTGACTCTCTGAAAGTGGAAGTGAAAGTTCAGTGTCATGTCTACTATATCTCTGTACCACTGGCAGTTTTTCTTACCAATTTCGAACCCAAAACCTCAGTCCTGTTGGAACCAAGTTTAAGGGTGGACCAAACCCCATCCAGAAATAGAGAGATTCAAATAAAGGAACACGTAGTGTGTCCCGACCCTACTGTCGTTCCCTCTGTAAACTTATAGACGGACCGACTTCCGTTACCGTGGGGTGAGGTCGTGAGAACGGACCTTTTAGGGTACCCACCTCCTCGGACCACCCGGTGTCAGGTACCCCAGCGATTCTCAGCCTGTGCTGAAGTGAAAGTGAAAAGTGAAAGTACGTAACCTCTTCCTTTACCGTTGGGTGAGGTCACAAGAACAGACCTCTTAAGGTCCCTGCCGTCTCGGAGTACCCAACGGTAGACACCCCAGCGTGTCTCAGTCTGTGCTGACTTCACTGAATCGTCGTCGTCCCCTACGAGTCGTTTGTCCCGGTCAGTGTTTGTGTTTCTCTGGGATCCCGAAAGAGGGTTCTCGCGGGGTCTCTGCGGTCCAGTCCTGAGTCACAGACCACAAACCCGGCATAAACTAGTTGTCACCGTCTTAACCTTGTGTAGAACTTCGTTTCGAGGGGTGCCTGGTGGTAAGACTACGGTGATTGAGTAGGTTTCCCTAATCCAGGGGACGCCGACCTACACTGTGGGTCTACAAGAGAAGGGTCGGACCCTAAAACCAAACCCCAAAACCCAAACAAAAGTATTTATACTTTAGGTTCCAGGTCTTTGTAGACCAGTGAATCAGTTTCAGTGTGTCGTGCAATTTCGGTCTCGTTCTACTCTACAGGGGAGTAACTCGGGAGACCAACGAAATCCTGCACGACCCGGTGCACGACGGACTGACAGTAATTCAGTAGTGTAGCTTACTAGTTTGGGTCTGACGGTCCAAAGTGGTAACAGTAGTGTCGGCACAAGATATCCTCGTACGGTTCCGTGTCTCTCCCGATTGTGGACCAGGAAACAGTGGGTCGATCTTCGAATCTTGTCGGTTCGTCAGACTGGGACTACTTCTCGCTACAAGATTCAGTTCGATCATGGGCGTCACCCAGTCGTTTGATTTCATGTTCCCGGTGTAAGGCAGACGACATATAACGTATTACCGACCACTCGTTTCTTATCAAAAATGTAAACATTTACCAACTTTCTTATAACGTACTTATAAAATGTCTTATAACGTAATGTACATTTTTAATGTACTTTAAGTTTACGGGTTCAGACACTTATCTAACCTTGTGTCAGTCCGAGTAAATAAATACATATCGGATACAGACTAAGACACGACCTCGTTGTCTCAAGTCGCCCTTGGGTGTTTCAAATATTGGAAAGGATAGAGCGGGAAATGTCTCTTTCGGACACTAGGGATGCGACGGAGCCTTCAAGACAATCGTTTCACTACTTCCCTTTTTTTTCCCGAAAACAGAGGTCTCATAGTAGGGTCCTCTCATTTTCTTCACTCTTATTTTCGTTTTCTCTTTGTTTTCCTCTGTCTTTTCCTTGATAGATACAACTTGTTCTGTTCTTTCGGTCAACACCTGTGCGGACCGGTTTGTGGTTTTAAAGTCTACATTTCCTTCTTCTTCTAGCGTCTAAGTCTTGATTTAGGGTGGGGGTTACGCCCCTGGTCCCACTATAACGGACGGTTCAGTGAAGTCAGCACAGGTTGAGAAACACTGGGATACCTGACGTCGGGCGGTCCGAGGAGACAGGTGCCCTAAGTGGTCCGTTCTTGTGGCTCATCGTACCTATGTGTGATTGTCTGTATTTATCCCTTGGTTACCCGTAGACGACATACTGAGTCCTTTGAATCTGACCCCGGGACACGATTGGATCGTCCCACCCCTACCCGCCCTCCACCTCCCCGCTAAGTTCTCCTCCCCTGTTTACATGTGGATTCGGATTAAGTACAACTGCATACTGTCTTTAGTCTGGTTATAATATTTGGTTAGCAGTTAGTTAATTTTTATTTATTTACATAAAAAAATTCATTTTTTTTTTTTTTATAACCGCACCCAACGGTACGGGAGGAGGTCCCCTAGAAGGGTTGGGTCCCCAACGAGGACGTAGTTGTCCGTCCAAGAAATGACGATTATACATACAATAAACGAAGTAGTACAGGTTGAGAAAACTCTGGGGCACCTGATATATCGGGTGGTCCGAGGAGACAGGCACCCTAAGAGGTCCGTTCTTATGACCTCACCCAACGGTACGGGAGGAGGTCCCCAAGAAGGGCTGGGTTCTTAGCTTGGGCGGAGAGAATTCATGGGAAGAAACCGTCCGCCCAAGAAATGGTGATCGCGGTGGACCCTTCGGTCCCCATTATAACTGTTCCTTTCCCTCGACGTCTCTGACCCCGTTACATTCTGATCAAATCCACGAACTCATAAAAAGTGTTTAAGTACATTAATAAAATTAATTTTTAGAAATTTTATAATTACCCCCTCCCCTTAGACTTTGTCTCAATTAATATCGTCGAGGTGAGCGGTGTACATGAATTCTGAGGTAGTCGAAAAGGTAATCCTTGACGACGAAAAGGCCCCCTGATATTAAGTTGGTTTATTTAACCGGTGCCCGACTTCGAACTGTACGTCCAAACGTCCCACCCTTAATTAACAAATTAACTAAACTTATAAGTTCTGGATTTGCGTCTCCCCTTTCTTTTTATACAACGGTAAAATCCTTGCTAACCGGACTTCTGTGGACAGGAAAAGTATCGAGCGACCACTAGTGACTGGGATAATTTTGGGGTGGTAGGTAGGAATGTCAAGTTTTTATGTCTGGATAGATGACGAAACGTGGTTTTCCAAGATTCATGGAATGAATCGAGAATTTAAACACGGAGTCAAAAGGGAGTTTACTCGAAGTAAGTAGACCTTTCCTTAGACAAGTACACTTACACAAAATTTTATTCGGAAAAGTAAAACCCATCGAAGTTATATGTTGGTCGTCGTTAGTGTCCGAATGGAAGGAAACCGACTTTAAACTAGTAATTTGGTTGAACTGATAATCCCCCTTATAGACCGACCTTTTACGTAAAATCGGGACTTCTTATACGGTATAATCACTCTTTTAATGAGATTTACCCTTGTTTCGACTGTTGACGACGAACGTCTGATTACCGGATCACATATATAGCGTGGGTTTTTCGTACAGTAGTGGGTCGAGAACTCGTTTAGTGACCGTACTCTAAGACCAACCGTCTTTACCCTGTAATGCCTACAGCGTTTCCAAAATCCGTAAAACCACCCAAAGAGGGGAGAGGAAAATGAATTTCGGTTCTCTGGGCCATAGGCGCATTGGGCTTTTAGGGTCATTCGGGTTACGATACTCATCTGTACCGGTGGACGTACATTTTTGAGTAGGACAGGAACGAAGATACACCCTAATAAGTCATCGGTAAAGTACGTTTCAGCGTAGGGTCCTTACCGTCTCACAAAAGAATGGGTGACGTCTCAATAAGTTGAACCTCCTACGGGACTCCGGAGGGGCTGTGTGTTCTACAGTCTCGTTACTGTTCTCCTTTTTTTGGCATAGTACGTAGCGTGTCATTTGCGCCACTGACCCTCTTCCCTTCCTTACTACCCTGGGATGCTTCAGGAGTTCTACTTTTACACTTACGACCTTATTCCCCCTCTTTTCAAACAAGGTAAAAGTCTAGAACTATGTTCGAAGGACTACTCTTATCTAAGTTTAAATCCAGTAAAAATAAGAATAATTCCCCTTTCACCATAGTTAAAATTATTTCAGACTCTTGTAAGTAATTATCCTACGTAAAAAGTAGGTGGATGTTTGTATCACTTTAGCACATCCACTGAGCCTCGCAAGTTTGTTTCCGGTCGGGGTGAGGCACAGAGGACTATCCCCTAGACCTTTCCCACCCTAGACTTGTTATGGTTGGTAGTGTTGAAATAAGAGGAAAAACACACGAAGAAGTTTCGAGGATTAGATCTATAATAAGGGGCAGTTGAAAAACACTCTGGAGTAAGTAAATGACTCTAACGACGAAAACTTTTGAAAACCGATATCCGAGAGACACCAACTTTTAAGTAGATATACCCTTTCCTTGGATTTTTTTTCTCATCTATATACATATACATATTGACTAAGTGAAACGACATGTGGACTTTGATAGTGTTGTAACATGTAGTTGGTATGAGGTTATTTTTATAAAAAATTTTTTCTTTTAAGTACCAGTTCTTGTATCTTTAAACCGAACTGTCACGGGTCTTTGGGTATCCTATCAGGAAATCTCGGACTTTGTGGATGTGTAACTCGATTCTTCCGTCCTTTTATTGGTCCCTTGTTAGTGGTCCCTCGTCTCTAGTGGCGGGACGTGTACACCTCCCCTCCCCACCACGGTCGATGACGAGTTTCAAGGGTACGCCAAGGAGTTTGTCTTGTCCGTCGCGGACGTTAGTTACGGTAAAAACACGAAAAGAAGTGTACAACGAGACCCAAGGTCTTTGTTCGTAAAACGGACATAACCGGGACTCTTATATCTATCTATATCCATATAGTCTGAGAAGTTCAAGTTTTGAAGTGTAAGAAAAGTCAGTCCATTTCTTGTATAAGTTAGACAAAATAAAAAAAAAAAAGTTAGACAAAATTTTCGACTTCAAACTGTATGCGGAATTCTTTAGAAATTTGTCCTTGGGAGGATGTGTCAACCACCCTTACATTCGAGCATGTCGATGACACGTTTTGTCATACTTCCCAGAAGTTTTTCTGATTCTTATTTTGATGGTATGTTAAGTCGCTAGGGTGAGGACCCGTATATAGGTCTGTTTTGACTTTAAGTTTTTCTACGTACGTGGGGATACAAGCACCGTCGTGATAAATGATATCGGTTCTGTACCTCTGTTTGATTCAGAGGTACCTGTGTACTTACCTAGTTCTTCTGCACCACGTCTATATGTTACTTTATGATGAGTCGGTAATTTTTTAGACATCGTTGTACCTGTCTGGATCTCTAACAGTATGATTCACTTCAGTCTTTCTGTTTATGTAGTACACTATAGTGAATATGTATGTTAGATTTTGTACTGTGTTAAATTGAACAGATGTTTTGTCAGAGTATATGTCTCTCGTGTGTGACCACCAACGGTTCTCCCCCTTCCCTCCTTCCTACCTAACCTTCAACCCTATTTGTCTACGTTTGCTACCCGAAGGGTCCACCGCGATCACATTTCTTGGGCGGACGGTTACGTCCTCGGAATTCTCTACGCCCAAGTTAGGGATCCAACCCTTCTCGGGGACCTCCTCCCGTACCGTTGGGTGAGGTCATAAGAAAGGACTTCTTAGGGTACCTGTCTCCTCGGATCGTCGATGTCAGGCGTCACACACGCACGAGTTAGTACAGGCTGAGAAACGTTGGGGTACCTGACATCGGACGGCCCGAGAAGACAGATATCTTAAAAGGTCCGTGCATATGACCTTAACAAACGATAAAGGATGAGGTCCCTTAGAAGGGTTGGGTTTCTAGTTTAGGTGTAGAGGACACAAAGAACGTAACCGTCCACCTAAGAAATGGTGACACGGTGGACCCTTCGGGTCAACACCTTATTAGTGGTATCACACATGGACTCAACGTCTCTCAGGAGTCCCAACGTTTCTCAGTCTGTACTAACTTAGTTGAATCGTGTGTACGTGTTACGTTTGATAATATATATTATACCTATTTGTTGTTCCAGGATAACGTATCGTGTCCCTCGATATAAGTTGTAGAACACTATTTGACATTGTCTTTTCTTATGCTTTTTCTTACTATAAATAGTCAAGTCAAGTCAAGTCAGCGAGTCAGCTCAGACTGAGAAACACTGGGGTGCTTGACGTCGTACAGTCCGGAGGGACAGGTAGTGGTTGAGGCCTCAGGTGGGTTTGGGTACAGGTAACTCAGCCACTACACTAGGTTGGTAGAGTAGGAGACAGCAGGGGAAGAGGAGGACGGGAGTTAGAAAGGGTCGTAGTCTCAGAAAAGTTTACTCAGTCGAGAAGCGTAGTCGGTTTCATAACCTCAAAGTCGAAGTTGTAGTCAGGAAGGTCACTTGTGGGTCCTGACTAGAGGAAATCCTACCTGACCAACCTAGAGGAACGTCAGGGTCCCTAAGAGTTCTCAGAAGAGGTTGTGGTGTCAAGTTTTCGTAGTTATGAAGCCACGAGTCGAAAGAAATATCAGGTTGAGAGTGTAGGTATGTACTGGTGTCCTTTTTGGTGTCGGACCTGATCTACCTGGAGACAGTTGTTTCATTACAGAGACGAAAACTTATACGATAGATCCAACCAGATTATTGAAAGGAAAGTTCCTCATTCGCAGAAAATTAAAGTACCGACGTCAGTAGTAGACGTCACTAAAACCTCGGGGGGTTTTATTTCAGACTGTGACAAAGGGGTAGATAAAGGGTACTTGACTACCCTGGCTTTCGGTACTAGAAGCAAAAGACTTACAACTCGAAATTCGGTTGAAAAAGTGAGAGGTGAAAGTGAAAGTAGTTCTCCGAAAAATCAAGGAGAAGTGAGAGACGGTATTCCCACCACAGTAGACGTATAGACTCCAATAACGATAAAGAGGGCCGTTAGAACTAAGGTCGAACACAAAGAAGGTCGGNTATGACCTTAACAAACGATAAAGGATGAGGTCCCTTAGAAGGGTTGGGTTTCTAGTTTAGGTGTAGAGGACACAAAGAACGTAACCGTCCACCTAAGAAATGGTGACACGGTGGACCCTTCGGGTCAACACCTTATTAGTGGTATCACACATGGACTCAACGTCTCTCAGGAGTCCCAACGTTTCTCAGTCTGTACTAACTTAGTTGAATCGTGTGTACGTGTTACGTTTGATAATATATATTATACCTATTTGTTGTTCCAGGATAACGTATCGTGTCCCTCGATATAAGTTGTAGAACACTATTTGACATTGTCTTTTATTATGCTTTTTCTTACTATAAATAGTCAAGTCAAGTCAAGTCAGCGAGTCAGCTCAGACTGAGAAACACTGGGGTGCTTGACGTCGTACAGTCCGGAGGGACAGGTAGTGGTTGAGGCCTCAGGTGGGTTTGGGTACAGGTAACTCAGCCACTACACTAGGTTGGTAGAGTAGGAGACAGCAGGGAAAGAGGAGGACGGGAGTTAGAAAGGGTCGTAGTCTCAGAAAAGTTTACTCAGTCGAGAAGCGTAGTCCATCGGTTTCATAACCTCAAAGTCGAAGTTGTAGTCAGGAAGGTCACTTGTGCGTCCTGACTAGAGGAAATCCTACCTGACCAACCTACAGGAACGTCAGGGTCCCTAAGAGTTCTCAGAAGAGGTTGTGGTGTCAAGTTTTCGTAGTTATGAAGCCACGAGTCGAAAGAAATATCAGGTTGAGAGTGTAGGTATGTACTGGTGTCCTTTTTGGTGTCGGAACTGATCTACCTGGAGACAGCTGTTTCATTACAGAGACGAAAACTTATACGACAGATCCAACCAGTATTGAAAGGAAAGTTCCTCATTCGCAGAAAATTAAAGTACCGACGTCAGTGGTAGACGTCACTAAAACCTCGGGGGGTTTTATTTCAGACTGTGACAAAGGGGTAGATAAAGGGTACTTCGCTACCCTGGCTTTCGGTACTAGAAGCAAAAGACTTACAACTCGAAATTCGGTTGAAAAAGTGAGAGGTGAAAGTGAAAGTAGTTCTCCGAAAAATCAAGGAGAAGTGAGAGACGGTATTCCCACCACAGTAGACGTATAGACTCCAATAACTATAAAGAGGGCCGTTAGAACTAAGGTCGAACACAAAGAAAGTCGGGTCGCAAAAAGTACTACATGAGACGTATATTCAATTTATTCGTCCCACTGTTATATGTCGGAACTGTATGAGGAAAAGGATAAGTCTTGGTCAGACAACAAGGTACAGGTCAAGATTGACAACGAAGGACTGGACGTATGTCTAAAGAGTTCTCCGTCCAGTCCACCAGACCATAAGGGTAGAGAAAGTCTCAAAAGGTGTCAAAGAACACTAGGTGTGTCAGTTTCCGAAACCGTATCAGTTATTTCGTCTTTATCTACAAAAAGACCTTGAGAGAACGAAAAAAGTACTAGGTCGCCTATGACCATTAAACTAGAGACGAAGGAGACGGAAAAGATTTTGGTCGAACTTGTAGACCTTCGAGTGCTAAGTCCATGACGACTTCAGACCGAGCCTCTTAAAATTCGTAATGAAATGATCGCACACTCCACTCACGTTGACACGCCATCAAACTCGTAAGAAACCGTAACGAAAAAAAGCCCTAACTTTACTTTTGACTGGAAAAGGTCAGGACACCGGTGACGACTCAAAAGGTTTAAACGACCGTATAACTCACATCGTGAAAGTGTCGTAGTAGAAAGTCCTAAACTTTGTCGAGTTGACCTTAAAGTAGTGGAGGTGGTCGAAACAAACGTCACTACGAAGGGTTCCGTGTGAACTGAAGTGTAAGGTCCTACAGACCGAGATCCACTCACTAGTGTGGTAGTACTAATAGACCCAGTACTTCTAGAAAAAACATGTTAAGAAGACACATAAGAACGGTGGACAAGAATTATAGAAGACGAAGACAATCCAGGTATAGTAAAGACAGGAAATAACTCGTGTAGAAACGTACTTTACAAAGGAACCATAGAGATTAAAAGAACTTCTCTAGCGATCAGAAAGGGTAAGATAATAAAAGGAGATAAAGAAACGTGACTAGTGACTCCTTCCGAAAGAACAGAGAGGAACGAGAAGAAACCTTAAGACATAAGTTTACCCATATAGAAAAGAAAAGAGGAAACGAAAAGTGAAGAGAAGAAAAGTGTCGATAAACATTCCGGAGGAGTCTGTCGGTAAAACGAAAAAACGTAAAGAAAAAGAACCCCTACCAGAACTAGGGACAGAGGACATGTCACAGTGCTTGAACCGACGCTGCCGTGTCCTCGTCGGTTCTCCTCGATGGGGAGTAGGTTCCAGTCCCCGCCACCGGTTCTCCTCGATGGTGTACAGGTTCCATTCCTCGTCGACACTTCTCTATAGGGTGCAGGTTCCATTCTCTTTGGATTCATTCTACCATCCGTGACTCTCTCCCGTAATCTTCCGTCTGTCTGACTTTGGTGTTAGTGTCTGTTGATCGGTTAGACTAGTGTGTCTGGTGTCGTAACAGATTGAGTTACTTTGATTCGGTACGGTACACCCCGGTCGGTTCTGCCTACCCAGTACCACCTCTCCAAAGTGTCTTATACCAGGTGACCTCCTCCCTTACCGTTTGGTGAAGTCATAAGAACGAAACTCTTGGGGTACTTGTCATACTATAAATATACATATTGATTTAGTGAATGGACATGTGGTCTTTAATTGTGTCGTAATATTTAGTTGATACAAACTATTTTATTTACAATTTTTAATGTCTTTGAGAATTTGTTCTTGTTACAGATACTGGTACCCATAAATTCGTTTATCGTATAAACACTATTAATGAGTTGAGTATAAATAATTCCACGTTAACACTCGTTCCGTGACACGATCCGAGTTTGTTTCCCAGTATCTCGAAGAACCTCTCTTTCTAAGATGTCTTCTTCTATTAATCATTACGTTTCGTTATGTAGCATTCTACAAGTCTGACTTTCTTCGAACTTCCAGTAAATGAGATTATACGGGTAAAATGTCTACTCCTTAGTCTAAGTTTCACTGAAAGAATCTGACACCCTATTAGTCTCGGTGTTGACAAGGTGACTGGCACATGATACTACGACACACGGTACACGACATCAAGTTAAAGGTCTCAGAAACTTTACTGGGCTGTCGTTGGTTTAATGTCCACTCTTTTGATTTCAAGTCTCCCAATTCAGTAAACAGACTTCAGTGTGTTGATCACTGTCTCCGGGGGTGTCTAAGGTTGGGTGGAGGTAGACGAAGGTCTCATTACAGAGAATAGGTGGTCGAGACGTTTCCATTCAGTCCTTCACACAGGGGGCAGGGGTAGACGTACCCCTTGTGGTCAGACAGGAACTTCTGAACGACTGAATCAGGACAGAGAGTGTCGCGGCGGGGGCTCAGGGAGACCGGTGGCGATGGAGTGACGCGATCTAAGCACAGGTACGGGGTGGGCTCCGAGAGCACACACATGGGGATCGGACAACGTCCCGTCTATGGGGCTTTAGAGTCACCTTTCCTAGGTCACCTAGACGGTTTGGGATTGAGGTCCCCGATTAAGACCCCACACCTCGCCGGGAACGGAAATCTAAGGTCGGTCTGGAAGGTGGGTGTGTCGTGAGGTCCGTCCACCCCTGACCTCTGTCCGAAGGACCGAGAGAACGTGAGTGTCGGGGAACCCTCCGCATTCGATAAGACAGAGTCCGGGGGACGGGTTGTGTGGATGTGTCAGTGATCTTTGGTTTACGGGAGGAGGTCCTCTGAGAGAAGAGGAACAGGGGAAGGGGAGGGGAGGGACCTGGGGTGGGGAAAGAAAAGGGTCTGGGACTACGTGTGGTCATAGTCCGAACTGAGGAGAGGTTGAGAAGGGTACGACTCCCCTCCCTTCCTCTGGGTCGTCTCTCCCCTACCTCGAGAAACTTCCAGTCCTAACCGTGTGGACGGCCTGGTAGTCTAAAATTGTGGGGTTCCTACCGAGGGGACTTGTGGAGACAACTCAGGATCCTACGTAGAACGAGACGGAACTCACCGTAATGATTTACGGGAAAACAATAGGACTGAAGTCACTCAAGGGTTCTCCATTCACCTACACACAACCCCCCTCCCCCACACCGGTCGTCCTTTATGACAAGAAGGTGAATTACTTTGGACTGATCATTACTTTCGTTAAATTCCCATGTTGTACCCAGACAACTTACTAATTTTTCTGTTTTAAAATCTTTTTCATTGAACGGACCCCAAAGTTCTTTTGATTTACGTTAATGAGAGTCATCACTATTCAGTAGAGGACTTTTAAGGTCGTCTAAACCTTATTTATAACTATACGGATGAAAATAGGCACTACCCCTTTAACTTTCGAGGACTCTTATATTTTAAGATTGTAGTCCCAGAGTGGTTAAACGAGTTCATAGTTTTATGTTACTTCTATGAATCTGAATTTAATGTTTCCATGTTACCCGAGGAAAATAAAGAAAAAAACTATTAAGCCACACACGCACACACGCCCGGGTGTCAGTGAGTCAGCACAGGTTGAGACGTTGAGGTACCTGACATCGGGTGGTCCGAGGAGACGGGCACCCTAAAAGGTTCGTTCTTATAACGTCACCCAACAGTAAAAGAAGAGGTCCTGTAGAAGGGTTAGGTCCCTAGCTTTGTCTCAGAGGATACAGAGGACGTCACGGACCAGCTAAGAAATGGTAAACTCGGTGGACCCTTCGGGGAATCTGTTTAGTCTTGTGTCAAGTTTTGAATAGTAAGGAGGTCCGTTGGTGACAATTGTGGTGTTTTGGGACCTGGACTTTAACAAAATTTCTCGGGCAGCTAACTTACGGATGTACGTGATCGGAACCAAAATTGGTAAATTACTTCCAACAAACTGGATTAATAGGTTTCGGGACTCTCCTCCCCAGTAATCGGACAAACGTCTCAGACCCAAGTCCAGTTTATTGGTCAGGACCACATACGACGAGTCACCCCCTTCGTAGTCCTAAGATTGGGTCCAGGCAGATATGTAGGACGACGACGACGATTCAGCGAAGTCAGTACAGACTGAGACACTCTGGGGTATCTGCCGTCGGGTAGTCCGAGGGAACAGGGACCCTAAGAGGAGGTTAGGTGAGATAGAGGAATCTTATAGGACTACAAATCCTACTTTAGTATGGTTGGGAATGTGTCGGACCTTATCACTGAAAAAAGATAGCGTCCTCCTAAAAAATTTAAAACAAAAGCATTTAGAAGTAGTCGGACGCATAGACAGTGAAGACGAGTAAGTAGGTAACGAGAGAGTGGAGAAGTAGTGTCCTATGGTTTGTTCACACCAAATGTTACAGATGAAAACTCTGAGATCCACTTCTCCGTTTCCAGTACTGGTGAATGACCACTGTGCTGTGCACCACTTCGGACGTAAGGACCGTAGAAGGGCACCCAGGTGCACGATGGGTCAATGATTCTGTTTGGGGTTCGAGGTCTGGACTTTTCGGGTCGTTCCTGGGTATCGTAGGCGTATATAATCCTTTTCTCTTTTACACGTTTGAGCTCCCCTTTCCCAGTCGGCGTCATCATTAATTTTCTACGTTTAATTTTTGACTTTTATCCTAAAAACGGATAGATAGTTTAGTCATTTTTAAAGTATTCATAATCCTGATATGTGACTTTCCTTTACTATTTGAAACGAACACCCTTTTATTTAATCACGTAGAGAAAATCTCTTATCAAACCATTATGTGTTCACACAGTCCGCGAGTCAGTACAGACTGAGAAACGTTGGGGCACCTGACATCGGGCGGTCCGAGGAGACAGGTACCCTAAGAGGTCCGTTCTTATGACCTCACCCAACGGTAAGGGAAGAGGTCCCCTAGAAGGTCTGGGTCCCTAGTTTGGGTCCACAGGACGCAACGTCCACCTAAGAAATGGTAGACTTGGTGGTCCCTTCATTATGTATTTTCTTTGAATTTTTACGAGTGGAAAACTTAGTTGTTAAGTAAACCCCGGGATTGGGTTGGTTTATTAGACTCTAAAATTTTTACGGAACAAATGTCGAAACAAATTACTTTAGTATAAATATCGTTATATATATGTGTTTTGTACTTTATTGGGGTTCGGTGTTATCATATATTACCAATTCATTATACACTATATTGTGTATTTTTTATCTTATATTATTTTATAATCCGTTGGTACTTTTGTCATTGACATTTTACCACACACTCTAAGTCAAAAAAAGTCAATGTACACAAACGATGTTTATGTGTTTATATTCTTTTTTCTTGTGTTTCTTTTTCTTTAATTTTAATTTAAAATTAATTAATTTTAATTTTAAGATCGTTACCGTAAGAGATTCTTGAACATAGTCAAAATAAAGAATATAAGAATAAACTGAAAAAATGTAAAGTAGGAATGGTAGTTTTTTCTTTATTCGGAAATTATGATATAAATGTCTCGTGAATACTATTACATATTTATCCACACGTCAATTTATAATCACCTTTTTTTGTTTTTCTACTTATACTAAAGTTAAAAACATAAATTTTCTTTCCTTAGTCTTTAATGTCACCCACCAGAATACTTACTAATATAAAGAAGATAAAAAAGATATAAAAAGTAAAAAAAGATTTTATAGTTGTGATAAAAGTATGTATATTTTTTAGATATTAAAACTTTTCACCAAAATAAGTAGTGTCCATCGGTATTTCACTTTTACTTTCACAATCAACGAGTTAGTACAGACTGAGAAACACTGGGGTACTTGACATCGGAGGGTCCGAGGAAACAGGTACCTTAAGAAGTCCGTTCTTCTGACCTCACCCATCGGTAAGGGAAGAAGTCCCTTAGAAGCGTCAGGTCCCTGACTTGAGCCCAGAGGACGTAACCTCCGTCTAAGAAATGTCAGACTCGGTGGTCCCTTCGGGTCTTTCGGTATTTTGACTGACTCTTAAGATCGGTCTCTCCTTGTGGCCTCCTTCCAAGACCGGGCTCCGAACGAAAGAAACAAATTTTCGTTCTTACTGTTTGTTTTACCGCGGTCCTTTTTGATCTCTGTTCGACTTCTGTGCAGTCGGGTTTGACTCGGAAAAAGGAAGTCAACTAGTCTTTTAAACCCTCTTTTCAATCTTCCCTTATTGAAAGGGGGGCATACGTACATAAACCCTGAGAACATTTCGGGTGGCAGGACAGGTGTGGGCGAGAGACCTCCGGGACCGTCCTGGTCGTCGACCCACAGAGAACGGCACACAGGTACACACGTCGGACTGTGAGTACAAGACTGATAAGAACGTCCTCGACTCGTTCGTCCCGTATCTTAGTGGAAGAGAGAGAAGTCCCACTTTCTCCCTAAGGGTAGGGTTTCCCCTCAATAAGCGGGTATTCTTCCTCCCTCTTATTATTATAAAACGAAACTTTTATTAGAATACTGACGTCGTTCAACCTCACGTAAAGACAGACACTCTACGTTACTTTTACGACAGATACACTACCGTTACTTTTACGTCCTCTGACATTCTCTGAGCCCAAGTTAGGGACCCAACCCTTCTAGGGGACCTCTTCCCGTACCGTTGGGTGAAATCATAAGAACGGACCTCTTAGGGTACCTGTCTCCTCGGACTTCCCGATATCAAGTATCTCAGTGTTTCTCAGTCTGTGTTGACTTCACTGAATCGAACGTGTTTCGTGAACCGTCCTTTCTGTTTGTCGGGTCCCCTATTTTTGTTTGTTCTACTTTCTTTTATATATAAAAGTTATCTTTTCTTTTTCTTCCTGAAGAGATAAAGAGTGACATCATCCTCTTTCTTAATATAGAGGTGAGCTGGGGTCTACGTAGGAGGAGGGACGGACCCGGGGGAAGTCGGGCAACATACCTCAGTGGCTTGAGGACTCGGGGTCCGGGTTTCCCTTTGGAACTAATCCCAAATGTGACTCGTCACCCTCGAAGGGACCATGGAATCTACCATTTCTTAGACGGACGTTACACCCTCTGGTCCCAAGTTAGGGTCCCAGCCCTTCTAAGGTACCGTTTCTCTTAACGTTGGGTGAGGTCATAAGAACGGGTCCTTTAGGGTACCTGTCACCTCGGACCGCCCGATATCGGGTACCCCAACGTTTCTCAGTCTGTGCTGACTTGTTGGTCGTGAAAGTTGTGATGCAACTCCTCAAACTGGGTCTCCAGTAATACTGTAGTGACAATAGGTTACTATAGTGACAATAGACGTGTTCTAATTAAACGAATTTTTTATTAGAATACCGACGTCGTTTAGTCTCACGTAAAGACAGACTTATTTCTCACAACCTCTTCCGTTACCGTTGGGTGAGGTCATGAGAAAGGACCTTTTAGGGTACCTGCCTCATCGGACCTTCCGACGTCAGGTACCCCAGCGACTCCCAGCCTGTGCTGACTCACTGAAGTGAAAGTGAAAAGTGAAAGGACGTAACCTCTTCCTTTACCGTTGGGTGAGATCACAAGAACGGACCTCTTAGGGTCCCTGTCCCCTCGGACCACCCGACGGCAGATACCCTAGCGTGTCTCAGCCTGTGCTGACTTCACTGAATCGTCGTTTCTCACACAATACCCTGAAGGGACCACTAGGTCACCAATTTTGAAGAACGAAGGTCCCGTCCCCCACTCCCAAGTTAGGAACCAGTTCCTTGGTTCTAGGACGTACGGTATGTCTCCGGTTTTTTTGTTTCCCACACGATATATAACTTACTAGTTCGTACGCCCGAGACCCCGAGTTTAGGTCCCAGGTGGTGGTGGTGGTGGTGTGTGGGTCGACACACTACTGACCCTTATCGATAAATCGTAGAGATTTGAAGTTATAAGACCAGATGTTTCACCCCAAACTCCTGGCTTTCGGTAGTCCGGTGTGCTTCGTGAGTCGCTACCACACGGGTCGATGTGCATCAGTACTCGACCATCTTCCCTCAGGTCAAGAACACAGACTTATCCCGTAGGTTTCTCTTCAAGTAGTCGTCGGGTGCCCGAGCAGTAGTGAACCGACTCCTGGACTAAAGAGTCGGGGAATTCCTACCCAGACCCTGTCTACCTGTCGGTTTACTGAGTAGTGGGTTTGGCCTTTGTCAACTCTCGCACTTTGTCGTGATAATGAAATTTCCGTCTCTGTAGTCTCCTTTCGCTCTGGTAGGGCCTAGTTGGTTCTGACACAAGTGGGACCGGTCGGGCTCTTATGAGGGGTTTGAGACGAGAAAGAGTAGAGAATCGAGAATGCAACCCGAAGGGCTCACCGAGTCTACCATTTCTTAGACGGACGTTTACGTCCTCTGGGTCGAAGTTAAGGACCCAACCTTTCTAAGGGACCTTTTCCTTTACTGATGGGAGGAGTTCATAAGAACGGACTTTTTAAGGTACCTGTCTCCTCGGACCGTCCCCATGACAGTCCCCCAAGTGTTTCTCAGCCTGTACTGACTCACTGATTATTTTTAACTTGTCAAGTGTAATTCCCTAACTAACTGACTCAATTGGTAAATGGTAAGAGAGGATGTTATTCTCAAGTCCACTTAACTCTATACCCCCCACATTCTCAAAAAAACGTAAAAATAGTTCCGTATTAAATGTATATTATTTTATGTGGGTATAATTGACATGGGACTTTACTTAAAACTATTCATATATGTGGGTTTATTGGTAGTAGTTTTAGATTTCGATCTTGTAAAAGTAGTCGGGTTTTTTAAAGGAATACACTGAAACGTCAACCAGGCTTATGTTTCGGGGTCGGGATCCGTTGGTGACTGGTCCAATCGAAACGGATTAGATCTTCAAGTTCTCGTACCTTAGTGTGTAATCCATGATAAACACGGACCGAAGACAATCCGCAGTAGGTACAACGGACCTGGTTGCCATAAAAATAACGATTTGTCATAAGGAAACACACCTAGGTCGTGTTAAACAAATAGGTAAATGGAAACTACCTATAAACTTAGATAATACTTATTTCGAAGACACGTATAAGAACGTGTTCAGTAGAACACCCGTATACTAAAGTAAAGAGGAAGTATTTGTGATTCTTCACCTTACACTCCAGTATTCCATTTACAAACGACTTCTATAAAATAATTCACCAACAGGGTCCACCGTGATCACCATTTTTTTTTTTTTAGGTGGACGGTTACGTCCTCTACATTCTCTACGGTCAAACTGGGGACCCAACCTTTTTAGGGGACTTCATACTTTACCGTTGGGTGAGGTCTTAAGAACGGACCCTTTAATGTACCTACCTCTTTCGATCGCCCGGTCTCAGGTGCCCCACCGTTTCTCAGGTAATACGTGAGGGTGGTTTTTACACACTCTCAAGGTCAACGAAAACATAAGAGTGGTTATTTGTAATCATTATAACAATCATTATAACAGTCAGTAAAAGTAAAGTCGGTGAGATCACTTACTCATCCCATCGAGTACTAAAATTAAACGTGAAGGGACCCCTGATAACTTCGGTGTGACGAAGACTACGTGAATAACTGAGAAGTGAATAGACGAAGACAGTTTATCGAAAGGTTTCTCAAATTTTCATTCAACACCCTGAAGGGACTACCAGGTCACCTATTCTGAGACATAAGGGTAACGTCCCCCATGTCCAAACTGGGGATCAGTCCCTTGATTCTAGGGGGCATGGTACACCATTCCGGTTTCTTTACTTTTTAATTATTAATTGAACAAAAAGAATAATAACTCAACACTTTCAAGAAACATATAGGACTTATAATCGGGAAACAGTTTGTGTCTACGACGTTTATAAAAGACAGATCCTGAACAGATAAGTAAAAGAATTAGTATAGAAAGTTTCTCGTCTTCAAAGTGTAAAATTACTCCAAGTTAAATAGTTTATAAAAAATTCCAGACGTGAAACCCACCAGATTCTTTGAAACGGATGAAGGTTTATTGTTTCAAAAAAGCAAAAAAAAAGGATCTTCAAAATATCAAAATTGAAAAGGTAAATCTATCTAGGTAAACTCAATTATTAAACAGTACCATACTCAATCCCAACTTCAAGTAAAAAAGACATACTTATAGTCCGAGAAGGTTGTGGTAACAACTTTTTCTGATGGCAATGAGACGACCTAAAAAATCCGTAGAAACAGGTTAGTCAACAGGAATTTATACACTCACATAAAGACCTGAGAAATAAGACAATATGACTGCATAAAGATGTGAATACGACTATGACATCAGAGGACAAATGACATCCGAATAATCTTCAGGATTTTAATTTATTACTTTAAAGAGGTTGGAAAAAGAAATTTTTTTTTTACAACCCGACAGGTAATGAAATTTTTTCTTTTTTTTTTTTCTTGACACTCGGAAACACTAAGGTGACTTAGTCTAAATAAACCCCTCTTAACCGTCACAACTCAAAGATAGGTGTTCGTATCATATAGAGGGGTGAATAAATCTCAAAAATTTTTACATAGTCATTACAATATAACTTAAAAAGTAGTAATTACCCACAAGTTAAAAAAGTTCATAAAAAGGACGTAGAAGACTCTCTTAGGATACTGAAAAGATGAAATACGTTGCATTTTCCACTAAAGGTCAAATGGTATAAAAATTACAATTTAATTAGGATATAAAAACCATATTTAGGGTTAGTTAATATTACATAATGGAAGAGATATATAACGATTTAAGTCAAACAATTATAAAACAATTCCTAAAAACGGAGATATAAGTATTGATAATGACTTGACATCAAAACCAAACAAGAACATTACAGAAGCAGACTAAAAATTAGTCCTATTGGTGTCAAATTACTCTCTATTTAGACCTATTACTCTCACCTTCACTTTCAACAAGTCAACACAGGCTGAGAAACACTGGGGTACCTGATGTATCAGGTACCTTAAGAGGTCCGGTCTTATGACTTCACCCATCGGAAAAGGAAGGGGTTCCCTAGAAGGGTTGGGTCCAGAGGGCGTAACGTCCGTCTAAGAAATGGTCGACTCGGTATCTCTTCGACTTCTTATGACCTCACCCATCGGATAGGGAAGAGGTCCCCTAGAGGGGCTACGTCCTTAGTTTGGCCCTAGAGGTAACGTCCGTCTAAGAAATGGTTGAGTCGATAGTCCCTCACTATTCCCGTCTTTGTCCCTTCCTTTTCGCTCCACTTTACTCGTGTAAATATTTTACTCTGGGTTGACTTACCGATGTATATTTACCTTTGAAATGACCCAGAATCAATGTTAAAGTTAAACTCAAAATTTTATACTTGAGTTATAACCTGACCAAAATGAAATTTTATTTTGTTTTTTGTTGTAGGTATTGATTCTTCCGTTATTAATTGAGGGGAGAGGAGATTTTGTCTACTTAGAGAGGTACCAGGTCTCAAGTCAAGACGTGTGGTGTGAATTTCTGTTTAACCTGACTTAAGGTTCCATGGTGGTGGTCCTACTGTTTACCGGAACTTTAATACTTTCCTAATCTTTACGAGGGGGTCACTTCCCGTTCTCTCACTCCTCCTTCCTGTCCGACCGACAGAAGTCGAAACACTTCCCACCAGTACTTCCTTTCCTTAATTTGAACAAAGGAGACCGGGATCTCCCATCTAGTTCCCGAAACACTCGTGATACCGGTGGGGTTTTGGGTCAGAGTCCATATCATTCAGAGGGACTCAAGTCCTTCTCCATCGGGTCGGTTACCATCTACGGCTTATCTCTTAAACTTAGACGAAACCGATTTATGCAGTGTACCACGGGGTCGGGACAAGACAGTACGGACAGTTAACGAGGAACTTGTTTTCGTAAAGACACATCGAAGGTGTGACAAACGGGTTCTTTCTTTTTACCGGGTTTAGGAATGTCGACACCAACGGTTTGTGGTTCTGTTTACAAACTATTTCAAAACCACTTAAAAATTTTTATCTTGATAGGGTAGACAGAAAGTATTTTAGTTTAAACAAGTGAATTTCCTAAGGGGAAATACGGTTCTAATACGGGAATGACGAAAAGTGGACCACAACTTTACAGAAAATACCTTACAACCACTACCATCTACTAGATCAAAAATACACAAATGGGTTGTTTTAATTTTAACCGCTGAGATAGAGTTTGAAAGTAAAAAATGTCAATAATTAATTAAACAAAAATAAAATAACAATAAAAGCCAACGTGACCCAGAAATAACGTCCAGAAGAGTCAACGTCATTCACCAACACTGCGTCCCCGAAGAGTGACGTCGCCGAAAAGAACAACCCCCCGTGTTCGAGATCCACGTGTCCAAAGTCATCAACGTCGGACACCCACGTCATCGGCACCGAACGACCGAGATCTCTCGTCCGAGTCATCAGCACCGTGTGCCCGAAACACCGAGACTCAGTACACCTTAGAAGGGTCTAGTCCCTAGTTTGACTGCAGGGGACGTGACTGTCCGTCTAAGAATAGGCGATGGGGTGGTCCCTTCAGGGTCAATAACGAGACATCTTACGTTTCACATGTCGTCCGGTGCATCGATCCAGTGGTACTCCTGGAACATAAACATAGTTGGTTGAACATATATTGAATACCTCCTCCTTTACCGTTGGGTGAGGTCATAAGAACGGACTTCTCAGAGTACCTGTCCCTTCGGACCGTCCGATGTCAGGTACCCCAGTGGTTCTCACCCTGTGTTGAATCGTTGATGTGTCTATGTTTAATATAAATGGACTTGATCTAGAAGAATTTCACATAAGGTACCCCATCACCCCACGCCTCCCCCTCCTTAACTTCGTCAAATACAGATCTAAAGACGGACAGATACTTTATGGATTTGGTCCCTTATCAGAAGTATCAAAAATAGTCTAGAAGTTTCTACTGGTTGGGGATTAAATCAGACTCTTATACCTTCAATCAAACTTACTTGACTTTACTGGAGATTCTAGAGAAGGGTTCAGATGTTAAGGTTGACAAAAGTTTTGGACTTCATGTCTATCGAGAGACACGTACCTATCAATAGACTTGTGTGAATCCCTCGGGACCTGTCAGTCTCTTGTAAGTACTTCAGTGACTCTTGGATTCCCATATTTCCTCTAGGTGGAGAGAGATTGAAGGAGAGTGGATTCTGAGAGGGACTTATGAGGTTTGAGGTCTCATTTAGAGAATTTAAGGATCTCACTTACTCCAGTAGAGTCTTGTCTTTGAGAGGGTAGGAAGTAAATAATTCAGTGTTAATAAGAATGGGATTACTTTACAATTTTACATTACCGTAGTCACATATTTATAAACTCAACGGTTGAGTACCAGAGACGAATTTAAGAAGAAAAGACCTAGTATGAATCTGGGTCAATCTTTTATACGAAAGTCGAAGACGTCACATCTATTCATGGCGGTCAAGACCCCTTCTTCAAAAGTGCTATCCTGTCGAAATTTGTACGACCGGTCAAGATGAGACTCTCCTATCTCGTCGGTGTTTCGATATGTTACACCGAAAACAAGTTCACCGTTAATCGTCTTTGATATCTGGTCCCCGTCACAGTAACACGTTTCTTAAGTCAGTGTCATCTGGGTCTGGTCACAAGTAATCTGGTCGGTTTTCGACCTCTTGGGAGAAGATTTTTTAATTTGTTCGAGAGTCGGATAAACGAGGTCAATATCGGTACGACGCCTCATACGAAGGAGAGCGAACGTCTATCACGGACCTCCTGTGAGAATCCTCCCCCCCGAGAGATTCACAACCCAGAAACTAACTGTTTACGTAAGTTCCCCTTTAACGACCACACTAAAATAAGTAATAATCCTTTTACTTGTTCGACCTAACACGACAGAACATCGAGGACACGGTCAATATTATCGTAGAGACCAATAAAATAAAATTTAGTCTGTAATCTCATACTCCTAGGTACGACCAAAGATACCCCACCCTCCCTCTCTCAGACTTCTTCTTCTTGTCTCATTAATTTCCCTTCTATGCCTTTAACACGTCTCGTGTTCAGTGTTTCAGAGTCTGCACTCTCCATCAAGTTTCGAGCGGACCAGATGTTCCCCAGGGTCAAGTCAGGAAATTTACCGGTAATTCATTATTTGGTTCAGGGGACTTAGTGTCATAGGTGGTACATGAACTTCTCTTGGTGACACAGGTCGGTGGGGCTCGACAGCGGTGTGTCCCGCTAGAGACAAAAATGCACAAAGACCCGAGGACCTAAGAAGTGGTAGGGGAAAGAAAGGAGACCGTACAAGACACAGAGAGTAGTAAGGTTGGAGTAGATTTTATACCTTTGAATTGGGACCTCTTCCTTTCGGATCCTCGGAGACTATTGGTGAGAGTTCCGAAAGTGCTCAGTTGTTTTCCCCCTACGAGAACTGAGAAGGTTTAAGTGTTCGTTTGTTCATTGTGACATAACGGAATCTTCCTCGAGGGTTAAGACGTCCTTGAGTCCGTACGTTCGAGGAAGGATCAACAGGCGACACGAATGATCCACAGGTACATTATAACGTCTTTCGGGTGTTTGGGTCCGTACCTCTCGGTCGAGACGGGTGTGAAAGAACTCACCGAGATCCCTACCGTAGGGGACCGGGACTCGGTCAGGGTGGAGACCTGAGAGTCTTCCTGACCTGAGGACTCCGAGGGTTACCCAACCCCGTAGACGTCTCAATGACGACCATCCCGAGTCCTTGGTGATTGAGTACTTCGGAACAGATCTCTGATTTACTTTCCTGTCGACAGCAGGGTCCTTTTTCGACTACGAGTTTCCCGTAGAGACTCGACCTTTTAGAACCCTGGGTGTTCTGTTCTACTGAAGGTTCCAAGACTTCGGGGAACGTCGAATCGACGGAGAATCTTCCTCCTCAGGACTACCCTACTCAATAGAAGAGGTTGAGAAGAGACGGAGATCTACTCTTAAGTCTCTTAGACGATGACACCCACTTTGGAAAGGTGGAAACCGTATTAACAACACAACAAAGTAAAACAAAAATTAAATTTAATCCCTGGAGGGACAACCAGGTCACTAATTCCGAGACTTACGTCACCCGGGTCCAAGCTAGGACCAGTCCCTTGATCTAGGGTGTCCGACGTTGACCCTCAAGTGGACTACGTTGATTTCTAGGACGTACGGTGTTGATTCTGGGTCCCTTCTGTTTATTATATTATTTAATTGTAGATTTTTAATTTTCAGTTTACGTTTGAGAATTAAGAATTTACGTGAAATATTACGACTAAAAATCTATGAGGTGGAGTTCGTCTCGGGATGTATAAAACAGTTTAGTTGGAGGTGTGAAAAAATTTCACCAAATAATGTCACTATTTCTCGAACTCAAATCCTTGGTTTGTCTGAACTCAAAGATTGGACCGAAGTAATCAATGAATCGGCACACTAGAACTCTTTCAATGAACTCGGAGACTCGGAATCAAAGGAGTGGGTATTTTACCTGTATTCGTAGATCCAGAAGTCTCCACACCACTCTTCATTCTACGGAGGACACTTCGTGACTCGTCCAGATCGGGGGTGATAGTCGCACTAGAGAAACCTTAAGGTGACCTAGTAAAAATAATTTGGTCTACATATGGAACCCCAAAAGTTAATGTACCTTGGTGCAGAAGATATCCTCCAAATATGGACTGTCTCCTTAGATCGGGTGAAGAGTGTAAAGGTTCACTCCTCAGTGTGAGAGTGTTAATTAACGTGTCTGTCTTTGTCGGGGACCCATTTTAGACACTTGGGTCGTGGGGGAGAGGTTTAGAGGTTTCTAAGAAGAGAGAGGAGGGGAGACAGGAGGGGATCGGCCTGTGGACGTGGAGTAGAGGAGAGTCGACCTTCGAGAAAGACCTCCTTCCCAGTGGAGGAAGTGGTAGGTACAAAACTCGGACTGAAGACCATCGAAGTCTTCATTCAGGAGAAACGGAAGAGTCTCGTGGGTCCAGTCGAGAGGAACTCCTCTGTCTCCCTTTCGGACGATTACACTATACCCCTCCTCTACGGAAGTCGAGTCGGGTCCTAGTGGGGAAGGAGTAGGGTACTTACAGACTCTCGTCTACACTACTCTCGTAGGGTCCGGTCCCCTGGCTGGACACGTTTCCGGGACGGACCTCCGTCTTCAGGTACGACAGGTCGAATTCTCTCCACTTCCCGGGTTCCGTTCTGGTCTGGAAGTCCAGGACCGGGGTACTCGCGATCAGAGCCGAAATAATAATGGAAGAGTTTTACCTTCTGTACCGAAGTAAACGTGGTGATCTCAGGAACCGTTACTCCGTTAGGTAGGGACTCCGCTACGCTACAAAGTGTTGGAGTTCAACCGTACGTTTATTTACGTTTACACCGTGGTCAATAGGAATTTCTACGTTCCATGCGTGGGGTCCTCTCTGGATGATCGCGTGACATACAGACAGCACCAAGTGTTCCTAGCAATACAAAGTAATGTCGAAAGAAGGAATTTAGTCTCAGGTTGAGGTACTTTCATAAACGGTCCACACTAAGTTCTTTAGGTTGGACACACACTTTGTGTTTATCCGAAAGTAGAGGACCTCGACCAGTAGTTCGGTTGTGAGAACTGAAGTGTCGAGAAGCAAAGATTGCCAGGATCCTCTTTGTATAGTTGTAGTCTTTCTGGCAAACTTAAAAGAGGATGAACACTCGTCCGACTTCTATGTCGACTCTGTTCCCCCGAAATCTCGGTCTCAGAACCCAAGATCTTGGACGAGACGACTACTACTAGTACCCTGGCTGTCCAGGAGCGTCGTTGAGAGACTCGCAGTCAAAGGAGTAGACATTTTGTGTTTCTATTACTAGTGAAACAGAGAGAAAGTCTCGGAATCTTCTACTTAGTAAGAAGGGAACGGGACAGAGGGTTGGGTCGAGGTGAAGGGCTTCTCCTTTCTGTTTCTTTGGTCCTACCACAATTCACTAACAACTCACTACCGACAACAACACCCTTGTCCTCTATTGTGCACGTTTCCCGGAGGAAAACAACAAGTCAGCGATTCAGTACAGACTCAGAAACACTGGGGTCCCTGACGACACTGCAGGACCTTGTCATGCTTCAGTCGGCCCGTGTCCCTTCGGAAACGACAAGGGTAGAGGTACGATTGCTGAGTACCACACACCGGAAGTCGGAACCACGGAAAAGTCCGACGAGGTGGTCCTAGATAAATGTACCGACGGGGGACCGTAGTCGTAGACAAAGGTCCGCAAGAAGTCGTCCTCTTTTAAGAACGGAAACCACGTCTCCCCACCATTACTAAGTCTGTGAGGAGATGGGATTTGTCTAACGTTTAAAAAGGAGCTACTCTTTCTCCTATGTGATATTTTATATTGTAAAGGAATTCCCAAACACCTAAAAGAAAGAATGTCAATTAGTACAAAACTTCGTAAATCCTTTGTTTATGTTACGTAGATAAAAAAAGAAAAAGAATTAGTACTGGTTCATTCAAGGGGAGGTCTACCTTTTTGAGATCTAAAAATTTAATTCTGGTAGCATAGCCGGATGAAAAGTTACAAAGTAAGCCAAAATCTCGACCTTTTCCGGAACCTTTGGTGGAGTGAGTTACGGAACTGAAAGTCTAGGTTTCTTGGTCTCGGGTTTTACTACTTCACTGGATGGATTCCAGTGTATCGAACAATCTCTACGTGGACTCAACTTGGTGTCCGAAGGTCTAGGAGTTATATGATACAGAGGAAAGAATGACACAACGGTCCCCTTTTTTTTTTTTTCGTGGAACCCTTCCTCTTACTTTATTCCGAAGAAAGGCTTACAAACACATAGTGGGTGTTAACCGTCCGACCTGAAAGTCATACAAACGTTTCCAGAATGAATTTTCCACCGGATACACTCTGACTTTAAATGAGTCCCCCTTCACAACTCCTTTGGCGGACTCGTCCTCAGGGTGTCGTACAGTCCCCTTATGGTTGGGTCCGTCACTCCAGTTTGGATACTTCAGTTTGTATAATTCAGTATACGTCGTTCAAAGGTCCACGTCGTTCGACATGTACTTTATATGTATATGATTTTTTGTCCACATCGTTCGACATGTACTTTATATGTATATGATTTTTTGTCATATGTATGTAACAAGTTTACATTGACCCTCAAAATGTAAAGTAGACTGTTGGGATTGGTTTATCCAAAATTTTTATGTTGTAAGTTTACATTTAGGGTTTAACTTTCGATGTTTTTATCGACGAGGTTTGAACAGTAAAACTTTGGTTTGACGAAGAGTGTACCCGTTGGGATGTATTATACGAAGTCCATTAAGAACTATCCTTAAATCAATATATGAGTTCCACTTTGTCAGAGGTTTCACTGTATTTTTAGATGATTCTTTAGATTTAAAGTCCAAACAGAGAGTCAAGTTGGTTTCTCCGTGGCGGGTACACATCTGGTAGAGAGATCAGAGGGACAGAGGGAGGACGAAGAACCTCGGACACAGATGTGAACGGTAAGTTAGGAGTTTGTGGTAGCAGACCAGGGATGAGAATAACACACTGGCCCTGGTAAGAACGGTTCCATGTACTGGTGACTTATGTCAGAATAAACACTATCGGTACAAGGTGCTTTAGTAATCCTTATAACTTAATCGTTTATGACTGAGTGTCGAAGATACCCTTTATGTCTCAATCCAAGGACGTTCGGAGACCCGTGTAAAAGTTTATAGTCATATATGTGTCGGAACAACATACACACAAAGATTAATTTCCGTATAATAAATTATGTATACCAAATAAATAATTGTGACTTGAGTACCGGCCGTCGTAATATTGAGCACGGACTTGCGTTGCATGGTATGGATACGTGAAAGTGACATTCCGGGTAGTATCGGAAGGACGTGAATCCTTGTGACGTGTGTGAAGTCGTGTTTGAGTGTCCAACAAAGTGCTAGTGGTTGGTTTCGTGTTTGTTACATTTTGAGCACCGTGATTTGTCTACCTTTTCCTGTGAATAATATTCACTGGTACCTGAGGCGGTTCGGCCTTTCGTCAGCCCCCTCGTCGGAGTGACAGGGTGCACAGGTCGACGTCGAAGAGGTCGGGCTCATGGCCCCGGGTCTGGGGACCGGGACTCTGAAGGGGGTGAAGTGGGGGATAATTGATCTCGTTCACTTTCCTTCTCTCCTGCGCGTTCTTTTCTCTGTGTCCACTCTTATACTCACCGCTGATGTCTCCACACGGACTAAGACACGATTCCCGAGGGGGGTAACGAACTAGACGAGTAGAGATCGGAACGTGACCTGTGTGTTTTCACTCTTCAATACATGAAACAGGTTCCAGTGGAAACTCTCAACTCACAGTCCGTCTAAGGTTTAATAGAAACAAACCATTAAGGCTAATGGTTTAAGGTTAAGGTTTGTTAGAAACAATCAGACCTTGGAGTGAGATCTAGTTCCGAATGGTTTGATGCTGGACACTTGGTTTGGATCCGGACAAGCAGATACGTAGTAGATGCGACGAAAACACGACGGTCCCGTCTCAGCTCACCGATGTTCTCTCTTGAGTACCGGGGGTCTCCGATTTTGCTAGTGAAAGGTCGAGAAGAGTCACTTCGAACCCGTAGGGACGAGAGCTGGTGAGACTCTATAACGGAGAGCCACTACTTTGGTCTCTCTTTGACACGACACCCTCTCAGGTCGTCCGACATTGGTTGGGGGGAGGTGTCCATAGTCAGAGGGGTAAATGTTTACTCCTTTGACCCCACATTGGTAAGTTCACGACGGGTTCCAGGGTTGAGGATTCACTGGTGCGACCCTAAACTCTGCTGTATCATAAAGGAGATTTCGCTTAGGAGTCCGGTGGTTCTGGATCTCTTCGGTCCCGTACAAACCCAGGGGTTCTGAAAGTGAAGACGGGATAGAAGTACGTAAGTGTCGTCTAGATGTTGTACCCCGTCTCTCTGGTTAGAGACAGAACATGTAATTAACAAGGATTTTCTTTCGGGGTTAAGTGTTTACGACTAAAACTAATTTTAGTAGTTCTACTAAAGGATGAAGGTTTTATGACTGTTTTATCGAAAAAATAGATACATCTGTTTTTTGATTCGCTCCTAATAAATTTAGTTCTAATACATGTTGTGTGTAGGATTAATGATGTGCTAATGGATCGATTTCTCACCTATAATCACCTACAACAAAAGCCGACCGTCAGTTTAGGTTTAATTATCGTAAGATCCGACTAGACCTAGTGTCTATTTTAATTTAATTACACTGAGGTTCGGTCGAGATAAATATTCGTTTCGGGTTGATGTTTCTCTTTTCTTTGTAAAATTCTACGTTTTTATACGGAGACTTGTGTTCGGTTTGTACCTAAAAATTAATTTCGTGGTTCTAAAAAAAAAGGGATGGTTAACAAGGAAAACCCATAGTCGATCTGTACAGTCCCGATAGGACCTTTAGCCCGGACTCTAAGACTCCTGTCGACTTCCAGTCTCTCGTCACCCCTGTTCAAAAGGGTTTCAAGTTTGTTTCCTCTGAATGTGCTACCCTTAGACTCGAGGGTCGAAGGTTTTGGAGGGACACGCGGTTCTACTTTCTTGAGGTCCTCTTCTCTTTCTTGACTCTGAAAATAAAACTTTGTTCAATAGAGTGAGGGTCGGGGTAGAGTAACGAGGTTGGTGTGGGTCCTTACTTGTTCTCTTTATTTACTACCAGAATAGGTTCTTCTGAGTAGGGAGTGCCCAGGGGTCTCAACGAAAGGTGAGACGGGGACCTCTTCCCGAACCGTTGGGTGAGGTCATAAGAACGGACCTCTTAGGGGTACCTGTCTCCTCGGACCACCCAATGTCAGGGACCTCAGTGTTTCTCAGTCTGTGTGACTAGCTGATTTGTTGTTTTTTTAGTCAGAGATATCTGACTTATACAATGACAACTAGTTGGTGATTCAACACAAATTGAGAAACGTTGGGGTACCCGACATCCTACGGTCCGAGGAGACGGGAGGTGATAGAAGACCTCAAAGGAGTCTAAGTACAGGTAACTCCGTCACTACAATAGATTAGTAGAGTAGGAGACAGCAGGGGAAGAGAAAAACGGAAGTGAGAAAGGGTCGTAGTCCCAAAAAAGGTTTCTCAGTCGACAAGTGTAGTCCACCGGTTTCATGACCTCGAAGTCGAAGTCGTAGTCAGGAACGTTACTCATAAGTCCTGACTGAAGGTAATCCTAACTGACGACACTAAAGGAACATCAGGTTCCCTGAGAGTTCTCAGAAGAGGTCGTGGTGTTAAACTTTCGTAGTCAAGAAGTTACGAGTCCGAAGAAATACCAGGTTGAGAGTGTAGGCACGTACTGACGAGCTTTTTGGTATCGAAACTAATATTCCTGGAAAAAAACCGTTTCACTACAGAGACGAAAAATTATACGACAGATCCAAACAGTATCGAAAAGAAGGTTCCTCGTTCGTAGAAAACTAAGTTTCCGACGTCAGTAGTAGGTACCACTGAAACCTCGGGTTCTTTTGTTTTACCTGACTCATAAACTCCGTTAAATAGTATCGTAGAAGGGTTGTTCGTCAAGTCTAGGACCCTAGGGATCCCGTGAGGAACGACGAGTGTCTTGCAACCTTCTTGAGTTCTTACTGAGAACTGAACTGACTCACGAGGATGGACTTTTATGTGTCCGGGAGAAAGATGAACCCTTTGAATATCGGTTTCTATTTGTCGTACTTCTACCCTCCGGACAAAGAGACTTTTCATTCTGTCGTTAGGTCGTCTGAAAGACTCCAAAGGAAGACATGGAACCAACTACCTGCTAGTGTCCTCTCAACTCTATAAGAAGTCCGACTACGACTTTGAGTTGCATTTTTAAGACTGGGTATAAGAAAGAAGATATCTGGTGTACCGGATACCTCCAAGATGGAAGACCCCGATACACAGAAAAGTCTATGACTCCCAACATGTACCGGTGGGTTCCCTCACCTATGCAATCCCAAGGAGAGTCACCCGGGAAAGTAGATTTTGGTTCTCTGGTCACGATTCTTCCTGGGGAAGGTAAGACCAGTGGTACTCTGTCAGGGGATCGTACCGGAGTGTGGAGACCAAAAGGATCCAACATCCTTCTGACTTCTAGATCGGAAGGTCGGAGATCATGTACTCTAAAATTAAACGACTCACGTCGGAACTTTTTATCTCATTAAAGGGAAGGAAGTCACGAGTCTTGGTAGTTTGCTCTTTTGGAAAAGTCAAAATTGTCGAAGTAGGGAAACCGACCACTACCATGTGCGTCTGAAGGAACGGTCAAGTAGACCTTAGTCCGAAAAAGCTCGTAGTTTGGTCTGGCCTTTCGATAGTTTACTTATGTCTAGAGACTTACTGTTTAACCGTACGTTAGAAAAAGGTCGGGTCGTAGGTTCCTACCCCAACCGAAAACAACTCGCACACCACCCCTCCCAAACACCAACGAAAATTAAACTCCCAAAACGAAAACGAACAAACGAACGAACGAATAAACGTCCCGATCAAATAAATAAAAAACGAAAAGTGACAAAGGTTAGATGCAACACTTCTTTTCTGACCGAGACAGTAGAGGACAGTCGTTCTAGCCCCTGTCGAAGATATAAACTACAACTTTCTACATCGCCTTTAGATCGTGAACTTTTAGGATTCACTAAATCTGTTTCTTGCTGGTAAGGACGAACACTTCTTAGACACCAATCGGGTTTGAAAAGTTGTTCTGCAATAACTAACTCTTGACTTCAGTTATATGGGTTTGTATATTCGGTGACCTGTTCCTGAATTTTTACTCTCTGTAAAGTCTCCAAAAGGAGTTGGGACGGAGAGTGTCGACGGTAGGTTGTTGTTGAAATTCTTGTTTGAATTGAAAAGATTTGTTTTTATTAAAGTAGTAAAACACACCGTAATTGTGGGGCGATGAAGCTATACAATAGACATAAAAAGAACAACTGTAGGTTGGTTAAGTCTCGATTTTTAGGTAGGAGACCAAAAAGACACCCAGCATTTAGTATCTTTCCAATATAAAATACTTTCGACTTCGACCCTTCATTTGTCGTATAAATATAGGTTTCTCAAAGTAGGTAATCCGTCGTCACTGTCCCGGGACACCCGGTCTTAGATCAAAAGAATGAATTTTTCGAATCAAGAAGACATCTGAGGACGTCCCTGGATATTGTCAACCTTAACCCAAAAAATACGGAAACTCCGGAGGCTTACTTACAATGTGAAAAGGTAATAAAAGAAAAAAGAAAACTCTTTTGATCCGATGGACGAATAACGGATTTTGGGTGTGGGGTACTAGTATGACAACATTTTAGACAGAAGCCGAGGAAGGAGGGTGTAGACTAGTTGTATGGGTTTGAAACAAATCTCTTTCAGACTCCCAGGACGTTCCAACATGATGTAAACGACTCTACCCCCTCCCGAAGGACTCTACTAAATTCGGTTACCCCCAGTGTGGCTTATTTTGAAGTCGGGTTCCCCGTGGACTGTTGAAACTGGAGGATATGGAGATGTCTTTTTATTTTTATTTTTTCGAATTTAGAATTATAGAGGGAACAAGATCGAACATTTACGGAATTTCAGAAGGTTGATAAAGTGTTCTACCATGTACCGACTTTATTTTTCCGTATTCAGGTCTAGAACGTAAAACATTATGAGAGACGATAATTTTACAATCACACAGACAGGGAACCCGATAATTTTTTACTACGCGGACTGGACAGATGTTTGAACATTAAACACTAGTCCTAAGGTCTAGCTCTAGACACGTCTATTCGTACATCTAAAGTGTGGTAATAATGTAGTCCGTTCCTTCATACCAAGTCTTAGTCGTCGCACTAGCGGGACTTTGATCGGTTTATTAGTGACTGTTAATTCTTTTACTTCATAGACTCAGAGTCACGAGAAAAATCGGTGAAGCTTGTATATAAACAAGAAAACTACAGGACACACTTATCCCCACGAAATAGACTGACGACTACCCGATTTGTTACGTAGACTCAACATTATATCTTGAGTTAAACGACCCTGACCGTAGACTTTCCGGACCTGTTAAATAACTTGTGACGTCTACTTTCTTTCTCTCCCCTTTTTTTAAATTTTGACTGGTGAAGATTTTACTTCTTTTATCCCGTCATTTCCCATAACATTATATGAAATTAGAAGGAATTACATCTTTTTATACTTTACGGTAATTTAGAAGGAAACTTTATCTACGCCAGTGTACCGAACTCGTGGGTTTAGGTCAATTACTTAGATAAAAATTCCGTTTATTTGTCCTTTCTTCGCCACTTCCTCACTAGACACGTAATATACTGATTAAGTCTTCTACTTTCCGTCTTTTTAATTTCAATTTAAGTGTGTTTATAATCTCCATTCCTTTTACAATGTCCATATTTTTTTTCCTCCGGACGTAAAGGGCACCCACCCACAACCTTTGTTCGTCTGTGAAAGAAGAGTTCTCGTTTCAGCCCTCTCTATTTTCACAAAGTCCTCCGGGTTATTAATTGTAAAATTTTCCAAAAGAATTATTTTTTACTAGGGTGTTATTATCGTTAAATTAGTAAAATAAACTTTTTAATTTAACTAACGTTCGTAAGTAAACACTCCTTCACCGCAAATGTCTTAAACCTACTGGAATAGGTTAGTCTAGAGATGAAATTAGTGAAATTGACCTCGGTTATATGTTTTTCTTTCGACCGTTGTCAGACTCTAAGTTTCCTGTTATTAGACCCCTCTAATTGTCAGGAGGTGTTTCCCGGGTTTGGTGGATGAATAGGAAGCAAGAAACAGTATCGGTCTTGTAATGATTACCTTGAGTCTGTTACACGGTTTCTCAGACGACCCCTCTGCCCGAAATAATCCCTCAGAGTAACCACAGGCGTGGGTGGGGTACACCGTTTTACAGGAACTCCCGTATGATAGGGGAGCTATTTTATTTCTTTGAAAATCGTACAATTACGTCACGACTCCCAACTAGAACCGGTTTGAATTTAATATGTTCTACGGTTCCACATTATGGATCATTGAACATTTCGTAATACTATAAAACAGCGTTCTGGTCTCATATGTTTTGTAAAAAGTGTCTGTAACAAATTACACCAGAAGTGTAGTCTCGGGGAAAAGAGCTTTCTTTTTCTATGGGTGAGAGAGGAAAGAGACGAAACCTGTGGTGGATCCGTTCGTCCCTGTGGGGATGGTGGACTGAGATGTACAACTTCCTCAGTCACCTCTAGTTGAGTAGAGAGTCTTAGGGTCGAGGATATCCCTTGGACTTCTGGGTCGAACCAGATTACGGGTGAAACCAGGTTGGGTACCAGTCCCTTGTCTAGTGTAATGTATTTGCACCGACATTCTTGTACCCCCTCTACCCCCATTAGGAGTCTCTTCCCCTCTTCCCGGTCCTTCTGTAGAGTTTTCATAGAAAACGGGTCTCGTCCCCTTGTGTTTTTAATTTTCGTACTTAAGTCTACGGTCTAAAGGGTCGACACACTAGCACTCGTTCCCAGAATTGCGGACACGTGGAGACAAAGAAGTGGACATTTAGCCCCACTATTTCAGTGGATAGAGTACGTGACATGATTCAGTGAAGTCAGAATAGACTGAGAAACACTGGGTCACCTGGTTTCGGGTGGTCCGAGGAGACAGGTATCCTAAGAGGTCCGTTCTTATGACCTCATCACCCAACGGGAAGATCTCCCCTAGAAGGGTTGGGTCCCTGACTTGGGTGTAGACAATCCAAAGAACGTGACCTTCCACCCGAAAATCGGGGGAATAAAGTATCCCTTCCAATTGCACCCCTAATTTACTCGACGATCTCCTTTGTGAAAATCTTGATGTAGATTTATCTACCGTGTCCCTTACATAAGGAATGTTGATGACTGATAGCAGTGGTAATAAAAACAAACGGGGTAAAAAAGATTGAACTTCTTTCACTTGAAGTCTTTCCAATGTACGGTCCGAGTGTCGGTACTCCCCACCGGAGATTGTAGTTAGAAGAAGTTCGATGACGGGACGAATACGGGGTAATCCCGACCCGACACACACGTGTGTGGGACCGTCCGATTACCAAATGTGGTAAGTAGGTAAGGAGTCGTTAACGCGGGTCTCCGGACAGAACCGGTCCCTCTCTTCCCTCCGGTACTCTGTCGTAGCACGGGACGTGACCTGGTCAAGGACAAATCAACGAGTCAGCTGAAAAATACTACTGAAAAATACTACGGTACCTGACCTCGGGCGGTCCAAGGAGACAGGTACCTTCAGAGGTCCGTTCTTATGATCTCACCCAACGGTAAAGGAAGAGGTCCCCTAGAAGGGGTGAGTCCCTAGTTGGAGTGTAGAGGATTTAACCGTCCACCTAAGAAATGGTGATTCAGTGGACCGGATCGGGTAACAGTTTTGGTTCCGGCACACCAGACGGTCTGGGCGGGAGGGTCTTTCAAGTAATCGAGACTAGTGAGTCTAAACGGCGGGGGGAGGTGGGTGTGTATGTGGGGTTGTCCGAAAGGTCTCACAAGGAGGGTCGGCGTAAGTGACTAGTCGGACCCTTGTCACATTCTTGGGACTTAAAGAGAAAGTGCCGTACAAAGGTAGTCACACTTCAGTGAAGTGTCCCGGATCGTAATCATCAAAGAGTTAGTTACCGTCGGCGATGTCAAGACTTTCCAGACTTTCACAATCAGTGAGTCAGCACAGACTGAGAAACGTTGGGGTACCTGACATCGGGTGCACAGGAGATAATTATCTTAAGAGGTCCGTTCTTATGACCTCACTCATCGGTAAGGGAAGAGATCCCCTGGAAAGGCTGGGTCCCTACCTTGGGTCCAGAGGGTGTAACGTCCGTCTCTGAAATGGTCGACTCAGTCGTCTCTTCTGGGTAATGACAATGCTTCCCTTTTTATTTGTGACTGCCTCGTGGGAGGTCCGAGGATCTCCAGCCCCGGTGTAGCCCCGGTCGCGACTACGAAAGTGTGGTTCGGAACGCGAGTCCGAGGTTGCTCTCGGAGAACCACGGTTGTACTGGTTGGCGACGTCTGACCCGTGGCCGGTCGGACTGAGTGTTGTGTGAGAACAACAGATTCTCCCTCCCTGCCCCGTCCTATGGGGTTCGGAACAGATCGAGTCCCAAGAAGACACAGGATTCTCCCGGAAGGTTATAAACTGACTTTGATTCGGAAAAAAAAGACTTATAACTCGAAATCCGGTTGAAAAAGTGAGAGGTGAAAGTGAAAGTAGTTCTCCGAAAAATCACGGAGAAGTGAAAGACGGTATTTCCACCATAGTAGACGTATAGACTCCAGTAACTATAAAGAGGGCCGTTAGAACTAAGGTCGAACACGAAGAAGGTCAGGTCGTAAAGAGTACTACAAGAGACGTATATTCAATTTATTCGTCCCACTGTTATATGTCGGAACTACATGAGGAAAAGGATAAACCTTGGTCAGACAACAAGGTACAGGTCAAGATTGACAACGAAGGACTGGACGTATATCCAAAGAGTTCTCCGTCCAGTCCACCAGACCATAAGGGTAGAGAACTTCTTAAAAGGTGTCAAATAGCACTAGGTGTGTCAGTTTCCGAAACCGTATCAGTCCTTTCGTCTTTATCTACAAAAAGACCTTGAGAGAACGAAAAAGGTACTAGGTCGCCTTCAACCATTAAACCAGAGACCAAGGAGACGGAAAAGATTTTGGTCGAACTTGTAATCCTGCAAGTGTCAAGTGCATAANTCGGAACTACATGAGGAAAAGGATAAACCTTGGTCAGACAACAAGGTACAGGTCAAGATTGACAACGAAGGACTGGACGTATATCCAAAGAGTTCTCCGTCCAGTCCACCAGACCATAAGGGTAGAGAACTTCTTAAAAGGTGTCAAATAGCACTAGGTGTGTCAGTTTCCGAAACCGTATCAGTCCTTTCGTCTTTATCTACAAAAAGACCTTGAGAGAACGAAAAAGGTACTAGGTCGCCTTCAACCATTAAACCAGAGACCAAGGAGACGGAAAAGATTTTGGTCGAACTTGTAATCCTGCAAGTGTCAAGTGCATAACGACTTCGGACCGAACCTCTTAAAACTCGTAATGAAATGATCGTGCACTCTACTCACGTTAACACGCCATCAAACTCGTAAGAAACCGTAACGGAAAGAAACCTTAACCTTACTTTTGACTGGAAAAGGTCAGGACACTGTCCCTCCGGACCGCACGACGCTAAGTACCCCAGCGTTTCTCAGCCTGTACTGACTCGCTGACTTGACTTGACTTGACTTCGGAAAAAAATCGCATTGGTGTGTGGAAGGTTTTGACTCACGTCACACACACGAGTCAACACAGGTTGAGAAACACTGGGGTACCTGACGTCGGGCGATCCGGAGAGACAGGTACCTTGAAAGGTCCGTTCTTCTGACCCTACCCAACGGTAAGGAGGAGGTCCCCTAGAAGGGTTGGGTCTATAGTTTGCGTCCAGAGGACCTAGAGGATTTAACGTCCGTCTAAGGAAGTGGTGATACGGTGAACCCTTTGTGTCCCCTCTGTGAGATTATGTAGTTGATCCCAACGTTGAACAAAAACTCGTGTGAAGTCTTTTTTCCAAGAGAAAATAATGACAAATTAACTAAGTCAAGTCAAGTCAAGTCGCCGAGTCAGTACAGGTTGGTAAACGCTGGGGTACCTGACGTCGTACAGTCCTGAAGGACAGGTAGTGATTGAGGGCCTCAAATGAGTTGAGTACAGGTAACTCAACCACTACGGTAGGTTGGTGGAGTAGGAGACAGCCGGGGAAGAGGAGAGTGGAAGTTAGAAAGGGTCGTAGTCCCAGAAAAGGTCAGTCAGTCGAGAAGCGTAATCCACCGGTTTCATGACCTCAAAGTCGAAATCGTAGTCAGGAAGGTTACTTGTAAGTCCTGACTAGAGGAAATCCTACCTGACCAACCTAGAGGAACGTCAGGGTCCCTAAGAGTTCTCAGAAGAGGTTGTGGTGTCAAGTTTTCGTAGTTAAGAAGCCACGAGTCGAAATAAATGTCAGGTTTAGAGTGTAGGTATATACTTATGACCTTTTTGGTATCGGAACTGATCTACCTGGAAACAACCGTTTCATTACAGAGACGAAAAATTATACGACAGATCCAACCAGTATTGAAAGGAAGGTTCCTCAAAAGTCAAGTCAGTACGTCAGTACAGGCTGAGAAACACTGGGGTACTTGGTGTCGTACGGTCCGGAGGGACAGGTAGTGGTTAAGGACCTCAGGTGGGTTTGGGTACAGGTAACTCAACCACTACGGTAGGTTGGTAGAGTAGGAGACAACAGGGGAAAAGAAGGACGGGAGTTAGAAAGGGTCGTAGTCTAGAAAAGTCTACTCAGTAGAGAAGTCCACCGGTTTCATAACCTCAAAGTCGAAGTTGTAGTCAGGAAGGTTACTTGTGGGTTCTGACGAGAGGAAATCCTACCTGACCAAACTAAAGGAACGTCAGGTTCCCTGAGAGTTCTCAGAAGAGGTCGTGGTGTCAAGTTTTCGTAGTTAAGAAGTCACCAGTCGAAAGTAGTGTCAGGTTGAGAGTGTGGGTATGACTGGTAACCTTTTTGGTATTGGAACTGATCTGTCTGGAAACAACTGTTTCATTATAGAGACGAAAAATTGTACGACAGATCCAACCAGTTTGAAAGGAAGGTTCCTCATTCGCAGAAAATTAAAGTACCGACGTTAGTGGTAGACGTTACTAAACCTCGGGTCTTTTTAATTCAAACTGTGACAAAGGTGACAAGGGTAGATAAAGGGTACTTCACTACCCTGGTCTACGGTACTAGAATCAAAATGCTTACAGTTGAAAAAGTGAGAGGAGAAAGTGAAAGTAGTTCTCTGAGAAATCAAGAAGTGAAAGACGGTATTCTCACCACAATAGACGTATAGACTCCAGTAACTATAAAGAGGACCCTTAGAACTAAGGTCAAACACGAAGGAGGTCGGGTCGCAAAGAGCACTACATGAGACGTATATTCAATTTATTCGTCCCACTGTTATATGTCGGAACTACATGAGGAAAAGGATAAGCCTTGGTCAGACAACAAGGTACAGGTCAAGAATGACAACGAAGGACTTGACGTATATCCAAAGAGTTCTCCGTCCAGTCCACCAGACCATAAGGGTAGAGAAAGTCTTAAAAGGTCAAACAACACTGGGCGTGTCAGTTTCTAAAACCGTATCAGTTATTTCGCCTTCATCAACAAAAAGACCTTGCGAGAACGAAAAAGCTACTAGGTCGTCTATGACCATTAAACTAGAGACCAAGGAGACGGAAAAGATTTTGGTCGAACTTGTAGACGTCCAAGTGTCAAGTGCATGACGATTTCGGACCGAACCTTTTAAAACTCGTAATGAAATGATCGCACACTCTACTCACGTTAACACACCATCAAACTCGTAAGAAACGTAACGAAAAGAAACCCTAACCTTACTTTTGACTGGAAAAGGTCAGGACACCGGTGACGACTCAAAAGGTTTAAACGACTGTATAACTCACATCGTGAAAGTGTCGTAGTAGAAGGTCCTAAACTTCATCGAGTTGACCTTAAGGTTGAAACAAGTGTCACTACGAAGGATTCTGGGTGAACTGAAGTGTAAGGTCCTACAGACCGAGATCCACTCACTAGTGTGGTAGCACTAATAGACCCAGTACTTCTAGAAAAAACATGTCAAGACACATAAGAACGGTGGACAAGAATTATAGAAGACGAAGACAATTCAGGTATAGTAAAGACAGGAAATAACTCGGGTAGAAACGTACTTTATAAGGGAACCATAGAGATTAAAAGAACTTCTCTAGAGATCAGAAAGGGTAAGATAATAAAAGGAGATAAAGAAACGTGACTAGTGGTTCTTTCCGAAAGAACAGAGAGGAACGAAAAGAAACCTTGACACGTAAGTTTACCCATATAGAAAGGAAAAGAGGAAACGAAAAGTGAAGAGAAGAAAAGTGTCGATAAACATTCCGGAGGAGTCTGTCGGTAGAACGAAAAAACGTAAAGAAAAAGAACCCCTACCAGAACAAGGGGCAGAGAACATGTTATAGTGTTTGGAGGTAGGTATCAAGTAGTCCGTGAGACTGATAGTCTAGATCCGGGAATTTAGATAAACAGTGAAGGTGACATATTAGTATTCCCTAAACTAAATCCAGTATGGACTGACCAGATCACCAAAAGGGGTGAAAGAAGTTAAATTCGACTTAAACCGTTATTCCTCAAGTACTAGACTCGGTGTCAGACGAGGGCCAGAACAAAAACGACTGATATATCTCGAGGAGGTAGAAACTGACGTTTATTATGTTAGTCAGACTAAAGACACAACCGGTAGACCACTACAGGTACACATCTCAGAAGAGAACACAACAACCTCCTCCCACAAACGATACTGGTCACACAAGAGAATTCTTTTGAGATAATCGGAAACGGGACGAAGTAAGACACGAGGTTCCGTTTACACGGACAATGAGGTCCACAAAGAACTGAAGGATGAAAACGTAAGGTCAGGGGATATTACTTTTCCTGTAGAAAACCCCTACAATCAAGATCTTCCAGAACCTCCAGAAGTGTCTTGACAAGTTGAAACCGAAGAAGTCGCAATGACCAGTCCCGTATCTGAACCTAATGGTACTATAACTTACCAAACGGAACCTTTTTACTTGTCTCTAGTAAGACAGTAAAAACTCTGACGTAGGTTCATGACGTAAAGCCTGAGAAAACAACTGGTACTACCGATGAGGTAAAGAGGATTCTCTAAGGACGGGTGTCATCATCTATATTACCAGTAGACTCAATTTAAGTGGGTAAGGTCAGGTAAAATCAAGTGACTAAGGATCTTACAGCTGCAAGTGAGAACGGTAGAGGACAAACTGGTGAAGGTTGAACGGAACTAAGTACCTGGATTGTAAGGTCCAAGGATACGTTACAACAAGAAATGTCGTAGCCTGAAACGACGATAGTGGTCAGTGTAGGTGTTGACCCACAACAAAAACGAAACCGAGGTAGGGAAGTAAGAAAGACCTCAATAAAGAGGTGACTAGAGGTCATTGTATAACCCGTGGATGGGTGGACCCCCCAAGTAGAAAGTCACAGGATAAAAAAACGGAAAAGTATGACAAGTACTGCAAACGTTCGGTTCTTGTGACTTCACCAAACGGTAAGGGAAGAGGTCACCTGGTGTAAGACAGTCTGGAAAGGTGGCCCTGGGCAGGCAGAACCGACCGGGATGTACTGTACCGAATCAAAGTAACTCAATCTGTCCCGACACCAGGCACACTAGTCTAACCGATCAAAAGACACAACACCGAAGTCAGACAAACGGAAGACTACGGGAGAGAGTCGCGGATGACAGAAACACCCCAAAGAGAATGGAACCTGTACCCCATAGAGAAGTGTCGACGAGATCGTTTCACGTTGGCGACGAGGAATGGAACCTGCACCCCATAGAGGAGAACCGGCAAAGTGGCGATACGAATTTAGAATTCCATACGGAAAAAAAAAAAAAAATGGTAAACGTTTGTCCTAAATAAGTGACGATGGTTTTTTTATTTATTTATTGGATTGGACTTGACCTCGACTCCGACGACATCCAACGTTTCCATTGAGTATTTGAGTTTAAGTTTTGTCAAAATACCAAGTATAACTAACTAAAAATTTATAACAAGTGAACTTGAAGATTTTATTTAAATATGACGATTTGACAGGAAAGATAGATATATTGTCTACAAGTCAAGTCAAGTCAAGTCAGCGAATCAGCACAGGCTGAGAAACGCTGGGGTACTTAGCGTCGTGTGGTCCGGAGGGACAGGTAGTGGTAGAGGACCTCAAGTGAGTCTGAGTACAGGTAACTCAGACACTACGGTAGGTCGGTAGAGTAGGAGCCAGCAGGGGAAGAAGAGGACAGGGGTTAGGGAGGGTCGTAGTGTCAGAAAAGGTTACTCAGTTGAAAAGAGTACTCCACCGGTTTCATGACCTCGAAGTCGAAGTCGTAGTAAGGAAGGCTTCTTTAGGGTTCCAACTAGAGGAAGTCTTACCTGACCAACCTAGAGGAACGTCAGGTTCCCTGAGAGTTCTCAGAAGAGGTTGTGGTGTCAAGTTTTCGTAGTTAAGAAGCCGTGAGTCGGAAGAAGTGTCAGGTTGAGAGTGTAGGTATGCACTGGTGTCTTTTTTGGTATCGGAACTGATCTGTCTGGAATCAGCCGTTTCATTGCAGAGACGAAAACTTATACGATAGATCCAACCGGTATTGAAAAGAAGGTTCCTCATTCGCAGAAAATTAAAGCACCGACGTCAGTGGTAGACGTCACTAAAACCTCGGGGGGGTTTTTATTTCAGACTGTGACAAAGATGACAAAGGGGTAGATAAAGGGTACTTCACTACCCTGTTCTACGGTACTAGAAGCAAAAGACTTACAATCTACAATCAATAGGGTTATTTTAATCCAAACTTTTTCCTGATTTCGGAAGATTCTTTAAAGATTGTTTTTTATTAAACCCCCTTATTCATACAAGGTTTGTCACGTATCCTATAAAAAATCATAAAAATTTTTATAAAAATCATTAAAATCACAACAAATAGACTTTAAGTAAATAAACCCGTAAAATATAAAATGGACCGTTGAGATAGGGTTTAGGTTTGACTGAATGAGTGGTACACCCCTATAAACAAGTCGAACCAAACTAAAGTAGACCAAAACAATTACGACCAAATCCAAAACAAAAAATAGTCGAAGGGACGGCATAGAGAATGGGCCCCGTCAGGAGTCGAAAGAGTTTGCTCACTCTACTGATTGTCGGTAGTAAGTGGGTGGAAAGTTTCCCTCCTCTGTAGTCTTCTACTGCTCTCCCTTCTTTGGACCTTCGTTTCGATGGTTCTCCACTGAGACTTACTTCTGTTTTACCCCTCTCGTCACGCAAGGAATCCCCTCGGTAAAGGGGAAGAAACTACCCTTGGGACCCTGTACTCGGGAGACAAATTTTCTGGTGCGGCTACACAGAAGGGGTCGTGTATGTGACTTTACCTTTACTATGTCGCTCCTAATCGTGCCGAGGACGTGTTCCTACTGTACGTCTAAACACTTCACAGGTATAAAAAATACCAATGGTTTCCCCTTTCTTCTACTCAATCCTCGAATCCTAATTGTCTATGTGTGATGATATATATTTTATCTATTAGTTGTTCCTCAATGATATATTGTATCCCTTGTGACGAGTTCTAAACATTATTAAATGTCCCCTTTCTTAGTTTATCTTATATCTATATACATGTACGTACGAGTCAGTACAGACTGACGTTGGGAAACCTGATATCGGGTGGTCCGAGGAGATAGGTACCCTAAGAGGTCTGTTCTTATGACCTCACCCAACGGAAAGGAGGAGGTTCCCCGGAAGGGTTGGGTCCCTAGCTTGGACGGAGAGGACGTCACCGTCCATTTAAGAAATGGTAACGTGGTGGACCCTTTGGAGAGATATATGTATGTATATGTTGGCTTAGTGAGACGACATATGGGTTTTATCGTGTCGTAACACTTAGTCGATATGACGTAATTTTCTTTTTTTCGGATATCCATGTGTCTGTTACTTAATTTGTGAGTTATACGTTTGTCGAGGTCATTCAATTTCTCTTTCGACAGTCGGGGGTCATCTTTTTACTTTCCTACACGGACGTCGCGTCGTCCTAGGTCGCGGATGATTGGTGCGTAGAGTCCCTCCGAGGAGTTGCAGTGGTTTCGAGTGTGTTCGGTATCCCAGATACTTGCCCCAATTATACTTGCACTTTACTTTATTACGTGGGGTATTCTGTAAGGCACTACTGTGACAAGGGAACAGTCACTTTCGACATGAATTAGTAAGGTCTCTTTTTTATGTGTATTTATTCGTTTTTTTTTTTTTTTTTTTCTCTCTCTCTCTCTTTAAGATGAAATGATCTTTATTTGACTTTAATTTTATTATTACTTCGTAGTATGATATGAATACTTTAACCGTTTCTAAAATTCCTAAAATTGTTGTATTAAATTTCCTCTTTTTTTATAAGTATTTATAAGTTACTTACTTCTTACTAAGTTATTTGTTATTCTCTTATTTGTATGTCTCTTACCAATTTATTTGTCCTTAAAAATTTGTTTATTCCCTTACCAATTTATTTAATACTGTAAGAAGTACGACGTGTAATATTTTTACTGGTATATCATAAAAACATTGTTCTCTTTTTTTACAACCAATTTCTTTTTACTGTGACTTTATGACCCTTGACTTACACCCAACCCTTCTCTAAATGTCTTACAAGAAACGTGCACACATATTATTCGAAAAAGGAGGGGGAGGAGAAGGAGAAAAGACACAGAAAGGAACGGAGACAGAGACGAAAACAGAGAGAGGGAGAGGAGCGAGAAAGGGTCTTTCTTGCCACTTAGGGTCAAGGGATGTTATTTGATGGAAGTCACTCCCAGAATGTTTTACGACTCACTACCCTCCTACCAATACTTGGGTTGTAAGATAAAACTTTGTAGGGTGTAGCTTGAAGGACCTCGGTGAGAAGGACAATCTGGACGATGAAGAGGTCGAGGAATGTCTGTTAGCAGTAAGTAGGGTTCTCGACCCCCGACGGGTCTCTTTTCCCACCGGACCGGATTAACATCTTTGTGGTTCTCTCGAGTACAACCTGGGAGGGTCGGGTGACAGGAATTAGGATGTGGTTGTAGGTCACCGACATAAGACACGTGTAGAGGGTTTTGTTCTACATCGTTTCGTGGTTTGGACTCCCAGGCGAGTACCCTGGGACTCAGACTGTCCACGTACCTGTGATTCAATGTCATAGGGTCTCTACGTTACTCTGACGACAACAGTACCACTCCATGCGTATCGTACTACTTGCGGTCCCCTTATTCCTTTCCCCAGGTCCTCAGACCCTGTCGAAGTGTTCCCTGTACGTCCTCGTTGACCTTAGATACTTCGTCCCTTCTTATAAGGTCTAGTTCTCTTGGTGTATGAGTCTCGACGGTTTGAGGTCTAATACCGTCTAGTCCCTGGGGCGCCCACAAATTACACCCCCACCCCCTCTACGCCAACCCGGTCCGGCCCGTCTCGGGACTTACGAGTCATTCCCCGTGGTCGAAGTAGGACCAGTACGGAGTACTATGTTCCTATCCTCCTCTCGGTCCCAGTCGACCTGTCCTGTCCTATGTTCCTGTCGGTCTTAGTCGACGAACACCTGTGAGCTAGCGACCGGGGAAGGGACGGAGAGGCACGAGTCTTTCCGAGACGAAGTATTTACGAGGGAAGTCTCCCCAACCAAGTTTGTGGTCCGTTCCTCCAAAGGTTCATTGTTAGTAGTGAAGTCGGTAGTCCTACCGGTAGGAAGGGTTCGTGTTCCGGTGTCTGGAAATGATCTGGACAGACCTCGAGGGTCGCACCGGGGGTTTCTCTACGAGCAGACTTGGCACCGACTTTCGGCACACGGACGAGAGTGGTCCAGGTCACACGTCGGGTCCCCGAGACCACCCGACCGTCACCGGAGAGAGGGGATAGAACTAGAGTCCCCAGTCAACGTCTCCGGCCCTCGGGGAGTCAGGAGGCGGGTCCTGTTCCGTACGGAGGTCGGCGCATGTCGTCCAGGCTCCTTTGTTTCGTTTCGTGGCGGTAATTGAGGAACGGTCGTGGCCGGGACGAAAGAAATTTAGGTTAACGTTAGAATCTTCGGGCTGTAGCGGACTTTGTTTTCGGAGTGACTACGGACCTTCTACCGAAACCGCTTTCATCTCGAGTAAAGTCTTTTAGTTTCGTTTCTTTTTATAACTTATGTTAAGTCCCCGTATTACGTAATAATACCCGAAAATACCTAAAATACATATTAAAGCACATTTCAATTCTCCGACTTCGCTAGAGAATGTAAGTGACATAATAGTCGGGTCGAGGTTTGTTACAAGGTGTAGAATAATACAAGTGTCAACTGTGTGAGAGTCTGTTTACACGTCGACAGAATGATACGATAAGTAAAGGAGTAATGATAAAATATTTATATACTAATTGTCAATAACGTCGACGGATTAAGTGTAAATAACGTTTACGTTGGGGTGTTTACTTACGAGTTTCGTTTCTCTACACCAAAATCTCATTAAATTTAAAATGTCAAGGTAAATGGGACGAAAAATTAAATGACGTATTACTGGGGTAATCTTATTTCGTGTAGACCTTCAAGAAACCCCTTGTAAATTAAAAGACACCGAAGTCATGATTGTCTTGAACATGGTATTTCGGGTGTCTACGGACCTTCTGACATGTTTAAAGGTGCAAAATACGGTTCTACGACCAATTAACATGTCTACTCTGTTGATATCGTTTCTCACTTCTAAAAGAAGGGACCCGACTTTTAGCTTCTACTGATGGGTCCTAGGACGAGAACCGTTTCAAACATGGGGTCTTTGGACTTTTGTCGAAGGACGAAAAACTACAGGTGATTCGGACCAAGGAAACGTCCTTTCCTCCGGTGGACCCCGACACTCAAGAGGCCTCAAAGACAACGAAGGGGGGTGGTCGGCGTACTGAAAGAGGGGTTAGGAGAAACTGGGAGTGACACACTTTCCCTTTCGTTCCATCAAACGTCTCGAGACCTACGGACTCGCCGACCCCATACTCGACCCGAGTCGGACCAGAAGTAGACGAGTGTTCCTCCGATGCCTACGTCGGTCTAAGGTCGTCCAGTGTAATTGCCTCAGCAAGTCTCATAGGCTTTAACTAAACTTATAAGTCATGTCTAGTGACGTCGTCTTGAGTACATACTCTTTATTACGCTTAGGTAACGGTAACTAATCGATTAAATACAAGATGTTGATTAGCTTCGTGTTTAGAGTAATCGGTGTCCAGTCATTCCGAGCCTCTCTTTTTCTATTAGTAAAACCATCGGATCAACCGACATTTCTGTGTTAATCTTCGACCGGCCAAAAGGTCCGAAGAGACGGGTAGGAGGGTCGAGGATCCGGTAGACGTTTCCCTTCCTCTCCACCGAGAAGGGAAACCAAGACGACCGGTGACCCTTTCTTTAGAAGTAGACATTAGTAGGTTCCACGAAGAAAGTAAAGTACGTTATTGTTGCTTGTGTCGAAGTGACGAAGATCTGTAGGAATCTCGGGCGTTCGATAAATCTCGGTGGTGGACGTGACTCTCGTGTTACAATTAATAATGGAAAAGGTATGAATTCGCAACCCATTTATCTTACAAAGTTCCGACCCTGTCCCTTAATCCGTCACCCATACCGGTTCCGAAAGGTCTAAGACTACACTGTCCGTAAAATTCTTAGACAGAAACATTTCGTGTCCCTTCGGTCCGTACTAGGTTAATCCTGAACGTTAAACTTGGAACTCGAGACGAGTCAGTTAAAACCCGTCTCTAAAAATTGGTCAGAATTTATACCTTCTCTGAAGGGACCACCGGGTCACCAATACTACGGCGCGAAGGTTCCGTCACCCCGTGTCCAAGTTAGGGACCAGCCCTTTGATTCTAGGGTGTACGGTACGTGCCCCGTGACGGTTTCCTTTTAAAAATTTAAAATTTTATTTATTATCCTTTCTATCCTTTTACTGTCTCCCTCCCTCGTCTTAGGAGGAAATTGAAGTGTCATAATTCGTTTTAGGGGTTATAACTATTTTTGTCCTACTAGTCGTCGTTTAAGGAGGACGACGAGGGACGACCGTTACAGGTGTCCTACCGTTAAAAAAAAAATTTCCTGCACCAAAGTTGTCACAACCTTATTCGTCTTTTGGCTCTGAGAGCTGTCTGATCGCAAGACGACCAGTGTATCTGAGAGATACACAGAGTGTATCTGTTACCGAGTATTACCCGGCCCCTGTCTTAGACTTCACTCCCGAAAACTTATTTGTTTATCCTTTTGTTGTGTGGTTTTAGGTCTACAAAAGTGACTGGGTACTAAAGGTCCAGTAACGTTACAGAAAGACCGTAATGTTTTCCGTAATGACAACCGACCGGTATCGTAGAAAGGTGCAAGAGAACTTTGTCTCCTGGTAGGTGTAAGAAAGTCCAGATAACATGACTCCTCGTCCCGTAAAAATTTCTTTTTTCAACCCTCGTCTTCTTTGTCCGTAGAGTAGAAGGGGGTACCCCGTACACACCAGTCAGTACAAGCTGAGAAACACTGGGGTACCCGACTTCGGGTGGTCCGGGGAGACAGGTACCCTAAGAGGTCCGTTCTTATGACCTCACCGAACGGTACAGGATAGGGGTGATCCTGGACCTGGATTAACGTGTCCCGTTTCTCGGAAATGTGTACGGAACTTTAACTTTCTTATGAGACGTGGAGGTAAGAAATTAAAATGAAGGAACTTTTAAGAGGTCTTGATAACGGCAAAACTATCTGATCTAGGGAGGGTGAGTTTCGGTGACATAGAGGTTTGTACATCTTTAATCTTACGGGGTCATCAACTAAGACTGTCGTGGTGTAAGAGTGTCTTTTTAATTGACAGAACTCTGACTTCGAACGTCTGTAATGGGGTAACGTCGTGAAAATAAAAATACAATTTCTCAGATTATTGTCGGATGTGACACGTTGTGATGACAGTCTGTAATTCACCCTTCTCTTTAGGGTTCTCTAGTGTCAACCGGTTTGGTCAAGGGTAAGGGCCTTAAGGTCCGACGATAGAAAGGATATACTGGTACGGACGTCCCGTGGTTGAAGGTACACCCCACCAAATGAGCGATTCAGTACAGGTTGACAACACTGGGGCATCTGACATCGGGTGGTCCGAGGAGACAGGTACCCTAAAGGATCCGTTCTTATGACCTCACCCAACGGCAAAGGAGGAGGTCCCCTAGAAGGGCTGGGTCCCTAGTTTAGACCCCGAGGACGTAACGTCCACCTAAATGACTGACTCGGTGGTACACATCGGGGGGTGGAAGGGTCCTACAGTGGTTTACAATGTGTTGGAACCGTCCTCGGACCTTGGGGATAGTCCGAAATGAGAGTACTCTAAGTGGAGAAGAGAGGGAGGTCTACTCGAGTCGGATAGACCCATGTAACGCGTCGTCAGAGGAGTGAGAAGTGGAAGGCCCCTCAGATGGTCTCTGTCATTGACGTCGGTCAGTTCAGGGTCAGGAAGGTACGTAAGAACAATGAACAAAAACAAAAACAAAACAAAAATCAAAAAATAAAAAAATTAAAATTTTAGAAATTAAGAATGTACACAAGGGTTTGTACTCGGGGGGAGGGAGGGGTATTGTAGAGAGACCCAGTAGGGGTACGTGGTCGGGGTTCGTACGACATAGGACGCAGTCTGTATCTGACCACTAAGTTAAGAATGTACTATCATATGTACAATCTTACGGTAAGAGGGTTTAGTAGGGTGGGAGAGGGAGAGGGAGACTCAGGTTTTCAGGCAATATGTGTCGACACAGAAAAAAGGACAGAACGTATGTCCCAGCAGTAACGGTAGAAAGATTTAAGGTATATATACACAATCATATGACATAACCACAAAAAGAAAGACCGAATGAAGTGAGACATATTAGCCGAGGTCAAAGTAGGTAGAGTAGTCTTGACTAAGTTTACTTAAGAAAAATTACCGACTCATTATGAGGTAACACATATACATGGTGTCGAAAGAATTTTTACCTAGGAGTATTTTGGGGCTAAGACCCGATCATATCACACGGAGGAGTTATTACTTTCGTGTCCTAATATCGACATTTTAAAAAAATTCGCGTCGTATACACATAGACAGGAATAAAAGATTTACGTCTAGTTATCTTTTATGTACCAAAATATACAATCTAAAGTTTAATTCCTGATGTAAAATCTGTAAGAAAACGAATTGTTTTATATAGACATAAGTCTTTTTTTAATAAACGACACTTCGTCTCATTTTAACTAGTTCATAAGTTTCGTATTCAATTTTAAATAAAAAACTCCTCAATATCTAATAACAGGGGCAAACCTAAAATGTGGAGGTATTCAAGTACATATACGTACGAGTCACGTTGGCGTGTCTTACATCGGGTCGTCGAGGAGACAGGTACCTTAAGAGGTCCGTTCTTATGACCTCACCCAACGGTAAAGGAAGAGGTCCCATGAAGACAAAAATTAAAGTGTTATGAGTTGTGTGTTTTCTTATCTACCTTGTACACACACTCAATACGTCGCATTATTACTGTATGTGTAACACTTTGGTCGTGGGTGGTCCTCTTCGTCTTACAATGGTTGTGTCCGTCACAATAGCTGAACGAGGTGCGGACAAGTAGGGGAACGGAGAAGGTTTCCCCATCGGTCCTAGAACTTAACAGACGAATAGTAAAGCAGTAAGTTTGTTATAAGAAGTCACAATTGACCAACAAAGTAAAATATTTTTACCGTAAAATGAGATGTACGAGAAGACTTTGTACAAACCAAGTGAGTCGTTTAGGAAAGATTCTAAGTACGTCTACAAACACCCACCGACCTCGTGCAGTAAAAGTGATCTTACGAGTATCAGATAAATTGGTAAAAGAATAGTTTCCTACAATTTTACCAAATGTTACAAACCAAAAATAGGGGTCACGTCGATACTCTCGGGAGTCTCGTGTCCAGGACGACGTGTGGTTGTCCTCAAAGAGACTCCAGACCGCATGTGGATACTCAGTCCACGACCCAACATACATGACTCGGAATGTTCTACTACGGTTAAATAAAAGGTTAAATACGAGAGGTCGTTGTACATTCACGAGAGTAAACGGTGCGGGAGTACATACGTACGACAGTCTGAAAAACCCAAAAATAGTTGGGTCACTCTTGTTTACCATCCAAAGACACTCCAAACACACATACATGACCACACACACAGATTTATCTCTATATGGAAACAATAGAACTACACTACTCCTTATCAGTCCTTTTTTTAGTTTCTTCTTTCTCTTGAAGTCATTCACTAGTATACCTTTTTCGTTCTGATGAGTATCATCCGATGACCACCGAACTATTCAAAAAATTCGACATAACTCTATATTATCTGTACATTGTTTATAAAGTTTACAAACACTACTAAGCTAAATACGTGTATAACACTTTACTAGTGTTATTCCAATCAATTAGGTAGGAAGTACAGTGGATCAAAGAAACACTAAAATTAAACGTAAAAGGATTAATGTATACTTCAACTTGTAGGAAAACGTACATTGACCGGTTGGAAAAGTTGATAAAGTATTTTACAGAAATATTTGTTCAGAAAAAAGGTACAAAGATAGTGTAACACAGAATAATAAAGGGTAAACCGACATGAGACTTATGAATAGAAAACAATAAATACACCGTTTATAGAATAGGTCGAAAAACAACTTTCTTCAAGACTTAAAATTCCATCAGATTGAATAGTTGGAAAAACGTAAAACGATTCTTTGGGATCGGATGGAACTCCAGTGTTTCTCTAGAAGAGATAAAATAAGAATTTTATGAGTTTACAACGGAAAGCGTAAAGTAGATAGTCTCTCGTTAGGACATGTACCTCCATCCTTAGGGTAAAGTAAAGAGGGTACACCGATTGGTCACGAGGGTGTGCAAAATGACTCATCAAGTGCGAAGGGGTGTCACCGGACGTCGCAGTAAACACACACCAAACGTAAGTCCGAAGGATAAGTCAAGGTAATCTGTAAACAGATAACGACCCGGTCATGGTGTCATAATATCGACATGTTATCTAGGACTGCGAACTAACTCGTCCGTGAGGGGTGAGGGAAGTGTGTGTGTGTTGTACATAAATCGATAAAAGTCAAACCAGTTGGGTAAAAGGTCATCCCTTTTCTTCTTCCTCCTTATTTTCCTTTTCTTATTACCTCCGACTAAAGATACACGGTTCGAGCCACGATTCTTAGACTGTATATACTAGGGCAAATTTGGTGTTATTGAGACGTTCTATGAAAAAAAAAAAATGGAAATAAAGTATTTATTCTTTTTGCTCCAAGTCTTACCGAAGTACTGAATGGTCTAAGTTTGTGGTTTATTCGTCGTCTCTACGTTTAGGATTGAGTTTAAATAACCTGACAATTCGGTCGCGAGAAAGTCAAAGTGACCCTTCGGCTCTAAGGGTCTTAGTACAACTCTTAGAGACGAAATCTACGGTGGTCTGAAAGTGGAAAAGAGACGGGACGAACCTTTGACGTAGACCCACAGACTCCCGAACCACTTCGACTAAGCCGAGGAGACTTAAGGACGGGTCTGTGTGTACCGGCGTTGGCGGGGGGGTGGGGGGGGCCTTCTAACACGACACTCGGACCGATTAACAGGAAACAACTCGTAAAGAGAGATTAACACTTCGGAAAAGACGAGTTGGACCTAACACCTTCCTTGTCGTTCTCCGTTTCACCTTTGAAGGTCTACTCGAAGTTGAAAGAGGGATGTCGAAAACGGTTCTTTGAGTTCTTTTACGGGCCGTGACGGGAAAAGTCTACTCTTGTCGACTCGAGGGACTCGTGTATTATTTGGGTTGGTCGGACCACCTAAGTGACCGCAATTAATGTACCAACTCCAATTTATATAAAAGACCTGTTTTCTTTACTATCTGCCCAAGAAGCGTGTTTTCTAAAGTCGAGTAAACTCCAAATTGGTAAAAATTTAAATTATTAAAAAAATTTTCGGTGCTAACTTTTCCAGTCTAGATTAAGACGGCGGTTTGGGTTCCGACGTCGAGCCTCGGTCGCCTCCTACTGAGTCCGGCCGACCTGCTCTGTCGTCTTGCTCCGTCCCCGGCCGGAGGTACACGCTGACACCCCAGCACGTCTCTAGGTGACGTAGTTAATCCCGGTCAGAGTAAAGGACCGTCCAGAGTACCGTTTACAGAGTAAATGAAATGGTGAAAATAGTGTCGTAAAAGGGAAAGTCGTAAGTAAGTGCCAGGACTAGAGGAAACGGTTGACGGGACGGACATGGACACTTAAATAAAAATTTATCACAATTCTCCGGACGGCAATGTACAGTTTTGGTCAGGTCTTATGTTGTCCCATGACAGACCTGGTCACTCCGTCCCACCACTCACTATGTGTACAACTGAGCACCCGGTGAGTCGGTAACCTCTTTTAGTCAGGTGCTCCGTCTTTCTCTATGGCCCTCTGAGACGAGACTTTGGGTGGCGAGACCCTCGAGAAAGGTGTCGACAAGCCCAAGATACGGGCCTGGGTGTCGTGTCCACGTATCGGAGTCGGGGAGGGTGTGGAGTGACCCAAGTGGATCTCGGGGACCAGTGACCCGGTCCATTCCCGAGACGTCTCCTCCACCCTCCCCGGGTGTGTGGGTCCTGAGACTAATGTTAGACCCGGTGTCGGGGGTCCTGGGGTCGAGATCCCCTGGTATAAGGTAAAGAACGGGTTTTACCCGTGTACGTACTTTTCACGTCGGAGTTCGAATTAAGAGGTTTTCGTGGGAAATTTTTGTGACACACTTTGTAGTAGGTACTCTGTTGTTTTAGGCAGTTTGACATTGGTGGTGGTTCCAGGGGAAGCCTTAACGACAGTTGGAGGGTCCGAGAGCAGAACGGGACTCAAACTCCCCAGGTCAGAGGTGAGACACCGGTCTACTACAAAGATTTCGTGGGGAGACTAGTAGGGGGAGAGGGGACGGAGAGAGAGGTACTCCGAGGGGCACCGCAACCCCGTCACAGGTAGTAGAATCGGACCGAGTGTCCGCCGAGATCCTGGTCTGGAGACGACGGCGGGGACGGAGAGGAGACACCAGGTTGGTGCGAGTTACGAGATAGCGACGCGACCTAGAATCCTGTCCGACTCGGGAACGGGACCTTGTGTGAAGGACAGGGGTGGGGATCGTTTCGGGATGGTCGATGGATACTCGGGGACCATCTGTTGATCTACGGTTCGAGACATGATTCGTGTACCTATTGTAATGGATAAAAGCAACAGGTACCGGGGTCCTTCGACTAAATTTCCACCTTTTTGACTCCGGGTCTCTACGAGCCACTAAGTAGGTGCCGGGGTGTCTGTTCCGACCCGACCCTCCGACTCCCGGTCGTCCCAGAAGGATTAGGTGAGAGGTGGGGTCCTCCATCCGTCTCTAGTCCCGTGAGGAAACATGGGGGTTTCGGAAGACACGACTGGAGATCTTTCGTCTGACGAACTTTCATAAACAGAAACACAGTGGTCGGGGATTGGTTACGGATCGTGTAGTGTCCCCGAGCTAATTGTACATGGTTTTCTTTTTCCTTTTTTTTTCCTACTTGGTAATTCTTTCCATAAATAACCATTTACCTCAACAATACATTGCCGGAGTCTTCTTGTAACGTCTCGACACACGGTCCTTCAACTACGTCTCTTACGGTAGCCACGTGTCACAGATACCCCTGTACCGGTGAGTCCTCAGGTTGCTACCGAACTCTCAACCTCCCAACTGGAACCGTTCAAAACCAGGGGTCAGAGAGGAGAACACTGTGGGTCGTGTGAAGGACCGGTCGAAAGTCACGGTAATCGATATATTAGTCCCGGGGTCAAACTCATAAGAGTTAATTTGTATAATAATCTTTCTATTTAGTCAACGGACTAGGTTACATAAAAACTCTGTGTACGTACATTTAATGTAAACAGGTCTACAAATCGTCCAGGCACGGTTTGGTAAATTTTGTATTTTATCTATTCAAGGAATTCGGATTAAAAGTCGAAGGGTTCCTAGTCAGGAGCCGTCTACCGGCCCGTCTACTTACGACCTCTTTTTAATTCCCGACAGACATAGAAAGTTTAACTGTACCTCTCGTCAACCCAAGACGATCTTTGATTCTTACTGGTGTTTTACATTAATACTAACATTACTCTTACCCAATTCGAATTTGATAAAGAGTAAAAGTAACGTCAGTGACGGTGTTCTACCTCACCTCTAATTACGGTCCGGTAAAGGACACGAACAATATGAGAAACAGTAATCTTATTTTGTAGTAGTAAACTCGTAGAGTACATATGACTCTTCCTACCGGTCCCTCCCCACCGGTGTGATTCTTGGTCAGTTTAGAGACAAGACCACCGAGGACTCGTCAACCGTGTCCCTTGCCCCATCTAAGTGCGATCGGGTCCCGTGGGTGGGGTGCAGTCGTAAGACGTTGGGCCTGATTCTGGGTTTCGGAGTAAGAGAAGTTGACGTCTTCCCCCTATTAACTCGTCAAGAAGGTTCCCGACGATATCGAGAGGTGTCTCTTTACCGAACACTTCCCGAAGCGTTTGACATTTCGTGGTAAACGCGTGTTCCCTCCTTCTATTGTGCCCGTGGTCGAAGACTTGATTTTTCTAGACTCAAGTAAAAGGTCTAGTTGTCCGGATTGACACACCTGAGTTAATTCTGTGAACCGTGACTCCCAGAGGAGTGGACATATTACTCTGATTCTGATGTGTGGCGTAAACCCAAAACACTTTACATTTATTCTACTACTTATAGTGTACGGATCTTACCTCGGACTACATACGGACCACAGGGTACATACCACCGACACTAGCACTCACCACGAGTGTTACAGTGGAAGAAGGAATAATCTACGTCTGAGTGATTATAAGATTGCCTCATTCACTGTCACGACTCTTAACAAGTGAGTCCAGTCCCCAAAACGTGCCGTCTTAAGAAGCAACCTTGTTTCAGAATGGATCTTCAGAGTGGACACTTTGTCCACCCTCGTCTCGACGAAACCAACCTCTCCTTAACTCCCCGGGTCCCGGGTAGTGGGTTGACGACAGGGGTCGTCGAGGATGCTCCCGTCGAGACCTCTCGGGTTCACGATTCATTTGTGTACCACACCAGACCTAGAACGTTGGCCAGGGACGACGGACCGAGGGAACACGAGAAGGGGTAGGAAACACCCGGAGGAGGTCCCAGTGGAGATAAACTGTGGGGGTTCGTCTCAATCAAGGACAGGGAACACCCAACTTGACCATAAATCGTCAACCCTTCCTGGAACCGTCGGTGAATAAAAACGTTTCAACGTATCGTTGGTAATAGTTAAGGGGTTTTAAAAAGTAGTGGGGTTTTTCTTTGGACACGGGTAATCGGCAACGAGGGGTAAGGGGAGGGGGAGGTAGTCGTGGACAGTTCGTGATTAGATAAAGGGTGGAGATATCTAAACGGATAAGACCCGTCAAGTGTGTTTACCATGTCCCGGACTGATCATCATTACTCATAGATTCACCTACATTCCTACATTCTCATTCTTACAGTTAAATTTTTATACTTCAAAATTTTTTCTAAAGGAGGGGTTTATAGTTCACGAAAAACTACACTATTTTATGTTTCACGGTTTGTAAGGGACACTTCATAGGAATAGGGGGTCGATAAGTGATTTGGATTGAAGATCGGGCGTTCTTTATATCGTGTATGTCTGCGTTCGTCTTACTATATGTTCCTTCGTTTGTCTGGTTAAGTCCTACATCTTTTAAGGTCTACTGTCGACTAGTAAAAGAGGTTACACAGTTATTGGACACTTTTTATTCCACACACTCACTCTCATAAGATCTTATTTTCTATGAATTCTCTATTGACCCTCCACAGTAATAAACGAAATTTTATCTGGGGGTCGGTTTGGAAAGAATTACCGGAAGGAGAGACATCTTCCTGACATGACGGTCGGGGACCCCTCATCCTGTTCGTCTCCTTTCCACTCGTATACCCTGCGCCTGTGTAGCGTCTACTTCGACCTGTACGGAAACGTACAGTGAGGTAGAGAAAGGGGGTCTTTACCCGACAAGGAAGTTCGACCCGGACTCCTATTTCACGACTTCGGTAAAACACTGCCTACACCTTACACTCGGTTCTTTCTTTGGAAACACCAACCTTCAGTGACTCTAACACCCCCGCCCCACCCCCACCCTATTGAACAATACTTTCGTATTGTACAGGATTTGACTCATTGTCGTTAGGGATAGTCTATAATTGTACTTTAACATCAATAATTTCTTACGGGTATTAAACATCTACTTCTTCCGTTACCGTGGGGTGAGGTCATGAGAACGGACCTTTTAGGGTACCTGCCTCTTCGGATCACCCGACGTCAGGTACCCCAGCGATTCTCAGTCTGTACTGACTCGTTGAAGTGAAAGTGAAAAGTGAAAGTACGAGACCTCTTCCTTTACCGTGGGGTGAGGTCACAAGAACGGACCTCTTAGGGTACCTGCCCCCTCGGACCACCCGACGGCAGATACCCCAGCGTGTCTCAACTTGTGCTGACTTCACTGAATCGTCGTATTAAACATCTTCACATATAAATTCTACCATCCCTACTTTACGGATGTGTTATCCGTTTTAAGGTTCGATCGGGGGTTCTAGGTATGGGGGACGACCAGGGTGAGACTTATTGCGGGAGGGGGACTCCAAACTATCGTAGTACCTGAGTTACTTCTTCTCGAGTTCGTTTGAGACCCTTTTTCACTTCTTGTCCCTTCGAACCGTACGACGTTAGGTACCCCAAGGTTTCTCAGTCTGTACTGAATCACTGACTTGTTTTTGTTAGACTCACCCTTCTTTTGGACACTTATACTACCGTATCGTGAGGGTACTCTCCCACATTCAGTCGATTGAAACTCGATTAGTTTTCGTTTTAATGGGACCCACCCGGACCAGATTAGTTCACTCGGGAATCGGTTCCCATTTCACAGTTTCTTTATGAGGACGACCGGAGTTTCCTCTACGTTAGTCGTTACGTCACTCGATGGATACCCTGACGGAGATCAACGACTCCCGGAGTCGGGATGTTGGTGTTCCTTGACTTAAGACGGTTGTTGGGGTGATCCGAGTCTGGAGATTCGGAGTCCAGTCTGGAGTCCGGTCCGACTGTAGACCTAACGTCGAAACACTTTGTCTCGTCTTCTAGGTCGATTCAACACAGGTCTAAGGATTTGGAACATTTTGCATTCTATTGTTTACACACAACAAATTTGTCGACTTAGACACCGACAAACAGTATATCGTTACCTGTTCCTTGTGTCGCAGACACTAAACGAAATTTTATTAAGTCGTTTTTTGTGCCCTCTGTCCGTTTCGTTTGTGTCGTTTTAGAAAGAGCACGAACTCAGACTCACTACCCATCTACTTCGAGTAATAGGAGAAGACGGGTGAAAGTACTTCCAGACTTAAAAAAGTATTATTTTTTAAAATTTCCTACGGTCTTGCATTAAAGGGAATGTTGTTCCTAGGACTGTTAAGATTGGTAGTGACATTGGGGTCGTCGATCGTGTCACGGGTCGTGTATCATCCATAAGGTATTTATCAACAATCTACCCATATAATGTCAAATACTTGAGTGTTGTTTAAAAAACGTAATTGAGGTAAAATGTCTATCTTCTTGACTCCGGGTCCTTCAAACACTGAGTTTCATTACTCATTATCTACTCTGATCCTAAGGTCAGAAGGTCAAGGACTGGGTTGTGGGTAGTCCAAAGGGAAACCTGATATAGACGGTAGGTCTAAAAGAAACCTTAAATTTATCGACGACAAAGTAAGACCAAATAGCCCTCTTAAATGCGTGTGACGGAGTCAGTATAACTCTGTAGGCAATCTTTTGGGTCGGTCCGTCCAATTTACAATTAAAGGAAAGATGACGTGGTAACAGATTGGAGGAAGGTACTTAGTTTCACTCATTTTTCCAAGAAGTGAATGACTGTATTTTGTTTAACTTGTTTAATACAACGAATTGACTCCTTCCTGATCAGGACGGTGACTAAGGTCAGGTTGGACTCGACTCGGAAAAGAGGAATAATTGTAAGTGAACGTTTACTCCAAACCCACAAAATTGTATTACAGCGTAACTAGAGTAATCGTATAGACTGCGTAGTGTAGCCACTAGGATAAGGGTCCGTGACGAAGATCCATTGTATCGGCGGAGACGGACGAAGAATCGTCGGATACTTAGTGTGAGTATTGGTCCGGTACTTAGTCTCGGCATCCACCTTCGGTATAGATTGCTACTATAGTCATTGAACCCTCACGTGTCTCCCGAGTCTCACTCGTTCTTGGAAGGGTCTACAATTTATTGGACGTGCCTGACGACGTATAAAGAAAAGGAACTTTTTACGACTAGTGTCTTTCGCCCTTAAAATTCGAGAGTAGGTCCCGATAAAACCGAAGGTGATCTTCCTGGTAACCCCTCTGGGACCCCCTCGGCCCAGAGACTTGAGTCCAGTACGTATCTGTGTGTGACCAACCAATAACAACCTTCCCGACGATAGGTGTACCTTCACATACACTTGTCGGGCCACTGGAGGACCACTCCGACCTTCCGTCCTGTGGTAGAGAGACCCCTGAGCTACCGGGGTCTCTCCCAACATCAGACAGGTGAGTGAGACATAAACCCGGGGAATAAGTGGAGAGATTTATAATAAAAGAATAAAGACGTTTTACTCCTACCGTTATTAGTAAGAACAATTGGGATAAAGTACAAAAAACCCTCTAAAGAAAAACGAAAACTGACGTGGCGTGTCGTACGTCCTAGAGTCGAGGGGTTGGTCCTTGACTTGGACACGGGAAACGTCACCTTCGTACCTCGGGAGTGGTGGCTTGGTGGTCCCTTCAGGTAGAATACTTGGACAAAGTATTTACCCCTTTAACTCCGAGTGTTTCCTTCTTCACTATCCCGACTGGGACCTCGTGTCTAGACGGGTGGAGGGCTCGGGTGCTAAGAAGAGAGCTCCAGAGTCCTCGTAGGACAGTGTCCTCCTTACCCGAAGACCCTCCTCAGTTCCTCGATTGTTTACTGTAAGGGTCGAGGGTAGTCATTGAACGAGGGAACCGGAGAGTGTTACGACGTACTGGACTCCTCGTTAGTTTCCTCTTCCTGAATTTTCGGTGAAATTTAAAGTCTGGGTAAGTTAAAACCTGATAGTGAGCACTCCACATCGAAGATCTACTTCAAAGATTTACTGATTATGAGAAGAAACAGGTAAAGTCCCCTTTTACTTACAACGTCGATTGTAAACTGTAGTTAGCGGGTTAGTGTACAACAGTGTAGTAATGAGTCGAGACACTGTTTCCGTCTCCTCTCTCAAGGCTCCGACTTTAACACGTCGCCCCACTCCTTGGTTAAGTCCCGGGGACCGCTACTACCTGTTCCCTCGTCTACTTTAAACCCATTTCTTCACGGCACATTACCCAGTACAACTCCTCCTTTACCCTTCTTCTCCAAAAACGAAATAGGCCTACCGAGAAGTAAAGTGTGGACTAAAAAACTTAAGACTGACATACAGATGAACTAAGGTCCTACGGTGACTACTCGGACAGTCACTTTCGTTGACCAGTGGTCCCGTCTTTACCATTCCACAGGCAATGGTTTCAAGTTCCCGTCCGGTCCAAGTGGTGGACGTTGAAGTTTTAGTCCGAAGGGGAGGGGAGGACAAGTTACGGAAACTCCTTATCAATCCCTTAAACCCTAGCTGTAAATGTGTGACGATATAAAATTTACCTATTAGTTGTTCCTGGACGACATATCGTGTCCCTTGAGACGAGTTACAATATGTCGTCGGATCTACCCTCCCCTCAAATCCTCTCGTACCTATGTACAAATGTATACAGACTCAGGGAAGCAATAAATGGACTTTATAGTGTTGCAACAATTAGTCGATGTGAGGTTATGTTTTCCTTTTCCTTAAGAAAAAGAAGACGGTTCTCTTTCCTTTCCTTGGGAGACTTAGATTTAGTTCTGGTCACCTCGACTTCACCTTGACGGTACCGAGTCTTTGTGGAAACTGTAGAAGAGCACTACCCTCTTCTCCACTCTCCGAGACTTCTAGTGACACTCTCCACACCCTGGTCACCGAAGACAACCGGAGACACATGTGTAAAACGATATTACCAAATAGATATAACCGGGGTAAAGGAACACCGAGTCGACCATTTCTTGGGCGGACGTTACACCCTCTGGACCCAAGATAGGGACCTAACCCTTCTAGGGGACCTCTTCCCTTTCCGATGGGTGAAGTCATAAGACCGGACCTCTTAAGGTACCTGATATAACAGGTACCCCGACGTTTCTCAGTCTGTGTTGACTCGCTGAAAGTGAAAGAGGTAGTACTGGGTTGAAACGCTACTATAACAATCAATCCCGTACCCGTCCAAACCGGTCCTCTCTCGTCCGGATTTTACCTATAATCATAAGTGTCTTGTCAGTTATGAAGTAAGGAAGAAATGAGAGATTCCTTCTTGTGTCTCTTGGGTCCCGAAAATCTGGGAACTACTCGAGAAGTAAGTATGTCTCGAAGGTCTCCGTCCACACTTCCACCGGTCCCGTCTGTCGACCTATTCGGGTGGGAGAGGGACCTGAGGTGGGGTCCCTATACGGAAATACCGGTGTTGAAACCACTTTGTCGAACCGATCAGGGGTACCAGGAATAACGTAGTAGGTACCTTCCGTACAAGATATACTACCTGACAGTCTCCATCATAATTATCCCTTGTCCCAGGATCAGTATCTAATTCCAAAAAATGTGATTAAGAGTATCTGTATGAAAGAGAAATCCTCAGGAAAAAGGTATCCAACGTGAAAGGACCCTACGTCAGAATTGTCTAGGATAACTCGGGGACCTTACTCACCGTCGTCACTCTTCCCCCCACCCCCCCTGCCACCCGACGTTTCCGTCGTCTCTGGACTTCCATCTACCCTGTCTCAGACTAGTGTCTACTCCTCCAGACCCTGTGTCTCCCTTCCGGTCTTTTTATGACTGTAGAGCTCAGACCCTTTTGCTACCAGGGTAGAGGATTCTCGTCTCCTTTTGGTGTCTTTACCTGTACTACGACTACCTGTAGGGTCCCCTCTTGACCGGGTCTCTCTTTCCAGATCCACCCTCGGTGTCAACACTACTACTGGGACATCTCCTCGGGGCCCCAGGGTACCCGACTGGTTTGCTCCGTGTGTGTGTATTTATAAATGAACCTTGGTAAAGATTCAGACGTATTTCCCCCTTTTGAAATTAATACGTGTCTTTACTTACCTTTACACTGGTTCTGGGAATCCTTTTCCTCTGGAGAACGGGATATCCTAGAATAGTTTTGTGACCGGCGAGGGAGTAGTAAATTAACCCCCTTCGTTCAAAGGAGAGTCTATATTTTATAACTGTACTCAACGAATAAAGGGATTTTCGAGATTGAAGTTTACACATCCAGACGCTAAAGGGTATTAATCGTGTGACATAGATAAGTCTTATTGATGTTGTAGGGAAGGACCATTACTTTTCACTAATTAATGGTTAATGTCGTTCATAGGTTAAAGCACGGCAAATGGTGACCAGACATGGTGACTTAACGATCGCAAGATTAACGTCTGTAATTTTCAAGATCCATTAATAACGACTTTCTAGTCATTATAATTTTTTATAACCAACACCGATAATAATGTAAACAAGAGTTGCGTTGGTCCTGAATTTAAATACGGACTCGATGGTCGGCAAAGTAGTCCGATAAAGAGACTGATCAAACCTTGTTGACCCAAAAAAAGTGGGAAAAGAGTCTCAGATAATGTTGTTCAGATAATTGTCGAGACCCGAGGGGTGAAACATTTCGAAAGCAATTCACTTTGTTCGATTTTTTAGTGATCATCCACGGAATCACTTCATCGTCCATTAATAGAGTAAATGTCTATTGGCGCACGCAAAGTAAAAAGTTTCGTGTTTCTCTTTTGATCGAGATTTACTGTGAAAAGGTAGGAGTAATGTCAGTGATCTCTTTATAGTTTAATCCTTAAAACACGTTTACGGTTGCACTTGAGACTGTCGTCGGTAGTTGTTGCCCCTGTAAACCTCCTTTACAGAAACACGGGTTTCACCTTTGGTTCCTACTCAGGACCCTCGAACTTTTCCCCTAAAAAAAAAAAAAATCATAACGAAGCAAAGCCAGGAAGTTTGTGGACTCAACATGGAGACGTACGGAACACATAGACACCCGTACAGTCTGTGTCGAGTCCTTTGACCTCCTAGGTACGTTTGGTCCACCAGGACCCGTCGGTTCCCACGGTCTTAGTGGTTTCGGTTATTCAATCGAACGAGACACGGAGACGCCTGGGTGTCTGCCTCTGGACTCTCTTCCGATTTATGGTAAGTCCCTCAGGACGTACTCGAGTGCGCCTCCTGTTGTGTCTTTTCTCCCCCGGTTGAGGTACCCCTCCCTCTTAGTCCGTAAATATCTATCTCCGACGAAGTCGGTCCGTAACTTCCTACGTATCCTCAAGTAGTCGAGGTATGTCTTCTGATCCTCTCCGAAGGGGATCCCTCTCAAGTATAGGTCTCCCGTGACCCTGAACGAGAGGAGTCTTATTCTCTTCTATATACCTCCGGTCCTTCGTAGGCCAAAGTATCCGGAAATTTAAACCTTAACAAAGTCTTTCCGAGAGTCAGGCCGGGCAAAACAACGGTTGTTGTTTTATACTAGTTGATAATTTCGTGAGTTGTGTCTTCTTGACTGATTTATTTGGTGATGACCCTAGTTTGTGTTTTGTAATTTTACGAGTCTTTTAACAAAATTTTCGTTCTGTGTCTTCATATATCTGTCTTATAGAGTTCATCCATTTTAGTGTACGAGTCTTTCGTCTTTTATGTTATGGACGATGGTCTCACCCGGGGCGTACCTGTTCTTCCCAGAAGAGAAAAGGCATGAAGAGACATAACAAGTTCAAAAAGATATTACTTGAACGTAAACACTAAAAAAAATTCACTTCTTCTACGCGTAGTATCTGTTTGGGAACGGTTCCGTATCTTAGGTCTTCTTTGTGTCTTTCTTGTATCCTTCCTCGGGGGTGGAATAGTTCACCGGGTGGGGACTGTTTGTACGAGTCCTTTTATCCGGTCCTGGACTTCCGTGAAGTCTAGACGTTTCTCCAAAATAATTAATGACTCATCTGTGAATCTAAGATGTGAGTGTTTCTAAAAAAATTTTGAAGGTAGGGTAATCTCAACTTGAAACGGGGGTGGACGGCATCGAGGAGTGGTGTACGACCGGAAGTCTCTACGAGAAAACTCTACTGGAATAGTATTGTTATTACCCTTCGTCCTTCGAACTTTATTACCCCATGGGGTCCCACTCCTGTGGGGAGGGTTCCCTAGATTCTCGAAGACCGACAGTAGTGTTCCTGCTCCCCACCTCTAAACAACCATGTACTTCGTAGGATGTCGGGAGGACTTCCCCACATGAAAGCCCCTGATACATAAGTAAAACCTGTGTAGATGACACATACACCAAAGGAAGAAATGGACGACATATGTCGTCCGTCCGGGCGAAGCTCCCTTTCCTCCCGACATTTTCGGTTAACTAACTATACTAGGTAGTGGTAAAAATCCCAGGCAACGTGTTTGATAAAACTGTCAGCTTCGAGTATTTAATTGCTCGTTCGCGTTTCACTGTGTTACTTCTACAGCCCCGGTGAAGTTAAATTGGCGACCCACTAATGAGTCTTTGAGCCCCACGTCTTCCACGCCTACCGACGGAGGGAGAAAACAAGGACGAATCGATCTTCTATTTACAGACTTTGATTCCTGGGGCCCGTGAGTCATTATTTTTGGAAAATCTCTCCTCTCGGAACGTGATCAATTTTCTTTGGACAAGGTAAAAAGACCCCCCTTTTTACCTTCATTCCAAAGGGTTACCGTCTGTAGTCGGGAAAGTAACTCTGATTTTTCAAACTTAGGTGTTTCCTTCTCTTCCTTCCTTTCTTTTACCTCTCTCTCCCCTCTCTCTCTATTCTCACCTTTTGTTTCGGCAGTCTTAGTATTAAATTCCGTCGTCCTCTTTAACGGCTCTTTAATTTCTCTTACTTCGAAAACGTAGACCCTCAGTAGTACATTAAAGATTCCACAAGTGCTCTAATTATTCTTTTAGACACCGAGGTTTAGGGGGTCACTCGATAATGTCCTGAAGTGTCGTGAGACAAACGAGTTTTGTTTATCACCGACGTCACAAGATTAGAGATTTCTCTTCCTTTGAGTATACACTCACCCTCCGAATCTAAAAATTTCCCAAAATATATATATCTGTGTCTGTAGTGTCTTGTCTCTCGGGTTTTACCTGGAAAACAAGTGTAGGTTTTCATTAATAACGGTTTCTGTTCGCTACCACATTCTCTAACGGGAAGGGTCTCCGGGCCACCTTCCATCTTGACTAATCTTTATCTTAGTGTTCAGTTTAGGGTTGTAGGTAAATTATTAACTCATTTTACATGAACAGAAGGAAGAGGAATACTTTCATTAAGGGACTTTTTTTTTTTTTTAGTTCACCTGATTTAATGGATGTATGTTTACCGTGAGAAAGTCGACTTGCCTATCGTGAGGCATGAAGTCAACCTCGTTGAAAATTTAATGAACCTCTTAAGTACCTTACAAAAAGTCAAACTGTCGACAGCTCGCCTTTTCGTATGACAATACATCCTTCGTTTGGAAGGTTTCTAAATAAAAAAAAATTACCTAACCTTTAATTTTCCCGAAGTTTTACGGGAAATCTCTGGGTCGAACCCCTGACCTGACACAATGTTCCTCTGAAAAAGAATGTTCACGACTCTTAACCCTGACGTTCCCGTCCAGTCTCCGTGAACCTAACACAGATGTACTTCAGTTTTGTTCACAAACTCTTCACCTTCTACGTTAGTTCGATCGCGCAATAACACAGACGTGTTGTGGTTTTACGGCCCAACCGACCTACAGAAGGTGGTCGGGACTTCAGTTTCCTCTCTTTAGTCTTTCCTGATACCTCTCTAGTGGGTCACCCCTTCTCCTTCGGTTTCCGGGTCTTGCCCCCTCCCCTCCTGAACAGGTCCCAGGGTCCTGGTTCCTTCCCTGTCTCGTTTCAGTCTACGATCCGGGGTTAGATCCAAACTCCCTAAGGGGGTTTGGTTACCCACCACTGGGGTTGCACCGTAAAAGTACCTCGTCCTCTTCGGTAACTCAACGGTCTAAATCGATTATTTTTACATCCCACTAACCAATGTAAGATTGAATCTATTTGTTACCTACGTACGCACGAGTCAGCGTAGACTGAGAAACATTGGGGTGCCTGAGGTCCGAAGAGACACGTACCTTAAAGGGGCCAGTCTTATGACTTCACCAACGGTTGAGGAGGAGATCCCCTAGAAGGGTTGGGTCCCTAACTTGGGATCAGAGGACGTCGAGGAGGTGACGTCCGTCTAAGTAATATTGGTCGGTGGACCCTTCGGGCTTTGTCACTTATGAAAGAATCATATTCCTACAGAGTGTACCAAACCCCCCGTCTCAATTTGATTTGTCTCTACGAGCAACTCATAGACTTTAGGTGTAGGAACCCCTGTTCCTGTCTCAGACTACTATGGAGAGAGGGGGGTAGGGTATCGGGACTTGGGTACCATCTATCTCAGTCACCCGAATATGTCGGATTTTCTAGTTCTGACGTCTGTCTGTTTAAGCGACTTTCTCGCTTAGAGGAATTCAACATCTTCCGTCCCTCTCTGCCTACCTCCACTGGTACACCATTCCTCGACTTACCAAGTCTGTGAAAGATGTTTCCCAGGGTTGTTGGAAGTTCTGTCCGGAGTAATGGACGGTGCCAAGTGCCTACTCCTGTGTCACCACGTCTGTCCCGGAGCGCCTCGCCGCCCTTACCCGGAGCAGGGTCCAGACGCCTGAGGCTTGAAGGGACAGGTGTCTCAAGTATTTTCGTCGTCTGGACCGACCTCATACTGATGCGCACGGTCTGTGGTGAGGCCCGTGACACCCTCAAATAGTTTCAAGTCGAAGAGTTGCTGGCATATACTAGCTATCTAAGAAGAGGGATGAAAAGTCATCTCTTTCACGTCGTGTCTCGTCACTTCTGTAAACGGAACCCAGTGTGTCGGGACTCGGAGGGAGACGTCGTGGAGTGGTAGGTCTGTGGGCGGATCACGAACGTCAAGTATGTTTGTGGCGGTTCGGGGGAGGTCCCGAGACTCGTCTTCCGTCCTGGGTCTATACGGTAAGACCGGAGGGGTGACCGGAACAGGAGAACGGACCTGAACGTCCTGTCGCTCTTGGCAGGAGTCTTGTTCGGACGACACCTCGTCTCCGTAGTTCCCTTCCTGAAGGACCACCTGGTCCTCGATTCTGCGGTTCGAGGGTTAGGTCCCCCGGGTTCAAGTTAGGGACCAGTTCTTTGATCCAGGGTGTACGATGTCGATTTCTAGGACGTTCGGGGTTACTTCTACCCTCTGGACCGTGTCAGTTTATTTATTTATAACCCAAAATAAATAAAAATTTTTCTATCCCTCCCGGGGTCTACACCACCTAATGTCGGGTGTTCGAGGGAGGATTGACATCTTTACGAGAGAGTGGGAAAGAGGTAAGACTTTTGTAAGTCCAAACGATCCTTAAAACTGTGTTGACGGTATTCGGTGTTACAGGTAATCTACTTGTAATGGGAAAAACTAATAGAACGAAGATCTTGTTTACCTGTCAAGAGGAATATCCTCGATTTTCTGATACGAAGAACGGAGGTTCTGGACGGTTTGACCTGAGGACGAACACAAGTCTCTACGAAGGATTCTCCAGTGTAAATCATCCTCAAGAGACCGCGGAAAGATTAAGGGCCAGTATTAAGTTGTGTCTTGGTGATCATGAGGAACACCCGGGTGCACGGGTCATGTGACGGGTCTGACCCGTCTCTTCCGTATCGACCCGGGGTCCGTCCGGGTCTCCCCACAGTAGACGTGTCCAGAGAGGTGTTTTGTAGCGTCAGGATCCACACCAAGAGTGGGAACCAAAGGTTCTCGTCCCCTCCGGTCTCTAGTTCGGACGTCCGTCCCCCGACACACACGAGTGGTGGACCACGGTGGTGGGACCCACATAACCCGTTCCAAGAACAGATCTCCTACGTGTCAGAGAAAAAGTAGGAGTATTGGGTATAGTCAAGTCAAGTCAAGTCAGCGAGTCAGCACAGGCTGAGAAACGCTGGGGTACTTAGCGTCGTGTGGTCCGGAGGGACAGGTAGTGGTTGAGGGCCTCAAGTGAGTCTGAGTGCAGGTAGCTCAGCCCCTACGGTAGGTCGGTAGAGTAGGAGCCAGCAGGGGAAGAAGAGGACGGGGGTTAGGGAGGGTCGTATTCCCAGAAAAGGTTACTCAGTTGAGAAGTGTACTCCACCTGTTTCATAACCTCAAAGTCGAAATCGTAGTCAGGAAGGTTACTTGTGGGTCCTGACTAGAGGAAATCCTACCTGACCAACCTAGAGGAACGTCAGGTTCCCTGAGAGTTCTCAGAGGAGATTGTGGTATCGAGTTTTCGTAGTTAAGAAACCGTGAGTCGAAAGAAGTGTCAGGTTTAGAGTGTAGGTATGTACTGGTGACCTTTTTGGTATCGGAACTAATCTACCTGGACACAACCGTTTCATTACAGAGACGAAAACTTATACGATAGATCCAACCAGTATTGAAAGGAAGGTTCCTCATTCTCAGAAAATTAAAGTACCGACGTCAGTGGTATACGTCACTAAAACCTCGGGTTCTTTTATTTCAGACTGTGACAAAGGTGACAAAGGGGTAGATAAACGGTACTTCACTACCCTGGTCTACGGTACTAGAATCAAAAGACTTACAACTCGAAATTCGGGTGAAAAAGTGAGAGGAAAAAGTGCAAGTAGTTCTCAGAAAAATCAAGGAGAAATGAAAGACGGTATTCCCACCACAGTAGACGTATAGACTCCAATAACTATAAAGAGGATCTTTAGAATTAAGGTCGAACACGAAGGAGGTCTGGTCGCAAAGAGTACTACATGAGACGTATCTTCAATTTATTCGTCCCACTGTTATATATCGAAACTGCATGAGGAAAAGGATAAACCTTGGTCAGACAACAAGGTACAGGTCAAGATTGACAAAGAAGGACTGGACGTATATCCAAAGAGTTCTCCGTCCAGTTCACCAGACCATAAGGGTAGACAAAGTCTTAAAAGGTGTCAAACAACACTGGACGTGTCAGTTTCCGAAACCGTATCAGTTATTTCGTCTTTGTCTACAAGAAGACCTTGAGAGAACGAAAAAACTTCTAGGTCACCTATGACCGTCAAACTAGAGACGAAGAAGACGGAAAAGATTTTGGTCGAACTTGTAGACCTTCAAGTGTCAAGTGCATGACGACTTCGGACCGAACCTCTTAAAATTCGTAATGGAATGATCGCACACTCCACTCACGTTAACACGCCATCAAACTCGTAAGAAACCGTAATGGAAAGAAACCCTGACCTTACTTTTGACTGGAAAAGGTCAGGACACTGGTGACGACTCAAAAGGTTTAAACGACCGTATAACTCACGTCGTGAAAGTGTCGTAGTAGAAGGTCCTAAACTTTAACGAGTTGACCTTAAGGTAGTGGAGGTGATCGAAACAAGCATCACTACGAAAGGATTCTGGGTGAACTGAAGTGTAAGATCCTACAGACCGAGATCCACTCACTAGTGTGGTAACACTAATACCCAGCACTTCGAGAAAAAACATGTCTAAAAGGCACATAAGAACGGTGGAAAAGAATTATAGAAGAGGAAGACAATCCAGGAATGGTAAAGACAGGAAATAGCTCGGGTAGAAACGTACTTTACAAGGGAACCATAGAGATTAAAAGAACTTCTCTAGAGATCAGAAAGGGTAAGACAACAAAAGGAGATAAAGAACGGTAACTAACGACTCCTTCCGAAAGGATAGAGAGGAACGAGAAGAAACCTTAAGACGTAAGTCTACGAATATAGAAAGGAAAAGAGGAACCGAAAAGTGATGAGAAGAAAAGTGTCGATAAACATTCCGGAGGAGTCTGTCGGTAAAACGAAAAAACGTAAAGAAAAAGAACCCCTACCAGAACTAGGGACAGAGGACATGTCACAGTGCTTGGAGGTATCAAGTAGTCAGTACTTGGAGGCAGGTATCAAGGAGTCCGTGAGACAGATAGTCTAGATCAGGGAATTTAGATAAAAAATTGTCTATTAGTCAGTTCTTCATTTAGACTTGACTTGACGTCTGAGGTAACACGATAGTTAATCTGAGTTGTAGGTCTACACTTTTTCAACGTAAATGTTGACTGTCACCTTTGCTAGAGAGGACATTGGTTTTTTTACGTACCGTGTCATCATTCCGATGACACATTTCTTACTCTAGATATTTTTATCACGACTTGTCTGGTCACTGTTGTAAAGAAATATACTGTACTCTTTTGTATGAGTCAAAACGTATTCTTTAACGGGTGTTTCTCTAACAATCTATAAGACGACACAAAAAGGTATACAGGAAAAGTGATTTGTCTCACTCCGTAGGGTCCAGATTCTGGACGTCGGGTGTCGGACGGAACGTCGACTCGGTGACTCTTGGTCCCGACCGTCTCGAGACGAGGTCTTTGAGACTTCAGTGGATCGCGGGGAAGGGGTCCCAGTAGGTACGGACGGTCGTAGGGCAAGGTATCCCCGACCTCACGTTACGTGGGTGTCAGTTACGGGGACTCCCTGTGGTGGTGTGTCAAGGTGTCCATAGTCCTGAGGTCGGTGTATGGACCTGGGGGTCCAGTGGAACAGAAGGACCGGTCCTCCCGGTCTCGTGTCCTGGAAAGGAGGAGGAGAAGTCCACAAGTGAACTGAGTAAATACCTTTTCCTGGAAGGTGTTCCATGGACACAATCAAGGATATCGACGATATAATTAATGGTGTTTAACCCCCCGAATTTTGTTCTAATTTAGATCGGACAGTGTCAAATAGGGGGTTCTAGTTCCCTAGTCGTCCTGACGCCGGGGAGACGGCCGAGGTCCCGCAGGTAAGGAGCGGAGAGGGTCGGAGACCTCCGACGTCCGTGAGGAACCGAACACCGTCGTAGTGGGAGTAGAGTCGGGGGTAGAGGCGTGGCAGAAGACGAGAAGACAGAACGAACTGAGAAGGGGACGGGGAGATTAATTCTGTGTACACCAACATAAATCCCAGGTGGGTCTATTAGGTCTTATTAGAGGGAGAGGTCTTCAGGATTGAATTGGCGTAGACTTTTCTGAGAAAAAGTGGAGTGTGGACAGTCTTACCGACATTAGTTTTTCTTTTCTCTTCCCTGAAGGGACTACCAGGTCACCAATTCTTAGGCTCACGTCCCCGTGTCCAAGTTAGGAACTGACTCTAGATTCCAGAGTGTACGGAACGTCGGTTTTTTTTGTTTTGTATTTTGTCTCCGTTAGAATATCGTTTAAGTTACTTCTGAAATTTTTCCCAGGTGTAGTTTTTTTTTAAAAAAAAATTTCGTTTCTCTATTGTTTACGACCACTCCTACACTTCTTTTCTATTGTTTACGAACACGTGACAACCACCCTTACGTGTACCCACATTGTTGATACCTCTTTTCATACCTCGCAGGAGTTTTTTGACATTTATCTTGATGGAGTCCTAGGGTGAAGTTTCTTTGTTTCAACGACAAGGTTTCTCTGTAGACGTGAGGGTGTTAAGTAACGTCGTAATAAATGTTATACGTTCTGTACCTTCGTCAGATTCACAGACAACTGTCTACTTACCTATTTCTTTTTCACCACATATATATATGTTCCCTTATGGTAAGTCGGTACTTTTTTCTTTTAAAACGATAAACACGGTCGTACTTAGCTGGTGACTCACTTCGTGACAGACCAGAGTGTGTGCATTTTAAAATTTTGTGGTTTGAGTCTCTTTATCTCTTGTCTAATCATCAACTGTCTCCATTCCCTTTCCCTTTTACCCATTTCCTCTAGTTTTCTACGTTTGAAGGTCAATTTTCTACTCATTTGAGACTCCTACATTATACGTCGGACCACCGATATCGACTGTTGTGATAATATATAGGCTTCTCTCCATTGTTTCATCCGTCATTTTCGACAAAAGTCTCCCCCTTTTTTAAGAACATTGAAACACTCCCCTATCTACAATTGATTTCAATACCATTAGTAAAGTGTTATATATGTGTATAGTTTAGTGATAGAATATGTGGAATTTGAATATGTTTACAATTTACAACTAATAGAGAGTTACTTTGATCGGCCCTTTCTGAAAAAGACCGTTCCAACTCGGACGTGAACCTTGGTCGGGTAGGACTTAGGGAGGGGTCGGGTCTCCTCACACACTTTGGGAAGTTCGAGTAGACCGTCTTTCTGGAGTGGGTAGTCGGCGCAAACCCTGACGAGGATTTACACACACAACCTAACCTTCAGTGCTCCCCCCTCCACAGGATCATATCGGTGTTTTGGTTAAAGTTAGAGAAAATTAATTGGTTTAGGTTCAGGTAACAATTATCACCAGTTTGCCTAAAAACAGAAGGAGGAAAGTCCGCACCCATAAATTTTGACTGAGGGCCGGGAGGGGAGGCCTCTTCGGGGAACCTACAGGGGTTCGAGACCTAGACCGTAAGTTCGGGGTGGTAGGTGTGGGAGTCTCGGAAGGACGAGGGAGCCGGGCGGTGGGTGAGGGAAAGGTCGGCCGTCACTGATGGGTCGGTCGGTATTAACGATTTCCTCTGCCCGCGAACAAACGGCGGAGTAGGCCCTTACTAATTTCCATCTTCAAAAAGTCTGTAATCGCTGTCTTTCTCATATCAATTTCGACGAAATCTTTCCCTCTCCGCATATTTCTCTACCACGAGTTTCGTGATAATTTTCGTAGTACGAACAATTCTGGTCATTTTTCCGTCCCTTAGCCGCTCCCTTTCCGTCGAAGGAGAGGTTAATGATGCTCCCCGTGTGTGGAGCTTCCAGAGAAACTTAACGCCGGCGGTCGGGGACGGGAGAGGGGAGGGGGCGGCGGGGGAGGTGGCCCGGTAAGTCGCCATGTAATCCCTCCTCCCACTGCCACGAGGGGGTTCAAGTGAAGAGCGAACAATGTCCGCTGGGTAAATCTCGACTTACTGATACAAGTCTCTGTCGAGATTTACTGTGGGAGGAGGAGAAGTACTTCGGTGAACCAAAACAGAAAAAAGAAAGAAAGAAAAAAAAAAAAAAAAAAAAAAAANAGAAAAAAAAAAAAAAAAAAAACGGACATAGGACCTCTTTATTAACTATTTGGCTTACCGACAGGTGGAATTTCGCCCGCGGAGGGACGGTGGACCAATTTTAAGGAGGAGGAGAGGGGTGGAGGGATGTAGGTAAAACGAGGTCACGACAAATTTGTTATGAAGTAGTTTACGTCGGACCTCGTTTATTCTTTCGAGTCATCTCATTTATTTTTCAGTTTTTTTTTTAGTGGCCGACCTCCCATTCATGAAAATAAGGACATGAAAGTAACGGACCCCTTAATAATAAGGTGACGGGCTAGACCCTCCCTCCCTCCGGCCCCTCCTGACACAATAAGTGTTTTACCTAACGAAGAAAGGGAAAAGTGAGGAGACCGAGAGCTCTCGGGTGACTAATGTTGGTTCACACCGGTAGATAAGGCAGAATAACTGTTTCCAGGAATTAATGGCGCCGTCGTCATTATGGACGATAATTTAAGACGATTTGTCTCCGGCGTTTAATCGACACCTAGAGCCCGTGGAAAACACACACTAATACCCCTCCCTCCGCCCTATTGACTGGGGTCGGTCTCGTCGCCCCTTTGGAAACAAATAGTGGACGCCACCCCCGGTTTTACACTTTAATTTTCGAGAGGTAGTCGACTTCCGGAAACCTTCCGGGTTCCCTTCTTCTTTTCTTTTTTTTGCGTTGTCCGGTTCGTTTGACGAATGGCCATAAATATTCGTAAAACGAGTTGGTGCTAAATGTGACTGTCAACTAATTGGCTTTCGAGACGATTAAGGCATCGATTGATTACGTTTCAGGTTTTACCGTTTTTAAATCCGGTGCAAAAGTCCATATAAGATATAAAGTGTCTCCGGAAATTGGACGCAAATTCTCGGACAAATTACGTTAACGCCTGGTATTTGTGGACAGTGAATATAAGACTTGAAAAGTGTAGTGAGGAAGACCTCTGGGACCTAATTACTTTTGGTTAGGTTTGTACCATCGAGAGTAGCCGTCGGTGGACTAAATATTTAAGTCAGGACTGCGGACGAACCACAAAGTAACTTTCGTTAATAAACCCCCCTTTAAAGTAAATTTATATAAGTCAAAAGAAAAGGTAATTCCATCTCCATCCACTCGACGGGACTCGAACGTCGTTTGTTACTCGCCAGTCTTACGTTATTGAATTGTGTTTTACGAATTGTAGTTCTATTAATTTAAAGTAATTCCAAAATTAGTGAGACTTACCTCCGATAATTTTAAGTACCCCAAGGACCGTGTGCTGTCTGTTACCCGGGACTCGGGTCTTGTTCGGACCTTTCCGGTGAAGATCGGAACAGGTCCTTTGTTCATTGACCCCCGTCGCTCGAAAAGGAGGTTGATGGGTATCCGTCATTGGTCAAGAATCTGTCTTAGACCCCCAGGGGAGTTCTGTCCCACGGGGGGAAGGGTCGTTCATGACTTGACTGAGATTGAGGGGTGATCGGGAGGTCCGGAGAACAACCACGAGTCATGTTTTGAGACGGGGACGGCGAGTACTTTGTTCCTATAAAAATCTACCTACGGTAACCCGGGGTACGGTGGGGACGTGTCCACTCCGCTTTGACCCGTGGAAGAACGAGTTCAGACCTGAGTTTGTGGTGAAGGAGACCCTTCAGAACGGACTAAGATCTGTTTGATTCCACGAGAGTGAGGGTCGTACCTCCGTTCTCCCGAGGAGACTTCAGTAATAGAATAATGTGTCATTAATAAACATACCATAAGAAGGGTATTGTGTGGTCCAGGGTACTTCGTTCTCTGTCACAGAAAGAGTATAAAGATCCAAAGATCCGAGATCACTAAAATCCCTAAACCATTACTACCTATATGTCTGTCCCCTTGTCTCCTACCTACTTACCTACCTACCTACCTACCTACCTACCTACCTACCTACCTACGTGTCTACCTATCTACCTACTTACCTGTCCATCTACTTACAAATCTACCCATCTACCTATCTATTCAACTACCTTCCTATCTATTCAACTATCTTCCTATCTACCCACAAACTACCCTATCTATTTACCGACTGATCTACCTATCTGTCTGTCTATCTGTTTACTTACCCGTCGATCTAACAATCCACGGTTTCTGGATCCTAGTGTTACTTCGGTTCGGGTCCGAGGAACTGAGGTAGGAATTATTTATGTTAACAGACAGAAAGGAATCTGACTCCATTAGAGTATAACGGGACGAATAAGTATGGTCCAGGAACCCAGGAAAGGTCTTCGAGGGTATCTAACGAAAAAAGTAGTACCATTACCTAAAAGAGTGACGAAGTGTATAAGTAAGTAGGTAGTTGAAGGAGTTGTAAAAGAGACTATCCTTGTCAAGGGGAATACCTCATAAATTTTCAAGGTCAGAGACGGTAGACTATGAAGGTCAGATCCTTTGACCAGATTCGGAGTGCCGTGTCGTCCGGTCTCACTCCCGTTATTCGACTATTATTGTATTACTTTGGACGGGGGAACGAGTGTGTGATCCTACCCCGGGGTGGTCTATGAGACCAGGTGATAGGAAGTCTGTTGTACCATGGAGTGACTTTTGTAGACAAACTTGGATATGAAAGTAGAATGGCTAATTTTAGGGAAGAATGGTCCGTTCTACGTAGAAGGCTGTACCCAGGGTTCGTTTTTGACCTCTTCCAAATGTTAAGATTGTAACGTTTACGAGTCCTTCTCTTTATACCTACTGCACGAGACCCTCCGTCTCGTGACTCACGTCTCCCATCCATCCTTACACCATCCGTCTCAACTCTTCGGGTCAGGACCGCCTCCCGGTGTCGTTCGACCTTCTCGGTGCTTCATACATGTGTCCTCTCCATTTCGGTGTCTCGGTTGTGTTCCCGAGTTTTCGGACACTGGTCCTGAGGACCGTGTCGACAGGAACAAGTCGGGAACCAGGGAACACCAGGGTGCACAGTTCCTATTAAACGTACCGAAGGCTACCCCTCCTCCAGTGTCCGGGTCCCTTATCGATGATGTTCGACTCGGACCTTCTTTACTTTCTTGAACCCCGTAGACGTCAACGGTTGGTCCCCAACCCACCCCCCTCTTAAGGTAGGTCAAAGTAAGTTCTCGGATCTCTTGGTCCGGACCTCTGACCTGAACTAAGAAGTCCCCTGAGTAATTTCCTAAAAATCGTCTCTTCACTCTACTAGTCCAGAAACAAATCTTTTAAGACACGTAACTCGTACATCGTTCATAGTCAAGTCAACGAGTCAGCACAGGTTAAGACGTTGGGGTACCTTACGTCGTGCGGTCCGGAGGGACAGGTAGTGGTTGAGGACCTCGAACGAGTTTGAGTACAGGTAGTTCAGCCACTACGGTAGGTTGGTAGAGGAGGAGACAGTAAGGGAAGAGGAGGATGGAAGTTAGAAAGAGTCGTAGTCCCAGAAAAGGTTCCTGAGTCACGAAACGTAGTCCACCGGTTTCATAACCTCGAAGTCGAAATCGTAGTCAGGAAGGTCACTTATAAGTCCTGACTAAAGGAAATCCTACCTGAGTAAACTAGAGGAACGTTCATACTCTCTTTAGTTTCCTTTCTGCTGGTTAATCCTCAAGACGTCTGATCTCTGCTAAAGGTTTTTGAGAAGAAGTTTTGTCTCCTAATTTTTTCGAGGTATGGATTGTCTTGTGTAAGACCGTCCAATCCCCCGGGTTGTCCATTGTCCTTTGGATAAGAGACAAATATTTTCCTTAGTAGACACTCGGCGCTGAGAACGACCGTGTGTTCGAAGTAGTGGCATGTTCGACTCGGATAGTACGTAGTACCGTTTGGAATCGTATAATATAAGGTAAGAGGTGGTAGACCCGATTAAGGTTAGATTACACTAAAGACAGTATTTTGGTGTCGGTTGTCTGGGGTCGTAAATCTTTATAGACCTCAACGTTATCTCTTTGGTTTCTGGGTGGGGAAAGTTTCCCCTTTCCAGTCAAGATCCAGAAAAGTCTTTAATAGTCTTCCGTGACTAATACAACGATCATTTACCGTGGGTGAGGTCACGAGAGCGGACCTCTTAGGGTCCCTACCCCCTCGGACCACCCGACGTCAGGTACCCCAGTGTGTCTCAGCCTGTACTGACTCACTGAAGTGAAAGTGAAAAATGAAAGTACGTAATCTCTTCCGTTACCGTGGGGTGAGGTCACGAGAACGGACCTCTTAGGGTTCCTGTCCCCTCGGACCACTTGACGGCAGATACCCCAGCGTGTCTCAGCCTGTACTGACTTCGTTGAATCGTCGTGGTCGTCGTCGTCGTCCCGTTGATCCTTGAACTTTCCTTTAATTTGTCATAACTGATTTTCTAAGAGGATTAATAGGGTAATCCCTATTAGGACCAAAGAAAAGAGAAGTACTAGATAAGGAGGGTCTTCGGATGGACCATGTCATACAAAACACCATACAAACCTGAGACTTGAAACCTTACTCCGGTTTTCCTATTAAATCACTAAAAAAAAAAGGAGACTAGTCCGGATGTGTCGTTTTTACATATTGTGTACCTGGTCACAGGAGTGTATACTCTGTCTCTGTTGTAACACATTGTGTATATGGGGCAAACCCCATTATAAATGTTTGAGTCAAACGAATGTCTATTTTCAAGTTAAAATTGTGTGATTCTCTTCAGATGAGCATTTCCTATGAAGACGACGACGATGATGACGACGACGATTCAGCGAAGTCAGTACAGGCTGAGACACGCTGGGGTATCTGCCGTCGGGTGGTCCGAGGGGGCAGGGACCCTAAGAGGTCCGTTCTTGTGACCTCACCCAACGGTAAGACGTTATCGTTTATTATTGAAGTGAGGGTTAAAGGTAAAATGGAGGGACGAAACCTTATTGAAAATATTTTTAGAAGGAACTCAAAGGAGGTCGTTGTACTTCTGGATTCTAAAACTTCTTGAAAGAGGGGAGTAATATATATCTTTACACATGTATTTTACATTAGTCTTTTACGTTGTGTGTCTACCTGACATTTTTTTTCTTTCCCTTTATAGGTGTATATTCTTAATTTCTCCCGGAAGTTTTGGTGTCGACAAAAAGTCAGTGCTTCAAGATTGAGACACTGGGGTACCTGACGTTGTGCGGTCCGAGGAGACAGGAGGTCACAGAGGGTCTCAAATGATTTTAAGTACGGGTAACTCAGTCACTACGATAGATTGGTAGAGTAGGAGACAACGGGAGAAGAGGAGGACGGGAGTAGAAAGGGTCGTAGTCCCTGAAAAGGTTACACAGCCGAGAAACGTAGTTCACCGGTTTCATGACCTCTAAGTCGAAGTCGTAGACAGGAGGGTCACCTATAAATCCCAACTAAAGGAAATATTAAGTGACCAAAGTAGAGAAACGTCAGGTTCCCTGAGAATTCTCAGAAGAGATCTTGGTGTAAAGTTTTCGTAGTTAAAAAATCGTGAGTCGGAAGAAATACCACGTCGAGAGTGTTGGTATATACTGATAACCTTTTTGGCATCGAAACTGATATACCTGGAAACAACCTTTTCACTACAGAGACACAAAATTATACGACAGATCCAAACAGTTTCAAAAGGAAGGTTCCTCGTTCGTAGAAAATTTAGGTACCGACGTCAGTGGTAGGTGTCACTAACACCTCGGGTTCTTTTAATTCAGACAGTGACGCAGAAAAAAGAGAAGATAAACGTACTTCACTACCCTGGTCTAAGGTACTAGAATCAAAAAACTTACAACTCAAAGTTCGGTCAAAAAAGCGAAAGGACAAAGTGGGAGTAGTTCTCCGAGAAATCAAGAAGAAGTGAGAGACGGTAATTTCACCATAGTTGACGTATAGACTCCTATAACTATAAAGAGGGTCGTTAGAACTAAGGTCGAACACTACGTAGGTCGGGTCGTAAAGTGTACTACATGAGACGCATATTCAATTATTCGTCCTACTGTTATATGTCGAAACATGAGGGAAGGGTTAAAACTTGGTCAAGTAACAAGGTACATTGTAAGATTGACAACGAAGAACTAAATTTATGTTCAAAGAGTCCTCTATCCATTCCACCAGATCTTAAGCAGAGAAATTCTTAAAAGGTGTCAAATAGTACTAGGTGTGTCAGTTTCCGAAATCGTATCAGTTACTTCGTCTTCATCTGTAAAAAGACTTTGAGGGAACGAAAGAGGTACCAGGTTACTTCCCACCATTAAACTAGAGATCAAGAAGACGGAAAGGATTTAGGTCGAACACATAGACCTTCAAGAGTCACGTATGTGATGACTGCAGATCGAACTTCCTAAAACTCGTATTGGAACGATCATACACTTTACTCACGTTAACACGTCATCAAAATTGTAAGAAACCGTAATAGGAAGAATCTCTGACCTTACTTCTGACTGGAAAAGGTCAGGACACCGGTGACGACTCAAAAGGTTTAAACAACTGTGTGACTCACGTCGTGAAAGTGTCGTAGTAGAAAATCCTAAACTTTATCGAGTTCACCTTAAGGTAGTGGAGGTGATCGAAACAAGTAACATTAGGAAGGATTTCGGGTGAACTGAAGTATGAGGTCCTACAGACCGAGATCCACTCACTGGTGTGGTAACACTAATAGGCCCAGTAATTCTGGTAAGAACATGTCAAGAAGACACATAAGAACGGTGGAGAAGAATTGAAGAAGACGAAGACAACCTAGGAACGACAAAAAAAGAAATAACACGGGTAGAAACGTACTTTACAAGGAAACAATAGAGGTCAAAAGAATTTCTCTAGAGATCAGAAAGGGTAAGATAACAAAAGGAGATAAAGAAACGTCACAAGTGAATGCTTTCGAAAGAATAGAGAAGACCGATAAGAAACATTGAGACGTAAGTCAACCCATATAGAAAGGGAAAGAGGGACGGAAAACGAAGAGAAGAAAGGAGTCGATAAACATTTTGAAGGACTCTGTTAGTGAACGGAAGAACGTAAATAAAAAGAAGTCTTACCAGAACCAGTGACGGACGACATGTTACAATGTTTGGAGACAGGTATCAATAAGTCCGTGACATAGATGGTCGAGATTAGGGAACTCAGATAAACAGTGGACGTGACATATTAGTATTCCCTAAATTAAATCCAGTATTGACTTACTGGATCACCCAAAAGGATGAAAGAAGTTGACTTCGGACTTAAAACGTTATTCCTTAAGTACTAGACTCGACGTCAGTCGAGGTCCAGAACAAAAATGACTGACATTATCTCGAAAAGGTAGAAACCGACGTTTCTTATATATATTAGGTAGACTAAAACCATAACTGCTAAACCATTGCAGGTACACATCGTAGTAGAGAACACAACGGCCTTTTGCCACAAACTATACTAGTTACACAAGAGAATTGTTTTGGGAATCCGAAACGGGACGAAGTAAGACATAAGTTTTCAGTTTGAGCGGACAATGAGGTCCATAGAGGACTGAAGGATGCAAACGTAAGGTTAGGGGATACTACTTTTCCTGTAGAGAAAGCCATAATCAAGATCTTCCAGAATATCCTGAAGTATCTTCTCAAATTTAAGAAACCGTAGCCACCAACCCGGTATCTGAACCTAACGACACTCCAACTCAACAAATGGAACCTTTACTTGGTTCTAGTAGAACAGTAAAAACTCTAATGTGGGTTCATGACGTAAAACCTGAGAAAACAACTGATACTCCCAATGAGGTAAAGAAGATTTCCTAAGAACGGGTGTAATCATCTATATTACCAGTAGATTTAATTTAAACGGGTAAGGGTAGGTAAAATCAAGGGACTAGGGATTTTACAGCTATAAATTAGAATGTCAGAGGACGAACTGGTACAGATTAAATAGAACTAAACACCTGGATTACAAGGTCCAAGGATACGTTATAACAAGAAATGTCGTAGTCTGAAATGAAAGTGGTGGTCTGTGTAGGTGTCGACTCGTAGTAAAGGTGAAACCGGGTCGGTGAAGTAAGAAAGACTTCGACAATCATACGATTGTCGACGAGAAGTGGTCCTCGCATAACCTGTGGAAGACTGGACCCCCCCGGGTAGAAGACCACAGTATCGAGAGACGGAAAAGTATGACAGGTACCCCAAGAGCACCGTCCTTAGGACCCAACGGTGAAGGAGGAGGTCCCGTAGTACAAAACAATCTTAAGAAGTGATACTGGGTAACAGCCAGATCCCACCGGGACGTGTCGAAGCGACTCGATGTGTTCGGGTTCGGGGAAACAGTGCTGTTCCGATACTAGGTACTCCTCACTCACCACACTATGACACTAAATATTATTCTTTATACATAACAGAGTAGGAGTAAGGACCGTGTCTCAAGGATTTCCGGAACCTTAAAAGATTCACTTTTCTTAATATTCCTCATAGAAACAATAAGAATTGTTTGAAGAAAGTTGGTATGGACTCGAATATAATTACTCCACAAAAAATTTTCAAGGGGTCTATTGGTGTCCGATCTCCAAACAGTGGTCTCCTTGGTTGGTACATTAGACCCCCACCCTGAAAGTCGAAGTGGGGTTGTTACCGGTTAGTACGGATGTATTACTTTGACGGGGATTTTTAGGGATTTCATGTCCTGAATCACTCAAAGAACGTACCGTTCGTGCACCTCCGTGACCCCCACCCGCCACACGGGCGGAGTTCTCCTGTTCTCGCGGTTGTGAGGAGGGGGTGTGAGACGGGACACGTAGAGAAGGTGGACCGACAAAGACTTAATGTAGGAAATGCTAGTTGTCTGTTTGTATTTACAAAGGGACTCAAGATCTTCGGTAAGATCAGTTGTGACTTACACTCCTTCCCACTACCCTTGGAGGTCCGAGGTCAAATGTCGGTTAGTCTCCGTGGCCACTGTGGGACCTGACCGTCAACCACAGACTTCACCCTCTCCCCTCCCCGTCGGAACACCCCGACCCTCTAGAGTACGGTAGAGGTCTACCTATCACAGTCTTAACTTAGTGTAACATCCTGTGAGTCTGTCATAGGTGTCTCTTAGCCTCTTGGCAAACCACACCCTTTTACGTGTGTGAACGACAGGTCTTCACTTCTTAACTCCCGTCTCAGTACTCACGTTGTCTCTTTTCCTCTGAGAAGGGGAAGGCTCTCCTCTACACACTCAGACCCTGTGGAACAACAAGGTCTTTATTTTCTTCACCGTTTTCTGAAGACCTCGACACAGTTTCCTGTGTTCGTGATTGAACTCCTCAATACTTCTTTTTTTTTTTTTCAACCGAAATCCTTTTTTATTTTTGGTTTGTGAAGTAACCAGTGAAAACACCCTATGACTATTTAATTTAGTAATAAGACTTTTAGCCATGTATTTGTCTTTTATGATCTTTTAGTAGTAACACGTTGTATATTTTGTATCTGTAGAGAGGCTCTGTCATGTTCAAATCAAGGTTTGATGGTGACATTTCGTTTATAACGTTATTTCACTCAATGTACTTAAAGAACGAAATGGTGACGTTCATTTTCTATACAAATGTGGTATGACATCAGATGATTGACACGTTGTCATAATCGAGATTTGTTGTTACATGTATGAAATTTAGTTTTTTTTCCGTTAACACTACGGTTTCTAGTGTCTAGTGGTATTGTTTATATTATTATAACTTTTTCAACTTTTATAAGTCTTAATGGTTTCTCACTGTGCCACAATGGTTTCAATGGTTTATGACGGACTTTTCACCAGGACCACCGGAACGAGGTACGTCCTGAAGGTTTTTGAAGTTAAACATTTAAACGTCGTAGACCTTTTACGCTGTTTCACTTCGTGTTATTTCGCTCCGTACGGGCACTGTCTAGATCTGTCTATAGTAGTCGCTTGGGTTTTGCGTAGTTCGCTCCAGTGGGTGCGAGTGCCGTCGTCATCAGTGTTGTCGGCTTTCGTTCGGTGCACAGGTATTTATCTACTTACCGATCCGTCTAACACGAGGCAGACATGTTACCTTATCATAAGTCGGCACATTTTCTTCCTTTAAGATTGTGTGCGATGTTGTGTCCACTGGAATACGATTCCCTTTATTCGGTCAGTGAATGTCCTCCCTGGATCTTCTCCCCTTAAGTGTCTCTGTCTTTCCTCTTACGACCGACAGTCCTCGGTCACCCCTCCTCACTCTGAACCCTCCAATGACGAATTGCTCATGTATCAGAGTCAAGGTTTACTACTTTTCAAAGACTTTTGTCTATGACCGCTACCAATATGTTGTAACACCTAGACGAATTACGGTGTTTCGATGTGTGAATTTTTGTCAATTCCCTGAGAGGACCATCAGGTCACCAATTCTGAGACAGGAAGCTTACGTCCCCCGTACTCAAGTTAAGGACCAGTCCCTTGATTCTAAGATTAACGACGTATCGTGTCGGTTTTATTTAATTTTTATTTCTATCACTTTTCAGTTCCACCCTACAATTTTCCAATTTTACTGTCCAAAATACGCATAAAATATTAAAATCTTTTTTTTAAAATGTACTTGTCGAAAGACCTTTTGAAGTACCACTCTCTGCATCGACAATGGTGCACTTGAGACTAGTCGGAACCATAGTTATTTTGATACCTAAGGTCGACGGAGATGTAGAGAACTCCACTACGCCAGGCATGTGTCGTTGTAGAGACTTCACAATAGTGTGTTCTCAGGACTTAAAGTTTATCAGTGACTCAAATTTCTGTTCAAATATTATGAAGTCTCTTATTTTATAGTTTAATGTCCTGTGGATCGTTTTCGTTGATCGTTTCAGGTCCGGTATCCCGTAAAATGGAAAAGAAATTTTGCGGTCACACTATACGTTTGAAATAAACCGGTGAATAAGTTTTTTTGAAGTCATTTTTCTCTAAAAAACTCCGTTGATCCAGGTAGATCAATTTCGACACCAAAAAGGTCGGCAGTACATACCTATGCTCTCAACCTGGTGTTTCTTTCGACTCACGGTTTCTTAACTACGGAACCTTGACACCACAACCCTGAGCTCTCGGGGAACCTGACGTTCCTCTAGGTTGGTCAGTTAGGATTTCCTTTAGTCAAGACTCATAAGTGACCTTCCTGACTACGACTTCGGCTTCGAGGTTATGAAACCGGTGGACTACACTTCTTGACTGAGTAGCCCTTTCTGGGACTAAGACCCTTTCTAACTTCCGTCCTCCTCTTCCCCTACTGTCTCCTACTCTACGAACCTACCGTAGTGGTTGAACTACCTGTACTCAAACTCGTCCAAGGCCCTCAACCACTACCTGTCCCTCTGGACCACACGACATCGGGTATCCCAAGGTGTGTCGACCTGTACTGACTCGCTGTCTTGACTTGACTCCCTTTAAATTCATGCCTTCCCTATCCACTAGTATAATTCTTTAAGAACGATTAAAACGAACGTGTCACTAATATAATTCTTCCCTTTTCGAAAACAATCGGTTTCATAAAGATTCACCATTCTGTACTATAGACCCTAAACGATATTATATAAGGTATACAGGGGTTTCTGATATATATATATATATAACCGGTGTGGTACGTCGAACGTCCTAGAATCAAGAGACTGACTCCGAACTTGGGTTTCGGAATCGTTACTTTCACGACTCAGGATTAGTGACCTGACGGTCCTTCGAGGGAATAAGTGGGTGGGAGTTCAACGAAGGAACGAGTACGAATTACAATTCTCTTTTTTAAATGTCTTCCCGACCGTTGAATAAAGGGATATGAGTGACCAGGTAGGGCACTTAATTCTGGTTCGGAACCGTTTACACGACTCACTCCTTCTTGTTAATGGTTCAAGTACTGAAGTCCAAGACAAATGGGACTATGACAGGTCCTATTAGTAAATAAAGGACGACGGAAGATTCAAAATAATTCGACAAGTCTTTTCAAAGTCGATACGAAATACCGACGCACTTGACGGGTACATAGGTAAAGTGTTGAACTAAGTAAGACTAATTTAACAAGCTGACAATTACTCAAAATCTAACGTTATACCTCTCCGTTTGTTAAGTCTTGTAATTCCGTCATTTTATAGAATTATAAAGTGTTCAAGAGTGACTTTTGTATTTTGTTTTCCGAGTAAGGACCTTCCTCTCTGACATTATTAATGGGAGACATTTTTATTTACACGAACCGAGGGATATATAATAGGCCCGTAGACACATCTGTGTGAGCGTACATCCCTCGGTCTACCATGTACCATTAGAGTATTTATAGGTATCCTTAAGACTCTAAAAGTTCGGTTGACGTTGTCTGCTCTATTGGTAAAACTGTATAATAAAGTTTCTTAAAGACCCCGATCCGTTTTTTAACTAAGGTTGAGCCGAATGAAGTGTCAGATTACTCAAAACGTTAGACCTCCGTTACCACGTCCACTCCACAACTTCCCAGAGACCATTTCTCCCGAAGTCTCTGCCCACCCTTAATCCTTAGTCCACTGGTCTATGACGAGAAGGTGTCGAGTCCTGAGTAGGAAGCGGTGTGGGTGGGGTGGAGGACACCCAAGGACCGGGTGGTAGGCGAAGAGAACAGTACGTCACAGCCAAAACTACCTTTGGCTCATTTCTACGTCCGTACGTGACCGAGAGGGTGGAAAGTTGTAAAAAGGACCCTTGACGGGGGAAGACCACTGAGGGAACCCCTTTACTTGTATGTCGTCCTTCTCCGATGGTTTTATGACTCCCACCACTCCGGAACGTGACCACGAATTCGAGGGCTTTTAAGTTAGCAAAGTAAACGTTTTACCTTTAATTTTGTATAATAGTCGGAGTTCCGTTTTTCGAGTTTACCTACAGAAGACAAGGAAGGTCGGGTTTTTGGTACGGACATTATATGTGTTTCGAAGCACGGTTTGGTTGAAAAGTCAACTCGTCGAGAAGTTTGAGTCCTTCTCTTCTCCTTAAACGTAAATCGGTACTTCTCAGTTTTCTAAGAAACGTGTGTAAAGAATTCTCTTCCTGTAAATCCTTGGACCTTTTCGAATACGGTATATTAGAGTCTCATATTCTTTGTCGTCCCGTAGAGACTCCGGTCGTCCCGTAGAGACTCCTACTGTCCCGGTTACTACGGTAAAACGTCTACTCTTTTGACTTCGGTCTCTTTCCTTTACTCAACGGAGGTAGACCCTGACCTGTTTTGTCTACACGTCAATTTCTTGTCGACAATTCTCTGCCTCGAGTATCGGTCTTCGAGTCAGTCACAAGGTCGAAGTAACCCAGGGGTGACTAGTCCACCCGTATCAATTCTTGTAAAATGTTCACTCTTTATAAGAACCTAATGAAGGGAATACGGGATTAGGATCTTGTACCGTCTTGACTCTACTCTTGTATCCCAAGGACCGAAGTTTCTGTCACGCAGAAGATAAGACACAGTAGAAAACCTCCCTTTTAACGTGTACTTAACACGATTCCCCTCACTTCGCTTCTCCCACGTCTACCTCTGTAGAACCACGCAAATCCAAACAAAGGTAGTGGTGGTAATAAACCGCGACCACCCTGAACTGGAGACATAAAGGGGAAGACTTCTTAGGGGATAAGGTAAGGGTTTCTTTTTCCGGTATTAACTGTACTCAAGAAGTCAATTTTAATTAAATTAATTATATTTGGTTACGACGAAATTCTTAAACTTTCCAGACATTTGAATTTTTTAACAAAAATTATGTTTCGAAGGACTTCCTCCTTGACCGTTGGGTGAAGTCGGGTATCCCAGTGTTTCTCAGTCTGCGCTGACTCACGTACGCGTGTCTGTGTTTCGACTTTTCTCCTCGGACTTACCGGACCTTCGTAGACTCGAACGGGTTTGGTAAACGTTCACCGCCATATCTCGTCACTGTCCATCTCGTTGATAACCCACTTAACGGTACCGTAGTCACTGGTCTGGGGGTTTAGGTTTGACCCTGGACTCAGTGACCCCAGACACACGGTCGCGGGACGACGTCGTTTCGCCGTGGACGGGGGAGACGACACGAGAGACGGGGGAGAGGTAGTCGACGTCGGAATCTACACTCTGTTGACATAAAGTAGGTAGTGTTCAGGGGAAGCTCTGTATCAGTGACAGAGGTCTTTCCTGGAGTTTACGAAAAAATTTTAGCGTGATGGTTTATGGGTATTTCGTATCGTAATTTAGACATTATGGTGTGGGAGACCGTCGTAGACGGGACGGGACTTGAGAGCTTGTAAGAACCGGAAACTCAAGTTGAAGTAGACTGGGTACAACCGGATGTAGAGTGCCGGTTGGTACAGATTGGCGTCTTAGGAGACGGTCGTCGTAGGTTCTATCGTCGGTCCCGTGGAAGTGTCTGAGGTGGTCCTGACCCGAAAAGCTCCCTGTAGAGTCACTCCTTTTGTGGTTTGTTGTTTGGTTGGATTCCCGACACATAATATTAGTGTCTACGGGCGAAGTAGGATTTATTTGTCATTTTATGTTTTTTATTTTACCAATACTCTTTGTAAGAGAAGAACAGTACAGACACATGAGGACCTTTAGAAAAAAAAAAAAANAAAAAAAAAAAAAAGAATAAGGACATTTCATGTTCTATAGAGTTATCGTTGTATTTGTGGTATAATAGATGATCAATGATATCGTTGATGTAAGTACATTAAACGAGTACGGATTTAATTTCGACGGATCCCATCGAAATTGAATGTATAGAGTGTATACTGAAAAAACAGGCGCAAAAAGTAATCACTCTTAGCACAGAGAGTCTACCATTAGGAGTACAACATTGGGAGACGGAATGAGTCTCGATTGAAAACGGTACTGGACTGAAACAAAGGGGGTACTGAACATCTATAAGACGTTTCTTTCTTGTACGTGAAAAAAATAGGATTACAAAATTAGAGAGAAAGAGAGAGAAAATTAAAAATAACCTCAAATCACCGAAATGTTACGACAGAATCAAAGATGACAAGTCGTTACATTTAATCGATATTATCTGTGTATAGGGGAGAAAAAACCTAAAGGAAGGGTAAATCCAGTGGTGTCTCGTGACCTATCTAAAGGGACGCGATATCCCATCCAAGAGTAAACAATAGACTCTTGTATGAGAGAATCACCGTATAAATAAGGTTCTCCCACCTCCTCCCCAATACTTCCTCTTTGCTGAAAAGGTAGGTTTTCCTTGTCCTCGTAGATGTGTCGTTACTTGAAGTGACGAGAACTTTAGCAGGTAAAAAAGGATTGAGAAGTATGTTGTGTCATATTTTCTATATTGGATTTTTTCCCACACTACCTTTCTCCACGGCTCTAGGTGAGTTCCTTTTCCGTGTTATCAATTAGTAGAGAAGAGAGCGTAGGAAGGAAGTTAGGATGTTTTATTTGTTCAACTCTTCGAGAAGCTAAAAACACTGACATTCGTTATACCACCTAATTACAAGGATTTACGATCGTGACTTATGTACTTAAGTAACAAGTCTTACAAGGCCTACTCAGTCATCGATTCAGGATAATTACGGCAATATATAAGAATGAACACAGACGAGACCTTATCTCGGTCCTCTCCTTGCAACAGTACTTCTTTGGGTACTTTATATGGATGGAAACATTTTATTACGTAAAGTTTGATTTCTAACCGATACGAAGAGAATTGGGTTTTAAGAGTCACCGGGGTGACTCTGTACGTTGTTCAAAGAGTTTTTAGTGTAACCGTGTAGTTAGTGTATCGACAAATGTTAACAAGTCACTTACAAATTGGTTCTATATAAGTGGACCTTAATTTGGTCCTACCTAAGGAATCTTCTCGGTAGTCCTAGTGACAGGTTGTATTCTTGGGAGTCCTGTCACCCTTTCAGACATTTACAGGGAAGCGTCCCGAAAATTTCCCGAGACCTAAGCCGTCGCCCCTCTGGACAGAAATTATAGAAGTAATGACGAAGGCTACGTAACGGTCACAGTAATTAAGTGTGACCGTAAAGTAATTTACCCTAAGAGAAACGTTTATGATGAAATATAAGAAAGAAAAAGGGACATTTAAAAATTTAGACTCGTGTAAAGCTCGACTAACAAGTGCCGTCACACCTGGGAACCTTTTCGTCAGTGTTTTACTGGTACACGGAGACCAGACGTCGTGCGGAAAGGTAAACGACCAAATTAGGAGGTCTGAACTCGGTAAAGGGTAAGCCAGGAAGTGTAGTAGAGTCCAATTAGACAGTTTGTAAAGTCTGTCGGTTCGGTCAAAGGTTAACGATTCCTGAAACGGTGTTCGTGGTACAGACAATTATTCTAAAAGTAAACCTTTCTACGGTCCCGTAGATACAAAAGATAGCATATATTTATGACTCTAAATTATCGAAGTCCAAAACAAATTACAATCGTAGTCGATAATTTTTTTTTTTTTTTTTTTCCAAGCGTTTACGGACCGGGCTGTCACTTTCCGGGGTGACTGTCGATAAACGTTCCCATTACAACACCTTTTGTTGTAGGTAGAACCTTTGTCAAAGTAATCGGGGTAGATCGACTGGAGAGGTGTATTACAACAGTTTACACTGCCCGTAGTCTAATAACCCTTATACCTCTAGTTATTTATACGTTGTGGCCGCGAATCTTACGAAGACCGTAGTCTCGGTATGTTTACGGTAGATTGTGTCGAACCTCAGCGACAGTAGACAGTGTGGTCGATCATTTATCTGTTCGAATTCCCCTTCCGATAGGCATTACCATCTTATATACCCACTTCTACTTAATCTGTCCGTGACATATCAGTCCTAAGACTACGTACAAAAAGGTTTTCTTTTTGTGGTCCGTGTGCGACCTCGTCGTCGGACGGAAGACACCCCTTAGTTACGTTTAAGAACGGTGTACCAGTTTTCGACGGGCCACCAGGACGAAGACACACAAACTACAGTCGACGGTTCCCTCGCAACAGACGGAAACCCTACGAACGATCTTTGAACCTCGTAGGGCTCAGGTAAAGACTGTGGGACTCCGTCGGTCTAGTGGGTAGGGGTGTTTAAGGACACACACACACTTAGCGTGCTACAGAAAGTCACGCCACCATTGGGTTCCGGTTTCTTTCGCGGACGTGAGAGACTAATGTAAGCGGAGTTTACGGATGTTGCAACCCAAGTGTTTTCTTGTTGGACCAACCTGACGATTTCCTTTGAGAGTGGGGTCGACCTCCAGTAGTTTAACGGGTGTAGTAGTCTGGAAACCCTTCGCGATGACACTGTTGAAGAGGTAGTCCGGTGGGAGAAGATTCTAGGGATGGACGGGTCGGACGACCTTCGACTTGGGGTGACGGGTGAGAAACACGAATAGTGATGGACTGCTAGGGCCGACTCCGTGAACGAGGCAGAAGCCATCACAAAAGGCTTCAGGGGTCTTGTCCGTCGGGACAATTATTTGGGAACATGGGGAGGTTTTTGACGAACCTCGTTGAATCTCTTTCTTACACAGACGGTCACGTCCTCTACGTTCTCTCCGTTCAAACTAAGGACTCCCCCGCCCTTCTAGGGGACCTCCTCCCGTACCGTTGGGTGAGGTCATGAGAACGGACCTGTTAGGGTACCTGTCTCCTCGGACCGCCCGATGTTAGGTGTCCCAGAGTTTCTCAGTCTGTGTTGACTCGTACCGTGTTTTTCTTTCCGATCAAGAACTTTGTAGTTTTGTGTCTCCTACACTCGGTACGTTTCCGTATATGGGTCTGTGGGGTCCGGCCTTGTTTGTACAAGGAGTTTGGGTTCAGCACAGCGACTGGTTACTGCTCGTCGGACGAAGACGGGGAGATCCAAAATTCTTTACAGTAAGTAGAGATACCTTTTCTCTTGTTTGTTCTCCGTATTTCCATAAAAACTTCATGTGACAATACTCCATGAACCGATCATTAAACGTCGGATCCATGTGTTGTATGGAAAATCGTGCCGATAAATAGAGAGTCCCTCTTACGACGGCATGAATGCTATTTCCGAGACAACCTGGAGAAGTAGTTATCGTTTGGAAATTCGTGTCGTGTAGAGTATTTATCCTCAAGGTGATTGTGTCTGAAGTTTTCCTATCTTGAACTATTAAGTTTTTATCTCGATATAATTCACAAGGTCGTCAGGTAGGTATTTTCGGCAGCATATAAGGTTTGCGGTCTCAGGAAGTTCGTTGTACTGTCCAGATAATCTTATTATCGTCCCCTTTCGTATTAATGTTCATTAGTAACCGACCTTTCCTCGATCAACAAAAACATCTCGTTTTACGACGAGACTCGGGGGACCTTTTACATCGGTCTCGTCGATGGCACTCTCGTCTATTGGTAGCTTTTATTGGTGCCGCGTTTGGGACGTGATAAATAAAGATAAATAATTCTTGAGAAACATATGGAATTACAAAAGGACCACTTTAGTAGAATTAAACTCGGGTGTAAAAGAAACCTATTCTAATAATGCATTAACGATGAATGACCGGTGATAAAAGATATGTAAACAACCAGTTTGTCAATCCCACAGACAGAAAAGGTCGGGCCGTCTCTAGTAAGGCAGTTCGTCCCCGACGACCGACCGAGACACCTCGGTATAACTTTTATGTGGTACGGGGACTTTCCTATTTCTTTCAAACCGACCCGCAATCCAAAATTAGGTATCTAACTACTGAGATCGAGACAGTTTCCTACCCCGACAAAGAGTAATCCCTACCGTTTTCTCCTCTGTAGACCCGGGTAAAGGGGTACCTACCCTGACGTGGGGGAGGGGTAGTCCTTCGGGTAAGTAGACCACCTAAACACAAATAGGAGGAGGAATTAATCTACCGACAGTTCGTGAAATTTCAAAGGTTTTACGTGCCTCTTATTGTGTGGGGTCGACTCAGAACAGTTGTTCAGGTCCTTCCTCAGTCTCGTCCTCAGAAATCGAGGTCAAACGTCTACACGTTTACCTCCAAGTCCTTTCCTTCCCCGAGGGGTCTCCAGGGTGTCGACTGGAAGAGGGGTACGGTAGCAGGACGGGACTGTTTTACGAACGAAACGTGGACCAAGAGGTAGAGTGACCGAGACACCCTGTGTGGGTACTTCTATTTTCAGTGAGTGGTCCACGACGACGCGTCCACGGTTGACCCAGAGTTGTGAGCCTTCGTCCAGTGTATGAGTCGGAGACCTGACGTCCCTCCACCCCGTCTCCAAGTGTGGACTACGCCTTCCGTTGGCCCGATGGACACATTTCCTGTGTTAGTTCAGGCTGAGTGGCTCCAGAACCACAACAAGTGAAGGGATTGTGACCGACTAGACGTCCATGGTCCGTGCCTTCTTCCACCGTCCCCTTCCCTCACCTCTTACCGCCTTTATTTTACTTTAGATTAAAAATCGGGTCTACATTCTTTTTACGTTGAGACTTACTGAGTTGGAGTATTGTCATCCATCTCAACTGTACTTTGTGTGTCCTGTCTGTGGCCCGTCGGTCCCTTGGTCACAAAGGTCCTTCGTGCACATGGTTGAAAGATCGTTAGACTACGACTCGGTAACTGAATTGGAGTGACTCGGAGTCACAGGAGTAGACCTTTTACCTTCATTGTTCTGACGGGCAGAGGTTCCCGACAACATTTTCATCAACCGGGTACCTACGGTGGTCGTCTCAAGTCCCACGTGTCTTCGTGATAATCTACGGGAGGAAAACTTTGGGGTATCCTTCGGTCTCCTGCCTCACTAGGTACCAGAGACCAAGAATCCTTTCCAGAGGACCTCTACCGACCTCTGATCGACCAGGAACCTCCTGTCTCCCGTTAAGAGGTGTTTCGTCGTAGGGTCCGGAACAGGACCCTCAGGTCTTTGAGTTCTCCGGAGGACGGTCCCCGAGTAAAGATTATTTTTGGGAATGTCTTCTAGGGGATCCAAATAACTTTACAAACGAAGGGTGAATCTGAGAATCGTTGTACCACACTCAGACCTGAAAACCTAAAGTAACCATGTGGGTACAACCAATATTTCAACATTACGTGTTAGACCGAGGAAGGGGGTGAGTTTTATAAGTTGAAATTTTAATTAAACCAAAACTTTATGTTGTGGTCCTATATAGAAGTTTCGTTTCAATCTTTAGGGTCAGAGCACTTATATAAATCTTAAATCCGATAATTCTATAAATTCGAACTCTTCTCGACCTAGAAAGTTACCACCACCACCACCAAATCAGCGATTCAGTACAGGTTGAGAACGTTGGGGTACCTGACGTCGGGTGGTCCGAGGAGACAGTACTCTAAGAGGTCCATTCTTATGACCTCACCCAACGGTAGAGGAAGAGGTCCTAAAAAGGTATGACACCTTATTTGAAGGTTATTACAAATCGTTCTGGTATAGCGTGTAGTTTACATGTACGACGTCTCTATTCTGTAGTTCTTTCTCCTACCACTACTACCACCACCACCGCCGCTACACTACCATTGGTACTGTTGACACGTTCTCCTCTTACGAGTCCCAACCAAGACTCTTTCCCTAGGTCCGTCCACTTCCTGTTACTAGATAGTTAGGTGTACTTCCACTCAGTACTTACACCCGGACCCTGGACTCTGTTACGTGAAAGGTCGAAGAAGTCTTACTTCTCGAGACAAATCCGATCGACGCCTAGCGGTCTGGGTCTCTAGACAGTTTTCCTATTCGAGACTTCTAGTAGGTGGGGTTGTATTGGTAAAATCCGTACAGAACCTGAACCCTTTCCAAGGCTGTCTTCAATTGGGTTCATTCATTCTTGGACATTGTCATGATTTTTAGGTGTGTGGAGGACAAAATGACTTTCGGTGTGTACAGGGACCGTGAGTCAGAAACCTTTGACCGGCCCGTGCACAGGACCGGGAGGGGAGGAACGGGGTGGTAGTCCAAGTGTCCTACTAAAGACTTTAGTGAAGAGTTTCCTTTCGGAGTAATGGGTCACTGTACAACATTAGGATTGGTTACGAAGGTCTTTTCAAAGTTACAGGTAATGTAATCGATCGGAATTTTGACTTATGTTTAGGTAAAATTAGTTATACAACATTATTTATCTATAATTCCGTGTACCGTGATTACATGTCCATCCGATTAATTTCGCGGTCGTAAACGTCGTGAGTGTATGGAGTTAAAAGAGATGTTTTAGGAATAACTTGGTGATGGAATTTTTTTTATTAACGTAAACGTTAATCTTTGTGACTTCAATGTAATAGCTAAAAGACGATTTTTGGAAAAATCATTTGTTCGTGTTTGATGTAAGTAATTTACATTCACGAACCTCGATACCACACTTTAAGTTAAGTCGGTAATAGTACTTAATGTGACTAATAACGACATTAATAAAAGAGAACCTATGTTGACGTAAAGACAGGGAACGATCAAGACAACCTGTATATTGGTACAAGTAAAATATCGATTATTATGAGTTGACATCAGGGTCGTTAATGATAGTGAATATGTTTAGTAATTCAATTCGATGCCCATGGATCATTCTAAGTTTTTTTAATTCATTTTGTAGGAAAAAAAAATGGGAAATTTATTGATTATCGTAATCTCTTGTTCCCTTTAATATCTACAATTGACTAAATGTGACGTTAGAGATTAGTGGACATGAACTGAACAGTCTTTAAAGACGACAGGATTCGTGTGGAAAACTCTTCTTTGGGTGGTTGTCTGAGAAAAAAAAAAAGGGTCTTTACTTGTCAGCTACCTGTCCTAATATATAGACTTCGTAAGAACCCTTCCTTTTTTCGGTACTAGTTAACCACACAAGTTTTTTTCTCTAAAATATAAAATCAGTCTCGCTTTTTTACTAGAATGGAACATACACGAACGAATAAATCCACAGAATAATTGATTTGTCTAAAAATTCTCTCTTTTAAGGTGAAAGGAAAAAGGAGGTCTCCGTCGACATCAAAAGGTGGCAAAAATTACACTTAGGAGATCCCTTTTGTCCACAAAAGCTTCCTCTGAAGAGTAAGAAGGGACTCCGTTCCCGCGACGCGACTGGACCAACTTCCATCTACGAAGACCCGTATAAGGGAGTTTCACTTATATAAGAGGTCCCTGAGACCACCCCTTGGTGGGGGTATCCTTTTGACCACCCCTTCTTCCCTTCAGTCTCTCTGCTGTGAATTGTAAACACGAACGTATACGGTAGACTACGTTTCTCGACTGAGTAGCCTTTTCTGGGACTACGATCCTTTCTACCTCCCGTCCTCCTCTTCCCCCGTTGTCTCCTACTCTATCAACCTACCGTAGTTACTGAGTTATCTGGACTTAAAATCGTTCGAGGCCCTCTACCACTTCCTGTCCCTTCGGACCACACGACGTCAGGCACCCGAGTGTTTCTCAGCCTGCACTGACTCGTTGACTTGTTGTAGTTGTTACATATATTTCTACCTTTGTCGTATAAAGTGGTGTTTTCCTAAACGTCTGATACTAGAGGTCTGACCCCTGTCTTAGGATTGGGTGGTTGTCTTTCCGGGGACAGGGTGCACGGTCCCGGTACGAGGTCTCGGGACTACTTTTCTACAGTGAGTGTTTATCGTCTTTCCGAGGGAGGGTAAGTGAAATTCTCGGGAAAGTCTTCACCAGGGGGGATTTTTTTTAGTATTATTTTTTTTCTTCACCAGGGTTGAGACCCGTTTTCGGACCCCACTCTACATTTCCTACGTCTCTACGAGGGTACCCTCTGGGGTCACCTGTTTTCCCTCTACGGAAGAGTCCCCGCAGTGGCAAAAGAGTTATTTGTTGCGAAAAATAAATATACAGTCTATAAAACACTAACGACAAATCAAAGATTCGGCACAGGCAGACTTGGAAAACGTTGGGGTGTCTGGTGTCGGATGGTCCGACGACACAGGTATCGTAAAAGGTCCGTTCCTATGTCCTCTCCCATCAGTAAAGGAGGAGGTCTAGAAGGACTAGGTCCCTATCTTGGGTGTAGAGAACCCAGAGGACGTAACTGTCCGTCTCGGAGTTCCTTCAGGGTACAATATATAACCTGACCGGTTTTTCAAGTAAGTCCAAAAAGGAATTGGAGAATGTCTTTGGGTTTACTTGAAAAATCGGTTGAGTTATTAAGTAAAGTAAAAAAATCTTCACCTCCTTCCTCCATATACTGAATAAAGTCCGTACACACGAGTTGACATAGGTTGAGAACGTTGGGGTACCTGACATAAGGTGGTCTGGGGAGACATTCATCCTAAAGAGGTCCGTTCTTATGGCCTCACCCCACGGTAAAGGAGGAGATTCCCTAGAAGGGTTGGGTCCCTAGTTTGGGAACAGAGGACTCAGAGAACGAACCGTCCGCCTAAGAAATGGTGGTCACGGTGGACCCTTCGGGGTATATCGAATATCCTTAGGTGTTTGTTTTAAAATGGTTAATTTTCTCTTTTTCAATTCACCCACACTGGATCTCCCCTTGACCCAAGGGTGTTGGGAAGTTTAACGACCTTCGATAAAACCGTGTCTCGAAAGATCACCGGTTTCGTTTTACTTTTTGTGTTAGAATATCTGTATTCTAAGTGACAATCGTTTTCTTTACATTTAACTTTTTATTCAATTTTTTTTAGAAAAGTAAAGTTTTCTTTGTATTCGTTTTAGACTACAATCCTAAGTCTTTAGTTCTTAATTTTCGTAGATAAAAAAATTTTTTTAGTCCATAATGAAGAAAGGATTACAACGACAACAACAAAAAGTACATTATATTTGGTGACTTCGTGTAGTCAACTTCAAGACTACGATTGAAATTATATGACTCTTATTTTTTCTTTCTTTTATCTTGTTTTAGTATAACAATTGTATAGTATTTTCGACTCGTCGACCTTATATGATACACACATGATACAATTTCGGTCCGAATAGACGGACGTCACGTCCTCGGCGACCAAGTTAGGGACCTAGTCCTTCTAGGGGACCTCCTCGTTTACCGTCGAGTGAGGCCATAAGAACGGACCCTTTGGGGTACCTGTCTCCTCGGATCACCCGATGTCAGGTGACCCCAAGTTTTCTCAACCTATGTTGTCTCACTGACTAGTGTGTGTGTGTATTCTGTATATGATGCAATTTCGTGCAAATTCATGGAGATTTAATCGACTAAATATAGTAGTAAAACCTCAGTAATCTTAAAAGGGTTTCGACGATTTACTTAAAAGACTGGTAAAAACCGGTAAATTTCACAATTAACCATAGTACGTAAGTCACATTCTTCAGTGAAACGATAAGATTTTTACAGAAATTCTTAGAAAAAAAATTTCTTATAAAGAACGACGAAGAGGGTAGACCCTTTAATGGACGTTATTAACTTATGTCAAAGTTTTACAAGTCTTGAGTCTTCAGAGTCGTAGGAGGAACGTAAATAAAACTTATTTATCCGTAGAAAAAAAAATTAGTTACACTAACTATCATTACTATGTGTATATAGTTTCCTTGGTCGTTTTCTTCTCTATTCACGGTGAGATTTTGTTCGTCCCTGTACATGAGAACTGAAGACGGGGGTTCCTTCTTTTCTAAAAATTTTACGATTGTTAAACCGATATAGGCCAACAGACGGACCGATCCCAAGAAGAACCCCTTAGGGTAATTTCTTAAGTTATCTGTCCGAACTTTTAAGTCTTTTCCCTTTTAATTTAAGGATCTCTATCAGTTCTTATAGAATAAGTATTTCCCGGGAAAGGTGTCCTCGAACCTTTACACATTATATTGGAAGTTTCATTTTTGCCAAACAACGTAATCGAGACGAATCGACTGGCACTGACGATTAACGTCCTTCTTAACTGACACGGGTTATGGACCCCCGTCCTTGTGTGTTTTCACTGACCCTTTCCGGTTGTTACCTTTTCCATTTTTACTTGTAGGTGAAGGCATAAGTTGAGTTGCACTAGACGTCGTTTTGGGATTTAATGTTACTTCGGTCACACACGGAGGACGGGGAGTCTCTGCGCTTCGTTTTTCTCTCCGTCGGTGTTTCTATAACCCAAACCCCCCCGTTTTTATTATGTACGAAAACGAGAACAAACAGAATAAGTTGGTGCGAAGAAAGTGGGGGAAAAAGAGATAAGGTTAACACCGTCAAGGAAGTGTCCCAGTCCTTGAAATCAGACACCCAGTTCACAGGGTAAAACGTCCTATAAAGGTGTACTCTCCGTGGACCGACCACCTTTCTTCTGAAACCTCATTCCTATCCGAACTTTCACTTAAAGTCGAGACATTAGATAGACACACTGGAATTCGTTCAGTGTTTTCGGAGAGACCCGGAGTCAAAGGAGTAAGAATTTTACCCTTGTTATCACAGGTCTAGTGTCTTAAGACTTCTCTCTCACTTTTTTATAAACATTTCACACACCATGTATTCTTTAGGGTTTACGATGGAAGACTTATAAAGGGTGTCTGTACCTTCGACGATCTTTAAGAACGTCGTGTGAGTCGTAGGAACGGGGCAGAATCCTTCTTCTCGGAGACAGGGTGGGGGTTGGTCTTGGTTAATCGGCTCATTCTTATGGACCGTCTCCGAGTCGGTTAGTCTAGGAGAGAGGGACCTTACACTTTAACCCGGACTCCAACAATCCCTACCCTCGATACACCACCGGTAATCACGAAATACAGTGTTGTCTCCTACTCGACCAACCTACCGTAGTGGCTGAGTTACGTGTACTCAAACTCATTTGAGGTCCTCAACCACTACCTGTCCCTCCGGACCGCACGACGTCAGGTACGCCAGCGTTTCTCAGTCTGTCCTGACTCGTTGACTTGACTCTCCCTTCTTTTTGGTTACACACGAGTAGACATGGTAATTATTAGGGGTACCCGACTAATAATTTTAGTATTCCATAAAAAAACTCGGTTCTAACAATTATGTTGGTAATAATTTTTAATTTAATACATTTGAATGTTCATTTATTTAACATAATTATTGTTTCCATCACTTATGCGTTGTTGAGTAGTGAAGGAGTACTAAAGGATAATAAAATGTGATGACACTACTAAAAAGTAGAATAAAGTTCATACCAGAACTCTAACGACTGTAGGGACGTAGACGTCCTACCTTAGCGACGTGCTTCCATACGAGGGTCCGTAGAGACGGGTGAGCTGGAAGTGTAGCCGTCGAAGTTTGGTCTTATGCGCACCCACGAATTAGCGAGTCAGCGCAGGTTGAGAAACACTGGGGTTCCTGACGTCGGGTGGTCCGAGGAGACAGGTACCCTAAGAGGTCCGTTCTTATGACCTCACCCAACGGTAAATGGGGGGTGGGGGGGTCCCTTAGAAGGGTTGGGTCCCTAGTTTGGACGTAGAGGACGTAATGTCCGTCTAAGAACTGGTGACTCGATGTCGTCTTCGGGGTGTCACCCTTATAAATGTGGTGATCGTTTGTGGGGTTGAGCTTCACAAAGAGGGGTTGGTCTTTCGACCAACAATCTGTCTTGTCGGAACCTGTCGTTCCTCTAGTTTGGTCACTTAGGATTTCCTTTAGTTTGAACTTATAAGTAACCTTCCTGACTACGACTTCGACTTCGAGGTTATGAAACCGGTGGTCTACGTTTCGCGGCCGAGTAACCTTTACTGGGACTACGACCCTTTCTGACTGCCGTCCTCCTTTTCCTCTACTGTCTTCTACTTTACCAACCTACCATAGTAGTTGAGTTACCTGTACTCAAACTCGTTTGAGACCCTCTATCACTTCCTGTCCCTTCGGACCGTGCCATGTCAGGTACTCTAGAGTTTCTAAGTCTGTGTTGACTCGTTTACTTGTTGTTAGGTCTGTCTTGTCGTTACTTCTTTTGAAGATTCACCCCCGTTACCCCGCCTCTTACTCTGTCCCCGATGTCCCTTGTCTCTGTCCACACCGCTCTCATACGTTCAAGAGGATCAGAGTCCGACAAGGAAAGGTCCCCACCTCGACATGACTAGAGTCTAAGGCTGTTTTGTAGGGGTATCGGAATGTCGGTTAAGGAAACAATCCGTCTTTGATCGAGTGCAAACCGAAGACGTAAGGTCGGAGGTGGTTACTTGACCTGTATTTTTAGTTACTCTTGCGACGTGAGAGAGAAAACCCCAGTAAAATTAGATAAGAATCGGTTCGTATCTTTATTTCGGGATTAGTGACCAGTCGGCAACAACTCTATAAAAAAAAAAAAGATCAGAGATACATTGTAAGGTACATAGGACCTCTATAAGGACGATAAAGATGGAGCAGGGGTTCTTGTTAACACGCTCTCAGACCAACCGATCTGGGGTGCCCGAGCGACTGAGGGGTCGCCGTGAACCACGACGAGTCTGACTGAAAATACATTGATGAGGTTCGACACACAATTAATGACACTGTGGTGTGGTTACTAGGTTAATCGGAAATTTACAAACAAATTCTTTTTCGAGACAAGCAGTGTTTCTAACCTACCGACCATCCTTTGATCTTGTAAACCATACGATTCACTAGGCTCTCGACCGAAAAGTGTATAGTCCGTCCGGGTAATCTAAAAGGTCCTTCTATTTTTACGAAAATTAGAACTTTAAAGGAAGTTTCTTCGTCTTTGAGGTCGACAAATGACCAATGGGGAAAAAGACGGAGGGACATAGGGGTGACGGAGGTACGAAGAGAACCGATTTAAAAGAAAGGAAAATTATTACCAAAGCTCGGGTCGTTTTAGACAGAAGAGAAGTTTAGACGACCACAAGTTCCATAACTTTACTGTCTATCAGGGATTTGTCTTTTCTTTCTCATCTCTGTCTTTACTTAGGTCTCGCCAAGAGGGGGACACATACCGTCCACTCTATAGGACCGTAGACGTGTCTTTTCACTTGAATTTATGTTTGTTGGGTACTTCATGTGCACCTCTAAATTTTAAAATAGTGGTCGAGTGTGTACAGAGGGTGGCAATTGATTACGGAAGACCTTAGGTACTTTACTGATGTTACACGTAGAACCGTCGACAGACTGTCTAAGTTCGAGTTGAAGGACAGAGTAGTTTTAGGATTTGTATAAGTTTCTCGGTAAACGTGTATACGGACTTAATCCTGAACTTTTTGTTCAATAAATTGGACGGGAGACTAGGTCGATTATTAGACTTTTGTTAAGCCAGTTATACCTTTAACATGTATTTATAAACTGAAGTATCTCCTACCAGGCAAAGGGTTCTCAGTGCTCCTTTACAACAACAACAACAACAACAACAACAACAACTCAGCGAGTCAACACAGGTTGAGAAACACTGGGGTACCTGACGTCGTGCGGTCCGAAGGGACAGGAAGCAATAGAAGGCCTCAAACGAGTTTGACTTCAGGTAACTCAGCCACTACGGTAGGCTGGTAGAGTAGGAGACAGTAGGGGAAGAGGACGGAAGTTAGAAAGGGTCGTAGTCTCAGAAAAGGTCACTCAGTTGAGAAGTGTAGTCCACTGGTTTCATAACCTCGAAGTTGAAGTCGTAGTCAGGAAGGTTACTTGTAAGTCCTAACTAAAGGAAATCCTAAGTGACCAAACTAGAGGAACGTCAGGTTCCCTAAGAGTTTTCAGAAAAGGTTGTGGTGTTAAGTTTTCGTAGTTAATAAGTCACGAGTCGGAAGAAATATCAGGTTGAGAGTATAGACATGTACTGATGACCTTTTGGGTATCGAAACTGATATACCTGGTCTCAATTTTTGTAGATAAATTTTCGAGTGAAAAAGGAAAGTTCCGAATAATAATGAGTGTCAACTAAAGATGGGCCTATTTTAAATCGAAAAGAAATACTGTTCCAAGTCGTTTGGTCGGTTTTAGATTTACATCGGACAGTGGATAAAAATATCCACCACGATCGAGTCTTACCAAAAGTCAAAATGTAAAAATTTTCAAAAAATTTTAGTTTTGTTCTCAAAAAGTGCTACAAACTTGTAAAAAACTTTACGTTTGAAGTGTCAGGTTTATACTGTAAAATACTTTTGTGAGGGGGTCCGGGTGAGTCAATACACTGGAGACCGACGAGAGTGGGAAGTTACGGCTCAACTCGTCAGCGTTGTCTTTGACAGGTCGTTTTGAAGCTTATAAATGATAGACGGGAAATGTATTTTTCAAACGGTGAGGGATGATACCACGACCTCTTCTGAGAACTCTCAGGTAACCTGACGTTCCTCCAGTTTTTAGTCAGGTAGGATTTGCTTTAGGTGGAACTTATAAGTGACCATCCTGACCACGACCTCGGCTTCGAGGTTATGAAACCGGTGGACTACACTTCTCAACTGAATAACCTTTTCTGGGACCACAACCCTTTCTGACTTCCGTCCTCCTCTTCCCCTGCTGTCTCCTACTCTACCAACCTACCGTAGTGGTTGAGTTACCTGTACTCAAACTCGTTCGAGACCCTTTATCACGTCCTGTCCCTTCGGACCGCACGACGTCAGGTACCCCAGTGTCTCAGTCTGTATTGACTCGTTTACTTATGTGTGTGAAATTCTTTCTCTTTAACCGACTCGTTTGGTTTAAACATTTCATGTGACAAAAGGTCGTAAAGAAAGTAAAGAATCAATTCTTTACAAAGACTTGTCTCTCACCGTTTCACCAAAAAACACATCCCTTAAAACAGTGGTTAATGAGATGATCTATTGTGTACGGTCCCCAGAACGTGTCACGACCATATGTCGTCCATGATTTATTTATGAGAGTGACAAGGGAACCACGGACGGAAGGAAGTGTACCCTGGTGGACGTGAATAACAAACAACCAAAGAAAAATAAAAACAAAGACAGGACTCGGTCGTGAAGAGCGGGACTTCGGACAGGGAGGGGTCCCAGATTAACGAGAACTTAAAGGGTCCTGGAACGGAACTCAGGTCGTTTAGAGAGAAATTTTCGATCAAAGAGACTTTTGTTAAGCCGTGTTATTGCTCCGGTAGTACACGACTACCCCCTAACGTTCGTATAGATAGTGGTTTCTTTTTCGACATAAATATAGAACCGTTTTAGGTAAGTAGGAAACTTCACGGGTCTTAGGAGGTCGTTCGTAGTGTTTAGGTGGATTACGCGGGTCAAGAGTTGAAACATAGACTCAGAGACCAAATCGACTGTCTACAAATTTAAGGACCTTCCAGGTGTGTCGGTCTGTTTAGGGTTCACCCGACAGGTCTTCGGGTTCCCACAATTCAATCGAGGTAGTCGGCTCCCGTCACCTTGGGTCTGAGTGTTCAACGGGGACCTCTAGAAAAGAGACCGAAACCTTCTATTAGTATCCCTGGTACTACGTCTTTACACCTTCCAAGTGTCGGAGCGGAGGGCTCGTAGAGCACCTTCCCCTGGGTAGCCTGGAGAAGAAAGGTCTGTGGGTCGGTGACAGTGGGTTGGACCGGTGGCAAGGGTGTGGTGTGTGCTCCAGAAGGGAGGTGTGGAGCCTAGGACGACCAAGTGAGTGACCCTTATGTGAACAGAGGGAGGGAAGAGAAGAGAAACCAACAGAGTGCCATCGTAGAGAGGAACCGTCGATAATAGTGTCTAACTACCAGTGGAGGATACTCGTCGGAGGGAACTAAGGGTCTTTAGAATCACCTCGATGAAGAAGTCTTGTAACCTACATTTGGAGATAATGTCGTTTATGACCGGATAGAACACTAATAAATATATGGACGGGGAAGAGAGACCTCTTCCGTTACCGTGGGTTGAGGTCATGAGAACGGACCTTTTAGGGTACCCGCCTCCTCGGACCACCCGACGTCAGATACCCCAGCGATTCTCAGCCTGTACTGACTCGCTGAAGGGAAAGTGAAAAGTAAAAGTACGTAACCTCTTCCTTTACCGTTGGGTGAGGTCACAAGAACGGACCTCTTAGGGTCCCTGTCCCTTCGGACTACCCGACGACAGATACCCCAACGTATCTCAGCCTGTGCTGACTTCACTGAATCGTCGTCGTCGTCGGGGAAGAGAGTTATGGAATGGGGACCTCGGGTGAGACTCGGACCGTGTGCCCCTGTAAGTTGTTAATACACGAGTCACCTAAGTTCAGGTGTCGGACTCTGAAGGGACCACCAGGTCACCGATTCTAAGACACAACGGTTACGTCCCCCGGGTCCAAGTTAGGGACCAGTCCCTTGATCCGGGGTGTACGACGTTGATTCTGTGTCGAATCGGTTTGTTTATTTGTTTATAATATTTATTTACTTCAGGTGTCGGAGGGACCTGAAGTAAATGAATACTGAGGAAATCTTTGAGAACGATTGGAGAATTTATTGTCTACGAGTACATACAGCGGGTAACCTGACCTGGTGTCCAAGGAGGTTCTTTCCTGACAGAATAACTTAACATAGGTGACGGGACAGATGGTGTCTCATACACGGGGTATTTATTCGTTGAGGTACAGTTAATATCAGAAATTTGGTTCTGAAATTCAAATTTTTTTTTAAAATTCAATAACTCCGTTTATTTGACTTAAATAAGAAAATAAAAATGGTTAATAGACAGTTAGACGGATCCTACCTTCGACAAGGGTCCTTAGTTCTTACATACTTCGTGAGTGGGACCAGGGAGTTGCTCAGTCCCTGCCTTGTATTGGTTTTGGTCTTTGTCTTGTTAAAAGGTTCTAATAAAAAGTGGGTGAGTTAATCCAACGGAAAACTCTTTCGTAACCGGAACCTACCAGACAAATTAATTACGGGAAACACAATTGAGGTAAACAAAGACGAGTTTGGTGAGTGGGGACTCCCTACCTTTTTACAAGTGAGAGTTAAAAGAGGAAACCTTTGTTTTCCTGTGTAAAGAAACCTTGACACAGAGGAAATCTTTTAACTTGGTACGACTTTGAGGTCATGAAACCGGTGGAGTACGCTTCTCAACTGAGTAACCTTTTCTTGGACTACGACCCTCCCTAACCCCCGTCCTCCTCTTCCCCTGTTGTCTCCTACTCTACCGACCTACCGTAGTGACTGAGCTACCTGCACTCAGACTCACTTGAGACCCTCAACCACTACCTGTCCCTCCGGACCGCACGACGCTAAGTACCCCAGCGTTTCTCAGCCTATGCTGACTCGCTGACTTGACTTGACTTCCCGTTGACCCTACCTCGTTTGGTTGGCTCTTTTACTCCTTCCCCAGGTCTTATAATGTAAAACAGTGTAGGGAAGGTCCAGAAGTCTTAGACCTCCTCCTTTTCGTAACTTAAATCGAAAACACACCAGTTCACCGTACGTCCCTCCTCTCGTACCATGGGTGTCGTGCGACCTGTGAGTGGAGCACAACACCCACTCGGGACCCGTCTCTACCCCACCTCCCGTCCACCCGGAACCCCCGATACGGTTCCGAGAGTGCCCAACCTCTCCCTTGTCCCACCCACTCGTCCGTCGTACGGGTCTCTACGCGACCCCTTGACCAGGAGACCCTTGTTTGTGTGTTTGTTTTTCCGGGATTACCCATCGGGAATGTTATTTATGGACGGGACACGGTTAGAGTTCGACAGGCACACTCTCGCGAGCTGAACCTCGACCCCCCTACGGACCACGACCCAGAGTGTTCGGTCACACTCGGTTGCACTCGGTCGTGTGTGACTCCCAGTGACACCCACCTCCCCTGTGAATCGTACTGTCTCCCGGGAACCCTTTTCGTGGTTTGGGCTTGGACCTCGTCCCTGGACCGTTCACTTTCAGCGAGTCAGTACAGGTTGAGAAACGCTAGGGTACTTGACATGTCAGGTACCTTAAGAGGTCCGGTCCTAGGACCTCACCCATCGGAAAGGGAAGAGGTCCCTATCTTCTCTGGAGAGAATTCCCTTTGACTCTGGACTTATAGTTTGTTCCAATGGTTTCTTCCTCCACCCTTCCCGTGAGGTCAGTTTCCGGACCCACGACTCTAGTACCTCTCGTCCCGAACGAATACCATTGTGCAGACCGCCGAGTTCGACCCTACACCCTCCTTGTTCGTCCTTCTCTGGGACTTCGAGCCAGAGTCGGTGTAGTTCTAAGAGACACCGGGACACCTAAGAGACCATCCAACCCTGAAATTCGTTCTCTCCCTGTACTACGGAATGAAACCTTCCCGGGGGAGACCGAGAACCTACCCCACTGATATCGGACCTGTTATCCCGATGACTCGTCCAAGTCACTAACACCTTGAGGTTGAATTCGGTCACCATTTTCCCCCGTCTATACCTGTGAGAACTCTCTGTTGCCCTCCACCCTCTTTCTCTCGCCGGTTTGAACCGTTTACTATAGTCCCCGTCCCACTCCTCTTCCCCTCTCCACCCCTGTTACTGAGTGGTTCAAGGTCGAGCTCGTTGGTCCTCCCACCGTTACGGTGAGTCGTGCTCTTCTGCTCTCCTCTTCCTCGACGTCCGCGTCCGCTCAGGAGCAGTGGACCCCTGGACAGTCCCATCCCCACGGTGGACCTGTCGGTGCACCGGTACACGTCTTCCGTGGACCCAAACGTCCACCACTCGAGTTCTCTACCTACACTCAACTTCGGTATCAAATCGACATTAGAATGATATTAAACTCAGTATTTCCTCTTAGTTTCCCGGGTCCCCTCGACTCCTTCAATCTTCTTTTCTTTACTATTGTGGGACGTCTCGTGGTCGGAGGTACCCTACCTTCTCTTCGTTCGTAACGACTCCCGTGAAAGCCCATGGTCACTACCCTACCAGTTGAGTTTGTTATTTTAGTCAAATACTTTGACCTTTCGGGTCTCCCTAAGAGACCGGACCCGGTTCCTACGTCGGTCCAGACGTCCTTGGGCAAAAGGAAGGTCAAGAAACGAGTCGAAAACGGTCGTAACAGAAGTAGGGTTCCGACTGAGGGTCTCGATGTGAGAGGAGTTTTTATTCGCGGAGAGACGGGACCATGTTCAGGACTCGAAGGAAGGGACGTCTGACCGAGTCTATCTCTGGGTGAATACTTAAACAGAGGGACCGGTCCCCATACCTTGCATGACTAACTGAATTGGGTCCAGTACCCGGGATGAGACCCTTGGACCCCACGATAGTCGAAAGGAATTGGCGTTCCTGGTTACTTCAATCTCAACCCTCTCTCTCTTTTCCCGGTGGTTGTTCACGGGTTCCAGTCACCTGGGAGTCTTTCCTCCGATCCTCTACTTGGTGGGTTCTCGGTCCTTCTTTTGGTCGTCTATTGTTACCAATAGACTTTGGTCCTTCCTTACTCGAAGTTTGTCTCCACCAATGGTCGTAATTCACGGTGTTTTGTCAGTTTATTTTGACCTCTAATCTTTCATAGGACCCGGAATACTGTTCCTTCCATTCGTGGACGAACGCACGCACACACGATTCAGCGAAGTCAACATAGACTGAGAACACTGGGATACTTGACATCGGGCGGTCCAAGGAGACAGGTGCCTTAAGAGGTCCGTTCTTATGACCTCACCCAACGGTGACGGAAGACGTCCCCTAGAAGGACTGGGTACCTAGCTTAGGCTCAGAGAATATAGAGGACGTAACCGTACGTCCAAGAAATGACTAGTCGTTTATGAATAGTTCTGGGGGCGGGGACAGTCCGGTCCATGATCTAGGACCCTATCTCACCGTTGGTCCAACCCGATCTCCGACCTCAGATCACCCTATCGGCTATCGGTTCACCCGGGTACACATTCATGGTACTATTCCCTCTGAACCCTTGTTCGACGCCCTTGTGACTGTGTCTGAACTCCCGAGTCCCCTTCGAGAGTTTCCTTCACCGTCCCTTGGTCTGTGACCTTCCTCCGTGTCCTCGACCCGTCCGTCCACCACCCGACCTTTCCCTCGGCTCAAGGTCTGTCTCCTTCCGTGCACGTCTCGAATCCCTGTTCTCCTCGACGTACTTCGACCCACACCGACCTCGTGTCTCCTACCGAGTTGGTACCGGAGTAGGACCTGTTTTGTCCAGTCTCGGGAACCGTGTGGAGACCTCCGGAGTGGGTGGGTCCGGTACTTAGCGACGAGAAGTTCACCCCAATATTGAGTTGGGTCCCACAGGGGTAGAACAGAGTTTCTAGGGTTTTCTCCGGACTTGATTGTAGAAGGACTTCCTTTCTATACTTTGTGTAAACTGATATTTGAGGGTCTCCTGTCCCTGACAGTAGACAAAAATAAGTGACGGTAGAGGGTCCGGACTCTGTACCATCCGAAAGTTGTTTATTAACACCTTATTTATTTCCTTCGTTCGTTCCTCCTTCCTTTGGTGACTGAAGGGACGGACTCAGGGGAAAGACTGGTAGAGTAGGTTTTTGTTGTTGTTTATCCCTGAGGGGACCGTCAGGTGACCAATCCTGAGCCGTGAGGGCTACGTCCGCCGTGTCCAAGGTAGGGACCAGCCCCTTGAATCTAAGGGGGGACGGCGTGGCTCGTTGGATTTTTTGTTTTTCTTATTTATTGTGTCTACGTATTTGTGTGGACCGTGAATGTAATAAGGATTTTCCAGTGGTCGGTGGGAATTTTACCGGACGAACTCTTAGTTACAGTTAGAAACCCCCTTAAGTAAAACAACACTCACACCCGTAACGAACGGACGGGAGTAAACATTAAGGCGGAGTCTCCTCCGTCCGTTGTCCTGACCCTCTCCTACTTCAAGAGTAGAGATTCACGGTAAGTTACAGATGATAAAGGTTCACGAAAAAAGATGGATTATCCATCTGACATAGAACTTTACCTCGACCAGTCCTACAAAAGTGGAGGGTAAAGTTACTCCGACATCAAATTAACCTCCATCTTATTGTAAATGTATATATTAGTAATGTAGAGTTGTTCTCCGTTGATTTTCGAGGAATACTTACGTATAGGACGGTGGAACAAAGTACTTTGTAGGAATTGTGACCGATTAAAAGACAAACCCACTATAACTATCTAATATAGTTACTTTTTGAAACAATCTCATACACAGACTCCTAATTTTCTCTGGGACAATATTTTACAGCCAAAAGAGTATAAATCTTATTTTGACTAGTACTAGAATACCTATCATTGTTAAATACACGTGAGTTTATAAATCACGAAAAGTACGAGAAAGTTAGTCATGAAAGAGAAAACTTGGGACCTTGTCGAGGAACTCCATGTATTTCACTCTGTAGTGGGGAGTAAATAGTCCCTCCTTTTCTCTCCGTGACGCTCCGCTCCACTGAATAGGTTCTAATTACCCCACTGTTGTTGGTCAAGAATTAGGGTATGAGAAAGATAGGAAAGTACACTATTTCGCTATGTATGATACCAAAAGATCTTAATAACAAACGGTTTTCAAATGTGGTGAATCCACGTCTCACTGTGACAATTGCTTCTTTGGTGTTCTCTACACGTATTCGATAAGTAACGTTCTGACGTTCTCAATCTCGTACGATCTCCCAGGTGCTGAGTCTCTTCCCCGAGAATTGATTCCGACGGACCCAAGTCTGAGTCCGAGATAGTGATTGTGGACGCACTTGGTACCCGGCCAAGGAAGTACCGTGCCGGGGACCACCTGTACTCCCCAACAGAGACAAAGGGGTCGGAAGATAAAACTCCAGGAGTACTTATGTTCTTGTGACGGAGATTGACGGTCGAGGGTCCCATCGTTTTCACTAGAACGAGCGACACCACAGTCGTTGGGATTGTCGCTGGGATACCTGATATTGAGCGGTCCGAGGAGACAGGCACCCCAAAAGGGGTCGTTCTTATGACCTCACTCACCGGTATAGGAAGACGTCCCCATAGAAAAGGGTGGGTTCCTAACTGGAGCACAGAGGACGCAATGTCCGTCTAAGAACTGGTGACCCGGTGACCCTTTCGGGTCGTTTCGGTTAGTTAAGTAAGGTAGGGAGTCCGGTACAGTACCTCAGTCAGTTCCGGTGCACTGGGTGCAATCAGGTTAGTCTCCCTTGGGGTCCTGAGACCGTCCCTTACGACCCTGTTTTGGGAGGGTGGCACACACTTGCTCCTTCGTGTTTCAGGATTCGCGACGGCCTTCGGTAGAACCCAAGTACTTCCCTAAGTTGGAATCCTTCTTCCCCTGCGAGACTTTCCGTCTCACTGTGTACCTCTCTGGAACCTAAGGTGGGGCGGGGTATAGCGACAACTTTGAGACTGAGTTTGGACGGGAATTGAGACTGAGAGTTAATGAACTTTATTATCTAATAACAAAGACGGTTAATCTGAGCCCAAAGGGTCATTTGGTTTTTGTGGGGTTGGTTAGACGGGTTTGAAGAGTCGATATCCTGTTGGTATTATCAGTGGGAGGATTCAGACGACACTCCGAGTTTCCTCTATAGTGTGTACTAACGACCGAGACAGGATAAGGACTGGTCGGGAGATGGGGTGGATACCGGTCCACCCTAGAAGCGTAGGAGAAACAGAGTGACACTTCAGACCAAGAAACACTTTTTTGGGTTCAGAAAGTTTTTATTTATAGTGTAAATCGGATTCCCGAGATCTACTTGGTGTGAATTTACGTCCCCGAGTCACTCCTACACGATGAAACTTTAGCACAAGATAATCTTTGACGACATCGCCCTCCCGTCCCGATAAAACAGTAGTAGTATGACGAGCAGTGAAGGTCCGTAAACCGCTAAAATGATGGAAAAGGGGTCACAGGGGACCCACCTACAGGAATTGGATAATACATTACTATAAAGTCGCAGACCCTCTATTTAACGAGAGACGCATTTTATACCGTCACCTAGATATGGGGATTCGAGACTATTAATCAAAAATTACATTGATGTCAAGAAAGCTCCTCTACAAAAGTGCGAGATTTTAGAAGAATTTTCGCAGGGAATCCGACTTTAATTCAACCTTCCTCACAGTACCTCCGGACACCGTTCCCTGTTCGGCCGAGTCCAATGGTCCGTCGGACGGTACTAAGTACCCGGAGCCCGTTTCCCTCCGACCGGGAGGCGAGTGGAAGCGCCGGTCCGGAAGAGGCCGGACATCGGCGGTTTCGTTTCCCGTTCTTACGTGAAGTAGTGGATTGCACTGTGGGCCTCATTACCAATGTCTACCCAAAAGTTCTTCTCCCTCCTACTCCTTCCGCGCCCGACCCCCGTTCATCCCCTCCTCCCCTACCCTTACTTGACCCTCACCCCCCACCCCCACCCCACCTGTGGAGGGTTCCGGAGGGAAAAGTACTATAGTTTCTCAAAAGAAATAGGTCTGTTAGTACCTAAAGAAACGATAATCCAGTTTTTATAGGTCAAGTCAATTCCGTAAATTCAAAGTATTCCCTGGCGTCGGTCGGACAAGGAAACCTTTTTTTGGTCTAAGAAAGACCTTTACGAAGGGAAGGGTCGACACCTCAGGGTCGGACGAGGTCCAGGAAGGGGTAGGACGCCCGTTGTCCGTGAGGGGCGGAAGGACCAGTAAAGTCGTGCTGCCAACAGGACCGATACGTTTCTGTTTGAAAGTGGTAGGACAGGCCTCCACCGTGTTGACATGTCTGAAGTAGACCCCATAATGATAAGCGGAGGTCCGTTAATTGGGAAGTACACGAACTGACCAATGTATTTCTTGTCGTTTACTCTTGGGCGTATTCGGATTCCTAGGTCTTCCCTGTCCTATGACATTTTACGGTTTAAGAGGCGTCCAGGGTTTCTTTAAGGTTCAGGGGTCTGTAGGTCGTCTAGATACTTTTGTGCAGGAAAGGAAGACGGACTTCGATTGGATTCTTTTTTTCCGCCAAATTTTTACTACGATCACCCGCTAAATGAAGGTAGTGACCTGTGTGTACCTCCGGGACCTGTCGAGGGCAGTTCCGCACGAGACCGACAGCCCAGTCCCTCGGATGGAGTACGTACTCGGTTCCCCCGTCACTTCCGAATCATGGAAGAGCACCCCCCTCCAAAGGTACCAGAACTCGTCTAAGGATCTCCTTGACTGGTCAGACAGGTAAAGGACGTTACTGAGCCCGACTTCCGATACCGACCCCGAGTGGCGACTCCGGGGTCTCCTCAAGGCCTGAGGGGGTAGTGTAGCCGGTCACCCCGAGTGTCGAGAGGGTAAGAAGGGACCGGACAAGTCACGTCGCTGCGAGGGGAGGGGCTCCTCTCCGGGTTGTCGGTACTGGAGGTCTCCTTCGGTTTGTCGGTGCTTTTGGCAGTCTCCGTTTGTAAGGTTTTTAATATTGTAGGGCACAGACATTTTCTTCCTCCTACCTCCACTCGGGAGAGAATATCTACCTACCAACTCAACTACCCACCTTACAAGGTCTTGACCTTCGATGTCTTGACCCCCTCTCGGACCGAGGTTCACGAATGGTCGATACACTGGAGTACACTTACTGTGATGGGTGGGTGTGGGGGGTGTGGGGGGTGTGGGGGGACGCGGTCGGAGTCAAAGGAGGTGTCCCCTCACCCATCACCGCTACCTTGGTGAACCAGAGTGACAATTCCCCGAGCCGTCTCCCGGATTGTCTCATCAACGTAGAGAGGAATGAAGACCCCTGGTCAATCGGTCCAGGTAGGGGGACTAGGTCAGTAAGGAAAAGATCCTGACAAAGGGTTCCTTTGCTGGTCTTCACAGGGTATTTCTGAGTACACCTTCCCATGCGCAGGTTCGTGATAAATTTCGTCCTTATTCACCTTTACTTGACTTGTGGGTCCTCAGTGTTGACCGATTCATTGATATCACTTAGGTGTATAACCCTAGGCACGTCCTACCTCGGGGGTCCCGGTGTGGTTCATGTCAGTTGATTCCTTTCTCAGTCGAACGTGAGTGTCCTAATGCCCTCGAGAGACGTGGATGTGGGTCCTCTATAAAGTTATAGACCAGTAGTATTAGTAATTATAAATTTCAGTCGTAACTGCATATACGTGACGACACATATTTTGTCTATTGATTACTCTTGGATGGGACGTGGTGTCCCTCGCGATGAGTTACGGGAACCACTGGATTTACCCTTTCTTTAGGTTTTCTCTCCCCGTACACATATGCAAACTGACTAAGTGCTAAAAAGACGACGTGTTATCTTTGATTGTGTTGTAACACTCTGTTGATGCAAGACTATTTTTAATTAGTCTTTATTTTACTTCTTTTTGTTAAAATTCAGTCTTCATTATTGTTATTTTTAATAATCTGGGACTCACAGGATCTGATCACCAGGCATTCGGACCCACGTGGAATCTTAGTGGATTTCTTGGAAATTTTGATGTTTGTGGGTTTGGTGTGGGGTCTCGGTAATTAAGTTTTGGGAGTCCTACCTCGGTTCCGTGACTCGTAATGAAAAAATATTAAGGCTGACTGTCGGGTTTAACTCTGGGTGATTTTGGATAATTTCATCTTAAGTTTTTCAAGAGTCTTTTCTACTCAAACTGTTAGTCAAGTCCTGTATACTCTCCGGAACTTCTTCAGTCAAGATAAAGACGTCAGTTTAACAAGGACTTCCCCTTAAACGACCGATAGGTCACCAACCCTCAACCGTGATAGTGACTACACCGGGTCCAAGTCAGGGACCAGTCCTTTGATTCTAGGACTTTCGACACACCGTACCGGTTTTTTTTAATGCGTTTTCTTTTTTTTTTAATAAGGGTTTCTCTTCCCTCCCTTTGCATTGGTTTTTTTTTTGGGTCGTTGTTGTTTTCTCCATTTCTCGGTTCCTCTTTTTGCACGATTTTTATACAGGATTCACGACTACCAGTGATTTGTATTTTACTCACTACGAATATTTCAACACTCCGTCACTGGGAAAACAACTGGGGATCTCCACCTATCTTGACACCTTAAGTAGGTCAGAGAGACAGTTATTCCGGGTCAGAGTATAAGGGGGTGGTACCTTTCTTAAGGGGAGTTTTCTTTTTTTCTATGGTGCATACAAAAATTGAGATAAACCTTGGATGTCCTCCTTTCCTCTGCCTGTTTCCCTGAGAAAAGGTTGAATTTCTTTTTGTCTCTAAAAGTTTTTTCCTTGTCATTTAGTAGGTACCATTTGTTCTTTGACTCTGGGTTGTATTGACTCTAGCATCTTCTCGAGTTCTAGTAAGTTTACCCAAGTTCACAAATTCGGGTTTATCTTTGTAGGACTCTATTTTCTTCTTAGACACCTAAATTAGATTCCTGTCGATAGTCGTAAGGGACCTTTGGTCCAATTTTACCCTTTGGATCTTTCGTTGTTTATGGTGACGGTAAAAGCTTATTCCAACATAGGACCTTTGAACCCCAACCACTTGGACTTAAATGTGGAAGTGTTTTAAGAATGTACTTAATTATTTGTCTACCACACAGGTTTGACTCTTGTCTTTCCTTCCTTCCTTCGTAACTAATGGTCGTTAGTTGTACTTGAATGAGTTCTTAAGTTAGGTCTGTGTCCCATCGATCTGTTCATCTAATCCTTCTTTGTGTCTTTACCAGGATACTATCGAGATTAGAAGGAAACATCGGAATACTACTCTTGTGTGTAGTGGACGGAACTACTACCATCTACCGTTCCGCTTGTGGGTTCCGGTCTTAGAACCTGGGAGACAGTAAGGGTCGGAGCTTTCCGGGACCACCATTTACACCCATCCGAACTGGTGGACCCGGGTGGGAGTAGTGTTACCGTAGTAGAAGGTTTTAAACCGTACAGACAGACAGACAGACAAATGGGATACATAAACTCCGTTGAAATTTTCCATACGGCTTGACCCTACTGGGTCTCTCTACCCTACCCCTCCCTCCACCCTCCCCCTAAATCCTACCCCTTGTGTACAAGTGGGTACCGACTAAGTACAGTTACATACCGTTTTGGTGATGTTATAACATTTCATTAATCGGAGGTTGATTTTATTTATTTAAAAATTTTTATTTTATTTTTATTTTCCATACGGCTCGTCCAATAATTTTTATCTTAGTCTTTTAGTTCTGACACTTTTCCTTCTTCTCTGCCTGTAAGATTGGTTTTTACAAAGGTTCTCACTCGCAATGTCAACTGAGACACAAAGAAGTCGTCGGTTCCGTTCTTCCCTTCGTACTAATCAAAGTAAAGACGAGAATCTTTCTACTACGTAAAAATAGAACCATGGTTTGGTTCTCTCTTTAGATAGTCAACCCTAGAGTGTGTCCTATATAACTGGTTCGGATAGAAGTAACTGGTCGTTGTAGAAGTCGCTGCCACGTACGTACGATTCAACGAAGTCAGCACAGGTAGAGAAACACTGGACCATCTGACATCGGGTGGTCCGAGGAGACAGGTACCCTAAGAGGTCCGTTCTTACGACCTTACCCAACGGTACGGGAGGAGGTCCCCTATAAGGGTTGGAGCCCTAGTAAAAGCAGAGGACGTAACTGTCCACCCAAGGAAGTGTGATCCCGGTGTACCCTTCGGGAGTCACTCTCATGGTCGTTCTTTACGAGTCATGTGAGGTAAATCCTATTAAACGTCTCAAAGTACTTCCCCGGGGCATGTTTCCCTTCTCGTCACACGTCCTTCGGTGTCCTGGTCACGATATAGGACCTCCGACGACCGCGACCCCGATAATGTGGGACCCGACCGTCTCTGTTGTCTCCCTACGCTAGTCGGGTCTTACCCCGAGACAGAGGAGGGTGAGAGGTCAGGGGACGGTTCCGGGGGAGACTCGGGTCCCTCTTCAGTCTTCCTCGGGGGACCTACGTCAGGAGTGTCTCGTCGGAGGACCCTGTGTCTTTCTGTTCCTCACTTAGACCTTCCCATTTCTCGTCTCTTGACAATATTCATCTAAACACCAAAGTGTCTCTCATATTTGTCCTAAACTATTATGACGAAAAGTATATTTTTTCTCTATTTACCTAAAAGTTGTATTAAGTCTTTCCTGTAAGATGTTTCATCTACGATTACAGTGAAAGACTACTACACTTTCACTTTCAGTGAGTCAGCACAGACTGAAAAACACTAGGGTACCTGGTATGTCAGGTACCTCAAGAGGTCCGGTCTTATGACCTCATCCATCGGAAAGGGAAGAGGTCCCCTAGCAGGGTTGGGTCCCTAACTTGAGTCCAGACGTAACGTCCGTCTAAGAAATGGCCGACTCGGTGTTCCCTTCGGGTTTTCATGACCTCACCCATCGGATAGGGAAGAGGTCTCCTAGAAGGGTTGGGTCTTTAGTTTGACCCCAGAGGACGTAACGTCCACCTAAGAAATGGTTGACTCGATAGTCCCTTCGGTAAGACCACTACGTTGTATTATGTCTTTCTTACATCTTGAGGGGCTCCTAATTTGCCTGGTACACAGAAATGTGCCATAAGATTTTAACTGTGAAGGGAAAAACTTCCCCCTTCCGCCAGTTTCTCGTGGATCACACGGCTACACAAGAAAATCACCGACTTCCTTCTAGACGACTCGAAATTTAGGGTTTCCTTGTTCTCCGTCCCACCCCTCCTATCAGACAAGACTGAGTCCAGAACGGGTCTCCCTTCTGGTCCCTAACTTCTCGGTAAGTAAACTCGTCGGTACTTCCCTTTGTCCTCAACAAGGACCTCTTCTGTCAACTCTTGTATTGTTGATGGAAGTCATAAATTTTCTGATAGGAAGTCTTTTCTCTAACAGGTCAAGAGACACAGTAAGGTCTCCTGTCTCGTTCCTGGTTACCCTCTTCGTCTATTTGACGTCGAGGTATTTCCTCTACCAATCTGTCGTAGTGGCTGAGTTACGTGTACTTGAACTCGTTTGACCCCTCTGCCACTTCCTGTCTCAGACCGCACGACGTCAGGTACCCCAGTGTTTCTCAGCCTGTGTTGACTCGCTGACTTATTTCCTTCCTTCTTGAAGGGTCCTTAAGTCCGATGGTTTTGTCTCTCACTCGATGACGTCTTGTCCTCAGTCGGAATATAATGAGGTCGTCTCCGGTGTCCGTCTACTGTCTCCCTACTTCTGTCACCGGACACAACTCAAATGAACGAAGGTTCATTGTGAAACGATACACGAACTGTCCGTATCTAAGTAAATGAGAAGATTCCCACATCACTGCAGTAGGGGTTGAAGTTTTCTCCTTTATTTCCAGTACCAACCATCGACTGTCGGGTCTAAACCAGGACGAGTAGGTTCGGGTTCACGTACACAAATTCATCCGCCGGGTCGGGGAAGACGGGATCTTCCCTAAGAATGAAAGTCACCTCCCACTTTGAGTAATGCGATAAGTCGAAGATTTAAAGAGGATGAGGGTTTGACTTATATTAATACGACTTTAGGTCCCTAGAAGAACTTTCTTAATACTTTCCACTCTAAACACACCGGACCTTATCGTCCTTTCTTGACGTCAGAATACCCTCCCCGACTACCCTTGCGTCTACACCTCCCTCCTACGAGGCACATTCCCTCGTCCCCTCTCTTTTCTCCACGTTGGTCTTCTTCCTGACCTCTCCTTAGACGTCGCCGATATTCTGGTCACCTCAACCTGGGTATTTAAGTCTCGTCAACCGACCCGGTGTCGTACCTTTCGTGACCTACGGTCCAACCCTGAAGTCTGGAATAACCATCTATTTTCCTTTAGTAACTTTCACAATCCCGTTTTTTTTTTTTTCTTTCTTTCTTTCTTTTTCACAATCCCGTCCTCTCACCGTGTTGTTTTCGTGGTAAAATCTTTCTAATCGGACCCTTATCCCGAAGCCACCACGATCTCCATTTCTTAGGCGGACGGTCACGTTCTCTGAGTCCTCTGTTCCCAAACTGGAGATCCAGTCCTTCTAGGGGACCTCATTGTTTACCGTTGGGTGAGGTCATAAGAAGGGACCTTTTAAAGTACCTGTCTCGTACCGCCCGGGGTCAGGCACCCCAGTGTCTGTCAACCTGCCCTGACTCGTCGACTCGTGTGTGTGTCGGACCGTCACTCCGTCTCCTGTCTAATGTTGTTTCTATGTGGCCTTCACCCTCCGGTGTTCCACCCTCCGGATCCGTTCTATGTCCTTCTAGTCGCATTCATTGAGTCACAGTAAAGTTCCACCCTTAAACGGAAGACCCGGTTCTCGTTCTGATGTCTAATCACGACCAGAGGTACTAGTTACGTCAATCGATTTACACTACGTGACCCTTAAGGGACCACCAGGTCACCAATTCTTAGACGGAACGTTACGTCATCTGTGTCCAAGCTAGGGACCAACCCCTTGATTCTAGGGTGTACGGTACCTCTTTGATTCGGGTACACGATGTTGATCTCTCAGGTACGTGGTGTTACTTTTCTAGGCAGGACGGTGTTGATTCTGGGTTGCACCCGTTTTATCTATTTATTTATTTACAATGTACAAATCATATACGTGTGGAAGAACGTTGTCGATCAATTAATTTATGGGTATAATTATTAGGTGGACTAGTAAAAGACACCGTCTCAAGACCTCAGTAGGACCTTTAGGGGGCACTTGGTGTGGAGGTACCCCGGTACGTAAATACTTCAGTGGAGGGGAACAGAGACCCAACTCGACGGTGACGACATTAGATAAGTCAAGTCAGTGAGTCAGTACAGGTTGAGAAACACTGGGGTACCTGACGTCGTGTGGTCCGGAGGGACAGGTAGTTTGAGTACAGGTAACTCAACCACTACGGTAGGTTGGTAGAGTAGGAGACAGTGGGTGAAGCGGACGGAAGTTAGAAAGGGTCGTAGTCCCAGAAAAGGTTACTCGGTCAAGAAGTGTAGTCCACCGGTTTCATAACCTCGAAGTCGAAGTAGTAATCAGGAAGGTTACTTATAAGTTCTGACTATAGGAAATCCTAACTGACCGAACGAGAAACGTCAGGTTCCCTGAGAGTTCTCAGAAGAGATTTGTGGTGTCAAGTTTTCATAGTCAAGAAGTCACGAGTCAAAAGGAATACCAGGTTGAGAGTGTAGGTATGTACTGATGACCTTTGTGGTATAAAAATTGATCTGTTCGGAAACAGTCGTTTCATTATAGAGACGAAAAATTGTACAACAGACCCAACCAGTATCAAAAAGACGGTTCCTCATTAACAGAAAATTAAAGTACCGACGTCAGTGGTAGACGTGACTAAAACCTCGGGTTCTTTTATTTCAGACAGTGACAAAGGTAACAAAGGGGTAGATAAACGGTACTTCACTACCCTGGTCTACGGTACCAGAAGTAAAAAACTTACAACTCAAAATTCGGTCGAAAAAGTGAGAGAAGAAAGTGAAAGTAGTTCTCGGAGAAATCAAGGAGAAGTGAAAGACGGTATTCCGACCACGGTAGACGTAAAGACTCCACTGACTATAAAGAGGGTTGTTAGAACTGAGGTCCACACTGGATATTCTACGTCTTAACTGAAACGTGGTCAAGACTCGGAGTCGGATACCTTTCATACCTCCGAAGACGAAAAATAGAGAATCCTCGGTACATTCTTCAGGTCCTGTGTGGTACCCACTCTGGTGTTCCTCCCGTAATGTCCTTCTCTTTCCGGGAGGTCCTCCCTGGTGGACCTCCTCCTTACTCGGGTCGGTTGTGACTCGGGGTCTGTGCACTGGGGTCACCTGGACGACCTCGGGGGTCGGGTCTTCGGAAAGATCGACTCGGTGGTCTGTGTCCTCATCTCTTCTGTGTATAGACGGGGTCCTCTATAGTTCGCCTTCCCTCCGTCTGACTAGGGAGACGTAGGACAGGTCTAAGTGTTGGGTGTCGTAGTACTCTTTATCAATTCCCGGACAACAAACTTCGTTGAATTAAGACCCCTATAAAAAGCTGTGTCGTTATCTATTGACTTTCACTCTAGAGGATCTGAGTGATTTTTGGGAACAGACACACTGAATGGAGGGGACTGGGTTCTCCTCCCCAGGTCGTCGGAACAACCCTTGTGCATTGAGGTAAGGTTAGTCCGTGCTGACCGAAGTCCTGTCTCAGATCTTAGTTTCGACCTTACACTATCGGAACCAGGGACTCTGACCGTTGTCACCTCTGGACCACGGAGAGTCCCAATACCCTCTCGGTAGGTGTCGGTGCTCCACGCTCGGGTCCTTTCGTCCATTTCTACCGTCTGTGCTGTGAAAGGTCAAGGACGAAGAGGAAGGGGCACTCGGGGTGTCATTAAGTGCACTGAGACTTACCGAGTGTGAAGGGAACGCGTGAACCATCGTTCCGACTACCGTAGTCGTGGCGAAAGAGGGACGACAGGACACCTGGCCAGTGGGACCTTCTTCCTCCATAACACACTGACGAAGATTCCGACCTTTGTGCATAAGTCAACCAATGATTTACTAGTCGTGTCACAATTCTGTCGGGACTCAGAGAGTTGTTTTGAGGAGGGATGTTAAAAACGCACAGAGTCAAGTCAAGTCAAGTCAAGTCAGCGAGTCAGCACTGAGAAACGCTGGGGTACTTAACGTGGTGTGGTCCGGAGAGACAGGTAGTGGTTGAGGGCCTCAAGTGAGCCTGAACGTAGGTAGCTCAGTCACTACGGTAGGTCGGTAGAGTAGGAGCCAGCAGGGGAAGAGGAGGACAGGGGTCAGGGAGGGTCGTAGTCCCAGAAAAGGTTACTCAGTTGAGAAGGGTATTCCACCGGTTTCATAACCTCAAAATCGAAGTCGTAGTCAGGGAGGTTATTTGTGACCTGACTAGAGGAAATCTTACCTGACCAACCTAGAGGAACGTCAGGTTCCCTCAGAGTTCTCAGAAGAAGTTGTGGTGTCAAGTTTTCGTAGTTAAGAAGCCACGAGTCGAAAGAAGTGTAGGTATGAGTGTAGGTATGAAGTGTAGGTACACGAGGTTGAGAGTGTAGGTATGTTCTGGTGACCTTTTGGGTATCGCAACTGATCTACCTAGAAACAACCGTTTCATTATAGAAACGAAAAGTTATACGATAGATCCAACCAGTATTGAAAGGAAGGTTCCTCATTCACAGAAAATTAAAGTACCGACGTTAGTGGTAGACGTCATTAAGACCTCGGGGGGTTTTATTTCAGACTGCGACAAAGGTNCTCAGATCTTAGTTTCGACCTTACACTATCGGAACCAGGGACTCTGACCGTTGTCACCTCTGGACCACGGAGAGTCCCAATACCCTCTCGGTAGGTGTCGGTGCTCCACGCTCGGGTCCTTTCGTCCATTTCTACCGTCTGTGCTGTGAAAGGTCAAGGACGAAGAGGATGGGGCACTCGGGGTGTCATTAAGTGCACTGAGACTTACCGAGTGTGAAGGGAACGTGTGAACCATCGTTCCGACTACCGTAGTCGTGGCGAAAGAGGGACGACAGGACACGTGGTCAGTGGGACCTTCTTCCTCCATAACACACTGACGAAGATTCCGACCTTTGTGCATAAGTCAACCAATGATTTACTAGTCGTGTCACAATTCTGTCGGGACTCAGAGAGTTGTTTTGAGGAGGGATGTTAAAAACGCACAGAGTCAAGTCAAGTCAAGTCAAGTCAGCGAGTCAGCACTGAGAAACGCTGGGGTACTTAACGTGGTGTAGTCCGGAGAGACAGGTAGTGGTTGAGGACCTCAAGTGAGCCTGAATGTAGGTAGCTCAGTCACTACGGTAGGTCGGTAGAGTAGGAGACAGCAGGGGAAGAGGAGGACAGGGGTCAGGGAGGGTCGTAGTCCCAGAAAAGGTTACTCAGTTGAGAAGGGTATTCCACCGGTTTCATAACCTCAAAGTCGAAGTCGTAGTCAGGGAGGTTATTTGTGACCTGACTAGAGGAAATCTTACCTGACCAACCTAGAGGAACGTCAGGTTCCCTCAGAGTTCCCAGAAGAGGTTGTGGTGTCAAGTTTTCGTAGTTAAGAAGCCACGAGTCGAAAGAAGTGTCAGGTTGAGAGTGTAGGTATGTTCTGGTGACCTTTTGGGTATCGTAACTGATCTACCTAGAAACAACCGTTTCATTATAGAAACGAAAAGTTATACGATAGATCCAACCAGTATTGAAAGGAAGGTTCCTCATTCACAGAAAATTAAAGTACCGACGTTAGTGGTAGACATCATTAAGACCTCGGGGGTTTTTATTTCAGACTACGACAAAGGTGACAAAGGGGTAGATAAAGGGTACTTCACTACCCTGGTCTACGGTACTAGAAGTAAAAGACTTACAACTCGAAATTCGGTTGTAAAAGTGAGAAGAGAAAGTGAAAGTAGTTCTCCGAAAAATCAAGGAGAAGTGAAAGACGGTATTCCCACCACAGTAGACGTATAGACTCCAATAACTATAAAGAGGGCCGTTAGATTTAAGGGTTTCGTGAAAGTGAATAGTAATTATCGTACTGCTCTTAATTATAAATGTGTCGTCTGTGAGATTGTTTACGAAATATAGGTAACCCCGTATAGTCGGAAGATCGTCGGAATACTTCATCCTACACTAAGAGGGTCAAATGTCTACTCCTTTGATTACGAACTCCCCCACCCCCCCTTGATTGAACGGGTTTTTCGGTGTGTGAGTCCTTTACCATCTCCGTCGTATGCGGGTCTCCCACGGGTGACATTACCGGAGAAGAACTCGATCAGAGAAAAATATCTACCTACGAGACGACTTCCTGGTGTCCCTCCGGGGACAGGAGAGACCACCACCGGACCCTGGAAGAGACGTGACAGGGCGTCGAAGTAGGACGTCCTGAACGGGGTAGAGACCTGACGTAACCCCCTCCCCCTCCTTCTCCCCCGCACTCGTGCAGGGGTAGGACGAGGAGTGGGGTCGAGTCGGGTTGTGTCTTGTGGTCCCGGGTTCCCCTCTTTACGTGGGTCGGGTTCCGTTCCTTTTCGTCCTACTCAAAGTGCAGTGGGTCTAATGGGGACCAGACAGACCTGGGTAAGAGTAATGAATCTTTTTGAAAGTGGGTTACGGACGTAAAGATNACTCGTGCAGGGGTAGGACGAGGAGTGGGGTCGAGTCGGGTTGTGTCTTGTGGTCCCGGGTTCCCCTCTTTACGTGGGTCGGGTTCCGTTCCTTTTCGTCCTACTCAAAGTGCAGTGGGTCTAATGGGGACCAGACAGACCTGGGTAAGAGCAATGAATCTTTTTGAAAGTGGATTACGGACGTAAAGATTTTTATGTCGAAAACACACGGAGAGTAGTATTTTTTTTTTTTTTTTTGGTACTCTCAATGGTTGTCTATGATTTTAATAACCCACTGTCAAACCACCCCTTATTCTATGAATGTTCCGAATCTAATCAATAATTAATGTTTCCCCTTTGGACATTGAATTGTCACTGTCTGTCATGGTTCATTAGGTTCCGTTACAGAGACAGTATCCTGTTTAGTCACAGTGTGCGGAGGTCCGTGCTGCAGGACTCTTTTGTCGTGGACACCAAAGGACGGTTTCCGTTAGACTTAGATTTGTACTCCTTTTGAGTCTGTTTGGGTTTCACTCCCTATAAGAAGTTTTACTTTGATCGGATGCACTAAGTTTTAGGGTTCCAGCATGAAATATCGTGTCCCTTGAGACAAGTTCCAATACACTGTTGGACCTACCCTCCCTTCACAGTCCCTTTTACACTTTCGACGAGTCAGCACTGGTTGAGAAACGCTGGGGTACCTGATATGTGTCAGGCACCTTAAGAGGTCCGGTCTTATGACCTCACCCATCGGAAAGGGAAAAGGTCCTATCAAAGGGTTGGGTCCCTAGTTTGGGTCCAGAGGGCGTAACGTCCACCTAAGAAATGGTCGACTCGACGTTCCTTTCGGACTCTTATGACCTCACCCATCGGATAGGGAAGAGGTCGTCTAGACTTGGCCCAGAGGACGTGACGTCCGTCTAAGAAATGGTTGACTCGATAACCCCTTCGGGAGTCCCTCTTACCTATGTACATATACATACCGACTCAGGGAAATGACAAGTGGACTTTAATAGTGTTGTAATAAACAGTTAACCGATATGGGGTTATATTTTATTTTTCAATTTTTTTTTTTTAGGGTTCCAGTCTTAAGGGACCGCCAGGTCACCAGTCTTGATCCACGAGAGTCACGGTTTCCGGGTTCCAGGGACCAGTCCCTTGATTCTATGATGTTTGGTACGTCACTTCGGTTTTTTTTTTTTTTCCTTGTTTCGTTTTTACCGTTCCAGTATTTTCCGGTTCTTTCAGATTTCTTGGTAGGGTCTATTTTCCTCTAAATTTTCTATCCTATTATTTACACTACATACTAGGAACTAACCCAGTATCTGGGTCCTACCTCGTTCGCCCACCCTACTCCCCTCCATCTTTGAATGATATTTCCTGGAATGATCCCTTAACGTCATTAAATTTATGTTTGACACCCAATTTATTATCGGACGTACCTAGTTACAGGGTAAAGGACTACAACTATTAGAATGACACCAACAGATTCTTTTACTTACGGAAACAAGAGTCCCTTGTATGCGACTTCACAAATACCCGTTTTCTCCCCAACGTGTTCTTTTTGTTTGCCATGGTTGTCTACTTAGGTCCACTCTGACCATGAAGCCTCAAGAAAGATACTCAAACTTAGTAAAGTTTTAATTTTCAAATTTTTAATACGTGTTCATAATGTAAACCTACGACCCTCCTTTCTGTAAAATTCCTGTCCGAAACTCGACACCGTAGAACGTCGGTCAGGTTTTTTTTTTGTGTTACGGAAGAGACCTAAAAGAATTCCAGAGATTTACGTGCCGGTGTGGGAAACGTGAGGTGCCTAACCCTTCTCCGGGGGTAGGAGTCTCTACGTCGAGTGACCGGACTTCGAGGTTCACAGACTTCCTCCTTGTCTCTTCACGTCCCCTTTTGGACACTTCGCGGTCTCTGTCCTTCATTGTCGGGAGGAGGAAGTGTCGTTAAACTAGTTTTACCAGGGTCCCTACGAGAACGAGTGGAGAAGGGTGAGGTCACGGTACCGGGATAAATCAAGCTCGGTTGAGTAGCTAAAACGAGTAATGAAAAGGATAACTTGAGAAACCAGGTGTCACCTCTAGTAAACGTTTATTTCGGGTCCCAAAGGTCCCCAAAGACTCCGTTAGTAGGTCCGTCCTTACGTCAGAAAGTACAGTCTAGTCGAAGACTGGTAGGAAATAATAGTAAAAAATTATAGTGAGTAAAAAAAAGGAGACAATTTCAACAAAGATAGGTAGAGTGAAACCGTAACGGGTCTGGTTAGAAGGATTTAATCGTCTCAGGACGTCATGGGACGGACCACTTCCTTTCTCCCCCTTTTTTTTTTTCTGTCTGTCTGACAGACGCCCTTTTGATAAATTAAACTCGACCAACGGGGAGACTTTTTACTACAGGTGTAGTCTATTCCTCTGCCGGTCAAATTTAACAAGATAGTCTTGGCTCGACGGACCTTACTTCGAGTAAGGCGTGTTAACCTTTGACAAGAGAAGACGAAAAAAAAAAAGGTTTCGTTAACGGGTTGAACTTCCGACAAACACTAACTTCATCTCCGGTGTTATTAAATATGTCATTTTCGGAGATAGATCTAGTTTAACATATAAAAGGTCCATTGACACGACCCGTTTATAAGGGAGACAAAATAGAAATTACGTTATAGAAATACGTAAGACAGTTCAATTGTGAGGGACCCCTTATAAAATGTGTGACTATGTGTCCGTTGAACGGTGAATGATGTCAATGCCACCAAACAGAAAAGTTTCTACTCTTGCACGTCGTAACATAGACGGAACACATCTTCGTCAAACGGGACACTTACACGTACATAACGGGACTACCCAGAGAAGGACAAGATTAATTATATTGTTGTATCGTAACAGTAGTCGGTCATAAATACCCCCTCGGGAAACTTCGGACCTAGATAGAATAAGTCCAGGATAGAATAAGATCTCTAGATCCGTTTTCTCCATGAGTGTGTCGACACGTTCCTCACCCGCCGTCGTGGAAAACGACACCGTTTTGTCACTCTAACCGATTTATCTAATAAGATATATATGACGGTAATCTCTCACTCTAGTTACATATCGCGGACTGTATAATAGTATGGTACCATATAGACCCCTTTAGCTTTTTTCACCTGACTTTTTGTAAGGACTACCTTACGGGTAAAAGTCCCCCGTTTCTTAGAGTCGTATACGTCGCACACACACATGTACCTCGACACGCACTTCAAATATAAAGGTAAAATTTCAGATCTTATTATATGTAGTTCGACAATTGTTACCATTGGGAACGCCTGACCCTGATCTCGTCTTCCGTTTTTCTGTGTACGAAATAAAGTCTACAAATATATAATAAACTTAAAAGATGTCTCTTATGTGATGAAAACAAAATTTTTTTTTTTCACATAAAGACCAACGCAAAGGGGTGGATCTTTATTGTCAACTTTGTGTTCTGGGAGCGTCCCAAAAGATGAACCCCACCCAAAAAAAAAAAAAAAACGAACAAATAAAACAAAAAATTTTCCCCTTTAATTTCTGTGTGCAGACTACAGATATTTTATTTTACGTCATTTTATGTGAAATTAGAGAGAGTAAGTATATCTATATTTTACACACCACGACCTCTTCTGAGAATTCTTAGTGAACCTGTCGTTCTCGTTTGGTCAGTTAGGATTTCCTTTAGTCAGGACTTATAAGTAAACTTCCTGATTGCGATTTCCGCTTCAAGGTTATGAACCCGGTGGACGATGAGTGACCTCGGTTGAGTAACCTTTTCTGGAACTACGACCCTTTCTAACTACCGTCTGCCTCTTCCCCACCGTCCCTTCTCCTACTCTACCAATGTATCGTAGTGGTTGAGTTACCTGTACTTAAAATCATTTGAGACCCTCTATCACTTCCTATCTCCTCGGACCGTACGACGTCACGTACCCCACCGTTTCTCAGCCTGTTTTGAATCACTGACTTGTTGTTGTTACTTTTAGGATTTATCTTATAGTAGTACGATTTAGGTCGTTACATTTTTTTCTTATAATATAATGTCAGTTCAACTCGAATTTGGTCCAACCAAATAGTAATCTTTTAGTCACTCATATAAAATGGTGGAAATGTGTAAGTTTTTCTTTTTAATATACTAAAAAAAGTATTTAATATTCTTCGTAAACTATTTTAAGTAATGCGGATGTACCACCTTTTGGTCTCAACATCATTCGGTCTTTATGGTCTTTATCTCCCTTCGAAGGAATTTGACTATTTCCTATAAGTGAGAGTGGTTTGTAATATGATTAACCCTTTTACTACTCTCACAATTCTAATGTTTATTCTGTTAGTACAGACGATAGTGGTAAAGATAAGTTATAAAATTATCTCCGGGATCGGTCTGGTTATTCCGGTCTTTTGTTTGTTTATAGTCTTCCTAGTCTTCCTGCTGTGGTTTGACAGTAGTAAACACCTTCGATAATAACAAATGAAAATTTCTTAGATTTTTTTTTTTTTTTTTGAACCCATTTAGTGACATTGATTATTCCCTTTAACCGTCTCAATGTGTCAAAAATTTTTAGTTATATTTTTCATTAATATAAATATATATGTCATGTCTATATAAAAATTACTATTATTAAAAGTTATTGAAGTTTTTATCGTTGATGAATGTTCATATCGATTGTTTTCTGTGAGTTCAGTATCTGTTTTGATATATGGAACTTTTTTAATTTCCTTGGATTTATTTACCTCTCTATGTAGTACGAGTATCAAACCTTCTGAGTTATAACGTTTTATAGTTGAGATATCTAAGTTTCGTTTGAGAGTTGTCTATGAAACACATTTAACTTTTGACTGAGATTTTAAAAACACCTTTTTCTCGGTTCTAGTCGGTCCTTTCAAAAGTCTTCTTATTCTCCCTCTAGAACAGGACTGCCTTTAATTCTCGTCTTTTCTTTTGAATAGTATTTCAAAATTATAATAATAACGTCACGTCACGACCGAAATCTTCTGTGTTTATCTAGCTATAAACACGTATATGTCTGTACACCAACTAAGATTTCCATCGTGGTATTGCGTTACTTTTTCCGATTATTTATCTCGACCCTATTAAACCATAGATATCCCTTTTTTTAAATTGACCTGGGGATGGAGTATGGTGTGAGTTTTTAGTTGAGATCCGTCTGGATTTGTATTTACCGTTTTAGGATATCTTCTGATAGAAACACCCTTTTTCAATATTTCGTTTCGTCTTTTATAATTGGTATTTTTCCTTTTAGACTATATTGATTGGTGCAATTTTTAAAATTTGAAGACGAATAGTTTCGTATGAGAATTCCCTGAAAGGACCACCACGTCACCATTCTTAGACGGAACGTCTCGTCTCCAACATCCAAGTTAGGGACCAACCCTCTGATTCTAGAGTATACTGCGTCCCGTCGAGTCGGACTCACGGTGTCGATCTCTCAGGTGCACGGTGTTGATTGTCGGTCGTGTCGGTTTATTCATTAACGAAAATCTTCTTGTTGTATAGTAATTCTCTCTTCTTTTACTTCGGTGTCTCGTCTCGTCTTTGTTTACACGTTGGGAATTTTGGTTCCTTCTGAGTCTAGGTCTTAGTTAAAATATTTTAATTTGTTAGGTTGTAAAAGATTTCCCGTTTCCTGAACTCTGTAAAGTGTATCTTCTTTGGGTTTACGGTTATTTCTATACTCTTCCATTTCTTCTTTAAGTTCAATTTCGGTGTCCCGCCCCGCCCCACCGCCCCCTCCGGAGTCACCACCTGAAGGGAAGGGTAGGTCACAAACTCTTAGACGGACGGTTACGTCCCCTGTGTCCAAACTAGAAACCAACCCCTTGATTCTAGGGTGTACAGGGCTCGTCGATTCGGATACACAGGGTTGAGGGCTTCGGACGAGTGGATCTCGGGTCCTCGGAGTTGCTCTCTTCGGCGGCGCTACTCTTTTAGGTGACGGTTCTCTTCGGGCACTTTCACTTTCACTTCGACGAGTCCGTACAGGTCGAGAAACCCTGGGGTACCTGACATCGGAAGGTCCGACGAGGTAGGTACCGTAAAAGGTCCGTTCTTAAGACCTCACCCATCGGTAAAGTTAGAGGTCCTCTAGAAGGACTGGGTCCCTAGCTTGGGTCCAGAGGACGAAACGTCCGTCTTTGAAATGGTAGACTAGGTGGTCCCTTTCGTTTCCTCGAGTACGTGGTGTCGTTTCTCATCGTGGGCGAGAGGTGCCGATCTCGTTCAGGTGAGCGCCGGTGCCTTTGGGTCGCGTCGGTTTTTGTTTATTTACTTCGAATTTTTGTTTTTTCGGTGCCACGTGATAGGGATGTATGGATCCTGGGTCCGGGCCCGACGATTTTCGGAGGAAGACAAAACAGTATTTCCTCCCCCCGAACCCGAGGTCCCATCCCCGGGGGAGAGTAGGGAGTGATGGTCAAGATTATCGCTACCAGAGGTGTGCTGAATCTTCGTATAGTAAACTCTTTAATCTTTAAGTAAAGAGATTTGGTAGGAGGTTCGGCAAAGACCATCCGTAGGTTCGACTACAGGATGAAATACAGTGTTTCAGAGTCCTAATCTTTACGGTAAGCACTTCAGAGAGAGAGAGAGAAAAAAAGGTTAAGAAGAAACTTCGTTCGTGAAACTGATGGTGAGGCCAGGGGAGTTTGAAGAGAAAGGGAAGATAAGAACCCGGACATGGTGTTTCGACGTAGAAAGTTTGAAACACTTTCGGCAAACGATGTTCATGATTTAGTGAAACCGGGTCACATGTGTCGTAGAAAAAACCAAATCCAAAAATTTTTTAAAAATAACTTTATATCTATAAGTATCACAACACAACGAAAGTCCACATTTCACTAACTCAACACACACATATAAATATATATATATTTATATGTATATGAGACACGCACACACACACACACACACACACACATGTGTACGACACGAATCAGTGAAGTCAGCACGGGTTGAGAAACACTGGGGTACCTGATCTCGGACGGTCCGAGGAGACAGGTACCCTTAAGAGGTCCGTTCTTATGATCTCACCCAACGGTACGGGAGGAGGTCCTCTAGCAGGGTTGGGTCCCTTGTTTGGGACTAGAGGGCGTGCCGTCCGTCTAAGAAATGACGACTCGGTGGTCCCTTCGTGTATATGTACATAAGAATATAAATATATAAAATAAGAATATATACTAAGATATATATATAAGAAAAAATGAGGAAAGGTAATATGTAATAATGTTCTATAACTCATATCAAAGGACACGATATGTCGTCCAGGAACAACCAATAGATAAAACATAAATCATCACAAATATAAAATTGGGGTTGGAGAAGTAAATAGGGAGGGGGTGCAGGGGAATCCGGTGATACAAAAGGTACAGACACTTAGATAAGTACAAAACATTCATTCAAGTAAGCATAGTAAAAAATCTAGGGTGTATATTCGCGATAGTATATGTGAACAGAAACAGACTGAATGAAGTGCACCGTACCATTAGAGATCTTCGCTGAATCGTCGTCGTCGTCGTCGTTGGCGTAGGAATTTCGTGAAAAGGTAGTCTCGGACGTGGAGAGTCTCGGTACTCTGTCCCTAGGACAGAATAGGGAACTTGAATGAGGTCCCTGGTTCCGTCTACTCACCGGAGTCCCCTTGTCCTGCGTCGGACCGGCGGGGAGGAATGTAGCTTCCGAAAGAAAAAGAAGGAAAAGATACGTGAACGCAAAGTCTATTTCACGGGTAGAGGTGCCGGTTCTTCTCCAGTTTAATTCTTACCACGAGAAAAATCGTTGGTGTTTTTCAAGAGTAAAAGAGTAGCTCATTTCAAGGGATTACCGACTATATACTCGGGTTAAAGATTGGGGAGGACTTAACGTGGTAAAGGGAGAGTGACTGAGCCCGAGGGGCACCCCGTCTAACGGAACCCGTGGTGTCCACGACCCTCCTTGGTCGTCCTTAGTAGTAAAGAGGGAAGGTCCGAAGAACGGAAACCATAAAATTAAGTAGGGCTTCAGGATTGGGAATGATCTCTTGACTCCAGGAATTCGACGGGGGTAGACTTAGCCTACGTCATCGGGTCCAAATAAATTTCTTTTGGTCAAGGAGGAAGGTCCGATCAGAACTCTTCTGTCTCCCATTTTGACCTACCTTCCTCCCCAAGTTCGACAAATTATTTACTGGATTTTCTTTTAGTGACAGGTATTCCAAGAATTTAGTCTCGGAGACATAGACACCGAAAATTTCTGGGACCTTTAAATGGGGGAAGGGACGTTCGTTGGCGGAAACATGACTCTACCTAAGATAGTAACCTGGTTCTTCAAGGGTCTTACTCCACAGGCCCGAAGGGTTGGACTGGGTACGTATGGTAAGAACTGATACGGTAGAGCACGGATCAGATCTCGGTACTCTGTGTTCTGGGTTCTCAGACGGAAGGGATTTATCGTCGAGTTCCGTGGACTTGTACATTCTGCGGAATTGAGCTCCTATACCACGACACACGAATCCTGGAGTAAGCACAGACTGAGGTACCCAGAAACTCTAGGGTACCTGACATCGGGTGGTCCGAGGAGACAGGGCCCTAAGAGGTCGTTCTTATGACCTCACCCGACAGTACGGGAGGAGGTCCTCTAGAAGGGTTGGGTCCCTAGTTTGGGTCCAGAGGGCGTGTCGTCCGTCTCGGAAATGGTAGACTCCACCGACATAGAATTTGGGTTCACATTCGTGAACCGAGAATTTAGATTCCTGAGAGAACCGATGTTTGTTACGGTAGTGGAGACCGGACCGTGATCATGGACTTCGCGGGACACGTACCCGTTATCTCCTTCGACTACGGGACCTATGAGATCAGATCTGGACGTCTACGGGGGGAAGACCCCCTCTCAAATCAGTTCCTTTACAAGTAGGACAGGAACTCAAGACCTTACAAAAGATAAAAGATTATAAAAAAACAAATAAGTTTATAAACCGACACGACCCAGAAGTGACCCCGTGTGTCCTAGAAGTTAAAGTCGTACGCCCTAAAGCAAGAGACTGGTCCGTAGTTTGGGTCTGGCGGGTGTACCCCTTGCACCTCTGGATCGGTGACCTAGTAGTCCCTTCACGGAGTCTCCCAAAAGATGGTGATAATTTCTTCTTTAAACGTAGGGTTTTCATCAGAGAAAGAGAGGTGTCGGTGGAGACTTTCGGAAGTCTCAGGACCTCTTTAGACTTAAACTACCTGAGACTACATTCACTCTCATATTCATTCCCACAGGGACCACCGAGTCACCATTTTTTGGGTGGACGGTTACGTCCTCTACGTCCAAGTTCGGGACCTACCCCTTCTAGGGGACCTCTTCCTTTACCGTTGGGTACGGTTGCAAGAACGGACCCTTTAGGGTACCTGTCTCCTCGGACCTTCCGACGTCAGGTACCTTCAGACTTTATCAGTCTGTGTTGAATCGTTGACCCGTACGTGCGTGCTACGTTCACTTGGTGCAACCCGAGTTAAGCGAAGACACTTCGAAACTTGACCTTTGTCGTCCGCAGGACAAGACTTCTTACAGATACGTCGCTCGTGAACGACACACAAAGTGTATGCACTAGAATAGGAAAGGAACACAATTTTTTTACTCTTTGGGGTCCGAGTCTCCCAAATTCACTGAACGGACTCCAGTGTGTCGACAGACTATGGACTGAGGCTCTGGAGAGGACAGGGACCTGCGACCCAACGGAGCGTGACTCGCACGTAAAACGGCCCAGGAGGGCGTCACCCGTAGTCCCACAAGACTCCAGTAGGAGAGAGGGGTCATCCTCGGGGACACACGGGTGTCGTGTGTAGGTCTGGAGTGTCCCTTTCTTCTCGGTAGACCCAAAGAGATCGTGTTGGGTCGAGTCGTCAGAGACTGGGCTGAGTCGACGAATCGTTGGAAGACGCCGAGGGACAGTGGTACGGGTCCTTACAGGTCCGGAGAGTCGGTGTCAGGGGGTTGAAAGAGGATCGTGAAGTACCAGACCCTTGTGTCTGGACACAGTCGGGGTAGTTCGGTACGAGAGAGAGAGAGAGGGGAGGGGAGGACGGTGAGGAAGGACGGTGACCTAAGACTCAGAAGGGTGCTGAGGATTATGAGTACACTGGGCGGGGGGAGGAGGTCCTTCGGAAGAGACTAAGGAGGGGGTCAGCGAACGGCGGTGTGGGGTGGTTTCAGGCATGGGGGACAGGTCATTGTTAAACCGACATACACAGGGTGGGTCGTCATAGGACTCACACCCTGACGTAGACCAGTGTTGAAAAAAGGGTCACGTCGGAAGTCGACTAATAACCTCCACCCCAGATTTGGACGGGACCCCAACGGACCGAGTGATCGTCCTCCCCTGTGACCGGGTTTTCACCGACATCCACAGTCGGGGTGACTTTGGGATTCAAAGGCGGGAACCTCGACGTTTACTTCCGGTACACGGGTTTTCCGTGTCGCACCAGCGGAGAGGACCTCGTTTCTCTGCGTGCACCCATAGTGGGAGTCACCGCTGCCGGTGGGACTCGGGACGGCGGACGTGGTGCGACCAACGGTACCGCACAAAGTTAATTCACCTTCCTAAAACACGGAACTATTGTCGTTCGTGCAGAGGGAAAACAAACAGAGGCCAGGGATCCCCTTGGCTCTCTCCCACACCTCGAGCCTCTACCAAGAGTCCCCTCCCCGCCCTCCCTGCAGGGACGCCTCCTCTGACCCCCCTCCACCCGCCGGGGAGACTGTGTGGGGACGAGGTGACGGGACCCTGGTCGAAGGGGCCAGTCCTCCGTGGAGGAGGTCCGACAGTGGGCACTACCCGATTCCCGTACCCCGTCACCACCGGTCTGACTAGACAAGAGTGAGGGAGACAAAGGTAGTCCCTAGTTCTGTTCCCGTGTCACCCTTTGTCTTCATCTTGTCCTTTTAATCTTTTGGGGTGCGACGAAAACGGTGGGAACCTAACACCGACCGCACACCGACCGCCATGTCCGGGCGGACACACAGACGGGGGGAACACACACACGTCAGCGAAGTGACTCGAAGGGTGATGTCGGGACATCTGACACCGAGTGGTCCGAGGAGACAGGTACCTTAAAGGATCCGTCTTGACCTCACCCAACGGTAAGGGAGGAGGTCCCGTGGAAGGGTTGAGTCCCCAGTTTGGGTGCAGAGGACGTAGACGTAACGTCCGTCTAAGAAATGGTGACGCAGTGGTCCCTTCTGCCATGAGAGGAATTGGTAAGGAATCGGACCACAGGGTGACTCCGGGAATCCACGAAGGTCGGGTTCCGGTCCTCCGTAAATATACCTCTTGGACGTATTGCTTGGGTGGGTAGTCGCGTTCCAGTATGGAGTAATCATAAAAGTAGACTCGACTCGTCTTATTCGATTCGTCTCTGGTCCCTGGGTAAAATGTCTACGCCTCAAAGACTAGTGTCTCCAATCCTTGAACCTCTACCTCGGTCCTAAATTTAGGTCCAAACAGACTGAGGTTTCAAGGGTCATAAGGGAGAGGGGTCCACGGATAAGTTGAAAGGAACCTACACATGACATAAGTCTCGTGCCCGAGTCGGTAAGCGAGTAGGGAAACCTTCAAGACCCCCCTTTACCTACTCTGAGGTCAGATCCAGAGTGTTGTGTCTGGTCGTGACAGGGTAGTTTATTTTACGGTCAGTGTATGTATTAAAATTTAAAAGATCATCGGTGTAATCGTTTACTTTTCTTTGTTCACTTTAATTAAAATTCTTTTTTTACAGAAATCGTGTGATAGGTTTTTATAGTAAAGTTGTACATTACTCTAGTAAATGTAAGAGAAAAAGGATAATTCAGGATCTTTAGACTTCACATAAAATAGGAATGTCGTGGAGAGTAAAGTCTGTACAGTAGGACGGTACGGGGCTCGGGCTCGAGGATTGGTACCACTGTGAAGGGTGGGTGACGAAGAGTCTCTAGAAAGGATGTGTTCTAGAGGAACATAGAAGTGTTGTTCTTCCACCCGTCTGTACCAATGAGAGAATGTCCACCCTAATGGTTGGAGGTCTACCAGAGGTCACTAGGACCGTAGACCCATAAATGTAGAAATTTTTTTTTTTTAATTGTAAATAAATAAATAAACCGACGCGGTCCAGAATCAACGTCGAACGTCCTGTAAACTAGAAGGAACGCTGTACGCTCTAGAAATCAACGTCGTACGGTCGAGAATGGACTCAGTACACCCTAGGTCAAGGAAGAACAACAACAACAAGTCAACGGTTCAACACAGACTGAGAAGGACTAGGGTACCTGACGTCGTATGGTCCGAAGGGACAGAGGGAGTGGTAGAGGGTCTCATTCGGGTTCAAGTACAGGTAACTTAACCACTACGTCGGGGGACGTAACCCTCGTGTCTCGCAATCGTGACCAGGTGGTCCCTTCAGGGACCCATAATGTAGAAACGTACCACGGGAGGCATACTTTCTCCCGACCGGACACTTCGGTTGGTATCATGTAACATTTTACCGTCTCACCCTGAGACTCCGACCAGGACCTTCGGTGACAAAAGTGGAACGGGAGAAACCTACGAATACGAGTCCTTTCGACCGTCGGTACGACACTCCTGGGAGTTCGTAGGGACGTCTCTCCGGGTGTGCCATTCTTCGAGTCAGGAGGACGGTCGATGCTCGTCATTGAACAGTCCGTCCGTTCACTCGATAGAACCTTCACTCCAGAGGTCGGGGGCAGCTCGGAACTCTACGGACCTCGAGGTAGGGTGGTTGTCGGACTGACGTCGGAGACTTTCTGGGACTCGGTCTTGGTAGGTCTATTCGGTGAGGACCTAGGGACTGGGAGTCCGTTAAACTTTAGTATTAAAAAAAACAAACTTCGGTGATTACAAACCTATCGTTTTTTATTAATTATATGGACCCGTTCCCCGAGAGGACCGCCAGGTCACCAACTCTGAGACACGAGGGTGACGCACCCAGAACCCAAGTCTGGGACCGCCCCCTTAATTTTAAGGTATACGGTGTTCGTACCGGTTTTATTATTTATATGTACATGTCGTCCTGTCAGACCCTGTGGATGGGTCCGACTGACCAGAGTCTTTAGTGTTCCGCCTCGTTTAAGTTGAGGCATGACCTCTTAGAGTCGAGACTATACCCGGGATCCCTGGGGGCACGTCGTCGGGAGGGGGATGGTGTCCTCGGGAGGGGTCGAGGAGACAGAGATCAACGACGAGACGGAAGTCTGTGAACCGTGGTTTAACGAAGCACTGTGTAAGTAAGACAGGTAGTGGGACCTCCTTAATGCTAAACCGAGTAGAGTTTAGTGTCCAGTCCACTCCGTCTCACCGTCCCCGACGTCGGTTCGGCCGTCCTTCCCATATCGAGTGCCGAGTCCGGAAGGTCGATATTTTCTCATTGGGAAGTGGGGCCGTTTGAGGGCGAGAGAGAGTGGTTAGAGAGAGGACGACTACAGAAAAGTGGCCAACGACGCCCTTTTCGGTTCTGAGGGAGAATTTGAGTGAGTGGACCGGGTGGAGGTCAAGACTCCGTCGTTCACACTCTTTATCGGGGCAATTACGTGTGGCACCTTTGAGGTCCCTCTCCTCGTGCACGCGTGTCATTCTTCGGGCGAGGGGTCGGGGGTGCGGGTGGGAGTCCAAAGGAGGCGACACTCCCTGGGACTCAGAAAGTAGAAAGTCCGAGTCCCCTCCCTATTTGGTCCTCGAACTCTAATTGTGTGTGCACGCACGCACGCACGAGTCAGTGAAGACAGCACAGAGAAACACTGGGGTACCTGACATGGGGTGGTCCGGGACAGGTACCCTACCAGGTCTGGTCTTATGACCTCGCCCAACGGTAAAGGAGGAGGTCCCCTAGAAGGGTTGGGTTCCTAGCTCCCGAAGACGTTTCGTCCGTCTAAGAAATGACGACTCGGTGGTCCCTTCAGGGATTATATGTGTGTATGGTGACATATTTTCTGTCTATTGGTGGTTCCTGGATAGTATATTGTGTCCCTTGAGGTGAGTAATAAGACCCTATTTGATATACTCTTTTCTTAGACTTTTTCTTACTAATATGTATTTACACATTACCTTAGTGAAACGACATGTGGACTTTGTACGACATTTAGTTGATACACGGTTATTTTCAAATTTTTAAAAAAAATTTACATTCATTTTACAGAAATTTGTATTCGGAATGTTCGAGTCATAATTGAAGGGTGAGGGAAAGGAAGTCCCAGAGGAGCTTCCTACCCCGGCCCACACGTCCCCAGACACAATTCACCGGAAGGAAGGGGAACCTGAAGAGTCATAACTCGTCCCTGAAGGAGCAAACAGGGGGATCGTGGAGGATGAAGGTGGTGGGTCGGGAAGTCCCTGGTTGGATGGTCGGGGGTTCGAATCTCCCTACTCGCCCCTCTGACGTGGGACCTTCGTCCTTGGAAGTCTTTGGGAGAGTGGAGTGTCTCACACCTGAGTCTAGAGTATCGGACCGACCGTCCTCCCGTCCCAGTGAGTACACAGACAAATCGGTCGTCCTTACAGAGCTCCCGGGCGGAGTTCTGTTCGACGTCCGTGTCTCTACGCTCCGAGCCCACACAGGGGGTAGACCGGGCAGACGGGTCCTCACGACCGTACTCCGGTGCGTCCACTACACGTGTGCACGTCCATTCGTCCACCGACGTAAAGAACTAAAACAATCAGATCTATTACTCAGTAGATAAATTCTAAAATGAGTTGTATATACAAGAGACAAAAGGAAACGGTAAAACTTAACAAAACGAGACTCACATAAGAGGTGTGACTTCGGTCTCACTTGGAAGGCCCCGGGTCTAATGAACGAAATGGAGTAGGTATCGGATTTTCGAGGTACTCTCAACCTTGACATGGACCCAAACGAGTGGCTCTGGTCAAGGAATATGTATCATAATTATGGACGAATTATTTGTAAACTATTTATTTACTTGTTTAATCCTTCCAATTATATCAGTTTCGATACCAAAAAGGTCAATCAGTACATACCTACACTCTCGACCTGGTATTTCTTTCGACTCGTGGTTTCTTAACTACAAAAACTCAACACCGCAACCTCTTCTGAGAACTCTCAGGGAACCTGACGTTCCTCTAGTTTGATCAGTTAGGATTTCCTTTAGTTGGGACTTATAAGTATCCTTCCTGACTACGACTTCGACTTTGAGGTTATGAAACCGGTGGACTACGTGTCTCGGTTGAGCAATCTTTTCTGCGACTACGACCTCTTCTAACTTTCGTCCTCCTCTTCCCCTGCTGTCTCCTACTCTACCAGTCTACCGTAGTGGTTGAGTTACCTGTACTCAAACTTACTCGATACCCTCTTTAACTCCCTCCCTTCGGACCGCACAACGGCAGGTACCCCAGCGTCTCAGTCTGTTCTGACTTACTGACTTGACTTGACTCGTTGAGGTCTGGGATCGAAGACTTTTATTTACAGGAGTTTGGGGTGGGAGATCGTAAAGAGGTGTATAGCCCAGGAGAGAGGTTAGAGTCAGAGGGTAGAAAATTCGCCCCGTCCCACTAAACACCTGAGTGTATGTAGTGTCCTCGGGACGTCACACCACGAATTTTTGTACCGAAACCCCTTAGGTAGAACGTCAGGTCCCCTACGACCAAGCTAGGGACCAGTCTCCTGATTATAGAGTGAACGGCACCTCGTCGACTCGGCCGCACGGTGTTGATCTCTCAGGATCGCGACGTCGGTTTCTAGGACGTACTACGTTGCTACCTGGGTTTACGACGCTGCTTCTAGCTACGTCGGTCCATTTATCCATAGAATTTCTCGGTTAATAGAAATTTTTTACCTGAAACCAGAGACTTTCTGGTCTCACCCCTCGGGGCAAGTCAAAGGTGATCGGCCCGTCACCAATGAGACGACCGTACTGAATGACGTGCCCTGGGGAAGTTATAAACGTGGACGTGTTCATTCTGTAAGATTCAAGAGAAACAAGTAATTACATAGAGGATTGTAGAAGCTCACCTCCTCCGTTGCCGTGGGGTGAGGTCATGAGAACGGATTTTTTAGGGTACCTACCTCCTCGGACCATCCGACGTCAGGTACCCCGACGAGTCAGCCTCTGCTGACTCTCTGAAGTGAAAGTGAAAAGTGAAAGTGCCTGACCTCTTCCTTTACCGTTGGGTGAGGTCCCAAGAACGGACCTCTTAGGGTTCCTGCCCCCTCGGACCACCGGACGGCAGAGACCCCAGCGTGTCTCAGTCGGTGCTGACTTCGTTGAATCGTCGTCGTCGTCGTTGTAGAAGTTCTGAAACACTGTGTGACGAAAACGTGGCGACTCTCGCAGTTGTAGCTTTTGTCCCAAAACGGAAATGTCTCTTCCAAAAGTGTAAATAAGAGGGGCACTTCTGACAATAGGGGTGAAGAGTCTACTACTGTGACTCCGAGTCTCTCCAGTGGACTGAAAGGGTTTCGGTCCGTTGACTCTTTATAGTATGAGTGGTGGGTTCAGTACGACGTTTCCCCTAGATCCTTAGGGGTGGTACCCCGTTTCCCGGACGGTTTATGCACCGTGCTACGGTGTGTGTGTCATTCGTGAGTTTATTGACGTCTGTGGTGACCGACGGGTCCTTCTCTTCTACCACCAGGACACGGGTAGTGGGGAGGTGACCACGACTCGGACCTCACAAGCCCTTCATGATCAGTAACGGTACGGGGGAGAGAGAGGTGACCCGAAGTGAATTCCTGGGTCGGAGACAGGGACAGTCAGGGTAGCGTCGAGTCGTACGGGCGTACGTCCAAGACGGGACGTCCACCTGGGAGCCCCGTGTCTCCGAGGACGACAGGAGTCGGGAGGGGGTCCCTTCTACCGGTCGATGTGCTTGTCTGGCTTCGGGGGAAGGGTCCGGAGCCAGAGACACCCCTGTCCAGCTCTAGAAATCATCTAGGTCCTCAAGAGTCGGGTCTCTTAGACCCTTCGGAGTAAGGGGGAGGTCCGACAAACGGAAGCCGACGTCTCTCTGCCGGACCACCCGACTCGACGACACATGGACCTTAGTGTCCTATACCAGGGGTGTCTCGTCGGAGGGACCCCAGGGTGACCTTCCCACCTCGTCCCCCGCAACCTGTCGAGTCGTTGGAGTACTCCGAACACCGAACGATTTTGTTAAGTTCAATGTTAGACTTTACAGACCGAGGAACCGTGTGGCACGAACCATCTGAGTAGGACGGGGATACACCCGGGTCGGTGGGGTAGGGCGGGTGTGGAGACGGGCTTTTTCTTGTCAAATAATGAACAACGTCCTCCAGTCCGCCTCTGTGTGAAAGTGAGACGTAAGAAGCCAGTCTTAATTGGTTTGTGCCGTCGGGTCCGGTGGTAGAAGGGGCATAATGCAGGAGGTAAAGGGATTTCGTGAACAGGGACCTTTTCGTCTCTCATCTCCCTCGCGGGTCACCGGGTCGGTGTCTCTAACGGGGTAGGTAATGATTTCCCACCCTGACCAGGAGTCACAGGGGTTCGCTGACGATTACTGGTAGAGAGGGTCTGAGAGAGGAAGGGACGTGGTCAAGAAGGGACGAATCTTACCTTCAGACGAAAGTCGTTTCTACGGCCATACAAATGTCCTTCTTGTCCTCTACCAAACGGAGTACCAATTTTCATGATGTAGTTTATTGTTCATAACCGTTTCTACATCTCTGTGACTCGGGAGTATATACCAGCCCGCCCAACGTTTTACCACGTCGACGTACCTTTTGTCAAACCGTCAAGATTTTTTTTTTTTTTTTGTCTTACTAGTATACTGGGTCATTAAGGTAAGGATCCATATATAGGTCTTCTTGTCCTCCGTCCCTAAGTTTCTCGTACAAGTGTAGTACAAGTGTCGTCGTGATCATTGTTAATCAGTTTCGACCCGTTTTGGGTTGGTCGAGGTAGACGGGTAACTAACTACTCACCTATTTGGTTTGAGTCGGATAGGTACGTTTCCTGATAAAAAGTCGGAATTCTTCCTTACTTTAAGACTATGTACGATGTCGTACCTCCTTTGAACCTTTGTATAATTCACTTTCATCGACCTGTGTTCTCCTACTTACAACACATCGAGGTGAAAGTGCTCCGTGGGTCTTGTCTGTTTAAGTATCTCTGTCTTCCCACCCACCCATCACCACCGGTCCCTGTCCCCTCGACCCCCGTCCCCCGTACCCCTGAATAACAAATTGCTCGAGTCTCAGAGTCACGGTCTACTACCCTTTCATGACCTGCACCTAGCACCACCACCACCACCGGGTCATAGAGTCGAGACGAATTACGGCGACTTAACATGTGAATTTTTACTAATTTTACCAAATTTTTTTAACGACAGGTCTTCATCTTCCAGGAAAGGAAAGTTCCAAGTGAAAGTAAAAAATAAGTCGTGTTCAAGGGATCCTTGGTCAAGGTCCCGTCTTACTTTAGTTCCCAAGACACAGGCGTTCCTCGAGTCGAAGTGCACCTAAGACCCGTGTGTGTGAATCTAGTGTTAGGATCAAGTCCCTCCAGCATTGCTACAATAGACCCCTCAATTTGCGTTCCGAGTTCCTTCTTCCTCGGACGTCATGTGATCGGGCCGAGAGTGAACTTTAGAGAGGGGTCCAGACCCCCCAACCTCTGTCGTCTCCACTGTTCGACCGGGGTCGGATAAGTACCCCCTACTTGTTTCCCTCTTTGGCCCCCGTCACCCCGTCGGTCCCCCCGAACCGTCCAGATCTCACTGAGGAGACGGGAGTCAGATTGGGAAGTAGGTGGGACGGTTTCTCCCGACTTTAGACGATCGACGTGCTTACAATAGTTGATTATTAGTAGTCTGTTCCTGCCGTTTCTTTTCGACTGAGAATCACGCAGGAAGTCCGTTGGTAACATGGTTCTCAAGGTGGACTCAAAAGAACAGGTTACGGGGAGTGTCGGGGTCCTCCATTGACTTTAATAATAATAAAATGTTTACTCTTCTGACTCAAGTCTCTCCTTTTACACAGGCTCCAGTGTCCGCATCTTTTTGTTACTCAACTGTTGAAGTACGTCTTTTGTAAAAAGAAAAGGAGAGTTTTACTCAGTCCGTGTACGGACGCCTCACTTTTCTCCATCTGACGTCCACCAGAAAACTTGGGATTTGCTGGGAGGGGGTAATCCAATAGAAGTCGTGACTCGAGGTTCCTGGGGTCGGTTCTTACGTCCCGTTTGAATAGTGGGACTTAATAGATACCTGAACCCAGAAACAGTCCAAAACTACCGAGACTAGACTCTGCCTCATCTCCACCCTCCACGAGTCCTCCTCGGGACCCGACCTGAGTCTGGGGGAGACGGGAGGAAGACTTTCGTCGAGACCAGTCACTCCCGATCTTCTACGACTGCGGCCCTGTGATAGAGATTACGTCTACGACCGTGACTGGGACCCGACGTAGGTACGCGCACAAGAGTGAATTGAGGAGCTCCTGGGACACCTCATTTCGCATACAGGGAAAGAGACTACCTCTCGACTCTGAAGTCTCCCCGTTTTGCTGACCAGAGTCCCAAGGTCTCCCTGGTGTTTCGGTCGATGTATTAAAAACTCCGGTCACGTTTTACTTTTACACCCCAGGGGACAAGTTTTCACGCAGTCTTAGAAGTCTGCTGCTGTTGTCCTTTGGTCTGGGCCCCGGGAAGACGTGTGCCCTTGCCTGATGTCGGCCACTCCAGTCAGGTGCCTCAATCTTGCCTCGGTCCTGAAGGACCCGCGTACAAGGTCTTGGGTTGTCGACGGAGAGGGCCGGGGATTTGTGTCGACGGGACCCCAGGGGCGCGACGTCGGGGGTCGTACCCTCCCCAAGACACTTCGCTCTGCCACTCATTTCCGGACCTGTCTCGGCCCAGTGTCTGAGGTCGGGGTACAACGACTAGCGTAATCGAGTTAAGTTAACACTAAGAGAGATTAATGTTAGGAAAAGATCCTTGTTCTCCCGGTTTGACTTAATCCTCCCCCTTTGTCGGGTATGAAAGTAAGTCCTTTTTTTTTTTACCTTATTTTCGTTTTAATCTAAAATGAGACACCCAGGACCTTCTTCCTCGGTCTCTTGGAGTCGGCTCCGAACGGGGACGGTGAACTGGAACACACCGATGGTTCTCAATTCCGGAGAAATCAGAGTCAGACGGAATGACACTTTACCCCTGTTTGATAAACCCCTTGAAATTACTTCTATCTACTACATCATTCATGAATTAGAAAACCTCTTCCGAGTATTTTTAAACAACGAGAAAAAGTCAGTGATTCAGCACAGACTGAGAAAGACTTGGGGACCAGATACCGGGTGGTCCGAGGAGAGAGTACCCTAAGAGGTCCATTGTTATGACCTCACCCAACGGTAAAGACAGAGGTCCCCTAGAAGGGCTGGGTCCCCGGCTTGGACACAGAGGACGTAATCGTCTGTCTAAGAAATGGTAACTCGGAGGTCCCTTCGGGAACATTTTTAATGTGGGAGGATAAATTAAAGTCCTCACAGTACCACGGGACTTCATGTCCGTGTCATAGGGACCTTCACGGATCTTCAGTTCAATTCTTGTCGATTTTATTCCTGACATTTCCGTGTTACGTTTATGAACAATAAAACACCCGAAAGTCAGGTGACATTATACCTGTGTAACTTAAGCTTTCCGAAAAACTTTATAAGTCTGAAAATTTGTTTATTCGGTCTCCTGGACACGTAATAAAATAAGACGAGATCGTACTTATAAAGTATTTAATGTATGTTAATAATTGTTGTGATCGTTTAATTAATGACAGTTAAGTATAATTATTTTAACGTAAAACAGTATTTATTTCAATCAAATGACGCGTGGTAGTCAGAGACTCCATAAGTGTAAACAGTTAACAGGAGATGAAGTCCGATTTCGTTTTCATTAGTTTATTGATTAATAACATGATTTACATCGTGACGAAAGGGCAGTTACTTTTGAGTGTAATAAATATCGGGAATCCTGACTTATAAGTTTAGACACACTTAAGGTTACGACTCTCCTTGAAAAGTCGGGAGAGGGAAAGACGCACGAGGGAGTCGGAGGTCGGAACCGGTGGACATGGAACCACTTCTACAGAGTCGTTCATCAGAACCACCAGTGAGACCACTTGTCCTTGAGTTTCAAACGTCCCAGATGACCTTCGTAAGGGTCACGGTCTCCGGTCAATGGGGCACGGTGCGTCCGAAGGAGATCGCGACACGTAAGAATATCTTAAAAGAAGAAAGTTATTTTGAGGTCTCAACATTGGACTCTAATGTTGTGTCTAAGACACAAGGTCACAGGAAAAGTTTCGGACCCCCAACCGACTAGTTGTACTTCAGTTTTATTGTTGTCACTGCTGACATAAACGTCTCTGGGATCAAGGTTCGTTCAAGTGGAAGTGCCCAAGATCCACCCGTATGTAAAACGCCCCTGGGATGTGTGGTCACAACTTACGTGAAGAGTGACACCGTGTCCCCATGAATCAGGGTATCCTGTGTCCACGACTGGACACGGTCCTGGGACCGACCCGTACCTCAGTAGGTCGTGTGTCCTCTGTTTGTGTCGGGTAGTCTTTCGTCGTGTGCCTCGAGGAGCCACTAGGGTTCCCCTTTCACTCCATTCGGTGTGTTTGTGGGATTTTCTTTTCATGGGGTTTATCGTGAAAGAATTTTTGAGGTCTACCCTCCAAAAATAACGTCCGACTATGTGTACACTCTTTCTGTAGTTAAATCACTTGTAAGGGGTATGGTCCTCCAGTCGGGTACAGTTTGTCCACGTAAGGTAAATAGGTTTTTCCTGTTTATCTCAGAAACCAGTAGGAGTTATTTCTCTTTTGTGACCCTGTGGTTGCTCTTCAACGTCTCTGTCCAAGAGTGGTTTCCCTTTGGAGACCCGACTTCGTAGGACCGACTACATTTCTTGAACAGAACTCGTCTGTTGTGCTTCGTCCTTGAATCAGTTGCGGTCTGTCCTGGGTGGTCCGGTAACCGTTCGGTCCCGGCACCCCGTTGACCTGGGCACCCTTAGTCGTAGTAGCTCTTTCATGTCACCACCTCGTCTCTTCCGGTGTTTTGTGTGTTTGTTCAGATCCAACGAAACCTCGTTAGGGGTATGTACTCGGAAAGTGATTGACTTTACTTATTGAAGGTCCAAGGATTTGTGATGAGTAGACGACCTTGGGTACGTAAAAGGTCTCCCTTGACTCTGGGTTTCTCCGTCAGTTCGGGTTTGGTGTATCAGTCAATCCCGTCTTTCACTTTCTGAGTGGGTCAGCACTGATTGAGAAACACTGGTGTACCTGGCATCGGGGCCGGTCCGAGGAGACAGGTACCTGAAGAGATCCGTTCTTAAGACCTGATCCAACGGTACGGGAAGAGGTCCCCTAGAAGGGTTGGGTCCCTGGTTTGGACCCAGAGGGCGTGACGTCCGTCTAAGAAATGGCAGACTCGGTGGTCCCTTCGGGTCAATCCACGTCGACGACGACGACGATTCAACGAAGTCAGCACAGGCTGAGACACGTTGGGGTATCTGCCGTCGGGTGGTCCGAGGGGGAAGGGACCCTAAGAGGTCCGTTCTTGTGACCTCACCCCACGGTAACGGAAGAGGTTACGTACTTTCACTTTTCACTTTCACTTCAGCGAGTCAGTACAGGCTGAGAATCGTTGGGGTACCCGATGTCGGATGGTCCGAGGAGGCAGGTACCCTAAAAGGTCCGTTCTTTTAGGTCCATGACCTCACCCCACGGTCACGGAAGAGACTCAATCCACGTCTCGGGTGGGATTTTGAGTTGAGGACTGAGGGTCAGGAACCGAGAGAAAAAGAGAAGGGTGAGGTAAGACGAAGAAGAAGGATTCTTTACAAAAGAAGAGGTCTTTGTTTCTGGTTTTCTTCGTCTTCGTCTGTCTGTACGTCCGTGTATGTACGTGTGTGTGTATGTACGTGTGTGTGTACGTACCTGTGTGTGAACAGAATTTCAGTCTTTTTTATTAACTTATGTCTTTTGGTTTCAAGCTGCACTGTAACAGGAATTAATTGCTACAAGAGAAGCATAAAAAGAGAAGTTTAAACGAAAACTTGTTTGTCCTTCTCAATTCATTTTACTGATATAATTGAGACTTAAAGAACGGAAAATTAGTAACCACAGTGGTGGAAGGACACTAAGTTTAAATCAATGAAACATAGATTAACTTCGTGATGTGTTTTTTTACCATTAAACTGTAGGTTTCCTCCTCACTCCCTTCTCGTTTCTCCCCTGTATAATGAATTGAAGCACTACTATTAATACACTTGTGTTTCTGCGAATGTTCTTGTAAGATGTAACCTATAGTCGGTCTTTTTAATTTGGATACAACGACGAAGTTATGTAGACTTATGATCCTTAACCGTCTTTTTGTAGATAAGACACTTATTATCGGAGGTGTCAGGGTCTCCTGTCGTCATGTACTTAAAAAAATTTTTTTCTTTTTTTCTTTCTTTTCTTTTTCTTTTTATCAGACCTCGAAAAAGGTTTTACCACGATTACTCGGTGACTTTGAATTAAAATATTAAATGACCGTCAGTTCTACCGTCCTTTATTTTATTAAACGATATAAGACGCGTTGTTTGGGACGAAAAGGACCCTTCCCCATTAATAGGAGTACCTTTTTTTTTTTTTCTTTTTTATGCGGTAGAGTATAATCCGATTTCAGAGTAGTTCTTCTCTTTTTCACGGAGTAATGTGCATTAATGGTCCCTTAATCTTTGTAGTAAATTGATTTACTCGCTTATTACGAGTCCTATAACTTCTTTGAACGGACGTGAAGACGTTTCGTGAGATTCAGGGTAATGTTTTTAACGGGGAGAAATTACCTTATTAAAATCCGGAACAGACGGAACGAAATTTTTATTTCTCGGAGGCTCTCCGTCTTTCTCCGACTTTGACGGTATTTGTTGACAACTTTCCCTGACTTCTCTTCCGCGACAGAGAGGGCCTCTGCCTCTGAGTCTTACTGAGTATTAGATGGCATTAGTACTTTTAATTTCGACTCCTGAACTTTTTTCCTAATGGGGGAAAAATTAACATGAAGGAGTTCTGACACTACATGAACACTCCTACATAATCCCTCTTCTCTGCTTTCTAAAAGTCAAAACCCAGGTCGGAAGGACGAGGTTATGTTTTCGTCAATGTCGATAAGTTACAAGAGAATTTTTGCTTTGATATTGTATGGACATCTAACTACAGATAACACCGAATTACGTTACTAAAAAAGTCGGTAAGTTTTGGGAGGACCTAAACGAACTCTAGGGGAGGGAGATACGGGAAGTGAAAATTACAAACAATCGCAGTTTCGCCACCTAAATTACACTGGTGGGGTTGCGACAAAACAAAACAAAATGACAAACAAATAATTAAAACCGACACGACCCAGAATCGACGCTGTGTGCCCTGGAAGTGACACCGTACCTCGGAAGACGAACGTCATACACTCTAGAATCAGTGGACTGGTCCCTATCTTGAACCCGGGGACGTAACTCTCATACCTTAGGTCAGGAAGTGACCTGGTAGTCTCTTCAGGGATTGGTACGGTTGACGAACGTTGTTATTGGAAATAAGTATGTCCCTTGGTCCTCTTGTACATGACTAGGACCACCAAAGTGGACTCAAAGAACTGAAATAACAAAAAAAGTCAAATGTTATGGAAGGGAACAAATTTTAAATAAGAAAAATTAACTTCCTATTAGAGAAATGTTACAACACAACTAAAGACGGTATGTAGTTGTACTTAGTCAGTTTTCGTATGTGTACAAGGGAGGGAGAACTTGGAGGGAGGATGGGGTGGGAAGATCCAACGGCATCTCGTGGTCCAACTAGAGGGACGTAGTATGTCGTTTAAGGGTGACAGATAGATAAAATGTATACCATTACATGGATAAAAGTTTCGATGAGAGAGTTAAGTAGGGTGGCAGAGGAAGGTAGTGACCCAGGTGTTCAGACAAGAGATACAGACACAGAGATAAACACCCAACAAAGCACAAGTAGCGAGTCCGCACAAGCTGAGAAACACTGGGGGACCTGACATCGGGTGGTCCGAGGAGGTAGGTACCTTAAAAGACCCGTTCTTACGACCTCACCCATCGGTAACGGAAGAGGTCCCCTAGAAGGGTCGTGTTCCTAGTTTGGGACCAGAGGACGTAACGTCCGTCTAAGAAATGGTAGACTCGGTGGTCCCTTCCTAGAGATCACGACGGGATGTTTGTCTGAATTGTCATATCTCAAAGGACTGAAGTCTCGTTCAACTTAGGTCTTTCCTTAACTCTAAGAATCTTTTGTCAGTTTCTTCCTTGATCTCTTCGGTGAAATTTCTTCTTTGGTCTCAGTCCCTATGACGTCATAGTACGACTCCTAGAGCGGGGTCCTGGATAGTTCCTCGACGGGGTCTCACTCCTAGTCGGGGAAAGGACTCTATCTGTGTTAGTCTCGTCGTTTTACATGGTAAGGAAGACGACACCTGAAGACCCGTAACTGTTGACGTTGGGTGGAGGGTAAAACGGTCATTCCTTCGATTTTAGTCGGGTTCCGGTGCCTCGAGGGGTGAGTCCAAGAAACATCGGTTCAGGTTCAAAAACGTATGTTTCGTGTTAGTGGAGAGTCGACCCGTCCTTGCCACGAGGATGTGGTGTAGTCTTAGGAGACAGGAAAACCTCTAAGGTACCAGGTGTACGTAAGGAAGGACCACGTCGGGAGCACTTACTGTTATTCTTCTCTTTTCCTGTCTCTTGGTCGTGACACTCGTACGAGTAGTGTTCGGGGACGGGACCCCTCCGTACCTCCACCATCCGTTCTTCCCCGCCCACAACCCATCCCTTACCGACTCGGGCTAGACGGAGGGACCTGGGACACCTGTACAGGGAGACTTGGAGAAACTTCAAGATCCCGGGACATCGGTTCCTTAGTTTTTTATTACTTTCCGTCTTAGGAACCAGTGTGTTACCTATTCTTAGACGGACGGTTACTTCCCCTGTGTCCAAGTTAGGGTCCTTCTAAGATGTTCGGTACCTCGTTGTTTCAGACACGTGGTGTTGATGACTCGGAAACTCGACGTTGATGACTTCGGGCACACGGATCTCGAACACGAGACGTTGTTCTCTTTGGTGACGTTACTCCTCGGGTACGTGGTGGTGCCTCTCATCGGGGACGAGCGGTGTTGATCTCTTTCGGACAAGTTTCTGGGTCACGTCGGTTTTTACTCACTTGTTTCTTTTACCCGTCTCCTAGACTTGCAAATTTTTTATTATTATTACTCTCCGTTAGCCACCCAAAAGAGTCCCTACTCTTACCGAAGTATATCGATTTCAAGACTTTTCTCTTTGGTGAAACCCCCAACTATTTCCCGTTTCCCGGACCCGAAGAGTTCAGGTGGCAAATTGAGGTTCTACTTTGGACCGGGATGACTCCAAAGGTCTACTCTGTTTCCTTGCAACTGGAGACTAGGATTTGATTGTCTTATTTCATTTTCCTGACTCCTCACTGTCGATGATAGAGAAAGAAGATTTCTACTCAGTCTGATTGACTAGATGGGTGATTCTAGTGTGTTAACTATTCTTGTGTCTAAGGGGGACGAAGATTTTGGTAAAGGTGTTCGGTGTGTTGAGAGAGGGTACTCTTAATAATTGTTTGTTATAATTATTATTAGGGTGAGTGACACCGAATCGTGAAGTTTTACAAAAAGTTTCACGAAAGTGTCGACTATAACGGTTACTCCATTCAGTCCTACCGTGTTAGAGGTAAAGTGTAGTTTTGTACTTTCCTGGACTTGTTTTGGTATAACGGTAGTCGGTTGGTTCTACTCACCGAGAAGGAGGACTGGACCACTAGTATTATCACCACGACCGTCTTATGTAAGACTCTCTCCTGAGTGAACCGGATTCTACACGTTTTTGTTGGGGAACGTTTATCTGTGAATAAAAGTAACATCTGTTATACTCCTGTAAGAGTTATAAACTTGACGATAAAAAGAAAAAGATTAACAAAGGACAATCCAGTAGATGGAATACTGTAAACATTTTGATTTTTTTTTTAAAATTCAAATTTGGTATACACGATCGACCAGTTCTATTGTGTAATTCGAGTGTAAAACTAGTGGGGAGACAGGTCTGTACTGTCGTTACGGTCGATTTAATATTCTCCTCTTTTTCTCTGTCTAATTTTGAGATTTTATTCTTTATTTGTAAGGATGTAAAACTCATAATTCGTCCTTATATTTTAGGTGTGGATCCTTGTAGTGTTACTTTTGATGTCTTATGTTTCTTATTTCTCTGTTATCAAACGTCTTACACTACCAATTAAAATACACGTTAAACCGACTCGGTACTACGGGTCTAAGAACCAGTTTGTAATAAGACCTATAAAGACATTCCCACAAAACCCTATTTTAAATACAAATTTAGTCATCTGAAACTCATTACGTCTAACGGGAGGTATTACACCCATCCCGAGTAGATTACTCGTCTTATGGACTTATCTTGTCTTCAAACTGGAGGGGGTTCGTCCTCTCCAACACGGTGTCTGACGGACGTCTAAATCACACGTTGTAGTCGAGAAAGGTCGAGTGGTCGTTCGACGGAAACCTAAACTTGAATTGAGAAGGGAGCCAGAGGTCAGACGTCGGATAAGATAGCTAAAACCTGAGTGGTTTGGTAGTTTTGGTGTTCTCGGTTAAGTAATTTTGTTCATGTGTGTGTGTGTGTGTGTGTGTGTGTGTTTGTGTGTGTGTGTGTGTATTTGTGTGTGTGTGTGTTTGTGTATGTGTGTGTATTTGTGTGTGTGTGTGTTTGTGTGTGTGTGCGATAACCAAGGCAAAGAGACCTCTTGGGACTCATTGTCTCCCCCTTTGTTCTGTCTACAAGACACTTCCTTGTTATCAATCTGAGTGTTGTCTGGACAGTTTACCTTTATGTCTACTGTTTTTACAAGAGTTTTCTACGACTCCCTTTTCATTGAAAGTTTAATCTTAAAATATAGGTCTATTTGATAGGAAGTTCTCACTCCTGTTTCATTTCTGTAGTAGATCTTATGTATGTATAAAAGTCTAATCATTCCTTTTTATTTTGTTTTCCTATAAAAGTTGTTCTTCTTTTTAATTGTTTTCCCTTTTTGTTGATACCCGTTTCTATATATATGTATTATATACAATTATGTAAATTAATTGACGATCTGATGTTTTTTTTTTGAAACTATTAAATTTTAACCCATTTTGATATTTGTAGTTAATATTCTATCACTTCACTTCACGAGTCGTTCACCCATTGTACACTCTCCGGTGACATCTACTACCCTTCTACGATTTTGATGACTTATTAATATCTCACACTATCTTTTAAAATGTCGATTAATACTCACAATTTTAAAATTCTAGTTGATGGTTGAATACCCTAAGGGTCCACCGAGTATACCATTTCTGAGGAGAGTGTTACGTCCTCTGAGTCCAAGTTCGGGACCCAGTCCTTGTGGGTGACCTTTTCCTTTACCGATGGGTGCAGTCATAAGAACGGACCTCTTACGGTACGTGTCTCCTCGGACTGTCCGATGTCAAGTACCCCAGTGTTCCTCAACCTGTACTGACTCGACGATTCGTGTGGTTGAAAAAGTTTGTTCTTCACTCCATCCCCTTATGCCTCCCTATACTTTTTGATAGTCATGTTGTCTCTCGTCTCTTTCTCCTTTCTCTTTCGTTTTCGTATAATTTGTTTTTACACGTTCATTTATTCTGTCATCTTTGACGTCTTTATTTAAGTATACATAGTCGTTAGTATCTGACTATAATAATCTAAAAAAAAAATTCTTAACTACGGAAGTTTGACACCACGACCTCTTCTGAGAATTCTCAGGGAACCTGTCGTTCCTCTAGTTTGGTCAGTTAGGATTTCCTTTAGTTGGGACTTATAAGTGACCTTCTTGACTACGACTTCGAGGTTCTTAAATCGATGGACTACGATTCTCTACTGAGTAACCTTTTCTGGGACTACGACCCTTTCTAACTTCCGTCCTCCTCTTCCCCTGCTGTCTCCTACTCTACCAACCTACCGTAGGGGTTGAGTTACCTGTACTTAAACTCGTTTGAGACCCTCTACTACTTCTTGTCCCTTCGGACCGCACGTCGTCAGGTGCCCCAGTGTTTCTTAACCTGTGTTGACTCGTCAACTTGTTGTTTAATATTCTGACGTAAACGTAAAAATTAGGTTGATATTCTGGGAATTTTGTCTGTGTTTACTTTAAGTGTTCTTTCTGACTTTTATATATATACATTTTCATGGATTGTACGTCATAGATTTTATTTCGAGTGTCTCATTATTATGTAATCTATTATGAATGTCGTTTTCCATAAGTGTCCCTACTTCTCTGTATGAAGTATTATTTGAACATATATAGACTATTGTATTGGAATTCTATATCTTTAAGTATTTTATATATTTGTACGTATTTCGGTTTTCTTTTTTTATGTACTTCTTTTTAGTTTTAATGTTCGTCTTTGACTGTTTAGTTGTATCGCCCTCTCGAATATAGTCTTCGGACTGTCTATTACGTCGAGTTTTAAATTACTCTCGTATTGTCTAGACTTGTAGTTTCAATCGTTACATCATTCATATTTTTAACTTGGTGCGTGGACCGTTTATGTCTTTTCAAAAACATCTATATAGTTTTAAATAAACACAGTGTTACCCTTTGACTTGTATTTTAAACCATAGTAAATCTGGTGAGAAAGACTGATACGACAGTAAATCGATATTTAATTAAAAAATTTTTCGGGTGTACAAACCTTAAAATTTACATGTTGAGTTATGATGTCTCCATTTTCACCTTTTGAGTCACTTTTAATAATTCATACACCTTGGTTTGTTCATACTTTATTGAGTATGGTTTTGATCACTCTATGTTACTTCTTACATGGACTTTCATTTATATTCCTAAATATATGTAAATAAAAATTTATTCTGACTCTTAATCACTCAAAACACAAGGTGATTTCTTCGTACTTTGTCTCGGTTTCTTGTTTTGACTAATTATTTTCAGTGTTTATTAGTTATAGTTCTTATTATTTGTCATTTCTAAAAAAATTTAGTATTCTCTTATGATACTTGTTATTTACACTTTTAAACGTACTTTATTTATCCAAAGATTTTATGTATACAATTTTTAATGGTTTTGACTGAGTTTTCTTTATCGACTGTATTTAGTGTGACTTAACGATTACTTCTGACAGATGATGGGGATTGTGAATTTTGGGTGTTCCACGTCTACTACAAAGATCCGTCGAAAATGGTTTGAAAGTTCCTTATATATTAGTAACAAAATTTAGTAAAGTCTCTGATCTTTTTAATTCCCTCGAAGGGTTAAATGAAATATTCCACTCATATTTGAACCATGTTGACCTGCTTCAGTCATGTTTCCTCTTGTTCGCTTGGACATCTTGGCGTAGGGTCTCTGAGGTTCTTTACGTGGACTACATTCTTTACGTCTTCTGTCGGGCGAATCGTGACGTTTTGATAGGGGTCCGGTTTACAGAGGTACCTTCGTTCCAGAGATGAAGAGTCCCCAGGGTGCCAGGGGCGGAGAGTCACGTGTGGAGACGAGGGAGGAGTTGAATGAAGGAATGTCTACCCGGCCTTCACCGAAAGGGGTAGGGATTGACACGTCCTGAGAGGTAGGTGGGTGGTGGTAGCGGAGTCAGAGAAAGTATATCATGCTCACTTAAGGTGAACCAGGTTGAGTAGAAAGAAGTCGTTCTGTTGTTGTCCGGTTCCAGTGATGGGGTCCATGTTGGTCTTTGAGTCGACGGAAGTTCAGTTTGTACTTCAGGTAAATTTACACGACACCTTCACACTTGACCCCAATATGTGTGTCAGGACACCGAAACCCAGGTAGAGTGTCCCGAAACCAGGTCCTGATTTCATTTAACACATTGACACGTCTTCTATACAACCCCTCACCATTAAACTCTCTGTAAAAAGAAAAATTGTTACTAATAATAATACTAAGACATTATATAAATGTAAACCATACATAGGTGTATTACAGGTAAGCGAGGTGAAGGCTATAGAAATCCGAAGTCTCTTTTTATAGATTAAGAATAGAGGAAGGAGAGTCGAAGTCCGGTGCAGTAAACCGAATACACGGACGGGTTGAGACATTTGACTTTTGAAGAACTTCTGTTTGTGTTTTTAAGTGGAAACTAATTAATGTTTTTGTTAGTATGCAGTTAATACAGAGTTATTTCAACCTCGACTTATTTCACAACTGTTTCTTTCAGTAGAGTTATCGTTGTTAATTATTATGTCCTTTATCCGGTATATGATCACGATTAGCGAAATATGAGTAATAGAGTAGATTAGGAATGTTGGTGGAATATTTCACCGGTGTCCTGACCTTTTCCGGTCAAAAGTAGGGTTAAGGATTCTTTCCGTTACGGTTTCTTACGAGTTTGATGGCGTGTTAACGTGAGTAGAGTGTGTGATCGTTTCATTACGAGTTTTAAGAGGTTCGGTCCGAAGTCGTTATGTACTTGGCACTTGAAGGTCTACAAGTTCGACCAAAATCTTTTCCGTCTCCTTGGTCTCCAGTTTAACGGTTGTAGGTGACCTAGTAGCTTTTTCGTTCTCTCAAGGTCTTTTTGTAGATAAAGACAAAATAACTGATACGGTTGCGGAAACTGACACACCTAGTGTTATTTGACACCTTTTAAGACTTGCTCTACCCTTATGGTCTAGTGGACTAGACGGAGAACTCTTTAGACATAAGTCCAGTCCTTCGTTGTCAATCTTGACCTGTACCTTTTGTCTGACCAAGGTTTATCCTTTTCCTCATGCAGTTCCAACATATAGCAGTGGGACGAATAAATTGAATATACGTCTCTATTAGTACTCGTTGCGACCCGACCTCCTTCGTGTTCGACCTTAGTTCTAACGGTCCTCTTTATAGTTATTGGAGTCTATACGTCTACTGTGGTGGGAATATCATCTTTCATTTCTTCTTGATTTCTCGGAGAACTACTTTCACTTTCTCCTCTCACTTTTTCAACTGAATTTCGAGCTGTAAGTCTTTTGATTCTAGTACCATAGACCAGGGTAGTGAAATACCGTTTATCTACCCCTTTGTCACCGTCTGAAATAAAAACTCCCGAGGTTTTAGTGACGTCTATCACTGACGTCGGTACTTTAATTTTCTATAAATGAGGAACCGTCCTCTCATTACTGGTTGGATCTGTCGTATAATTTTTCGTTTCTGTAATGAAACGATTGTTTCCAGGTAGATTAGTTCCGATACCAAAAAGGTCATCAGTACATACTTACACTCTCAACCTGATATTTCTTTCGACTCACGACTTTTAACTACGAAAACTTGACACCACAACCTCTTCTGAGAACTCTCAGGGAACCTGACGTTCCTCTATGTTGGTCAAGTAGGATTTCCTCTAGTCAGGACCCACAAGTAACCTTCCTGACTACAACTTCGACTTTGAGGTTTCTCGACTGAGTAACCTTTCTGTGACTACGACCCTTTCTAACTTCCGTCCTCCTCTTCCCCTGTTGTCTCCTACTCTACCAACTTGCCATAGTGGCTGAGTTACCTGTACTCAAACTCATTTGAGGCCCTCAACCACTACCTGTCCCTTCGGACCGTACGACGTCAGGTACCCCAGTGTTTCTCATCCTGTGCTGACTCGCTGACTTGACTTGATTGGGATATTTTACCTGTGGTGTAATAATAAAGGTACCTTCTCTGACTCCTGTACTCCGAGTCTCCAGTTTATTGTTGGAGTTTAAGGTATCAATCGATCAATGTCGTTGACATGAACTTGGGTTGTCAAGACGATGTGTCGGGTGGGAAGACTTGTGTCGTGACACAGGTTTAGTCCAGTAAACTTTCACAATCCTATTCTTCCATCCACCTACCTACCTACCTACCTACTCGTTTACCTATCTACCTCCTTACGTGACTACCTACCCACCCCCTCACCAGTCAAGTCAAGTCAAGTCAGCGAGTCAGTACAGACTGAGAAACGCTGGGGTACTTAGCGTCGTGCGGTCCGGAGGAACAGGTAGTGGTTGAGAGCCTCAAGTGAGTCTGAGTGCAGGTAGCTCAGTCACTACGGTAGGTCGGTAGAGTAGGAGTCAGTAGGGGAAGAGGAGGACGGGGGTTAGGGAGGGTCGTAGTCTCATAAAAGGTTATTCAGTTGAGAAGCGTACTCCACCGGTTTCATAACCTCGAAATCGAAATCGTAGTAAGGAAGGTTTCTTTAGGGTCCCAATTAGAGGAAGTCTTACCTGACCAACCTGACCATCTACTTACTTTTCAAATCCCTTTGTTTTTTACTAGGAGTTTCCCTTATGAAACCACCAGTCACTAGAATCGTCATAATTCCGTACAAGGACTCCTTCAAATTCATTCTAGACAACACGAGGATCAGATCGATTTCGAACTTGGGGATTTTTTTTTTATGGTAGGTGACCAGGATTTTCGTATTCCCACTATCTCTTTCTCTCTAATTCTCTGACCCTCCTTCCCTACTTCCTGTCTTTATTTGTCCAGTCAGGAGAAAGTCCTCGAAAGTGTTTAGACGTAAACAGATCTAGTCGTGTTTGGGTGGAAGTGTTTACGAATCACCCAGTCGTCCCAGTAAAGTGTATTGTTTCTGTAGGGTAATCCGAGATCTCTGGTGTCTTCCTCAGTCCTTCCAAAATCGTGGAAGCAAGTGGAGATTTGCAAACGGGAATTGTTGTTGCAATTTTCGTTTTCCGAGACTTTCTTATTTTAGAGAAAACTTTTTTTGAAGAGTGAACGAAGATTAAGAGGATGGGTACAGTCAGTCCAAGTCGGTCCCCTCGTCTCTGGAGTACCCCACCGCCCCCACCCCCGTCGCCACACCACCGCTCAGTGTCTTGTCCCGAAATAATGTCCTTAGCCTTACACATGTCAACACCTTCTCGTTCCTCCTCCACGTTTCCAGACCTTCGCCCCACGACCTCCTAGTCGTCAGTGGTTCGTTAGATAGTCTCTTCCGTCCGTGCAGACCGGTGGTTTTCCTGAAGTGCCCCTTCGACCCCTTTTCGGAGACACATCGACTCTAGGACAGGCAGACGTCTGGTGGGGGGCGTTAGACCGCCACTCGGAGTTAGAGGTCCACCCGGAGTCTTGGTTCTCAGTCTTTCTTTACGACCTACGTCTTCTCTCGTTCCTTGGGTAATCTGGACACGACGGTAGGTAGGAAGTGGACTGTCGGTTGTTTTGGGACCTCTCATTACCGAGAGGTCTAGGGACATACAAGGAGAAACCCGGTTGAGATTGGGTCTTTGTCCGTCCCTTCGCCTACGACCCTTTACATCAAGAGTCGAATTGGTTCCGTTGGATCGTGTCAGGTGGGTCCGAGGAAATTAATTTATATCTTACGAATTGCATTAATAAGTGTAGAAAACCCTCTGACATGTAAAATTAGTATTAATGTACTATTTATAAAGTGCCATATATAGAAACAGTATATTAATCCTTATTTTTTACATTAGAGTTTTTCTACGATTTATTAAGTTTACCGACTCCTACACTAATTTCGGAACTAACTTTATACCAGTCTTCCATTGAGTTCCAGAAGTTCGTACTAGAGGGTTCTTTGCAGTGGTGGTCCATACAAATTTTCATGCGACTGTACCTTTGTGGGTTTTCTTTTCTTTAAATGTACCGAAACTTATACCCCACTTTTAGATTTCTTATATAGGTCGAGTTCAATACTAGACCGTTTTTAATGATATCGGTCAAATATTCTAGGTATAGGTAAGAAGAGACCGGAGACGATTCTGTTCCCGTAAGTAGAGTGAGTAAGTAAAACTTTTATAGAAGAAGTAAAGAAGTCCAAACCCCAATCCCTGATACGATACAATAAAGACTTCCGGGAGTGTCGTGGATTATGTACCTGCTACCGTGAACCCCTCTTAGAGACCTGTTTGAAGTAAAATCAAGGGATAAATGACGTAAGATGAAATATCCTGAGGGGACCACCAGGTCCCCAATCCTGCGGTGCGTAGGTGACGTCGCCCGCACCCAAGTCAGGGACCAGTCCCTTTATACCGACACGTGCGGTACGCGACGGCGGTTTTTTTTACTTAATTTTTTTTCTTTGATAAACACTTTTTCCAAATAAGACTTTTATCCTAATTGACCTCGAAACTATTCACGACATCGACTTCATGTCCCTTCATACGAGACCTCTTATGTCCTTCTCTACTCTGACCGCACTACACCCCTGATATCCTTCCGCGGAACGTCCTCCACCTTTGTCCGGAAAACCTCATTCTGTAGTTTTCCTAAAACACACACTCTCTCTTTCTCTTCCTTTTTCGTCCCTCCTCCCTTCTCATGTCAACTTCTATTTAATTCCTTTATCAGCCCTTATTAACCCGTACTGAAGGGTTACCTAGTTGAAGTCATAAGAAGTGCGAAGAAGTTTGCCGCCGTTTCCCTCACGGGTACCGAAGGTAGTAATTTAGGAGTTTGTGTCATTCTTTTTGAAGGTAGTTCCCAATGTAGAACCAAATTTCTTGAGTATGAGACACCTTTACTTCACTTCAGTTTCAGTGAGTCAGTACAGACTGAGACGTTGGGGTACCTGATATCTCAGGTACTTTGAAGAGGTCCCCTAGAAGGGTTGGGTCCCCAGCTTGGGTCCAGAGGGTGTAACGTCCACCTAAGAAATGGTCGACTCGGTGTTCCCTTCGGGTTCTTATGACCTCACCCATCGGATAGGGAAGAGGTCGGGAAGCGGTCACCTAGAAGGGTTGGGTCCTTAGTTTGGCCCCCAGAGGACGTAAGGTCCGTCTAAGAAATGGTTGACTCGGTGCTCTCTTCGGGACACCTCCTTTGACATTTGAGTCCACACAACTCGTTTGGGAACATTGGTACTTGATATATGGGGGAGAAGATCGGCAGTAAGTGCATCGTGCACATAGATGACTTGTGAATGAGACCAGGTCTGTGACATCCCTTTTATTTTTAGATCTGTGTCAGGACCGGGACACACTTGAGTAATGGATCGTTTCTTCGACCTAGAATCATACTCTTTTATAAATTTCTTACTTATTTACTGTCCTTTTATTATGTACAGTAGGAGTTGATATATCCGGGTCTTTTTGTTTTACCACATCACTCAAAGTTCAATCCGACCCCTACTTAGGACTAGGATGTCCATGACCGTCACACTGGACTTCCTACAATGAGTTGGAGAACTCCGAAACCAAAGGAGTAGTCATTGTGAGAGTAAACGAACAACACTCTCCCTTGTGATACCTTCCTTTATTACCTTTTGTTTAACTAGGTCACAGGGAGTCGTCCCTACTACTACTTCAATGACTTCCGGAGATTCGTCCTTCTCCATTTTGTAGAGTCAAAAATAAAGTTTTAAGTAGACGACTTTCTTAGTTCTTTATGATCAGGTGCCAACGTCTTCGACTCTTGGAAACGGAAAACTTCCGTTTCTCTGTAGTCCAGTCCGGTACAGTCGTACCCTTACTTGGGTTCTCTCGGAAAGTCCTTCGCGGTCTCTGAGTTCATGGCGTGTCTACGGTCTGTGGGTCGGTTGATCGGGTCTGGAGGTAGAGGACTGCAGTTCGGGTTCCGCCAATGGGGATGAGGTGTGAAGGGGTTCTTCAACATAAAGTCCCATCTTTAAAACGAAGTTCTTGTTTATTCGAGTGTTATAAAAGGATTGTGTCAGGAGAAGTTTTACTGATCTGAGTCTTTCAGATGTGTGGTAGGCTTACTAGGCGAATGATTCTACGTAAAAGGTGTTAGGTCACCACAGGGGTCTGTGACAGAAGAGTTCGAGGTCTCCATACAAGACGAATTTGCTCTCGACCCGGGTCTTCCCTCCTGTCCACGTACAGGATGTGACGACGGACCGTGTTGTGTACCCAAAAATTACTGACCTTCATTTTACACGATAAAGTAACATGGGAGTCTTCTGGGTTAATAATGTCGTATTGCGTACGGTGGGGTCTCGGTTTCGAACCAGACTCGATAGGTAACGGTGGAGGTAACGGTCTTAGTTTGTCGTGTTACCACGGAACTCGTAGATAAAGGTTTTAGGTGACTACCGGAATAAAAGGATTCAGTTGAAAACGTTCTTTCCGAAAGTATTAGACGGATAACTAAATTCCTTTTCTCTCTCCCTTTCTCCTTCTTCCTTCACTCTCTCCTTGGTTCCCCACCCCCCTCTTACTTCCTGACATACCAGATTTGATATCTAGACTCCCAATACTTCGACAACACTCTCTGGGGACTATTCAAAAGGTCGTTCGTTAACCGTCACTACCTGTTCATGCAATCTTCTTGGTTCCCCATTGACGGAACCCGAGCTGTAGTCCTCTGGCTCCAGACCCGATCATCCGACCTACAGGTACTATGGTGTAAAAGATACTCCAGGAGTTGTAAGTCAACCTCTTCCGTTACCGTGGGGTGAGGTCATGAGAACGGACCTTTTAGGGTACCCGTTTCCTCGGACCATCCGACGTCAGGTACCCCAGCGATTCTCAGCCTGTGCTGACTTCGCTGAAGTGAAAGTGAAAAGTGAAAGTACGTGACCTCTTCCTTTACTGTTGGGTGAGGTCACAAGAACGGACCTCTTAGGGTACCTGTCTCCTCGGACCACCCGACGACAGATACCCCAGCGTATCTCAGCCTGTGCTGACTTCGCTGAATCGTCGTCGTCGTCGTTGTAAGTTAATTCTCCAGTCCGGATACTTCGAAAAGTCTAGAGTCGAGGGGCCTACGGGTTCCTCAACCTTATACGTAACAAGTCGTTCAAGACTGTATACAGTCTCTTCCGAACAAAGTGTGACCAGAGAAGTCAAAGGTCAAGGAGTGGAAATAGGTATAAAGACCTCCCGGTTATTTTTGTTTCTACTTAGTGGAAGAGGGGTTTCACTACTGTTAAGGTTGGTGTATGTAATACCGAATCGGAGACCGTGTCTACAGTAGAAAGGTTGTACGGGTGACGGAAGGGGACGGTCCGAGAGGAGGACTCGACGGTGTTTTTTTCTTAGCAAGTGTCCTTGAGGACAGGGAAGATAACGTTTAGATGTTAATCGACGACTTTCGTTGTTTCATAATTTTAATTGAAAGAGATTAGATAAGAAGAGTAGGTGAGGTGATTCTTTGAGGTTGGTTCCTCTTTGATTTAATTTTTCTACTGTAGTTAGTCCTACAACCATTGTGTCCAGATTTGTGAGTGGTTCTCTTTGGTTCTTATTGGGAGAGAAGACCCGACATAAGTAAAACCTAGTTATTACTCATTCTTTGGAAAAGACTTTAAAACTGAGTCGGTTTAATTTTAAAACAGAACTATTAGGTGAAATTCAAAGTCGAATCAGAATGACAAAGGGTTCATTAGAGTTCTCCGATCAAAGAGACATACGTAGGTGTCCAAACAGGGGTTTAACAAAGTGATAAAAAGTATTCCTGACCGACTAAAATTACGTATACTCTGTAAATAGTATCATGTCTATATATCGTTCAAGAATCCTTTTTCATGAATATTAGCAAGGAGACATTTTTTTTTATCATTTACACGAGTTGTAGTCATTACGTCTACCAATAAGATCGTAAAGGTACGTCTTTAGGATAGGTTACATGTCTAGTTTATAATGATGATAATAATTGTTACACGATTAGAGGTATTTCCTCAGAGGGAAGTTCTCAATTTATATAAGAGAGACTAGAATAAACGAAAAAGAGGGTTCATTTAAACAGTTTTTAAGACTATCACTTCAGGTATATTTACTCTAAATAAAATGAGAGGTTATCGAAGTCTAAACTCAGTTATTTTTTTTTAGGAGACCTATTGTTAACCGTCCGTATTCGTGTCCTACAAAACTTTACCGTGTTTACCATCTAGAATAACTTTTCGTTTCCACTTCGGGTTGTGTATTGGATCGTGTAAGATAATTGTATTCATTTCATTCGTCCCTTCTTGGTTCGAGAGTTGCTTGTCGCGGGTGAGGTCTGGACACGACCCTCGAGTCCGGGTGCAAGTGAACTTGTGGTCGTCGATTCTCGTCGTTTGTGCAACGCTCCGGGTACCCATTGTGGGAACGGGAGGTTAGGTACTGGTGGAAGTGCTATCAGTGGGTGCGTTGTGACACGAAGAGGTCACAATGGTCGGCAGACCTACTCGGATGTCACTTGGGTCGACCTCCCGACGAAGATGTGGGTTTCGAACTTCCACTTGTAACGGCAACAAGGGTTTTTCCAGTAAAGAAATATACCTGCTACGATTGTTCGCTGTCAGACCAATTCGATACTTTATGGTTTTTTTTTTTTTTTTGTGCCTTCCCAAAGACAGACAATTATGTCATTCTGACAATCCAGACTGGTCGATTCGTCTATACCTATTACATTATGGTTTCTGTTTAGTAGACCCGAGAAATTCTTATGTACCGACCACGATTCTTTTAGAAGTTCTCGGTTCATAAAGCTCTTAATATTTCACTACAATATTGTTCCAGTCCTCAGATCCATGTATCCAAAATTTAATGACGTTATCGGATATTATCTCGGGATATTTCCCTACTTTCCATGAAGCAATGGTGTAACCTTTTCGGTGGATCTACGAAGACTTTGGTCACCCATGTTAAACATACCGAAGAAGTCCAAACACAATTGACGTGTTTCAATCGATCCTACCAGTCTCCACTTGCTTATAAAGAACTCTTTAATCAATTACTTTATTTGGTAACCTTTGCTCGGAAGTTAATGAAGTCGGACTGTGGGACGAGTCATTTTCCTTACGTAAAGAAAAAGGTAAAGGGATGAGTTCAGTCCACTAACCTTTTCAGTATGGTGGTCACCACATAAGTTTGTTTCGTTTTGTTTTATCGTGGTTGACGAAAAGTAAATTTTATTCAAGACTTTCGACCGACGGTTTAGGACTCAATATCATTTGTTCACTCGATTGAGTGAGTGCCTACAAGGGGGTTAATCGTCAAGAAATATTTAGTCAAGTTGGGTCAAAAATGGAGGTCTAAGAAAAGGTAGTACTGTGTTTTTGTGACTGATTCTTCGGTTACGGACAATGTTGAGGTGTTCAAGACACCCATAGGAAGTTTTTACTTTCGGAACAACGTTGTGTGGTGACTAGCTCCCTTTTCACGGAAACATGCGTTACCAGGTTAACCATAAACACCAGTGGTCCGAACCGTCGAGAGTAAAGAGAATGGCGATCAGGGTGTCTTTACATCGGTCCACGGTAAAAATTTCCTTTGGCGACATGGATCAGGATTATCAAAGTTAGTCGTGAAATGGTTCACTTTCTACCCGATGGGCCTCTGCAGGGTTTCTGTTCGTCCCCTCAGTGTCCTCTCTTCTCGGTGCTTTGCTCACGACGCCAAATAAAAGACCTACTGTGGTTCCTACAAAATAAAAATTACATGGATTAGGTAACCCAAGATAATTGTGTAAGTGGATGAAAGGATTCCTTGAAGATTCTAATGCGTCGAAAGTGGGAATTTCTGGGTTGTGTAGTCTCTTAACCGTAAGGAGAAGGTTATCATTGACTAGAGTGTCAGTTTCTTTGCCCCAATGAGTTGCCCCTGAAGGGACCGGCAGGTCTCCAATTTTGCGGTGCGAAGGTGTCGACCCCTGAGTCTAAGTTAGAGACCGGTCCTTTGATTCTAGGGTGTACTGTGACATCGCACCGGTTTTTTTTTATGTTTTCCTCCGTCGGTCGAACTGGTGAGGTGACAGGTGCCATGCTGACGACTCACAAAGGGATGTCTACTAAGAGGACATCGGAACGGGGAAAGGGAGAGTGGAATAATTGCGGTAGACTACAGTCTTCACCCCACCGAAGTGAGGTCCTATTTGTATCTTTTGTCATAATGATAAAGACGTTTAAAAATTTTTGTAAATGTCCGTCTGGAACGAAATAGTACGAAATGAAATAACGTGAAGTCTATAACGAAAAAAAATTGTTTGACTTCTAAATACGGTTCGGATAGTTTCGGTAAAAAGGTTGTCATAAACGTAAAACATTAAGAGTATCATAAAGTTTTGAAAAAGTAATGATGACAAATAATACCACTAGATACTAGTCACTAGAAACTACTATGAAAACTCTTTTTGATGTTGAGTGACTTCCGAGTTTAATACCAATCGTAAAAATCGTTATAAATTGATTCCATGTATACGACATAAAAATCTGTATTACGAAACGTGTGAATTGTCTGATATTTGTATTGAACATGTGGGTGACCCTTTGGTGTTATGAGTGCACTTAGGAAATAACGAGGGAAATAACGTCACCAGACCTTGACTTGGGTGTTATGGCGGTTACAAACGGACATACACCTACGGAGTACTCGAATTTCCATATTTACTCACATTGTAAATTCTTACCTTTTACCCTTCAAACACTCTCTCCCCAATGTTTACTCCGAAGTTTATACACGTTACAAAATAAAACTTTGTTTCCCTTCTTTTTGTTTATAACATATTATAGTGAATACACACCTTAGATCTTTTTACCATTTAAACGTCAGTGTCTGTATGTCTTGTTTGAATACCCCCGGAGGGTCCACCGCGATCACCAGTTCTTAGACGGACGGTTACGTCCTCTGCGTTCTGTCCAAACTATGGACCCAACCCTACTACGGGGCCTCCTCCTTTATCGTTCGGTGTAGCCATAAGAACGGACCTTTTAAGGTGCCTGTCTCCTCGAAACACCCGACTTCAGGTACCCCGGCTGACTTATGTTCGTTCGTGTGCACGCGTGTGTGTGCGTGTGTCCACTCTACTTAACCTTCTAACTCTGACTGTATATATGTGACACATATTTTATTTATTCTCTTGAATGACTATCGTGTCTCTTAAGATGCGTCGTGAACCACCACTGTATTTACCCTTCCTTTGGGTTTTTTCTCCCCTATATACATTATGTCTACTGACTGAGTAATCGTTTCATATATATTTGATATTAAGTGATCGAACATATATGTCGTTCTTTGATTGTTGTGACATTTCGTTGATATGAGGTTATTTTTAAGATTTTTTATTCTTTGTCTCTTCATTTATACTGTTTTACAATTGTAAAATTTTAGACCTACTGCTGTTGGATCTCCCCTCCTTACCACACGCTCCACCCTCCTTCCGAACTCTCCCTCCCCTGTATACATATGGATTCCGCCTAAGTACAACTACATACCGTTTTTCATTGTGTTTTAACATTTCGTTGATGGAAGGTTAATTTTTATTTAGAAAAAATTTTAGACCTTCTACCCAAATATCCGCAATGAGAAAACTGAAAAAGAGTTGTAAAATTTATCAAGTATTTACAAAAAATTTTCTATTCATTTGACTGTTTGAATTCTTGGTCCTTAAGGTGTCTATAGACTCGTAGGTAAATACTTTTTCTTTGACTTTTCAATCGATCATTGACTCTCGTTACCTAACTTATAAAAAATAGGGTTCTTTCGTTACTGACACAATCCGTACGGAATTATTTGTAAAATATATAAGTAAATATTGGAGTACTTAATAATTGAAGTAAATTGTCTACTCCTTTGACGATGAGTCTTTAATTGTACCGGTTGCCACGTTACTTAATTCGTCGTTTCAGTTCTAAGTCTCAGTCCAAGTTTCCGAAGTTCTATGTCCGACAGAGCACCCAAAGGGAGTCTTGTTTCGTCATGGGAGGTGTTGATTGCATGGAGATGCAAAAATGTACCACCTCGAGTCTTGGTCTGTAACTTCGGTGGTCTTGTGAGGGTAAATGGGGGGTCTTTAGGGGTCCCTTCCAGTCGAGGTGGGGGTAAGAAGATTCTCGTGGAACTGTCAGTCGTCAGGGAAGGACCACTTGACGTCCGGAGCCTTCTTCGTATGTCATAAATAATGTTTCACTTGTTTCCCGTTGTCCCCCGTGACCTCCCAGAGTTCGTGTCGTACTACTTTTCTTGTACAAAATACGTCGTATGTTACCAAAAAGTTTAATCTCCACAGTTCCGTAATCAGTATTTCAGGTAAGTCCCCCGGTATTGGTCGTAAAGGATTTTTTTCTTCCCCTTTTTTTTCCGTCCTTCCGTCCGTTGACTACACAGTCTACGTGTCTTCTGTTCACAAAGTGTGTCGAAACGGGTGATATGTGTGAGGACTGGAGACGCACGAGACCTAGTGCTGGCTTCCAAAGTTTCAATGACGAGATCTTCTGTCTCCTAAATCCCATCTCCGACCTCGGACGTCGTGTGGGGGTCTACCGGTCCTCCCTGGGAAATCCACCACATATCATTGTCCTCTTTCTTTTCTTACTATTTTTTTTCTGTGTGAACTTTTGCTCTCTTAAACCTGTCCCTTTGGGTTGCTTTTGTGATTCCATAATGTGTACCCGGTAAGCTCCCCTTCCGTCGGTATTACTGTCTGTCCGGTTGACACTCCTTCTCGACCACTTCTCCAGGCGTCTCCTCCGTCCTCTGTGTGAGTCCCACTCTACGCAATCCGACGCTCTCTACTCTCCTGTCTGTCTGTCTGATGTTTTCGTCGAGCCGGTGTAGTGCGGGAGTTTTCGTCCCCGGGGAGTGACGAAATTGAATCAGTGGAAAATAATTTGACATAATTAAGAGAAAGTCAATTTGGTACAAAATTTAAATACGAGACAGGGGTTGGTTCACCAATACTAAAATTTTTCGTGTATTAGTGTGAGTTCTTGGTTATGGTAGTCAATCAGAGGCCGATAATGTAATAAGTGGTAGGGTTCCCGAAGGGAAACTAAATCGTAAACTACCTATTCATGTCTGCCCAGACAGCAAACCGACGCTCACGCGGGTGACTGCCGTAGTCGTGACCCCGACCCTCGGCGTCCCGGGACCGCCGGGACCGTGAGGGCCTCAGCCCGGTCTTCCTCGGACCGTCGACGGACGTCCGACACGGGCAGGGCACTTCGGCGTGTCGACCGAGCTCCCGGGACGACTAGGTCGTTCTCCCGTGTTCCCTTTACCGTCTTGAGGTTGTCTAGTGAAATAAGTTCTGACTTAGGGGTTTCATGTAGGCTTATCTGTATTAATTTGTTCCGTCACACCTGGCTTTCCATGTTACAGTAGGGGTGGTCCTGGGGACTACTTCCCTCCAAACGAAATGTCTTCCGAAAATGCTTCATTTAATGTAATTAATGGTTGTAAATTTTTGTAGGTTGTAAATTCCCAAAACTTAGAGACTAAATAATCTGTCGTACCTTTATTGTCCAAATCCAATAAAATGTCTTTCTCGAGTTCGACGAGTATGTGTCGTTGACCCGAACGACTCCCTTTTTGTTAAGAAGTCTGATGACGTGTTCCTGTGTTTCTGAGGAGTAGGATGTCAGTCCTCCTTTCCCGTGTGGTTGTTCTCTTGTCTCTTTAAGTGTATGATTTATTACACAGGTGTTACTGATTTTGCGTAGGGAATTCCCTGTTAGTACATAACCATCCTTCGTTTTGTTTCGAAAGGTATCTCTTTGGTGAAAGTGCTCTACCAATCCACCTGGACGTTACTTCTTTTATGTAAAGTTTTCTACCCAAGTCTACATGTGATTCAAAAGTGATTTTATGAATGTTTATTTTTATTCTGGAGAGAGACATCGTTTTCTTTTAAAAATTTTATGTAGTACCTATTGTGTTTAAAGTCACTTCCTAGGTTCATGGTAAGTCTATGTATGTAAACGTTTATTATATTTATTTTTTTGTTTTTCACACTGTTGTTTTTATGATAAACCTTGATGGATCTTATCCGGTTCGATTCAAGTACAAGACGAAGTCCCGTAATGTAACTTTACTTAGAGTAAGAGTGATATTAAAAAAAGAAAAATTGGAATTAGTGGTCGCCGACCCGTTGACTTTACCTGTACTCTTGATATATTTACAGTCTCTTTATACATTTGGAGTAATTACAAAGGTTTTTAAGTAAATCTCTGTCTTTGTCCAGGTTTATCTACGGACAGATTTACATGACGTTAATGCAATGTTAATAAAAAGGTTTATGTGTCTATACGAGACAGAAAAGAGTCGAGTAATGACTGAGTTTGTTAAACGGGAAGACCCTAGTTAACAAACGATTATTTATTAACAAATGTCAGTGTTTTACTACAATCCTCCAAAAGAATAATCAAAAGGAGGACGTGGGATTATTCTAACTTTTGCTCGACTAAGGGGTCTCAGATTGGAATTGGAGCGAAACAAAGTGTCGGGTCCTTTACTACTGGGTAGACGAAGTCTTTTATTACCTGCCGGCTCTCCTTTATAACAAATTAACATCTAATTGGAGGAGTACTCCGTCAGACTTCGTCGAAATCTTAATCGTTGATATTGGTCGTTCTCTTTGTTTACCGAGTTCTCGGAAGAAGAGATGGTAAATTCCGGGTCTTTCTTGCGTTTCCCCCGAAATAATGGATGTAAATAAATGTTTGTAAATAAAGGCGTCACCTTTGTTTTTAGTTCCAGTTTTGACTGAGAGTCTTCACGACAACGACGGGAGGGGAAGACAAACGGGTTTATGGAAATTTACGTCTTTTTGGTAGTTTGGTAGAGTACGCGATTTCTTTCATAAAATTTTTTTTTTGTTTGTTATTTTTTTTTGGAGAAAAGGTTATAAAAGTCCAAGAATATTATAATTTTCATTTTTTACAAGGGACCGAAGAAACAATTATCATTATATAGGTGGTAACCCCTCATGCTTAACAAAATAATAGTAGTTGTACCGTGAATTCATTTACTTTAGAACAGTTCATGTACCACTGGATGTTCAAGTTTTCTTTTTTCTTGTCGTACTCTAGTTTTACCGGCCGGTCCTGTTCTCTGTGTTTTCACTCTCTAGTTTACGTTTGGGTCGGGAAATAGGTTGTCCGAAGTGTACGATGCGGAAAAGATTTCCAGGTGGACACTTCCGTGTGTGCCATGCCTCGTAAAGTGTGAGACGGGAGAGAGTCCCTGAGTTCGTTGAATCGTTCCCGGGAGATACGGTAAGATTAAGTCTTCTCATGTCCTTAGGACCCTTGTCAATAAGGTATTTGTAAATGACTCCTGAAGGAAGGTCCCGGACTCCTCTCTCCCTGTTCCTCACCCTGTTTCTGTGAACCCCCGACCATAAAATACCAGTTTGTTCACAGGTCCATGGTCCAAAGGGAGCTCAGACCATGTCCATGGATTCATTTTTCGAGACGGGATGCATGGTTCTTTTACATTTGCCAAGAAGGGACAGTTGTCAATGTGGGTTCTCGGTTTCTGTAGAGGTCTTTAAAGTTTTCATTCCTTTAGATCATAAGGTCCGTTCGGGTATAATGAGACTTAAAGGTCATTCTGGACTTCCAGTAAAGTAAGACACATTTATAATATCTTTGTTGGAGACACCTCTCCTTTCTAAAAACCGTCAAGTTTAAGAATTTATAGAATTTATCTTAAACGATTTTATTTAATAAGAACTTAAGGAGTTGAATTAAAACTTCGTTACTCGATCATTATTGAGGTCTCTAAGTTTATTATCACGGATAAGTTCTTCTTACTCTCAAACTGTAAGAAGAGATGTTTTGTTGATCCGTGTTAAAATAGGTAGTCTGCAGATAGTTGGATGCCTATAACTTTCGAACCCTCTTGTTCTATTTTAGTTGAGGTCGGGATCTCAGTCGACATTATAGCTCGTCCGTAGTTGTTACGATAAGTACTTAAATCTTTTTAATTATTTAGGACCCAACTTACGTTCTTTTCCGAGTTTATGTCCACTTCGTATGAGTGAACCCAAAACAAAGACGTAGACAGTGAACCGCTTACTTCTATGGTAGAAGCCCTACAAGGCACAGTAGGTAAAGTATGTATATGCTACTACGATAACGTTCGCACCAGGGTAGTAATGACTTCCGTTCACTCCGCTACGACCACCCCATGGCTACCTTGACCGTGTCAGCGAAAAACAATTTACCTAGGGTTTATAAATGTTTAGGTAGTCTTGGTGGACGTTCACTAAAGTTTTATCAAGAACTTTCGTCTATATTTTGTCGGTAATAGAACTGTTAAAAATTCTAGTGTCTTCAACGTAAAAGGGGTCCCTCATACTATAATCTAAAAAAAGGGGAAATTTATAGTATTTTTTGGTTCGTGTTAAAAATTCTTGAGACGGGTGACGGGTCCACCAGGTCACCAATTATACGGTGCGAAGGTTACGTCCCTAGCGTGCAAGTTAGGAACCAGTCCCTTGATCCTAGGGTGTACGTTGTGTCTTACTGGTTTTTTTTTTGGGTGGGGACGGGTTTATGTTTATACGTCGTAAGGTAATTGTCGTTTTCACATAATTGTTCATCTTTCTTCACTTGTACGGTATGAGATGGACACCGTTTTCATAACACCTACAACACTTTCCTTTACCGCAACTGACCCATTTAGACGAGTTATAACAAAAGAAAGTCAGACACTGTGAACTTCCGTATGAAGAAGAAGACGTGGAGCCCCGAACCCAGGTTCATGAGTTGACGGTGAGCTGGAAGTTATCTTGAATTATGTATTGGGACTGTTCTCCTCTAGTCTTCTGTTTTGATCACTTAGGTCTAAGGTTTTGTTCCGTATATGAGGGTTTAAGTTGGGTGTGATTTCTTTCCATTAATACAAATTTTGCTTTTCTCTTATACCGACATAAAATTCGTTTACAAATTCGTCCTGAATCAATTCTAGTGAGGTTTTCAAATTTTGTGAATATGGACAATATTTTTCGTTTGTTTTTTCCGGTGGTAGTGAATGAAAGAAATGGTCATGAGACGTGTGACGTTAGTTTTTGTAGATCCATAAGACAGTTTGGAGTGTCCTTAAAAATTTAATAAAGTTATATTAAATAAACAACAGGACAGGTCTTCCCCTGAGTTTAAGTAAGGTAGTGAACCTTATATAAAAAGAACCGAACTACGGAGGAGTGAAGATTGTCGAGATTCTTCTTGACATAGAAGAAGTGACTCCCACATAGTTATTAGGTCTGGTTGACCTTTTGGTCGGAAGGTAGACAGTAGGACGGAGAACGAAAATTGATGTTGTTCAGTTCAAATATGGGTTTGTTGTGTCTAAAAGTCGTTCCAAGTTTTCACGAGATATTAAAGTTTGGAGAGGTGTGGAACGACACTTTGTCATACAGTCTCTTCTATTCTCTCCTTCTATCATACTTTAGATATAAAATGAAGAAATTAAAAAGTTCTATACTTTTTCTAAATAAAGATTTTTTGATAATTGTGACCATTACTTTTTTCTTAATCATTTTACAATGAAAATCAATTTTTCGAAGGTAATATTTGATGTCTATGTGAGGCTGTCTTTTAAAACCTATATTTTGTATTATAAGTATTTACATTCGTATAAACCTGGTACGTAAATTCCAAAAAGTATTGAAGTTAAGGTTACCTTTGAATGTTATAGGATTCTTCTTGACACTAGTGGTAAACTCCATGATCGGAAAACTTTATTTCTCGATTCTCTTGTCTTATTGTGTGGATTAAGAAAACTCGAGGTGTTGGTGATTTCCTGTCGGCATTCTAAGGTTTCTATAGACGACAAAAATTACTGAAAGGAGAATATTTTAAGGGGCTCGTTTACTGGGGTGGTGGTTGAAGGGAAGCTTGACAGTCCTGACCCCCGTCCCCTCGTAATCACTTCACAGTGGAGTAGATCATTACTACTACCTTCCACTGGGTGCGACGAGTAGTTCTCAATCAGTGATATACTCCGTGTCGAGGGGAGATTGGAACCTCCGTAAGGAAATTTTTTTTTCTTTTGCATCCAAGACGAGAGTCTGATCGATTTTTGGAGATAATCATAATCCCATGTTTTCTCCCTTTGTTCTTCCTTTTTTTTTTCCCTTTTTTTCTTTTGTTGTTTAAAGCATTGAGATTTAAAAGTCTAAATTTGAACTTAAGCGACCAAACATTTAATTTTATGGACGTTTTGAGAGAAACTAATGACATACGGACAGTTCGAAGGACCTCCTCCTCGTGGTTCCTTAGTCTTTTGGTGACCTTCTAATGAATGGGAGACACTTGTAGTTTCGGAAGAGATTTTAACTCAATTGTGTGATCGAAAATTGTTTTCCGATGACTTTTATGTGGATTGTCTTTAAGGTTAGTGGTGAGGTTTTTTGTTTTTGTTTTTTTTCTCTCTTTCTTTCGTTCGTTACACATTTTGCGTCACTGGTTTAGTAATAGTATTTCCTAAGATGATAAAAGTTTAAGGGTGTCGCCCGCCGCCTCCGTTCCAGTCATGGACGAACAACCCCTTACGAGCCTACGTCGCGCAGACCATGAACTCCGACCTGAGTGCCGCGACGACGTGCATCGGGTACAAGGCGTTCAGGGTGTGGTCGTGAGACGCCGGACGTCACGGGTGCTAGTCGGCCAGAGGGCTGTGGCTGTCCCATATGTGGAAAGTTTTTTCTGGTTTTGAACGATTTTTACGTACGCCCGTTTACCGTAAAACGAGGTTTTATTTCAGGTGCCTAGTATTTTGGTAATTTTTTTTCAATCGACTATCCAAGAGTTTGTGTCCATGGTTTTAAAATTTATGAAGTCAATGTGTTTGGTTCATTGACCGTGTTTTATTATGTGGGTTCTATAATTATGAATTGGTGCATAGCATTATTACGTGTAAGATTAATTGAGAGGTTTTCATAGAGACTTCTGCTAAGAGAAAGAATGATTTTGTTTGATTTAATAATTTATTAAAATATCGGGAGAACAAAGTAAATCAGTGTTATATTTTCACATTTTCTATGAGTTTTTCCTCTGTTATCTATCATTTTGGTATTTTTGTCGAGTTCTATGGAAAGTTACCCGAAGACCGAAAAGTATTCTGTCAGTAAAAGTTTCAATAAAAAGATACTGGTGGAAAATCTGTCTCTAAAGTGCAACGTTGCGAAACTAAAAGGGTGGACAGTGTGAATTATTTATTCGGAAAGGTCCTTCTCACTCTCTCAATTGTAATTAATGGACGAATGAACGAAAACCACCGTATGTTTGAGTTTTAATTTTCTGTTCCAGTCACCAGACCGTATACTGTTTCGTTTAAAAATGTGAAACTACAGTGTGATTTGTGAGTTCTGTCTCAATACAAATGCCTTTTAAAATTTTCGTAAATAGGGGATTTTTGTTGACCCAAAAAAGGGGGGAGTTTTAAGGAAAAGAAGTTATCATTTTGTTGAAAGTGTTTAATAGGGGAATATTATTTAGTGTTTTAAAGGACGGAAATTCCACTGAATGAAAGTTTATGTAATAGACCTCTGGTTTGTCTCTATCGTTTAAGTACTTTTGTCATTATTTTACATGAAAGGACTAGTACAATTTAGTAAAAAAATTTTTGGATCTGAAGTCCATATATTGACACAAGACTAGTAATGAAAGTTAATTATTCGTTGATTAAATTAGATTATGAAATTTTGGACTTTTTAGTGATATTTTTTACTTCTCCGGAGTAATGTACGATTCTGTAGAGAAATTGTAAGTCATTAATTTCGAATGCCAATCAATAGTGATTGCATAATTGTTGCATTCACAGGGGGGGTGGCGGCGGAGGGTCCCTCCCGCCCCCCTGACCCGAATTATTGTATTATTGGACTATTAAAGATGTTAGATCGGAATTTTAAGTTGTTGATTAAACTGGTTCCCTTTTTTGTGTCTTAAATTTTCTGAGTTTTGTCATCTAAATTATGTTCACATAAAGTTACTCTATATCATTCTAAATGACAACAAATAAGTTTTTTGTAAACGTCTTTTTGTCTTTAATCGATTCGATTCTGTGTACTTTGTGGCTTAAGTTTTTTTGTTTCTTAGGTCTTTTTCTAGTTAAACATTGTCATGTTAGTCTTGCCCTTAAAATAGAATTTAGGAATGATAGGTCCACTGTGTGTTCGAAGATTGTCACGAAAGATAGGGGTGACTAGCATTTAGTTCATTTTTGTGACAGTACGATGACTGATCCATATATGTAAATAGTTTCTGGCATAATTTTTTTCACTGTATTACTTGGAACGACTTGGTTATTCGTCGAACTAAGTCACACCGACAGGTAATATACTATAAGACAGTCGTTAAATAGTGTCGAGAATTGTACAATGTATGTTGGTATTTAGTTTTGATCTTTGTTACGTTAATAAAATAAGACTTGTTTCCAGAACGGTCCTCATCTAAGCTGACACTACACTGTTTTTATTACCGAGAAACCTACGTGATGTCATATATTACTGTCGATTGTCCTTGACTTATCATATAAATGTGACTCCTTTATCTGAGTTCACTTCCTATGGAAATTTGACGATTTTGTTAGTTAGAAATTTTAATTGATGGTGGACTATTTCAGACTACTCCTATGTCGTTCTTACGAGTTAATGTGAAAGTAACATGTCTAGTTTTCCAATGTTATTATGTGTTGTAAAGTCAAAATTCTTCGAAGGAAGTTGATGGAGACAGTCATAATTTTTATTTATTTAATATTTTCGGTCCCTTATTTCCTGTAGAAAGAGTGATTTGAAATTTACTATTGGGTAAAGTGGGGGAGTGTCAGTTGATTTCTCTTTCGAGTCCGGTATCACTTTTACTCACTACGAGGTAGGGTGAAGGACGAACCCCTTCAGTTTGAGTTAAAGTCAGAAACGATTTACTGAAGAGACTTTTCAACGAAGAGTCGGGATCCTAGATTTCGTAATGTTATGTACCTTCACCCAAATAGTGAGCACGATAGGTCATGTTTACACTGTTGACTGTCCTTTTTCGACCGGTTTCATACTAATCAAAAGGAAATGTATAAATCAACCCAAACATTTTGTCTGGGTAGTTGAGAATTGGAGATTTAAGTTGTAATAGAAGTAGTAAATAGTTCAGTTTAGTGGGGTTCTTGGTATTAAGGACAGTACTTGTATTTTTCGGATGGAAAAGTCCGACTCTCTTCCAGGGTCGTAATGTTCCCCAAGACCCTAGGGTGTTAAATTGGCAGACTAGGGTCGAAGGTCATTGGTAGTGTAAGTGAAGCCCTGTCATAAGTTGTGTAGACTATCCCCGTAGTACCCAAGGTTGTTCTAAAAGACATCCTTATTTTTATTTGGTTGTTGGTTGTGGATCGAAATGATTTCTAAAGAGTCCACTTGTTGTTTTTCTTTGTAAGTAAGATGACATTACTTAGGTGAAGGTGGGTGAGTTGTCTTCATAGATATGTGTCTTTTTGAGGTCCTGATGTTTCAGTAAGTAAGTGGAGACAGGTAGAAGGTCACGTATCGAACTAAGTGACCGTGTCATTGTACTTTCCGATGGGACTCAAAGTCTGATGTAATTTTACTACCACATAGGCAATAAAAGCAGTCAACTAAGATCTAAGAAGGTTTAGTCCTTGGAACAAAGTTGAGATATCAAGATTGACATAGATCACGTACAAGACTATGTACGGTTCACAAGTTCTATATGGACAACTTACTTGTGAACTCACCTTTTGAGACCAGGTTCCCTAGACCTATTTTGAATAGTGTAATTCGACTACAAAGTTTCTTTGCTTAAATTCGCCATTGTCCTAATAGACTTTCGACCCCTACTCCTTCCGTCCCTCCGAGTCCTAATTATTGGTGGACCAAAAGTACCACCAATATAAAGAAAGGAAGAAATAATAAATAGACCGATACGATCCAGAATCAACGCCGTAAGTTTGAGAATCAACACCTACACTCTAGATCAAAGGACTGGTCCCTAACTTGGGTCCGGGGGACGTAATCCTCGTACCTCAGAATCGGTGATCTGGTGGTCCCTTCGAGTAGTTTAAAGATTATGTGTTAAAGAAGGGAAAGTTAAAGTTGAAAAGTGTAATAGAGTAAGTAAGTAAGTTGATTGTAGATGACAGATGATACACGGTCTTAGATATGGTGTACGATTCCATTGTTGTTTATGTTTCTCATACACCAAGACTAGGAGTTTCTCCTTTTGATGGACAAATTTTTGTGAGGTAAATTTGTTCTTTCTTTTCATAGAGTATTTTAAGTCGTTTCTAGAGGATTCTTATTCGTCGATTAAGGAAATTAATACCAGGGGTCGTAATTTTTAGAAACAAACGAAAAACCACAAAAGAACTCAAAAGTTTGTTTATCTTGGATTTGGACGTTCGATTGAAGGATTAATCTTTTTTGACGATCGTTTGTTTTGGTTTGTAGACGTCGACACTCAATGTACTGTTTTGTCGAAAGTGTATTTTCGGAGAAGACTAACCTAGGAAGAAAAGAAAGACCTATTTTATATCACGGGTAGGAGGTAGGTAAGAGAGTGACAGGTTGAGTAGGAGTAATTCAGGATAGAGACACGGAACGATACAAGAAGTTCATGTAGATACAGATTATGTACGTATATGTTGTATTTGTTTTTGGAAATGATCTCTCGAGACACATAAACTGAAGGTAAGGTTAGAGATAAGATGAAGGTTCGTGCTATTTTTACACCCATTAAGTAAAGTAGCGAATCTTTAATTGATTTTCTTTTGCACATTGGGACAGGAAGTAAGTTATTTACATTGACTTATTACAAGATACGATTCGTTAATATGTTCGACCCAATGATACCATGGGTCTGTCCTGACTGATAAAATATTACAATCTAAAAATTTTGGGACAGAAGGAAGTCAGACTTGATATCATCATCAAAGACTTTTCCCTTGAGATTTTGTAGTTGTAATAGGATCTTTTTAAGATGACGTTCCGTCTTGTGACGTTCTAGGTCAAGGGAAGACTCCCGTCCCATTTCCAGTTTATGAATTCACGGTGAAGTGCATTTGTGACACCTACCTCTAGTGTTACTCAATGTGACAATTTTATGTATGTAATATAAAACACTAAGATTGAATTACCAATAGTAAATTTGTTTTTTCAGGATTTAAGTTCGGTAAAAATGAAAATAGATTCGTTGAGTCCTTGATTCGTTAAGTCCTTGATGAGAAGAATTTATTTCTAAACACTCATTCGTGATCGATTCTTTTGTTATTTGACCATTTTTACTCCGAGACAATGGAACTAGCCACAAGTTTAGTACGTAAAAGTTAACTACCAGATTAGGGGGTGAGGTCCGTACACAACCTAGGATGTTTCATTTTCAAAGTTCAGTAAGTTTTGAATGTCTCGAAATTTTTTTCACAAATTGGAACCTCATCCTTTACCGTTGGGTGAGGTCATAAGAACGGACCTTTTAAGATACCTGTCTCTTCAGACCTCTCGACCGTCAGGTACTCATCGTCTCCACCTGTACTGACTCGTGCGTACACATTGTCCAATACCTTAAACCTTTTATGATTGTTCCTTTTACAAAGGACATCGGGTTAGTGGATCTCTATTGATGACGGTTGTGAAGTGGTACAGAGAAGATTAGAAGAATATTTTTGTCTATATTAAATTTTTATTTCACACTTTAGTTTGAGACCTGTGAAAAATCAAAGTCCTTATATCGGGTACAGTAATTAGTTAGGTGTCTTTATAATAGTCATCGCTAAAGTACTATTAGGTATGATATTCACTTGAAGGTTAAAAGAATACAGGACAGTTTGTTAAAAAGAGTGTAAAAATAAAGTTATTTTTTGGTGTATTATTCGTAAAAATCATCACAAAAGATCCTCGTTCTAATTCCCTTTAATCCCATACCTGTAAATATTCTAAGCACGAAGAAGGACCGTTTAAGGTAAGATCTTTGTAGGAGAGGTAGATGAAAGGGTAGGTATATTTCTCGGTGAACGGAACGGTGTAGGACGAGTCGTAATGAATATTAAAGAATATAACGTTACTCAAATAATCCTCATTTGTCATAGACACCAAAATTTGTCGTAGGAAGCTAATGAACATTTCAACTGAGAAAATCCAAATTATTAAAAATTTACTTTTTTTTTTTTTTCGCAACTTTTTAAGGAGATGGTCGGTTGAGGAGTCAAATACAAGTCTTACTTCATGGGACCCGAGTGAGTAACATTTATTTGTTTTTTGTCACGTTTTTTTGACTCGTTTGATTCATCAGTGGGTTTGATGATACGTGTGTTTAATTCTTCTTGACAAGTGGTGTGACCGACTCTCGGTTATACATTAGGGTAAATGATCGTTTGTTTGGAAAATTATTCATTCTGCCGGTTTAAAATGTCAGAACGACAATCAAAGTGTATATAAGACAGGTCTTTTTAAGTGTCACAATTGAGGTAGTTTTCGAATTCCCCTCTGGGTCAAGGACTGCAGACAGTTCAGGGGTCCCGGTTTTGCGTCTGGTTTCGTCGTGGCCTTGGAGTTCCAATTCCCACCCCCACCCCCACCCTCCCCTCCCCTTTCTCTCCCCGCGACAGGTTTATTGGGATGTCTGTTCTCGGAAGCGGGTTGTGACGTTTTCCCTGCGACTAGTGCTCCCTGTGGTATTTTGAGTTTTCCCACGTCCTCGACTGTGCCTCTTGTGGATGCATCTTCCGCGTCAGGTCCTGCCGCGGCCACACGACCATGAACTCTGCGTACCTCAACCGGCCGTGTAGCATCTCCGCGTGCCTGCACAGGGTCCTCCTCTGGTCGTCCTTGACGCTACACAACCCCGACTTGAAGTGGCTCCTCTACGGCAGGAGCCCCCCGACCAAGTCGAACTTGAGCAATCTTGGCCAGTAGATCCCTTGTTCCCTGACCACTCTCAGAGGGGATCTCCGGCCCCAGCGCTCCGAGCTGATCGTCTTTCCCGGCCCGTCATGCCCCCACCCCGCCCAGAGGGTTCCCCGGCCCCAGCCCGCCGAGCTGAGCGTCTTCCCGACGGCTCATCCACCCCACCCCCACAGAGACCCCCTGGCCCTGGCTCCCCTTCCGGCCGTTGCACGGTAGACGCGGACGCGTCCCGGCGGCGCGGGAGCGGCCAGCCCGGAGTAGCTGGGGGGAGGGGCGGCGGGGAGGACTCGAAGGGATGGCCGACCCGGGCGTGACGGTGTGGGGATTGAGGTCGGACCGGGCGGCCCAGGTGTGGGAGGGGGCGACGCCCGAAGACGTGCGGTCGGAGAGGGGTGAGGGCGGGGCGCACGAGGATTTTATTTTTCCTTTTCGGCACCTTCACTTGGGCCAAGGGTCGCCTGACGAGGCGGCCGAGCCCTTGGGGCCCCTGTAGGGGCCTTTCGGGCACGGACGCGGGCCGGTGGAGCGGGGCGATGGAGCCCGAGGGAAGTCTTCGTTAAGTCGGTGGCGCGGGCGGCGGTGAGCGGTGGCGGATCGAAGGGAGCGGCGAGAGCGCGCAGCTCGCTTCATCCGCCTCTGTTTCGAGGTCGGTTTCGGAGAGTAACCGAGTAAAGTTTGCGGTTGCAGAGGAAGATTCCGTCGGCTAACCAGGTAGGGTTCCGGGGCCCGAGCCCGCTGGGTCAGTTGGACAAGGCCGTGTTTCCGTTTGCCGTCGGAAAGGCTAGTGCACTGACGAAAGGCGGTGCTCCGACTCCGCCGGGCGGTCGCGACCTGCGCACTTTTGATGTTGAGGGTCTCAAGCACACCCCGTATGACCCTTTACATCAGGAACACCGGTTGCGAACAGGACAGGAGAGTTATCATCCGCCCTTTCTACGAGAAAGGAAAACTGAGAACCTCGGGAGGGGTACAGAGCCTGTGCTCTTGAGGTAAAACCAGTCATGAAAATATCCTGACTTAATCAGAGGGAAGGTGACCTGCATGTATAGGCCACTTCAATTGGTTTTCACCTCTTCTTTTATAAACGAGACTGCGTACAAAACGGGATGAAAAAAGAGTAAAAGGACCTGAAAGGTGGATACTTCGTCCACGAGTGTAAAGGGTAACAGCTTCTAGAAGACTGAAGTCTCTTTGAGTAGGAATAAATATGAGACGAAATAGAGAAGTAAGGTAGAAAGACGTTTGTAAATAACTCGTGGGTCAAGCACGGTCCGGATCACTCTTCTCACTCCTTTTCGTAACTAGTCTAGTCAAGAATGAGACCTCCTTGACAAAAAGGTCTTCCAACCTGTCTGACCCTTTGTCTATTAATGAGAATTCACAATTTCGAGTTTTCGGAGAATGTCTGTATACAGGTTCATTCTGGAATTTTACTGTTGGTGTTCGAAGAGAGATAAGGTGAGAGAGTGTGGGGTTGTTGTGAGATCTGAATGTCCGAGACGAGATAAAAGACAAAGATCTTAGGAGGTCTTTATCCTCTTAGTTCTTCCAACGAAGACATTACTCTTTACGAAACCAGAGGTACTTTCTTTTCGTTATAAATTATTGATCTTACGACACTGAGTCAATGATAACTTATAGTTTTCGTACGACTTTACAAAGTTAAATTAGACACGATATGGTAGAAAAAGTGACGGAAAACATAACACCCCCTTTTTTGGAATGAAATAATATGTTAACATACTTCACCCTCTTTTAACAACTCCAATTTCACAAATTAAAGATTCCGTTGAGTTGTCTCTTTTCCACAACAACCAGGAATACGCAAGTATATGTGACTGAGTTCACGTGAAGAAAAACACTTAGCACTATGTCGTTTGTATGTTGGTGGTGAGAAGACGGGTCACATGACTACCATAAGGACGGTTTTATGTCTAAGAAGGGGAGAGAGTTAAGTCAGCGAGTCAGCACAGGTTGAGAAACGTCGGGGTACTTGACGTCGGGCGGTCCGAAGGGACAGGTAGTGGTTGAGGTCCTCGAACGAGTTTGAGTACAAGTAACTCGACCACTACGGTAGGTTGGTATAATAGGAGACTGCAGGGGAAGAGAAGGACGGAGTTAGAAAGGGTCGTGGGAGTGGTCAGGAGTATGAACAAAAAGAGAGAGAGGAGAAAGTTGTTGAATTACCGATCCAATTCTTAAAATTTCACGTCACGGAATGGAGGTAAGATTAAAACCGATTTATTAAAATAGAGGTTTATTAAAATAAACCAAGGGAGAGGGTCAACAAATAAATTAAGATGATCACAAGTTCTAAGACTCGTACTTAATAGGTGATTATTTTAGATTCACATAAAGTAATAGGTCACACACATACTAAGTCCAGGGAGACCTGTCTGTCAACGTCGGCCTGAGCTAAACTCAAAATTCTTTGCAGTTAGAAAATTTAGGTCAAATCTCGGACTTTCCTCCGACTACTAAAACGACTAATAAGTTTACTTAACTATCAGAACTCTAGCCTTTAGACCGGTGTTACCTCAGAACTTGTTGTAGAATTTAGGTTTACGTTTCGACACACACAAAGAGACACACACACACACACACACATGAATCAATGGATATTCTTACTCCATAAGGATCTTTGATTAGTGTGACAACCTAGTGGAAACTGAGGATTAAAAACCTAAGCATTTTTTCACTACATAGGTGATATACTGTTTGCTTTTCCTAGTAGGGATTTTAGGATTCCCGTTTTTGGTGAAACGACAATTGACAGATGTGTTTTGGTGAAGGATATTTTCTTCATTCGGGTTCTTTCTATATCACTAGATTATGACCATTTTGGTAGTAGAGAAAAATTTTTTGTTAGATAGCTTCACGGTTGGTTTTACTATACCTACTTTATAAAGAAATGTTTATCAAGGAACTTCCGTTAAAGCAATTTAGACGTATCTTATAAGTTTCTCGTTGAACTCTCCTTTTCTTTTTAAATTTCGGCCAATAGACCTTCCTCTCTTGCAGTGACTTTATACACATGGTTTTTATAGTCTTCTTTCTACGTCACAATCAAAAGAGAGAGACTGACCGCTATAGATCGTATCAAGGGTCGGGACAAATGGTCCCGAGTCATTTATAACTTGAGTCTACCTTAATTTATTTACGTTAACTGGATTGTTGAAACCGTGTACCCAAGAACCCATCGTAGGAAGTCCACAGTAGAACTTTAACATTTAAAGTACTTTAAATTGCACTCTTCTTTTATCTTTGGAGTTTATACTTATTCTGTAGTCCATAAAATCTGTACTATGACACCCAGTGTATCTGCCTAATGTCTATAGGACGTATGAAAGTGTTTTACGTCTGTTAAAGGTACAGACAACTGAGGTTTTCTGGCCAGGTAGTTCAGCTCTAAAAGAAAGATCTCCTACTCTAGGCCGGAGACGCGACGCTGAGGGGCGTGGAATCGTCGCCGATTCCTCATCGAGCCCGGCCTCTTGGGCCCTCGAGCTGAGTGCACTGTGACTTGCCAGTCGGAGGAGTTTCGAGTCCCAAAAAAAAAAAAAAAAAAAAAGAGCTGCAAAATGCTCCTTGTCCACCGACGCCAGATTGTGACTTTCGGTCGCTAAACGTATTGTGAGCGCGCGGAGACAAGAGAACTACGGCGCGGAAGGGTTCGGTCCCACGCCGTCGTCCACAACCCCTCGGCTTTAGGCACCCGCGCGTCTGTCGCGTAGTTCCAAGGTAAGTCACGGTCGACGGTGCACGGACGGGCTGTGACCCGGTGAATCGGTGCGAGGTACGCTTTGGTGCTTGTTGTTGTTGTTGTTTTTGACACCCCTCCTCGGAAGCGGAGGGCTCGAAAGAAACGGCCCAGAACCCGGAGTAGGGAGGAACCGGCTTCCCGGCGGAGAGACACGGGACAAGGACGCGGCGCGGTCTGCGCGTTGGGACGGTGGCCGAACCCTTGACACTCGCCGACATTCAGAACAGCGCGGTCCGACCCCCTGCTCGTTTGGCCCGAGCTGTGGTCTAGGTCCGTCCCGGAGGGGTGGACGGGACACGGGAGCCTCCCCTCCGAGGACAGTGACTTACCTGGTGCAGCGTGCCGGGACACGACGGCGGTTGGGGTTCGGCGAGGGTCCCGACCTTTCTTCGAGCAAGGTGTTCCGTTGACGAAACCGTTGACGTCAGGGCGTAGATAGGGAGAGTCGCGGGGTCCTCAACCTAAGGCCGGCCCGACTCAGAGGCGGGCGCGCCTCTGATCCCGTGGGCGATCGCCTTACCCCACGCGGAGGTCGGGTGCACGGTAGAGCCGCCGCGGGCTGGAAATTGAAGACTGGAGGCGGGGTGGAAGGTCCACCCCTCTAGGTCTGGAGGAGACTGCGTGCGGACGTTGGTCAAGGCACCTTTTCGCTGTTTTGGGACGCGTAATCGTGCGGTCGGTTAGTTAACGTGGTTTCAATCGTTGCTACGAATTTTACAAATAAAAAAGAAAAATTTTTATAAATGTCTAGACTTTAGATAGGGGGAAAGAGGGGATAGGTAGGAGCCCTGTTCCCTTTACTTTTCTCCGCAACTCTAGTAACAAGTTTCGGGGGTTCCTGACCGAACCGGCCGGCACACACGCACATGTGTATATGTCCATATAAATGCCCCTCTCCTTACATAGACCAAACCACAAAAATAAAAAGACTAAAAAAAAAAACAGGATGGCAGGTCACAGCTAGACTGGCTTTGAGGGACAGGCTGGTGGTGGGATTTTGCAGGGGAGGATTTACTAAAAGTTTTGCATAACCAACCAAACCCCCAACCTCCGCCCATCTCTCGTTTACTAGACTGACCTCCCTACGGCTATTTATGGTCTTTGTTAGTTTGGTTTCATCCCGTCTTCGGTATTTATTCTCTATTACTTATGTGTACCACATAAAGCATTATAAAGACCTTTGCGCGGCGGACGAGGCCTCAACCCCCCGCCCCCGTCGGGCGCGGTCGGTTCGACCCTCGCCCGCCCTCCCGCGCGCCGCGCCCCGGCCGCCCGGCGAGAGTCATCAGCTCGAACAACATCTCCAACATCTCTCCATTCCGCCTCTCCAACGACGGCCCCATCATCTCGCCGCGCCCCTTCCGCTCGCTCGCGCCGTGACCGTGCGCGTCGTCGCTCGACAGGGCCTTGTGGTCGCCGTACGGGTGGTCTCAGACGCGGCTGCGCACGCGGTACAACCGGCGGAGGTCGAGCCGCCTCTCGACGGCGAAGGTGAACAACGCCGCCAAGACCTTGGTTCAGAACTGGACCCAGAGCCACTCGACGTCCGACCTCCGCTCCGTCCGCGCGAGGCTTGACGAGTCCATCGCGAAGTACAGCTTCCACCTAAGCTCGACTATGTGGACCGACGCGCTCTTCTGGCACGCGCAGAAGAAGAACCGGCGCGGGCGGACGGCGAGCCGCGGCGGCGACAGGGCGCCGGCGAGCCCGGGGCCGCTGCCGCTCGGGCGCCCGTTCTCGGACAGAAAGAGAAGGAATTTCAGGCCCACGCTTCTTCTTTCCTTTCCGAACGCGAGGCTCGAGCGGCCGGGGCGCGGAGGCGACGGGAACCCTCATGGACCTCTCACTCTTGTCTATTCTCTCGGTACCTTAACCCCTCGGAGTACCTGGGGGTCGAGGACGGTCCTGGCCCCCGAACCGACCGCGGACGTCGGCACCAAGGGTACAAGGACCTAGAGTCGGGGATGAGAAGAGATGGAGAGCGACTTTGGGTTTTTCGCCGTGGACCGAAAACTTTTCGTTGTCCTCTCCCTGGGTTGATGAACCTCGGACCCCAGAGACGCGAGGGTCGAAGGACTTTCCTGCACACCGTTGTCCCCCTCCTCCAGACCTCCCCCTTGTAATCGTAGAAAAACTTTCTACTAAAACGGAACATCATTGACTCGACCTTCTCAAGGGACTCGAAATATCCCACCGTAGCAAAGTGTCCGGCAAACAAGTCTTTAGTTCGATTCCCGACTGTGCTCCGAGGGGAACCAGTTTACAACATTTCTCCTTGGTAGAGACTTTCCGTGGTAACAGTTAGTAGAACCTCACGATTAGTAGGACTCCTCCTCCTCCCCTCTCTCTCTCTCCGTCTCCAGCTTCTCTCCCCTTCCCTCTCTTCTTTTCCTGCGTCTTTCTCTAACGGCATCTCTGCCTGCCTGCCTGGCGAGTCTAGGCTGAAGGTCTGGAGCACACGTCTTTCATAGGCTACACGTTTCCCCCATAACGTCTCGGAGCTCTCGCCGCCCGGGACACGGTTTGGGCGTTTGTGTGAGGGAAGTTGGGTTGGAAGGGGTTTGGCGCGGCGCGCCGTAGACACAAGGGCCAAAGAAGGGCTCGCGGGCGCCCCGCCTCCTCAGTCGCGCCTCGTGCGGAGAGGGGGGTTGGGGTGGGAGCCGGGGCCTGGGGCGCGCCGGCACCGAGACCGGCCCCCGCCCCCCGGCCTGCGCTCTCGGGGCCGTCAAAGGGAGGGGATCTCGAACGAGATCCGGCTTGGGCCGCCGAACGCTAGGAATGGGTCCGTTCCTTTCCCCTACCCCCCCACCACGAACCTCGGCCCGAGGAACCCCGGCACGCCCAGACCCGTCTTCGTCCGCCCACGGAAGGTCGGCAGCAGGCCGAGGAGGAGGAGGCTCCTGTGCCTGTCCGACGCGAAGGACCGGCCGGTCGGCCGGCCGAGGGAACCGCGGAGGCTCCCCGGGGGCGGGTCCTACCTGACTTACCACTTCGACCTCTGCGGCGGCCGGCGGCCTGTGGGGAACGGGCGTAGAAGGAACGACGGGTAGGACCCAAGTATTCTTTAGCCTCCTTTGGTTCTTGAGGGAAATCTTTACTAGACCCACCTTCCACCACGTTCGTCCGTCCGCCCCCCCTCCCCGCCCCTCCCCTCAATCCCCCTCCCCCGCCGCTTCGACCGCTCCGCAGGGGAGGCGCGCCCCCTTTACGCCCGTGGGCTGTCGACGCGACCCCAGGGACGGGCGGGCCGAAGTCCACGCGGGCGGGTCGGGGCCGCGCTTACGGGGAAGGAACGGGCGGTCGAGCGGCCCAGGGGCCGCCGCGCCTCCACCGCGCCGGAGTAAACGTATCTCCAATGAGCCTGCGCCGGTTAGCGTCGCGGCGGCTCGCCGGGGCCTTTAAAAGTTTTTCGTGTCCGGCCCGAGAGTGTCGGGGACAAGAGAGGGGTCGAGCGCTTCTCGGGTCACCCGTCGACGACACAGGTTGGTCGGACCTGGTTTTCGTCCTACCTACTGTCGATCCAAGAATCGGAGACACCGTAGAGACTACCGAGTCTGGGGCCGGGACAACTCTCTGTCCCCGTCGAGCCCCGAGTCTTGACCTCACCGGGGTGCGGAGGAAATCCGCTGTCCAGGAGTGTGGGAGTTTCCCGAGTGTCCGACGCGGTACTGGGAGGGGTTGGAGAGTAGGGAAGAGAGGACTCGTCGGTCCATCTCGACCGTCCGGAGACGCGGGGCGCCCCCTCCAACCCCCAGCACCCTAAATCCTCGCACGGGTACCCTTGACTACGAGAAACATCGTCGAATTGATCCTCCGGATCCTAGTCTGTTGAAACCGGGAAGGAGGGGTGTCGGGGGTTGGAACAGTGTCCGGGACGTCCTGACGTACTAGCAACACTCCGCCCCGGCCCCCACCCCCCGGGCCCCGCCGCCTCCGGGATCTAGAACAAAGTCCTCTAGGTCCAAGTTCAGGGTCGTGATAGTAAATGTGCGATCCACTTGAAGCTGTTCGATTCAGGATTAGTCTCGGAGTGACAAGAGTTTCCACTATGCGTGGGTAATTATAGGGGAAAGGAAGTGGACAAAACTCTTACCGGATCCATCCTTACTTTCCATGAGACATTTGTCTGGTTTAGAGCCGGAACAGAAGGGACTGAGTAAAAATGGATTTATAACCTCCAGTCCCTTAACGACGTTTTTATCTTCGCTAAACGAGGTCCTTTCCCCTCTTCCTCCACTCCTGGTACCAAAATCCTAATCCCTTTCCCATAAGTTTACCCTTCCACTGGAACTTGTCCTAAGAATTTGAAAGACTCGGAACCAAAAGAGTAAAAATTTTAATCCCCTTTCGTTGCTAACGGAGCTTCTTCGATTTACTCCAGTTTCACGAACTAAGACTCGTGTCGAATGCCATCCGCGAGTCAATTGGTATCAAGGGATTCCACAAACGTGCCGGGGAAGTTTCGGGACTGAGGACGAGAAAAGTAAGGGTCTAGTTGACCATGGTCTACGCTTTGGGTGCGCTGCGTCCGTTTTACAAAGACCCCGTATCAACGGATGTGTTCGGACCTCCTTGGGTTCCCCTCCGTTCTGAGGTTCCGCGAGTCTGCTGGAGTCGGGGCCCAGACGTCGGAGGCCATGCCGAGCCGGTTTACTAGGGTCCTCGGGACTGGGATACCACGTGGGGGGTTGCGTCGGTTTCCTCTCTCCTCTGACTTAGTCAAGGGTGTTTGCACGTCTGCGACGGGGGTACTGCCACGTCAAGGGAGGAGCGGGCGCGGCGCGGGCCCAATAACTCATTTCGCGAATATTATAGTAATCGGCGCCACTCAATGGCTGACGTCGGGATGGGCACCGTCTTGGAGAGGGATGAATTGAGGAGGTTCCCGAGCAATTACCCGATTAACTAATCCTCAGCCGTCGCGCCGCCCCCGTCCCCGTCCGCTCCCCCGTCCGCTCCCCCGCCCCCGGCCTCCGACACGCGGTGCCGGGCCCTCCCTCCGGCCGCTCCCCGTCCACGGCCGGAGGCAGTGGCGTAATTGGAGAAGTCCCGAGCCGCCGCCCCAGCTCTGTGTAATGTTTACCAGTCGAAATTAGTACCACAGTCGAGTAATTGGGCCTTCCTGGGCCACGACTTTATGTTAAACGCGCAGGAGGAGACGCGCCGGCGCCGCGCTCGAGCCGGTGCAGTGTCGGGCCGGGCGCGCGGGGGCGTGTCAACGCCCCATCTTCCCTCGTAGGACCTTTGGTCATCGGCTGAGCGTGGGTGGACGCTGGAGAGGCGCGCCCAGAGGGCCGGCCCGACGCGGGTGGGGCTCCCTTTGTCCGGCTGCGCCGCTCGCCTCGGACCCCTTCTTTGTGGGAACCCCATCCTCCTCCCGAAAGTGACTTGGGAAGACTCGATCGTTTATGAGCTGCGGCCGTTGAACCTGATAGGACTCACGTAGATTAGTCAGAAGAGAACTTAGGAGTCTCGTTTGGGCACCACGGCTAGGAATCGGGTTATGTGTCCGCCCCTTTGACTCCGGGTCCTCCTTTTTTTTTTCACTGGTTGGGTTCATCACCTTCGTTCTACCTTCGGGCTCCAACAGGGTGACGGACATGCTCCGGGACCTCTTCCCCGCTCCCCGCCCTGTTCGTAACTACGACTCGAACCCTCACCGACGCCCCATCTGACACTCCTGGGGCCGATAGAGTTCGGGCGGGCCTGTCCACAAACCCACCTCAACCGGAGACGGTTCCGTCACCGGTCCACACCGTCGCCGCCCCGGAGCCCCTACTCGGGGCCTCTTTGTCGAGGGTCTGGACCGCTCCAAGCCCCCGCCCCCCCGCCACCGCTCCTCGGTACGTCGGACCAAACTCCTGAGAATCCTTTGGCACATCCGAGCCCTGGGGGTCGGCGACGGTGGTGGGCGAAGGCACCCGATCAAACCCTCCCTTCAGTCTTCCTCGGAAGGACGGGCCAAGAGGCAGACGAGCGATGCGAGGAACGCTAGCGAAGCTGCCAAACCAGACGTGTCTGCGCGCGAGGACGGGTCCGTGGAGAAGCCTGCGCTTGTGGCATTTGGAGTCCGAGCGAAGACGTATTTGCTAAGGCGGCACCGTGCGTAAGCCAGGCGTTTGCACGCGACGTCGCGGTGTCTGTGTGACGGGGCCCGGGCCCTTTACTAACACCACCACCGCGTCCGGCTTCCGCCCCTCCAACGTCGCCTCTCCGACAACCCCCTCTAGCCCGTTTGCCCAGGAGGTGCGGAGGAGAGGAAAGTCGACCAGTGCCCGCCCCAGAGGGCGACGGAGAGCCAATGCCTGTCGTCAAGGTGACGTCCTCGGTCTCCCGGTCCTGTCTTAGAGGGGCGGGAGGGAACCCCCGTAAAAAAACCCCCCCACCCAGGGGCTCTGAAGTACCGCTTCCGTCTCCGGGTCTGCGGGAGAGAACCCGACTTGCGTCGACGTTTGGTGTGACGGTTCTTGGAAGTCGCAGCCCTTGGTGGTGGGTGTCTGTGGGACAGAGAGACGGGAGCTCGCACCGTTAGGAAGTTGACCCAGGGTGGAGGTCGGGGTGGGAGGATCAGAACCCCATCGAGGCGGGGGAGGAATCAAGTTGGTCTAATTGTCGGCGACGGAGCCCTCAGTCCGGGGAGCAGAAGGAACCCTAGCGAGGGCCGAGGGGAGGGAGAAAAGGACCCTTAATCCGTATTGGCTCAAAGTTTCTTACTATTTGAAAGGTTCTGACTTTCCTGCGAATTTCAAATCCAGAGCTCTAATACGGCGACGAGTTATAATTTCGCCGGGTCTCGTTTGAACGGCTCCTCGGATTATTTTTAACTAGGAGAGACGAGACGCCGTCAGCCCTTTATCCGACCGACTCGGCCCATTATCACCTTCTTCCGAGGGAGACTTTACTGTCTACTTCAGTATTTGTTCAAACTAGAACCTTAGTTCGAAGCTATTTATAATTTGTGTCAGACGGGGGGGAGAAACGCGCTCACCTAATACTATATACCGCGCAGCTTTGAAATTTTATTCCTTTATGGTCTCTTTTACTAGAGTTATTTAAAAGATTCATATTTGCAACTAATACAAAGCTAAAAGTAAGTTCCCGGAGACGACAAGCAAGAAGCCACGTTTACTGTAGAACGTTATCCGAAAACCCCTTTTCCCGAGGGATAAACTTTTTCTCTCGGGGTCTCCACATGTTAAATACATTAGACGCCGACCTTTTACTTAACACATTAAATAACCTTTTGTCTTTCAGTACTTCTAACCTAGTCGTATCGGCTCAGGGTTGTGGGGGGAGGGGTGTAGGTAGTTCAAGGTTAATTGTCGGATTGGTCTCTCGAAATTACCCAAAGGTTAGATCACCGGACTATCTGAGTAGTTAAGGAGACCCTCTTTAATTCTTTTAGCTGGCGGGGAACCGCTGCGTCACAGTAAGGAAAGACGTTGATATACAGTTTAATTTTTGTGTTAATTTTAAATTTGACAAAGTTAGTTTCCCACGGGACGTTGGATACAAAGTGAATTATCTTGAAACTACTTTTAGACTACGCACGTGAGGTAGTGGTTCCCCCCGCTCCCGCCGCTTCGAGTGCTCTCTTCCCCTAAGAAAGAAAGAGAAATTCTGAAATCGCGAGCCCACTCCGTGTGGTCCACTGAGGTGGGGCGTCGAGGTCTGATTTTCTTCCCTCGTGGCGCGAGAGCCGCGCAAGAACGAGAGAAGCGAGAGTGTAGAGGGGGTTGAGAAAAAGGAGAGCCAGGTGACGTTGGTCTTCCCTAGGAAATCCTTAGGCCGCTGTCTATAACCCAGCCCCCAACCCCCCCCCTCCAATCAAAAGCGACGCTTCTCCGTAGCGGACCTCGTCGTCAGTCCCTTCCCTCGACCCGCTCATGTTGTTCACCCGTAGAGGACCTTTGACAGGCTCCTCCGGACGACGGAGGTTGTTAGAGAACAGCGACCAGAGGCTTTGACGGGCCTGTGTGCCACCTTCACGTTGCCCTAGGACCTCCGTCTTCCCACCCCTTTCTAGGGTTCTCCTTTTTACCTGTGGGCGACGCGACGACAGACCCTGGCCTAAGGGATCTTCGACCTCGAGGGGNATCTACACATATTCTCTGGTGGGGGTGGGGGTATTCGGAGGTCCCATGAAGGCGTTCTCCGCGGTTCGAGCCCTTGTCCGCGTAGGGTCTAGAGTCATAGACTCAGGCTCCGTGGTCCACCCTGAGGTCTCATGTCGTGAGGGCCAATAGGAACGACGGGAGAAGAGAGAAGGCGGTAGGCGGGTGTCGTGGGAGGGTTTACAAACGTCCGGTTTCCAGTGGTAAGCGGGGCGCGTGGGTCTGTCCGTGTGCACGTGTATACCGGCACGTGTGACGCTCTACGCGCGCCGGGCCGCTTGCCTAGCGAGCGTGGGTTTTCCGTCTCTGGGCGGTCGTCCGACCCGCCCCCACCCGCTCGTCTCACCCGCCCTTCGGGCCTCCTCCCCGCCTCTTCACGGAGACGGGGCGGTCCACGTTCACGGACCTCCCGCTGTAGGGTCCCCGAAGGGGTCGACACGAAACCTGGGGGTTCACTCCCAAAGGTACCTCGAGTGCCGAAAATGTGAGGCTGAGGCAGCGGCACTGGGTGATCGCCCCAGAAAAGGATCGGTGAACCAGGTGCGAACCGAGCGATTCTCCTTTTTTGGAGGCCCTACCCAGAGTCCCGGGCCCCGCACCTGTTCGCGCTCCCCACCCCGCTATACCCCGGGACCTCCGCCCATCCTTCCAAAAGTCTATTCAGAGGTCGTGGGCGTCCCGGAGAGGTCCCTTCAAGTCCATGGGGCGCGTCATCTTCGTCCTGGCGAACCGGGTCCGGGTCCGTCGGGTTGCTGCGGTCGAGAGCGGTCTCGGGGGCTCCCAGCTTTCAACGAGTCAGGAGACCTGGTGGCGACGAGACTGGGGGTGAGGGTAGCGGGCCCGGGTCCGACGGGGTCGCACGCGAACGCCTTCTCTTTCGTTTAGGGTGGCTGGACGCACGGAGGAGGAGAAAGAGGGGCGAGATGGGAGGTCGCGCGCGAGACCCCAAGACCGCACGGTCCCGGACGGTTTCCTGCAGGACCAAGTCTTATTCGCAGGTCACCGCTCCCCCGTCAAATATAGACAGAACGAAAATAAACTACATGTGTGTGGACGAGATAAATGATGGTTTATTTTCTTTATGTAGACACAACGGTTGTCTTTGTCGAGCTCTCGAACGAGTGACGAGAGGGTGCCGAGCCTCTACGAGCGACCAAGAGTCTCGGGCCGTGTCCCCCTGGGGGCCGAGGCTCACTCCAGGACCGGATATTCGTATGCCCCCCCAGACGTCACCCTACAACCGCCGCAGGTGTCAAACAGGGTCCACCGACCACTCCTCCCTTGTCCTCCGTAGAGAAGAACCTTCTAAAGTCCGAAGCACGTCGTCTCCAACGTCACGGTGGAGCGAGGGATGGGTTAGGAGAGGGGTTCCAAGAAGGGTCGACGGGGCCGTGGGTCTTTTTGCACATGGACTGACACAAACGACAACACTACGACATACTAGTGTTTCGTCTACACTACGATTTGCGTATATGTCCAACGTGGGACCCTTGGGGATGTATGCGCCAGACAGTCCCCGAGATTGATGTCACACACACACACCGCCCCACTCACAAAATTCAGTGGATACTCACACTTACATAGGACATACAAAAGCACACTCAGACAAACCTACCACGTCTTTGATAATTCGGTCCTTCGGCCACGATAACGTGACTGAATTAACCCCCAAGGGTACCCCCTTTCCTAGACTTCAATCCTAGTCTCTCTTCCGACCTAAGGTGGTAGGTTTCCCTATTGCAGTCCCTACAACCGAGTCACGGGATCCAATCTCCTATGGTCGTCGAGACCGAAGGGTCCTATCTACAGAGCCTCCTCGACTCACCTCCATGGGAGTGAGTGGGGTGTATTGGGAAAGACGACTCCCCAAGGCCGTCGAGGACCGTTAAAGGTGTCTTCGTCGTGGATGTCTTCGTAAGACACACCCCCACCCCCCGTTCCTCGGCTACTGGGGTCCGGTCAAGTCAGAGTGGTTCACGACAGAACCGGAGATTGTCCGAACGTCATCTCGGATCTTACGAAGTGCGAGTCGCTCGTCGGAGGTGCGACAGAGAACGTAGGACTCTTTATGACACTGGGGGTGGGTCGTCCTCGCTCAACCTCCAAACGACGGACCCGTCCGAAGATCCGAGTGTAGAGTCGGTCAGAGTCCGGTGTCGGGTCGGCGCAAGGAGGGGATCTCGTACGTGGAACCGAGGACCCTCCCTGAGGGACCGGATCCCGTTGTCCCCAGGAGTTTCCCTCCCTTTCCCTCCGGCCCTGCGTCTTAGTTGACACGGACACCTCTTGGTCAATAAAGAGCTGAAACATTTCTGGCCCAGTCAGTTCTTGGCAAAAGATCTTAGGTTTGTGTTTATTTCTTCATAAAACCGCCAACTATTGTAGCACAAGACCGACATTTTAGATTCTTGCACAAAGGATAACGTTGTAATAAAAATTACTCGACAATAACCAGACAGGGCGTCAATCATAACGGTTGTCATTTTCCGTAGTGACACAAACGTCCATTGTGTACCTTGTTGTATAAACCGGGGGCTTAAAGACAAATAAAAAGTGAACACTGTGTACGGGAGCAAAAATAGGGTTTGGTCTACCTTTATTTCCGTCTAGACAGAAGGTGACTCCAGGTCCGATTTAGAACGGTATTTATGCGTACGGTCAAATAAACGGCCGTCAAAGGGCAGTTATCTTTTGCTATGAGCTGCAAAGTCGGTGTCATATTAGTTAGCACACCTAACCCGAACTCGTTGACATTTCGAGACCCTCTCCCGTACCCCCGCGCACGTCCGCGAGGGGTCGCCGGCGCGGGCGCCACACGAGCGGCTCTAGAAGCGGCAGAGACCCGAGGAGTAGAGGGGGAAGAACCGAGGGTTCGAAATTTATGCGGGACGGTCCTCGGCCCGCACGTCTGGGATTCGGGACTCCCGTCCGTCGGCGCGGCGCGTCCGCTCTCCGCGGGCTCGCTCGTGGACGGAGGTGGGAGCCCTGGGCGCGAGCGCTCGCCGAGGCCCTCGCGCTCCGGGCCGTCCGCCGGGTGCGCCTCGCACCTCCGGCCCCGGGCCGCCCTCGGACCCTTGGCAGTCGCGACGCGAAGGTTGGATTCGCCGACCCTAGTCCCACTCCCTGGGCTTCTTTGATACGCGGGCGCTCCGCAACCGTGCCACGTGTCTTTTCCTAGACCGGCGCTCCTCTGTCAGGAGAGCCAGCGGCGGCGGCGGTGTCAGCCCACCGGAGACGAGGGGCCGTGACCTGTATGGTACTGGCACAGGTGTGGGCTTGGCGGGGCCCTCGATGTCACGGAGGTCCGGACCCTTCCGGAGGGATATGGCCTCAGCGCTCGGCGCCAGAGGTCCAGACCGAGCGGAGGGATCCCAGCGGGAGAGCGCCGGACCGGCGAGGGTCGACCTGCAGCGGTAGCCGGAGACGGGGGGAGGGGTGGGGACCGATTTGAGGTTCAAGTGAGGGAAGAAGGGAGGGGTCGGGCGTAGGGCCTCCGTCGGCCTCGGCTGGGGCGAGCCCGGGTTCCACGGGTCCCTACAAGACGGGTCTTCGAGCGCCGAGGATTTCCTGGGACGCCGGACCCTTACCTTAAGCTCCGCCGACGGGACTCTAGCCTTTATTGGTCACCAGAGTCGAGCGCCGACAGCGACGCGAGCTAAAGCGCTTGATCTATTCTGGTCCAGGAGTGGGGAAGGCGGGGCGTAAGAAGGGAACGAACGTGCCCGAAAAGTTCTCCACCTGCCATGGGCCCTCTCTCGCGTCGAGACCAGTGCTTGTTTCGGCGGAGACAGAGGCGGCGGAGGGCTAATCTCCCCACATGCAGCTCCAGCCTGAGCCGGTCAGACGTCTCCGTCGGTCTCTCGCTCCGTCTTTTCTCAAACCTCTGTGGACGAGACCCCTTTTAGCAGGTTTCAATGTGTGAGACCGGTGTCCTTTACGAAGCGAAAAGAAAAATTAATTAAGGTAAAGTGCTGTTGTACTTCACATTGTTATAAAACATTAGGGGGGGAGGAGAAAAAGAATTTTTCCCGGACTTAGGCCCGTCTCCCCTCCCACCACCCACCCTCCCTGTTTGATGGCGGCTTGTTGTCCACATCGGCTGTCTTTCCTTTTTCCAACCCACCGTCTCGGTCCTCGGGACTCCTCAACTCCCACTTGAAATGTTCTTAGACATGTAAATAGTTTATTCAATTTTAAGAGGATTTAACTAACAGGAAGTGAATTTCGCGAGGTCATACGGAGAGAATGAGGAAGCTCGTATCGATGGATAGGAACAAAGGAAGGAAGGCGGAAAAGAGGAAGAATTAAAGGAGGAGTATTTGCTAACTGACCCTAATCTGTAACTTTTGCAGACGAAGAAAGGCGTCTCCTTCTTCGTCCCGAGAGTCCTTTAAGACATGTTATAACGTGTCCAGTTTTGATGTTGTCAATGACGTCTTGTTTTTCCATCCCCCTCTCCTATTTTTTTTATCCAAAAAACCCAAAATAGTTATAACTTTAGTGAGAGAGTTTTGTTCCTTGTTTCATTGTTATCCTTATAATTATTATTAAATGGTTGTTTACTTTAAAGGGTTTGTCTCCGATGATTATTTATTCTGGTAAGTGTGGTCCGGTCTACACTCCCACAAAGTTGTTAGTCTTCAGACTAACACCCGATAGAACAGGAAAGGGAAATTTGTGAATCTCTTAAGTAGGTAGTGTTTTTCCCTGACTACTTCTCCACTTGACGTTGTCTGGAGACGGCCTCTCTCCTCTCTCTTTTCACCGGACTCAGACCCAAGAATACTCTTCGACGAGTCTAAGACTTTTAACCCCTTATTAACTAACCCTCACTTCCCCTTGTCGGTGTGGGTCTCTAGGTCTTATTTTCATGTTCCACTTAAGAGAGACAGAGGGAGAGCTGAAGACTTTTATCAAGAAATCTTTTACTTATTTGACTCCCAAGTCCGAAACGCAAATGAAAGGAACATATTTTTATTTGGGTTTTTCAGTGTCGCGTTACTCTTAGACCCCCATCCCCATCCCCACGTCCACCCCCACCCCCACCCCCCCACTCTCCTAGCGTGTAAAATGTTTTCGAAGGTCGACTTTATAAACTGGACCTTTACAGAGAAAGAACGAAAGAGAATTATATTTGGCTTTGGTTTTCATTCTCCCCTTCGCGGAGTTTAGGTAATCCCCACTTAACGTGCTTTTACGTAACGTTTATGAATGTTTTTTTGCGATGGCTGAACCCCTCCCCTCCGGCCCCGGCGCGCGGTCTCGGGGCCAAGGGCTTCCGGCGACCTGCAGAGCCGCGGGAGACGGGCCGGGTCAGAGGAGGCCCCAGACCCTTCTCCCGGCCCGCGAGGGAGGAGGAGGGGAGAGCCCGGAGTCTGCCCGGCCTCGTCGCCGTGCCTGCTCTGATGGCCCACGCTCATCATGTGCCCCACGCCCTTCCACTCGTCGCCGACCGACTGGCCGTGGCCCCGGGGGCGCCGGCGCCGGCGACGCGGGAGCCGCCGGCTCAAGAGCACCATCTCCTACCCGTGCGCGTGCTACGCGACGCGGCGCCGCACCGAGTCCAACCGGCGGAGGTCGAGCCGGCGGTCGACGGCGAAGGTGAACAACGCCGCCAAGACCTTGGTCTAGAACTGGACGCAGAGCCACTCCACGTCCCTGCGCCGGTCCGGCCGCGCGAGGCTCGACGAGTCCATCGCGAAGTACAGCTTCCACCTGAGCTCGACCTTCTGGACCGACGCGCTCTTCTGGCACGCGCAGAAGAAGAACGCCGTGCGCCCGAAGAAGAGACCCGAGAGCCGCGGGAAGAAGGTCAGGAGCCACGGGCCGCAGCGGCGGCGGCGGCGGCGGCGGGGGTGTGAGCGGGGCCGGCGCGGGCCGCGGCGGAGCGGGAGGAAGAACGGAAGGAGGCTTAGCGAGAGGAGGTCTTACTAGAGCAGACCCGAGAACCTCAGGTCGAGGAATACCAGACCCAGCCGGAAGTCGTTGCCGAGCCCCCTCAGCGCTAGCCACGGGCTCCGCCCCCTCCTCAGAGCGTTGTCCCGGAAGAGGCTCCGACCTCTCTCTGTCTGTCTGCCTGCGTGTCAGTGTGTGTGTGTGTGCGTGTTCCTGTGTCGGAAGTCGCTCCGGACCGCGGACCCCCCCCCCCCACCGGCGTCCGAGTGCGGCGCTGTCGGAGGCCCGAGGTCCGGAGCTCCGGAGTGGTAAGGGCTCCCGGAGGAAGGGCCCACCCGGTCTTCTCCCCGGGGCGCGGGGCTGTAGGCTGGAAGAGGGTCCCTGTCCGACCTCGCTGGGCCTCTGCCGCCGCACCGGCCAAAGAAAGGGAGTCAAGGGGGTGGTCCCCGGGCGCCTGTCTAAGCGGAGGTCAAATCCGTGGGGGGGGGGCCCAGTGAGGGAAGTAGGTCTGGTCCAAGGTGAACAGGGTCGGCGGACTTCGGAGGAGGGGTAAGCACGGGCTCTAGGGACAAGGGTCCCTCGCGGTACGGGCCGCGAGGTTAAGGTGAAGAAAAGAGTGGTTCACCCTAACCTAAGGGCCCGTCGCGTTGTCTCGCGCGCCCGTCCTCAAGGTTCAATCCCCTGCCTCTTTCAACCGGTTTGTTCGCGCAAACACCCAACGTTACGTCCAGCCCCCACCCTCCCACCAGGGTCCCGACGCTACCCCGCGTCACGACTTTCCGAACACCCCCTTCTGTTGCTTTCAAGTTTCTCTCCAGCCATGGAAGTCCAGCGCCCTCCACCGACGGCCGCCCCCAGTCCCACATCCCCATGGTGGTCCGGCCCCTCGCGAGGTCCATCACGCGCCCGTCCCGTTTGGAGACGCGGCCCTAGAGTTTCGCCCCCTTTCGGTCCAGCGGGTGGACGCTCTCGCGCTTCGGGCGCCGAGGGAGGTCCCGAGGGAACCGGCGTCGCCGGCGTCGCCGCCGCCGCCGCCGCCGCCGCCGACTCCGGCCTCGCTTCTCGCAGGCACCCCCGCCGACGCCGAATCCCCCGCCGGCTACCACCAGAGGCAACTCATCCAAGAACTACCTCTTGCCCCTGAGGAACCCGCGCCCTCCGCCCCCGCCGCCGCCACCCCCGACGCGCGATCGCCACGGCCCCCGCAGGCCGGGCCCGAGTCCGTACCAGGGGAGAGGAGGCTCAGGGGCCCTCCCTCCCTCGCCCTGTCCGCCCGCCGACCCGCTCGCCTGCCCGCGGCCTTTAGTCTGGTATTTGCCTTGAGTTGATGCCCCGCGTTTCAGCCCCCGGCGGGGCCCGCGTTTAGGTCGCCGTCCTCCCGCCCCACTCCCGGGCCGGCCCCGCCCGAGCGTACCCCCTCCCCACGGCTCCCCGCCCCTCGCCGGGACGGCGCCGTGGCTCCCTCGCTCCGCCGAGCCGCCGCCGCCGCCGCCGCCGCCGAGGACCCCTCCTCCGCCGTTCTCGTCAGGGGCCGAACCCCGACGCAGTTAGGCCGCGGCCTACGATTACTACTTTAGTTTTACAGTAGGTTCAATTTACGCCCCTCATATGCCGCTAACCCGCGCATGTTACCGTTTACCCTAATCCGTCCGCTTCCGCGTCGGGCTCGGCCCGGGGCGTCGGCGGACGCGGTGGCGGGGGAGAAGCGGAACGGAGCCTAAAACCGCGAAACCGAAGCCCGATATTCTCGGGCGGACAATAACCGAAATATATCAGGTTAATCCGTCGTTTACTCCTGTTCGGATAATCGTGTTTTCCTATAACCGAGGACGACTTCTCCGTGAGCCTCGCGAGGCCGCTCGCGTCCTCCGCTCGCTCCCTGCACCTCGGCCGCCGCGGGGCCCATCCTCGCGTGACTGTCGGCGCCGCGGGCCTCGGGCGCGGAGGGAGAGGGGGGACGTCGAGCCCCTGGGCGATGGTCGGCGGACCGGACGCCCTCCCCATTCCCCTCCCGGCCCGGGCGGGCCCAGTGGAGCCCCAATAGGCGCGAGCGTCGACGGAGAAGAGGCGGGGGGTCCCCGAACCGTCCCCAGGCGGCGGGGGTGCGTCGACCTCTCGGTTCGTCGCGGTCGGGTCCTCCGACCTGCGCTGGAGGCTAGAGGCCACTTGAGTCGTGAACGGATGGGAAACCCCCAGGTCGTAAAAGGGATTTAGTTCGATTTCCGCGTCGGTTCTTCTCCCCTAAACCCAAGGGGTGGGTGGCAGAGCAGCTGTCCTTCCCTGGACCTGAGTTTCAGGAATGTGGCGCAGGCGCCAGAGTCCTTAGGCGCACCGGAACCGGAAACCGGAACCATTTGGCTCCTCTCTCGGAAGGGAGCTCTCATCCTCGCCGACACGCAGAGATGCGTGGCCCACACGCGCTTTTTGCCCGACTGCGGACCCGCAGTGAGCCACCCCGCTACCCGTGGCTGCGAGACGTCCCGTAAGGAGATCAGACCGGCGGCCCCGGGTTTGCAACGGCTAGTTGAGACTCGGGCAACGGGGCTCTTACGTGAAAGAGGTCCCTTCGGAGAGGGCGGTCGCAAACCTCGGCGGATTGCGAAGTCACCCCCGTCACGCGAGACATCCGTGTTGCCGCACGGAAGGAGACGCCGCCTGAACCGTTCCGTGGCGTCGTGCAGGGCTGACGGCAGTTCAGGGACCTCTTGGGACGACCTGAAGACTCGACGTGCCTTCCAATGAGACGAGGTACCTGAAATTTTAGTTGAGAGGTTTAACGTGTTCTTTCCGTCCGTAAATTCTGAGCTTGGTAGTTTATTTGGTCTTAACGAACGCCCAAGGGACCAGTCTCTTTCTACCCTTTCACAGCCAGTGAGGGAAGGTACGTGATACTCGAAGGTATGTGGACTCCAGAAAACCACCGGGGAAGAAGATGATAGCAGGAAAAAAAAAAAAAAGCAATCTAGATCGGGAGTGGATTGAGTTCCGGCGGGACGTAACCGACCGCGCTGACGAAAACAGTGGGTAAACTCTTCATCCGTACAAAATAGAAGGCTAGACCCCGAAGGGTGGAAAGGGGTGGTTTAGAGTTTCCCGCGTAAATTACAAAGAAAGTCGTTTATAAGTGGACGTCATCACTTGGGACATAACTAAACGAAACCCTTGGTCCTTAGTAACATTTACCACGAAGGTATTTGTCAATAATCGGAGTAATAGTAGTGAAGGAACTCAAACGTGTCCCGAAACGACCTTAGATTTTGCGATAAGGTAGGTTTTTAGACTGAAACCTTGGTCAGTGTCGGGATTCTGCTTGTAAGTCCAAAATATCTATCTTTTTACTAGGACCTCTCCTCTGGACCGGTTCCAGTGGGTTGGTCACGACCTGTGGGCCTTCAGTAAAGGAGGGTCTGATGTCTTTATTGACCTCCGCAGATACAGATTTGGTCAAGTCACCCGTGGCGGGTGTGGCTGGACGGTGCGCCGTCTCTGCTACTGCCTCACCGGGGACGCACAGAGACGCGCGCGCGCGCAACGCCCTCGAGAGGTCAGAGTCCGTCTTCGCACGTCTTGAACCGTTTTCAAGACTGCGTTCCTCTCGAGAAATTCGACTTTGCTCGTCCTTTCAACGAGTAGCGGGCTCTTCTTTCTTCGCGAGGCGTCTGAAGCGGCGTTTCAAGACCGACCCCTTCACCCGAGAACCGATTAACGCTGGCCCCTGATCGTCCGACCGCCCGCTTCTCAGGCGGTCTTGTCATCTGGGACGTGGGACCCACGACGACGGCCTTGGAGTGAGGGAGAGAGACCAGGGTTCAAGAGTGCCACATAAGGGACGGTTCCCGCGCGTCCACGCAACCGACCACATACACTCAGAACTGGTCTTTCTACTCTACGAGCCCGCAGTCGTGGGAGTCGAGTAGGGGATTTAAAGTCCTTACGACTTAAAGTTGTCGGTCCTCGTGTCTAAAAAATTTTTTTTAAAAAAAGGGGACGGAGAAGGTCTTTCGAGCACCTAGATCCCAGGGTCTGTCCTTGTCTCTGGAAGTGAGCGGGAGACCGCTCGCCACAACTCGGAGACAAATAGAAATCGGGCGTTGAGGTAAGTTTCAGTCCGTTTGCCGCGGGAGATACCCTGTAGGAGATTTGGTTTGGACGCCCGAGGGCCACTCTTTGGTGTTAGGACCATGTGTCGCAAATTTTTGTGAGTGCCCGAATGAGAAGGACGAGAACCGAACGCCTGTTTTTTTCGTGAAAAGGGGGGGGACTTAAGGCTCTGTTCGTCTCTCACTTTGTGGACGCCTAGAGACGACTAGAAATCGACCGGTGGTATCGTTTACGAGAGGGGACAGAGAGGGTGACGGAGGGAAGAAAGGACTGTGACAAAATCCCGTCTAAAGTACAAGGACGAAAATTGACTGGGGAATCCAAGGGTGGGACAGACGTCCGATCTACACTTGACGACCTTCGCGGCCCCCGCCACCCCGACAGAGTAAGGAGGAGGGTCTTGGGTCGCGTGTCGACCAGTTGGTCACTACGAGTCATTGGAGAACAATTACGGACTTACTAACTCACTTTCTTACTTAAGTCCAAGGTGACATCTGCTAAACGGATCGACTAATCCCAGGAAGTCTATCTGATAAGTATGGGGTTTCGTCCACAAAAAAAAAATTCTCAAATTACTCTTGGACTTCAGAAAACCATTGAGTAGAATGTTTTGGACCCGAAGGGATCACCGAGTCTACCATTTCTACCATTTCTTAGACGGACGATACGTCCTCTGGGTCCAAGCTAGGGACCCAGTCCTTCTATGGGACCTCTTCCCTTATCGATGGGTGAGGTCATAAGAACGGTTCTGTTAAGGTCTCTGTCCCGTCGGATCGCCCGATGTCAGGGACCCCAGCGTTTCTCAGCCTGTACTGAAGGACCCTATCAGGTGGACGAATAGACACCTTACCCTTCCTGACAAATTCCGAAGATCGGTTCTAAAGTCTCTGGGGTCCCTGCCCCCGAGGGGTGACAATTGTATCGGCCCTAAACGTAACCAGTTGAGAGGACTGGATGTCAAGGATATCCGTCTTATCTGTTTTCGGGCGTCAATCGGACTCCTGTGACGGGGTCCGAGGTACATGAGACCGGGAGAAAGGATCTTTCAAGAAAGGGAACACAAGGTCACGACGGTCCTTAAGTCGGTTTCTTTCCCAGTTACTGACACTGACTCTTATACGGGTCCGGAACCTCTACCCAGTATCGATACGACAGGAACTAACATACTTTACTGTACGTTACAGGAAAGGACTCTTCTTTTAGGGTAGTCACAACCTAAGTAGTTCAAGGTTTCCCTAAGCATAGGGTTCTTTAGGTGTAAGGTCTTTGTTAATCTCTTTTACCTTATATACGTGTATAACCTTATAATAAGTAGCCACTTTCCTTTATGACTATGTGCGATGTTATACCTGCTTGGAAACTTTCGTGATACGATTCCCTTTCTTCGGTCTGTATTTTTCTTGTGTATAACATACCAATGTAAATATACTTTACAACCGTGTCAGCAGTTGAAGTATCTCTGTTATTCACTTTTTCACCAACGGATCCCGACCCCCCAACTCCCGTTTACCTTTTACTGACGATTACTCATGTTCCAAAGACATCCCGTGCTACTTTTACCAGATTTTAACTACACTGCTACTAACGGGTTAAGAAACTGATATGTTTTAGGAGAACTCGAGATATGAAATCTACTTACCTAGCACACTATGTACTTACCATAGGGTTAGTTCAATAACAAATTTTCAGGTGGAGGGTCGGTGGTCCGTGTCCATGTCTGAAAGGTTTCGGAGGACAGAACACTCAGGGAACCTCGACCAGGACACTGAGTGGACCCCGAGGGAGTGAAGAAGGGTGAGTTAAGGACAAAGACGACCACCGACCCGTTCCTCGCTCCCTGTGTTCCTGAAATCCGAGGTAGAGGACACGCACTCTGGTGAGAGAAGTGTGTGGTTCTACCCCCTCGGAACGGGAGAGTCGGAAGTCACCTCAGTGGACTTGACTCGACCAAATGGCAGGGGTACCAGGTGTATCCTGACGATAGGACCGACGGAGGGAAGGTCGGGCTTGTAGGAACTTCAGACACAGGGAATAAAGACCCGGACTCCTTACCGGGTAAGAGGACCTTGGTAGTCAAGAGAAGACGATATACTTCCACCGGGTCTTATTAACTTTTAGTCACCTTCTTAAAAGTTGTCCTTCGTTCTCCTAGACTAGTCCAAATTCAAGACCTTTCCAGCGAACTTACTCGACTTCCTAAACAGTCTCCTCCCTTCCTATCTTTCGACCCTTCAGGTCATAGTTCTTCGACCGACTAAACCACAGACTACTCTTGTTCGAAGGACCAAACGGCTGTCGACGGAGGAACGGTATATATAGGCGTACACCATCTCTCCAGAGTACAGAATAGAACAATTATAAATAAACAAATAAATAGAGAGACCGACACATCACAGAATCAACGGCGTGCATTCTAGAACGTTTGAGGATCAAGGGACTGGACCCTACTTTGGGTCAGGGGGACATAACCCTCGAGCCTTAGAATGGGTGACGTGGTGGTCCCTTCAGGAAGTACAGAGTAGAATATTCCCATGATTAGGGAAAAACTCCCGAGGTCAGAGTACTGGATGAGGGGGGGGGGGGTTCGGGGTAGAGGTTTATACTAACATTACCCCTAACCCGAAGGTGTGTACTTAAACGACCCTAGTCACCCCTGTGTCAAGTCAGGAATCGTCATTCTTTCCCTCCCAGACCCACCTCAGTCTCGACTCCCAGGGTGTCCTCTTGGAAACTTGGCTCTTGGTGAGCGGTAGGGTCTGTTCAGAAAAAAAAAAATTAACCTTCTATTAACGAAATGTTATAACACAACCGGAGACGGCATGTCGCTGTACTTAGTCAGTGTCCATATGTATACAGGGAACGATTGTTTAGAATATATACAAGACGAGAAACTCTTAGGGAAAGGGTAGAGTGGAGGGTGTGGAAGGAGTACTGAGATACTAGTCTGTATAAATAATAAAGAAAAGTCTTTTATTTCGGTTTTATAACCACGTTTTTTTTTTTTTACTCGTTGAACGTAAGGAGAAAGAGTAGGTTAGACGGGTCGGAAAGGGAAGGGACTTTTGAGTCGAGTTTAGGTAGACAATCTTCAATCATGTTCCGGGAGTTTCCGTCTCAGTCCGGTCTGACTTGGCTCCAAAAGTGTACTCCAAGTCTCTTGAGGACTCTCCAGTGCTTTCTTTCGAGAGACGAGCACAACATCCAACAATACCCGAACTCGCCCCTTATCCCTAAGTCGACTTCGTATCTTATTCATTAAATCTTAGTCTGTCTGACACGAAATCTAGGGTTTAGTCCCTGAGCACCCGACACACTTAAAACCGTTCGCTAAATGGGGATGCAGAGTCAGAGGCGTAGACTCGATGTCACTACTGGGACGGGTGAAGAGTCCCGTCAGCACCCCGACTCTATTCCAAGACTTACTCGTCACCAGTCGCATCAGACAGGCGGATTAGGTACGAGTCATTCTCCATCGACTAATTTCCAACACCCCACCTGTCTCCCGTCCTCCCTCCACCGTCCCACAGAACTAAGTCTGACGGAACTTTTGTGGCAGTAGACGACGGGATTATCGAGTGTCAAGACCTCCGACCTTCAGACTCTAGTCCCGAGATCGTTCTGGGAGGAGCACGAAAGACTACGGGTGGAAGAGGGGTATACTAGTACACCCTCTTCCTCTCTGGAAGACCCATAGAGTATTCCCGTGACGAAGGTAAGTTCTCCCGAGGAAGGAGTGCTGGAGTAGTGGAGGGTCTCCGGGGTGGGGGGTGGGGTAGTGTCGACTCCAATCCCGAAACTGCATACTTAAGCCCCACCCCCACCCCCGTCCCCACACCCCCCGGTCCCCCGTGTTTGTAAGTGAGCTCCCCTTCCCGAACTTCGGACCGAAACTCAGCCAGGACCAACAGTGACCGAGGGCACACCAAATTGACTCGGTACAGTGAGGAGATCTTGAGCTAACAAGAACAAAGGAGTAGACATTTCACTTCCCAATGTGATCTACCTAGGTCGAGTTTTCACGACGCTAAAACAGCACAGGAAAAGAATGAAGGGACTTTTCGAGGACATCTAATCTATCTTAACTTTCTCCCCGTGGAAGGGTGTGAACGTCAAGTATTGACTGGAAGGTACTCCGACCAAGAAAGACCTTGCGGTTGGACTTCCTTCAGTAGGGTCCTGTGCTCAAACGGGGTTAAAAGAGAATTTATCCTCCAGGTTTTCGTTGCTATCGAGACTTCCAAAGAGAGACTTTCTACACTCGTAAAAGATTTTGAGACTTTCCCGACATTACTAACTAGTCTATTTGACTGGTAGACGTCATACGTCCGGGGACACTAGACACACTAAACGTGCGACTGTGAGGGACACACACACACGAAAAAGACGTTGTACCCCCACTGATCTGACGACTTTTTATTTAAATCAAACCATTTGTACATAGTTCGTTGACGATATACAGTTATGGACGGGGGTTTCCCCACGTTCGAACTGTCTACACCAGAGACCGAGTCCCTGGAATGGTAGGTCCCGTCCTCCGTCTGTCCCTGGTGTTTTTCTAATTTCAGTTCAACCTTGACCTAGTCACGATCGTGTCTCTATCTCTCTTTCGTCGTCCACTCTAGACTCCTTCACCTCCCTCCACTCAAGTCTTCTCTCCCGTGTCCCTTCCTTCCCTTCCTTGTAGACAGAACCTTTCAGAGTACCAATAACCCTCCCCTCCGGTTACCGTAACTTAGGTCCAGAAATTCTACCTCTGCCTAAAGTCGTTCGTACCTACCCTTCCCTCCTCTCCCATAAGGTCAATCTCCCTTGTCGAACACACCTCTGGGTCTCTGAACATGGACGTCCCACCCGGACTGGGTGGACGACACTCACCCCCGTATCAGACCACCGAGTCATCATTTCCTAGATGGACGGTTACGTCCTCTGCGTCCAAACTAGGGACCCAGTCCTTCTAGGGGATCTCTTCCCTTATCGTTACGTGAGGTCATAAGAACGGACCCTTTAGGGTACCTGTCTCCTCGGACCGTTCGATCTCAGGTACCCCAGCGGTTTTCTTAGTCTATATTGACTCGCCGATTTGTTGTTGTTAAAATTCTACCTCTACTAAAGCTGTTCACACCTACCCTCCCCTCCTTTCCCATAAGGACCATCTCCCTTGTCGAACACGTCCTGGGTCTCTGAACGTGGACGTCCCACCCCGACTGGGTGGACGACACTCACCCCGTATCAGACACACTCCGTCCCCCGTCACCCTCACTCTCAATCGACATTTCGGTCCAACCCAGGTTCAGTACTCTGAGATTTACGGTGCGATCCCTCAACCCTATAAGACACCGTCAGTCCTCGGTCTCTTTCACAACCTCGTCTCCGTGACAACCTAGTCTCGACCTTAAGTGTCTCTATGTAGCCGGGAGACTAACTCCCACCTACCCTCGTCCCTCTCAGATCGTAGACCCTCTGGTCCGTCTTCCAAAACCGAGATCAACTCCCTTCTCCTATAATCCAGGTCCTTGTACCGGTACCCCTCCCTTCTCTCCCCGACCTGAATTCTAAGCGACTCCTCGGTCTCGGTGTCCTGGACCATTGGTTAAGTCGTGGCCTCAGTCCCTCTCCCTTCTCGGCTTACATGAACTCTAAGGTTATAGGTCCTTCAACTAGTATTTAGCGACTTAAAGGTGGTAAGATTCTGTCACAGTCAGAACTTTACGTGGTAGTTAAATTATTGTCGAAAAACCCGTTTTCTTTTTCGTTCTTTATCGATTGGTTTTTCATGTATAAAGGGACCACCAGGTCGTCAATTCTTAGACGAAAGGTCACGTCCCCGGTATCCAAGCTAGGGACTAGTCCCTTGATTCTAAGGTGCAAGAACGTCCCGTTGATTCGGGCTCTCGACCTTGATACCTTCGAGTTCGTGACGGTACTTCTGGGTCGTGACGGTCTTTTTCACATGTGCGATTTACAGGAAGTATAGGACTAAAGTCTTTACAATTGATATTTTCGTATATGTGGAATCTACCCCCTTTATGAGATGAACTCTCTTGTATTCTCCTTTCGGACCAAACTCCTACACTGTCTAACGTAACAATAACTTTTATTCAGTCTGTAGGAACCTTTATAAAGGGAAGGGTGCGGTGACTACAGTTCGAACCGGGACCTGAACGACACCAACTACTCACGGACACCGACAGGGAACTGAAGTCCGAACCGATTAGACTAAACGAATCTGGTCACTCTACCATCGTCCGTACAACGGTCGTCTCCGAACTTTACTCGAGCCTGTCACCTGGACCTACAAAACATGGTATCTCTACCTCTCTTAAGGGGACCCCATCGATGACGGGAAAACAGAACCCCGAGTCTGGACCCGGATTGAGGGCCACTCCTCGATTCAGGACAACTTGTGAGTCGAACTTCGTCTCAGTGAGTCGGGTCGACTTAGACCTAGTTGGTTGAGGGTATCATTATGGACCACTATTATTTACCAACAATGAAATTCAGTGACCCAAACCCGACCAAACAATACGTGGTTCTCGACTCCGTACGTCTACTAAGTAACTATAGTTACTTAGACCCAAATATATAGAACTCATCCTTTTTTGGTTAGTCCTATTCTCTTTCGTTATTCTATATCAGTCGTCACCAAATCGGTATTATAAGACTCGGACTAGATAAGGTCTAATTGTTATCAAGACCCCAAAGTTTGTGTTGTGACTAGTTTACTGGGTTATCATACAAAGGTATACACGACACGACACGAATTAGCGAGTCAACACAGACTGAGAAACGTTGGGGTACCTGGTATCGAACGGTCCGAGGAGACAGGTACCTCTAACAGGTCCATTCTTATGACCTCACCCAACGGTACGGGAGGAGGTCCCCTAGAAGGGTTGGGTTCCTAGCTTGGGTCCAGAGGACGTAACGTCCACCTAAGAAATGGTCGACTCGGTGGTCTCTTCGGGCACAGAGGTATACACGTACATTTAACATTAAAGTTTCAAAACTACGTCTACACAAGACAGGGTTGAATGTTACAGGGCTTTGACCGGACTAAAAATTACAAGGGTACAGGTTAAGGTGGACCCGGGATAAAACAGTTGGTCTAGTGATACCGTAGTGTCGGTGGTACTTGGTGTGTGAGGTTATTCTCATTGTAAAGAGGTCGTGAAAGATTCACAGTCCAAGGTCGGACACGGGACCCCTCTGTCTACACTTATTCTGTATTCTCCTGTGACTAGAGGACCCAAGTGTAAGACCACCTCTTCTGTTTGATCCTTTACTCTATTTATTCTAAAGTCTGAAACTTTGTTTATTTGACCCTATTACCATTAAAAAAAAATTTCCAACTTGTATTCTTTATGATTCAGAATATCTTAATCTAATTAAGAGAACAAACCATTAAGATCACAAATCGGAGGGTGTCCTAAATTAAAGTTGACATACAAATTAAAGGTCTAACGGTTTAGATCTCTAATTCGGATCACCATTCCCCTTCGGAAATCACTTTCTGACTGGAAAAAGAGGTAGTAAGAAAGTAATTTTACAGGACCGACGGATGAGATCCCGTGGACGACATGATCCGCACACAACTTACTTAGGAATATAAAGACGTTCTAGTGTGAACCTTCGTCTCTAACTGTTTGGACGGGGTCCTGGGTTTCAGTATTACCCACCTTACCTCTATACTGAAGACTCATCTCAGTCGGGAGAGATATACACCCAAAGACGTCGAGTTGGTTAGAACCTATCTTTTTAAGTCCCTCCCCCCCCTTGAAGGTCTTTCAAGGTTTTTCGTTTTAAATTATTTAAATGATTTAAAACCGTACGAAGACATTGATAAATGTCTTGTCAGTGTAACACAAATGTCGATAAAGGGATCATAAATGTAACATAATACACAAAATTCATTAGATCTCTACAAAATTTCATAAGTCTCTTATACGTATTCGATATACCTTCAACACATATTTCCTGAACTCGTAGGAACTTAAAACTATATACCCCTTCCAGGACCTTGAGGGGACCAATGACTCCCTACTGACATGCCGTTAGAAAAACGTTTAGTGTCGATGGAAGGGAACACGAGTGTCGAAATGCGAGAGTGAGGGTCGTCCATCACCTGGACTTAAATAATTCCATGGAGGAACGAACCCTTAACAGGAAGGAAGAGGGAGGGGTAAGAGAGGGGACCACGAAGTCTGTTATTTTTTTAGACGGACGTTACGTCCTCCGGACCCAAGTTAGGGACCCAGTCTTTCACGGGGACCTCTTCCCTTACCGTGGGGTGAGGTCATAAGGACGGACCTCCTAAGGTACCTGTCTCCTCGGACCGCCTGATGTCAGGTACCCCAATGTTTCTCAACCTGTCTGACTCGCTGATTGTAAAAGTGAAAGTGAACGGAACCTTAACAGGAAGAGGGAGGGGTAAGAGGTGAGGGTCTCGGTGTTGTCACGGGTGACTAACCTTCTCAAACCTACACAAAATGATTGGTGAACTTACGACTTCACTTCCTTCATCAAGACCTCTCTCTTCGGGTCATCTCTCCTCTACCGGACTAGGACCGTTGAAAGAATAGGGAGAATAGGGAGTTCGTCAGTGTGTGTGGAGAACTCCGGACCGACATAAAGACGGAAACTCGAGACACATAGGAATACGACTTAAAGGGAAAAGACGAATCCGATCGGACTATTGAATAAGAGTAAATAGACAGCTAAACCCTTCTCGAACTAACTAAGAAAGACTTCACATATACTGATTTACTTGAGGGATTTTATAAACACCGTACACATGAATTTCTGGTCCTCGGTCAGAACTCCTCGGTCCTCGGTCTGAACGTGGGGTCCAGGACTATCTCGTATGGGTATTCATACTTCGATGGTCGAGCCCTACAGTCTGGAACGTCCAACGGACCTAAACCTCCCAGTGCCTCTTAGACCCGTCTACCTTGGTCGCTTCTTGAGGGACCTCGTAGTTTAGAGGTGGTCGAGGAAGGGACAGTTAGGTCGACTCTCTGGACTCTTCTACGTCTATGGAGGACCGACAAAAGAGAGAATCGTTTAGAATCAACACTGTAATCTTACATTGGTGATGAGGGGGTAACGTCTCCAAAAAAAAAAAAAAACAGAACGAAAAACAAAACAAAACACAAAAAAACCAGACAAAGAAACCGGTACGGAACACCGTAAGTCCTAGAATAAAGGAACTGGTCCCTAGCTTGGGTATGGGGGAGGTCCCCTTCCCACCTCAGTTGGTGACAAACCGGTCCCTTAAGGGTAACGTATCCACAAAAAATAGGTGATTCCCTCTTCCGGTTTTATTGACGAGGTCCTTCGACACGAACATAGCACCCTCCCCTCAGGAGGTCGGTGCGTACTCGGAGAACTCCGTCCTCTTCTACGTCCTAAACCGACCCCGTCCACAGGACGTCATGTTCTGGTACTCCAGACGTGTCTCCGCTACCGTCGCACCGTCACGGGTCCTGGACCTGTTAGAGGGGAGAGAGGACACCCCTGATTCCACTCTGTCTTCCGATCTCGTTCGCAGGGAACAATCCCTACTAGGGTCCGGGAGACGTCAAATAGGCAACGAAGTATTGAAAGAGGAGGTAGACGGAGTATCGAGGAGACCCACCCGACGTGGGTGGGTCGTACTCTCTTCCCATCTTTGCCGTACGGGTCCGACTTAGGACAGGGACGGTGAATGGTCGACACACTTACACTCGTTTCATGAACCGACGAGACACGGAGTCATGGGAGTAGACATTGTACCCCTATGATACGCATAGAAGGAGGACCTCAACGACTCTCCTGTCTTACTCTGTTACCTACCCTCCACGGACGTGTCTGTGTGGGAGGAATTTACGGTCCCCAGGCACTGTTACCTCTACCCACAATGACAAAACATCCACTACCGAAACTCCGGTCTCTTCGGTGCTCCGAACGGTTTGACTGAGTCGATCTGTCGTCAATAGGAACCTGTCCAAGGGGGTCTCGTCTGGGAGTCCGCTCCTAAAGAACTCATTCCTCCACGAGGGTTCCCAGGACCCTTCTCTTGCGTGTCCCTCTTCCCTTCCTTTGGGTTGGTCCACGTTACAGTCCGGTTCAAGGTTGGGTACCCACGTCTCCCCACGAGGGGACACTGTCAATGAGGAGTCACAGGAACAGTCTCCGTTCCTACGGTTCGGACAGGAGAAGGACGAGGAGGTCCGTCAGACCAGTTCCGACGGGACGCTCCCGGTGTTTGAGAATCCGAAAAGGTCTGTAGCCCGGTAAACCCGTTTTACCGAGGTCATCGTGGTTCCGTCAGGAGGTTTTATCTCTGCACACGAACGAGTCTACCATTCCTCTACGTCCTCCGGGCTCAAGTTACAGACCCAGCCCTTCTAGGGGACGTCCTCCTTTACCGTTGGGTGAGGTCGTAAGAACGGCCCTCCTGAGGTACCTGTCTCCTCAGACCACCGAGGACCCCATCGTGTCTCAGCCTGTGCTGACTCGTTGATTGTGTGTGTGTGTGTGTGTGTGTGTGTGTGTGTGTCTCCGAACGGCGACCTTCGTCTACGCCACACGCCCGCCCCACTGTGTCTGACACACGAGGGACCGAGACCCCCAAACAGACCGCGTGGTCGTCGTAGGATAAGTTACCGCTCTTGTCCTGAGGTCGGACATCGAAGACCACAAGGGAGACGTGGTCGGGGGAGGGAGAGACCTTCCTGGATTACGTCGTTCTGTCCCAGAAACGACACACGGGGAGTCCCCGATAGTCGGTGACGGGACGAAACCACCGGTGAAACTTTATTCCCTCCGACAGGGGTGCGACTCCTGTTTCCTTCCGGGAGAGGAGTCAGACGAAAAACAGAAATCTTTAAACACCGTTGGCAAAGTCAAATTCGTATACTGTTAATTTAGCAATTCTCAAGGCTACGGCTTAATTAATGGGTCACCCTTTTTCCTAGTTAACACATTTATATAGTAAATACATTACTCAGAACCGACACTAAATCTACAGGTCTAACCAAAAGAACGGTGAAGACAGGACTTTTGTTCAGATCGGAGACCCGGTCCCGGTTTGTTTGTCGGAGATAATCAAGACTTACGCCTCGTAATTCACCAGGTTTATCAGTCCACCCCCGTCCACTATGCCCCAGACCCCCACCCGCTCTAACACCCTTTTAACCTCGTTAAACGGCTTTACTCGGTTCAAACAGGATAATCAGAAGTACAGAGACGTCTTTTAATGAGAAGTCTTTGTCCCTCACCTTGAATTTGTAGGGGAGTTTACTGTGAAGTCCGGGTGAGTGAGGGGTAGGGGTGGGGGTTGTGGTCTGGGGTGCCAGGTTGACACTGCCGGAAAGGACCTTTTCCTCGGTGGCAGCCCAAGGCTCCGTACCGTCTGTGGAGGTTTGCCAAGTGTAAGACCCCGAACAATTGTCGCCGGTGGGGCGCACATCGGACAGACGGCTCAGCTTCTAAGGTCGGTTCCGTCGTCCGTTCGAAGAGATCCCCACTTCGGTAGTGGCGAATCCTAAGATTTTGTGGCGCATTGATTGAGACAACGCACGGACGAAACACAATACAGGGAGGGGTCGAGGGGGTCCGAGAGTGGTACGACACAAATAAATAGAAATAAAACCGTGACGGGTACCGGGGTGTCGACTGGGGTCACACAGACTCTCGTTGATGGGACCCAGTAGGTCCGAGGGTCCCGGACGTACCTCGGGTTGTGGATCCGCTGGGAGTTTGCACAGACGTCTTACAACGGGTGAGAGTCCCCCGAACCTCATCTCTCCCGTCAGAGGAGTCGGTCCACGGATGGTGGGGACTAGAGGGTTCCTCGGGGGTAAGAGACTCTATGTTGGGGTCCGTGCACCCGGAAAGAGATTAGGGAGGAAGGAAGGGACAAAGAAAGGGAGGGATGGAGGGAGGGAGGAAGGGAGAGAGAGAGAGAAGGGAAGGAAGGAGGGAAAAGAAACGTATGTCATTTCTTAATGTGGAGTAACACCAGAACTAAACGTAAAGAGACTATTACTCACTACAACTCGTAGAAAAGTACACAAACAATCGGTAGACATACAGAAGAAACCTTTTTACAGATAAATCAAGAAACCGGGTCAAAAACTAACCCAACAAATAAAAAGACCTTAACTCGACATACTCAACGAACATATAAAAACTCTAATCAACAAACAGTCAACGAAGTAAAAGAGGGTAAGACTTCTGACAGAAAAGTGGAACGAATATCAAAGGAAACAACCCGTCTTCGAAAATTAAAATTACTCTAGGGTAAACAAATAAAAACGAAAAATAAAGGTCATAAGACCCTCCACCCAGTATCTCCTAGGACGACACTAAATACAGCCTCTCACAGAACGGATACAAGAGGAGATCCTCAAACTTAGTCAAGATTACTCCACCTACTTTGACCTCGGCTAATATGTCTTACTTCATTCGGTCTTTCTTTTTGTGGTTAAGTCGTATGATTGTGTATATATACCTTAAATCTTTCTACCATTGCTATTTGGACATACGCTCTGTCGTTTTCTCTGTGTCTACATATCTTGTCCGAAAACCTGAGACACCCTCTCCCTCTCCCACCCTACTAAACCCTCTTACCGTAACTTTGTCCATATTATAGTACATTCTTTGCTTAGCGGTCAGATCCGAGCTACGTCCTATGTCCTACGAACCCCGACCACGTGACCTTACTGGGTCTCTCTACCAAACCCCTCCCTCCACCCTTCCCCCAAGTCCTAACCCTTGAGTACATGTGGGCACCGCCTAAGTACAACTACATACCGTTTTGGTTATGTCATTTTATTTTATTTCATTTTTTTTTTTTTTTTTTCTTAATGTATGAGTCAGTACGGACTGAGAAATGCCGGGATACCTGACATCGGGTGGTCCGAGAAGACAGGCACCCTAAGAGGTCCGTTCTTCTGACCTCACCCACCGGTAAAAGAGGAGGTCCCCTTAGAAGGGGTGGATTCCTGTTCAGAGGACGCAGAAGAGTAACCGTCCACTTAAGAAATGGTGACTCGATGGACGCTTTGGGTAGAGGTCAGTTCTTAATCATACCACTTTTCGTTCGACTGAACTCAAAGTTCGGGTCAAGACTAAGGGTCTCTATTCTCCCCCTCTGGGACCTCCCCAACACGTTCCGAAAACGGAGGGATTTTAAATCAGAGGACCAAACTTATTGTTCCGGTGATCAAACCCTAATGTCCTCGACGGCCTCGGGACGAGGGACCCCCACCTTACATAGACTCTACGGATAAGACGGTTCTTTCCCTGTCCTTCGAGGAAGACCTAAAGTCACTTTAAGACCTTTCCCACTTTGAACCTGTCATTTACCAGGTCCTTCGGAACCGGAACCCCTTTTACTCTAATTTCCCCCCGTTAATACGTAGTCTACGGTACATAAACAGTCCTTAAGTAACGAATTAACTACGAAATAACGAGAGCGACTGTGTACAAAAGCTTTACTTTAACGTAGATGTCCCCTCCTTCACTTTAAATAAAGACGAACATAGAATTATCCCCCTTATTTCACAGTCAATTTGTTACTTCTACTATATATAAAGTACCTACTAGACTTTTTCTTTATAATGAGGGATTTTACAATAAAATGTTAAATATTAATACTTCTCGGTGTCAGTGTGTGAAAAGTGATAAATTTTTATCGTTTTTTCCATAGTAATAATTTATTATGTTCTTTTGAAGTGAAAATTATCCTATCATATTTTTAGGATGGTCATTGACAAGACGACTCAATGGGTGATTAATTATTATCCATGTCCCGCCCCTTGGTCCCTTCATCTTACTTTTTTCTATGCAGAAAAGGAGCTATAACTTTTACTCTACCTGTACACTGAGTCCTTCGGTCCTAGTAACATCCTCGACGAAAGGTCCGAGGACCCACGGTCCAACTTACCTCGAACTAGGATTGAGAGTTTCATTAGGACAAAATGTCTGTTCCTTTGACTCCGAGTCTCTGGACCGGTCTCCAGTGTGTCGTTTATACATCGTTTAGACCCTAGACTTGAGTCCAGTTGCACTGAGGTTCCTGGGAGAGAAAGGAAAGACAGACTGGGAAAGAAAGGAAAGAGGAGAGTTGACAGTCTTGTCAACTTTTCCTCTTTCGCAAGGACTTCCGTCCCTGTTTCCACTTCCTCCTTCCTCGAATACCTCGAGTTTCCGGTAGTCTTCCTTCACCACTCCTTCCTTTACCCTTGGTGTCCTTCATGTCCCTTTCAAGACTCTTTTCCGGTGACACCTGTCTATTGTCTCAATGTACGGAAAGTATTTCTGACGGAAATCAAGTCTTTACTCAAGACATGGGGATGTCAATTTGGAGATGGACGAACTACTTTCTCTGTCTAAGACAGTAACCCTACAGAACTACATATAGTTCAGTACATAAAAATCAAATAAAACGTGAATAAAAATAATAGTGTACCCTTCAAATCCGGAAAAGTTTTACATATACCGGAGTAATACGTTAGCTTTCTACGGATATTTATTTTTTGTTGTTAGTCCTTATCTAGAACGACATTTATACTATTTCAATCACAATAATTATACAATTCACACGTAGTAACATCTTTATGAATCGGTCATGTCTCTAGATCTGTTTCTTACATTAGTCGTTTAGAGTCTGTATTACTTGACTAATCCCCAATATGAGAGATAGTTTGTTTATTTTAATTTTGGCGTTACTTTATAAAATAATAATAATTTAATTACTTTGATTCTCCTTCTCTTATGAGTCACGACGACTCCTACTTCTCTTTATAAGAATGTTATGTCAACCCCTGTATTTAGTCACATTCAAAAGGTCTTTTATCAAACAGTTATACTAATTCTTGAAAATTTTTCAAACTTGTAAAACGTATCAAAGGGAAATCTTATATAGGATTTCTTTAGTAATATTCGAATTTGAGTCTATGTATGTGTATCTATATATAAGGTGACAAAAACATTATACTAGATATATACGTTTTCGAATTTTTTTTTTTTGAGTCATATCCGTTTGTATGGATTCCAGAAGGAAGGGACATTGAGTCTACAGTTTCTTAGACCTCTGGACCAAAGCTAGGAGTCCAACCCTTCTAGGGGACCTCTTCCCTTTCCGTTGGGTGAGGTCGTAAGAACGGACCCTTTCGGGTACCTGTCTCCTCGGACTGTCCGATGTCAGGTACCCAGTACTGTTCAACCTGTGTTGACTCGTTGATTTGTGATGGTGATTTGTATGGATATACACTACTTTACAGTGTGTTTGGTAGTCTTTACCATAAAGACTTCATATTAACTACTGTTCCTTTTCAAGAGTACTATGTTAGAATCAATTTTGATAGCAAGGACCCTAAAAAGACCACCAAGTCACCAATTCTGTGTCGTGAAGGTTACGTCCCCACTTCCAAATTATTAGGGACCATCCCTTGGTTCTAGAGTGTACGGTACGTAGTGTCGATTTTTGTTCCATTATAATATTTTTATAGTAATGTTTCGTGTTATACTTGTGAAATTTTTCGTGACACACAAAGACACACATATCCTTTTCTTTGACGAAGGGTCATGAAAAAAATTGCTACTCTACTCAGAAACAATGACGACGTATTGAAAGTGTAAGAGATGTAATGTTCATATTAAAACATTAGTCTTTTTTTCAAAAATTTTTGTCTCTTCATACAAACTTTACCTTGTAAATTTCCTTTCATAAAACTCGTATAAATACGATAAACATGGTTTAACGTTTTACTTGTATCTGTTCACACCCAAAGACAAATTGTAGGTAAACCACACTTTGGATCCTGCTTTTCTGACAGTTTATTTAAGTCCATTCAAATAAACTTGTTTATTATCGTCTAGTCTTTAAGTGAATTACCACTTCGTCTACCAATTCTTCTTTAATTTACTCCACGTGGGACTGTTCTAGACGGTCCAGTCAATTTGTACTTACTCAGATGGGGACGTCTAAGACAGACTCCTCGTCTGATTAGTCTCACCCAAACATACAAACGTCTCATAAATAAAATCATCTGTACATTAAGGATCTATTTACCTGTTACCCTAAATCCTAAATCGAGTAAAATTTTGACCACTGGGAGCCACCAGAAAGAAAGTGGTTCAATTACTTCTGTCTCAACCTTAACCAAACCAAACCAAACTAAAGTCAAACCAAAAAACCGTCTTCCTTCTCGTTCTGAAAACAATATGGACAGAACTTTCTTACCATTCTCTTCTCTACTTCTTATCACACCACAGGCGGGGGAAGAAGGGTTGGTTACCGACCAAACCTCGGGACCATTCCTCTCTTTTCACCCTTGTCTTTCACTTCCTCCACAAACGTATCTCTTAAACTCTCTGAGACTCGAGTCCGTGTCCCTCCTCCAGTCAGCTCGGAGTCGTGTCTCCCCGGGAGGTCACGGGGGTGCGTACCCGAAAACCATCCGGGGTTGTCTTCACCCCCACCCTAGACAGTCCTTCTCTAAGAAACGTTCCTATACCCCGATAAGTTCTTCTCAACCCCTGTCTGAACATGTGTGATGATATAAATTGTACCTACTGGTTGTTCCCGGATGACATGCCGTGTCTCTTGAGACGAGTTGTAATATACCGTCGGACCTACCCTCCCCTCCGATTCCCCCTCACCCATGTACATATACATACCGACTCCGGGAAACGACAGGTGGACTTTAATAGTGTTGGAACAAGTAACCGATATAAAGTTAGGTTTTATTTTTCAACAAAACAAAAGAATTTTTCTTCTCAACCCACCCGACCTCTGGACTGAGTCTTTTTACATCGTCGGCTTCCTCAGATCTGTCAACAACAAGTCAACGAGTCAACACAGGTTGAGAAACGTTGAGGCGTCTGACGTCGTGCGGTTCGGAGGGACAGGAAGTGGTAGAGAACCTTGACCAAGTCTGAATACAGGTAACTCAGTCACTACGGTAGGTTGGTAGAGTAGGAGACAGTACGAGCAGAGGAGGACGTGAGTTAGAAAGAGTCGTAGTCCCAGAAAAGGTTAGTCAACCGAGAAGTGTAGTCCACCGGTTTCATAACCTCGACGTCGAAGTCGTAGGTAGGAAGGTTGCTTATAAGTCTTAACTAACGGAAATCCTAACTGACCAAACTAAGGAACGTCAGGTTCCCTGAGAATTCTCGGGGTGTCAAGTTTTCGTAGTCAAGAAACCACGAGTCAGAAGAAGTACCAGGTCGAGAGTTTTGACATGCACGGACGACCTTTTTGGTATCGAACCTCTGATATGTCTGGAAACAACCGTTTCACTAAAGAGACGAAGAATTATGTGACAGATCCAAACAGTATCGAAAATAAGGTTCCCCGTTCGCAGAAAATTAAAACACCGACGTCAGTGGGAGGCTCTCGTGTTTCATGATTGTCTTGAAAGATCGACCTCGACCGACGACGACTTCGACGATAGTACCCTGGAGTGGTCGTCCCGGTGGTCGGACAAGACCCTTATTTGGTCATTGACGGGACGAAGGAGGGTTCTACGTGTTAGGACCGTCCTTTAACGTAACCAGTTCAGGCTCAGTGTACGACACAAGAACGACGGACCCCTCCCTTCTGTCCAAACGGCGTGGAGAGATCGAAGATATCGTCTTCGTTCGGAGACGGAGGTAGAGGTTCCAGACGAGTTACCACCCTCAAGGGTCATATACTGACCATAAGGGTGCGACACACCGGTCTTGTGTCGTTTACAGGTGGAATGTTGGGACTCCACAACACCTCCCCTAAGTCACGTTTTTACTTCTACCTCGTAAATCGTGTTTCGGACCTTGTGTTCTACCTAAGTAATCACGGACGGTACTAGTAATAATATTTTATAAATGATAATAAAATGATTAATAGTGTACTCTGGATCTGAACCCGTTGACTACTTGGAGGGTCCTTGAGACTGAGGCCCTCTCACTACGTTGAAAAAACATATCCGTCATCCCACCCTCCCATGATAAATCACCTTAAGATTACACTACCGAAAACGTATTTTTTGTGAGGTAATTCTTCCTCCTTAGTAGTTATTATAGACTAGTTATTTCTAAATTAGTTATTGGTTATGACCGTTGATCCACGAGACTCGAGGTATCTTACCGAAAATACCGACAGAAACTTCAGAGTCTAGTAAGCCCTTCTTCTCCTTAAACCCCGTCTCCGACGATTTACTACGGAGAGGGTCGTAGGAGAGCGGAGGAGGACATTGTCTGAGGTCAAAAATCTCCCATGAAACGACGGATCTGATTTCCTGAAGGCACGTCGATTCTCCCAGGTCTGTTAATCTAGACTTGGTTGTTCCAGATTCGTCTTCACATCATTTGTAGAGTCCTTTAGACGAATTCCAAACGCAAGACACGTCGGGTTAGGAAACGTCGTGTCGGAGTCGTAGAAGTGGAGGCAAAGTACCTACCCTCCGACCCCATGTTTCCCTAATTCGTTGTACAAACCTACGGCACTTTAACGTTCTGACTACTTTAGTCCGGAAAACGAACCCCTTGGTGTAAGAGAAGTTCCATGGTAAGGTGGAACGGAAAACTTTTCATTCGTTTTAACTCCATGTTAAACTTATGGTAGTTTTACGTCGTTAAATTTCACATGTCGAACTATCCAACACAGTTTACGTATATGGTGCATTAGGGGTGGTGTAGTTCTCTCGTGCAGGTAAAAGGCTCCATCAAGGGTCTGAGAAGAAACGGTAGCGTGAGGGACGGCGTCGGAGGCCGCTTGTGACTGGACGAAAGACAGTGACACCTAGTCAAAATGCACGAGACACTAAAGTATATTTACCTGAATCTGTGACAGATGAGAAAGCACAGACCGAAGAAACCGAGTTGTCTTACAAAACCTGGAACTAAGTCTAACAACGATCATAGTCATCGGGTGAGTACGGAAAAAGAACGACTGATCATGTGGTCCCACACCTATATGAGTGATAGATAAGTGGACAGCTAAGCATAAACCTGACAAAGACCCAATTTCGACGATACTTATAAAAGCACATGCAGACACACCTGTATATATAGGAAAAAAAAAAAAAAAAAAATCATTTACGAGTCCTCACCTCAACGACCCAGGTTTCCCATCCTAATACAACTTCAAATATACCTTCACAGTTTTTTAAAAGTCTTCACAAGGTACCATAAAACGGAAAATTTTTTGACGAAAACTTTGAGACTTAAAATTTATTCCATTAAAACTTTGTGAACTGAATAAATCTACTCCAAGTTGGTTACGGGGAGTCCCACTGAACGACCCTCTTACAAATAACACATACACACACGAGCCATCTCAGGCTGAGAAACGGTGGTGTACGTGACATGGGGTGGTCCGAGGAGGTCCGTTCCTCTTCGTACCTTAAAAGGTTCGTTCTTATGACGTCACCCAACGGTAAAGGAAAAGGTCCCCTAGGAGGGTTGGGTTCCTAGTTTGGGCGTAGAGGACACAGAGGACGTAACCGTCCACCTAAAAAAATGGTGACTCGGTATACCCTTCGTCTGTTCCTCCACTCAATCAAACACGAGTCAGTAAGTCAGTACAGACTGAGAAACACTGGGGTACTTGACATCGGGTAGTCCGAGGAGACAGGTACCCTTACAAATGGTGAGAGGAATTAGACATACAACTTCGGGGTCGGAGGTTACACTACTATAATTCCCCGTCTCGGAAACCCTCTATTCAGTCCAACCCGACTCAGAACTCTTACCTCGGGGTCACTACCCGAATCTCAAGAACATACCTCTCTTCTCTCGTCTCTGGAGAAAAGACGGGTGGGAAAGAGAGGTAGAGACAGAGAGAGGGAGAGGGCACACCTCTGTCCATTCTTTCGTCGACAAATGTTCGGTTCTTCCCCCTAGAGTGGTCTTGGGCTGGTACGGGTGTGGAAGTAGACTGTGAAAGTCGGAGGTCTTGATACTCTTTAAAGACAACAAATTCGGTGGGTTCACATACCTAAAACAATGTCATCGGGTTATACTGATTCCGTTTTTAAGAGTAAGTCGGACATTTTCACTGGAACTTGTCAAGGAAATGGAACTATTCTTCACCGGCGAAGGCGACATGTGTCGACTATTGCTATCATAATTATAGGTAGGGTGGACCAACCCATCCTGAGTCACTCTACGATAAACACTTGTACGGACCGTGTAGTACCACCGAGCATTAGAACTGTAATTAAATACTACTCCCTAAAATGACCGCTTATTCTGTAGAAAACATGGGATCTCAGACTCTCGTTAGATAGTAGTGTAAAATATTCAACATCTTTATTCAGAAAAGTTTACCTAAACGGAGTTGTCAAGTATAATCTTAACAACTGTGAAGAACCTCAGTAGTATCAGATCTACCGACCCACATTGAGTCGTCCACCCTTCCGACAACTGTTGTAATTAACAAAGTATTTATCACAGTCCTACCCTAAAAAAAGGGGAGAAACCGAATTTGGTTCAATGACTTTTTGGTTATGACACGGTATACAAATATGAAAAGAACCGTGTATTTGGTCTATGAAATGTCTGTCCCTACCCATTATTTTCCGCTCATAAGTGGGTTCAGTGTGCAAAATAAGAGGTAGTTCCTTTTTGTCGGTATTGGTAGGGTTAAGGTTACTTTAAAAATAGTCTTAATCAACATTTAGAGTCTGTGACTTCTGTCGTTTGATTCTTTTGGGGGACTGGGGAAGATTCATCCGTTATACAGTCCATTTTAAACCTTGTACAAAGGGAAAAAAGTAACCGAAAGTCATATCCTTTATCCCCGAAGGGACACCGAGTCTGCCATTTCGCTCAGTCCACTTTATTTAAAGTGTAAACTTTTTGGTTTCTCAACGGTGGTAAATGACATTCCCATTTAGACCCTGGGTGACCTTAAAAATTATCAACTTAACAAAATCCATTTACTAGAGTTCTTTCCGACCGACCGAAGGACCACCTGGACACTTGACGCGGTACATAACCCCGTACATACAATTCATCGGAGTCAGCACAGACCGAGAAACGTTGGGATACCTGACATCGGGTGGTCCGAAAAGACAGGTACCCCTAAGAGGTCCGTTCTCATGACCTCGCCCAACGGTGTGGGAGGAGGCCCCCTAGAAGGGTTGGGTCCTTGACTTGGGAACAGAGGCCGTAGAGGACGTTACCGTGCGTCCAAGAAATGGCATCGCGGCGGACCCTTCGGGACGTAGCACACACATATAAACGGTGGACTCATATAAGGGGTTATTGGTCTCTCAACTCTCTGACTAAGACGGGCTCGCGTACGGGACCGTCTCACACCCTAGGTTCTGAACCGGGACAAGAACGGAGGCTTCGGGACAACGACGCGGGGAGAGGTTCACACTCTTAGCCTCGTTTCAGGTCACACTGCGATCCTAAAGTTCAAAGTAAAAGAAGTATGGGGACGGGGAGGGAGGTACGGTCGGATGACGAAGTACAACAGGGTGACGGGATCCGGGGGTCTTCTGCGACCATGAACTCGACCCGAACGACCCCCTACTGTACAGTCAGAGGGTCCACCGTCTATCGACTATGAATTCCGACTAAATTTCTTGAGTGGTCTCACAAAAACAGGGGACCATGGAGTAAGTAAAGTTTGAAGACGGAAGTGTGGAGATGGACCTTCTCGACGACCGAGCGGGTGATTAAGTGTCCGTGCTAGGTTTAGGTCGGAAACAGACCTCGGAGACGTCACTGATGTTCTGTGGGGATAGAGGAGGACCCCGTCCGATCTCCGGACAGACATAACCCCACTACATCCAAGAATCTCCTATTCCAAACCTCGACCTTCCCGGGAGCGTATAATCGTGGACGAAGAAAAGAGTCCCTCCTCGGAGGCAGAGATTTCCGTTTGTGTCTGGGTGTCGTCTACCTTGTCCGTCCTCTCTTCGACAGGGGTTCCTTCGACCCCCACCTCCACCCAAAGTTTGTTTGGGTGGTAAAATGGGTACTCCTGTACACGGACGTCGAAGCGTGAAGACTGTAAAAAAAAAATTTCGTCTTACGTTACGTTAACGTTCGTAAATTAAAAAAAGACCTTCTTTAATGATCTTTCAAAACTGTCACTAAGGGAAACACCCTCCCCGACTCCCTCGCCACCGAAGACGAATAAAATATAGAAAAATAAATTTTCCGTCGTCTTGTATTACAATGTGATTGTCCGCGATCTCTCCACCACAACCAAAGTTTTGAGCCACGACGGGGAACCAAGGGACGAGGGGACCCCTTTGAACCGGTACTACGAGTGTACGAGACTCACAAGTGAAGGAGGAGGTGTTCGTCTTGACTACCAGCCCCGACGAAAAAACATCCGACTTTTAATGTACACCTTCACTTCAATCAGTGAGTCAGCACAAACTGAGGAACACTGGGGTATCTGATATCGGACAGTCCGAGGAGACAGATACGGTAAGAGGTCCGTTATTATGACCTCACCCATCGGTAAAGGAAGAGGTCGCCTAGTAGGGCTAGTCCCTAGTTTGGACTCAGAGGACGTGAAGTCCGTCTAAGAAATGGTAAAATTGGGGAACCCCTTCGGGTTCTTAATGTACTTACGAGATATTCATAACCGATGAAGAGGGAAGAAGGATTCCCATCTTCATCGCATGGGAAGGCTTCCCATCCAGACTCATATGGATGGGGGAAATAAAATAAAAATTTAGAAATAACTTAAACAATATTATAATGAAGACAATATACAAAACCAAAAAACCGAGACTTCGTACCCCCTAGAATCAAGGGGTCGATCCCTAGCTTGGGTGTGGGGACCGTAACTTTCCACTTCAGAGTTGGTGACCTGACGGTCAATTCAATGGGGAAATAAAATTTTGAGAGTTGTACATAATAGATACGTTATTCTAATAACTTAAAAGAAGAACTATTACAGGAGACAAATATTTTTACGATCATTCGTAAAGTGTTTTATTCTGTAGTAACGGAGTTGCAAACACGTTCTCTCTGGGTGTGTTTTCCCCCTCTGATCTCTTCAGCCCCCCGTCGGAGAGAGGCCCCACTGTATCTGTCTTTAGTTTATCCTCCACGACCCGTGGATCCGAGGGACCCAGTACGACAGACAGACGGGATCAAACCGAGCCGGAGACGACCAGAGTAGACGAGGATACCTACACTACCGACGGACTCCATACAGACCCCAGTAATCAGACCTTTCCTGAGTAAGATCTTTCTTGGTCCAGGAGACAGGGGGACAGGCGGGGGTGGGGGGCGGAGACTGTTCTGACGACTTTGAAAAAAAAGAAATTTAATGTAAAATTAATTCTTTCAGTGGGAAACCACTTTTAACGTTCTAAGAACATGAATTCTTAGTTATTTTACACGTGGCAGATTTTACTCTAATTATTACCGGTTTGAGAGATAAAACCCACGTTAATAAATAAGTAGTTTCTTTTGGTCGACGAATTTAGGTATCAGGTAGTACTTACGGATTCTGTGAAGGTGAAGTTAAGACAACAATTTTCAGGGAAGATAACGAGGTAGACCACAATTTATATTTTTCGTCCTTCCGAGTAAGAGATGGACGTATGTAAAATTTATTCTTAAAGTTGTAATAGAACAGGTAAATTTTATTAACATACTTTTACACTTCTTTATACTAGAACATTTTCGACGTCAGACTGCGTGGGTCCCTCACTCGCTCTTTCTCGTTTCGGCGATCATAAATTTTAAGTACCTCTGGCACCGTTCTAACTAGCGTTCTTCAAGGAAGGATTCTGACCGGTCCGTCCTCCGACTCCGGACCGACTCCCAAGTCGGTCCTGGGGTCGGGGGTTTTCCCAGGTTCCAGTAAGTAACGGGACCGGACCTGTCTCTGTCCTGGCCCCGTTCGTCTCCCACGGGGACCTAAGAAAGTGGGATACCCAGGGGTAGTCCGGACAGGACCCCTTACCACCAACCCCTGGTTGTAGAGTCCCCAGACCCGTTCCGACTTGGAACAAGGCACCCGTCCCCTCCCACCTCCGACCGAACACCCCCGTCCTTTGAGTCTGGTCCCGACTCCTGGTCTTTCCTCTACATTGTTGGCGGACGAGTCTCAAAGTCGACCTCAAACTTATTCGATGGTAGAGTGACAATAATAGTGACGAGGGTTTCCCTCTCCACCGGCTCTAGTGTCATAAAGGGAAGTAGACATAGGGATGGAGGGTTGGTTGGAGACGACACTCCCCAGGACCTCACTCGGTCCCTGAAACCCAAGTCAAGGGGAGAAAAGAGAGAGACACTAACCTAATCAAAGGATTACGACGAGAACGTTTCGGGGTGTTGATATCATCAAATTTTGCTGTTTTGAAACAATAGAAAGTCGAGACGCCAAGTCTTCGGATTTTGCTCAGAGTAGTCCTATCTTCGTCCACAGAAGCCCCGTCCTAAAGAAGGTTAAGAGATCTCCTCTTAGACAGAGGACCGGAAGAGGTCGAGGATCGACAGTAGGAGGCGGAGTGTCAAGGAAGGGAGTAGTAGGTTCGGTCCCTCCTTCCCCACTCAGGAAGAGTGTATCTCCGCGAGCCACAGAGGGTCGAGGCAGAAAGAGGAAGTCCCTACGATAGTACCGTTCCTAATATGACCTGGGAGAGACGTTGAGTTTTGGGAATTGAAGTAGTGTAGACGTTTTGGGGAAAACGGTGTTTCCATTGTATAAGGGTCCAACCCCTAGTTCTAGACCTGTAGACACCCTCGGTAGTGAGACGGGTGTGTCAACCTGTTCAGAGAACCGGAAAGACCCGGAGTCTCAGAAATAAGATTCCACCTTGACATTGGTCATGGAATACCACAAAACACTCTCAGATTCCTCGAGGAACCTTCCTTCCGATACTGTTTGGATCTGTCACATAATTCTCCGTTTTTGTAGTGAAACGGATGTTTCCAGTCATATCAGTTTCGATACCAAAAAGGTCATCAGTGTGTGCCTACACTCTCGACCTGGTATTTCTTCCGACTCACGACCTCTTAACGCCACGACCTCTTCTGAGAATTCTCGGGGTATCTGTCGTTCTTCTAGTTTGGTCAGTTAGGATTTCCTTTAGGAACCTTTCTGCCAACGACTTCGACTTCGAGGTTACTAAACCGGTATAATACGTTCGTCGGCTAAGTAACCCTTTCTGGGACTACGACCCTTTCTGACTCCCTTCCTCCTCTTCCCCCACTGTCTCCTACTCTACCAACTGACTGACCGTAGTGACTGAGATACCTGTATTCAAAACCCGTTTGAGATCCCCTATCACTTCCGGTCCTTTCGGACCTCACGACGTCAAGTACCCAGTGATTCTCAGCCTGTGTTGAATCACTGACTTGTTGTCGTTATTCCTCTATGTCGTTATTCGCACAAAATATTAGACAATTTAAGGAATATGTCTCTTCTAAAAAAACCACGTAAATTTCTTTGAACCAATTTTTTAGGAGACAGGTACTACCTAAGACAACTGAACGTAAATTGTTAAAAAGGGGAGAGATTTAATCACAAACAAACGTCCGTCGAGTTGAGGACTACACAGGTTTTGGAGTCTAACCCCCATTTGAGACTTAAAATCCCACAAGACACACACGTGGACGTCGGCCGTATACCGGTGAACATCGGAAACGAAGAACCAGGCGTCCCTCGGGTCCTGTCTCGGCCGGGGTATGTACATCTTTTTTCCTTAGTCATTAGGCTTCCGAGGTACCGTGACTAACCCCTTCGTGACTAAGGGACGACTATTCTCAAGACACCACGGTTTTCGGTAACGGACGTCCAGGGAGAACCCACCGTGGGGGTGAAGGGGTAACCTTTGTCCACTACTCCCCTCACCAGGGGTGGGGTCCGGGAGTGATCGTAGGAGGTCTGACACAAACCGTCTACTTCTGGAACTCCGATTTAAGGTTGTCCGCAGACCAACTAAGTTCCAAGTCACACCCCGAACCATTAGGGGTTTCAGGACAGTAGTAGTCAAGATCCTTAGACGTAGATCTTTAACTGGGAGTACGTAAGTGGCAAGCTCCCGAAGACATTCACGTGGGACTCTAGGGGAATCCCAGTGGAACCCTCTACTGACCCCTACACGAGTTCACGTCTAAAGGTCCGTGGCGGTCGGAGTCTCGACCGTGGATCCTGAGACGTACACCTGTGGTTCGAGGGGTCACTAAGATGACACGAGGGTCGGACCTCTTGGTGTCGAGACTTGTGTCCCAGTCGACACCCTTTACCCCGAGCCGTGTGAAGGCAGACTCGGGGGAAAGAAGGGGGATCCAGTGGATCTCGAAGAAAGAGTCCTGTCACTTAAGTCCCAACTGCAAGTGGTAGGAAGGGTCGGAGTCAGAGAGGTTACGGTGCCTAGGAGTCCAGGATGGGGTTTTCTTTGGGGGGAACCCCTCTTCTCGAGACCTGTAATCCTTAAAGGGACGTCTTCACTTATCCTCTTCCCCGGCTTCCCGGATCGGGGGGAGTCGGTCGGGGTGGGGATATAAAGGAGGGACGTCCACTCAGTTGTGGACAGAGGTCGAACGGGAGCCGGCGGGCTCTCACGGAGTGGGGAGGGGTAAAAAGGGAAATTTGAGACAGTAAACATGTCGGATAATTGGAAATTGAAATACTGATGGGTTTCTACTTTATGACGTCGTAAATTCCGACTCTTGTGAGGTCGGGATGGAAGAATCAAACGTTGTCCCCACTTCGTGAAAGAGAATTTAGTCAGTAAAAATTATAGTCAGTGTCTCTGCGATGGGTGTCTCTCATAAAAACCGAGGTGCATGGGTCGACTAAGTATTATTTACAACGTCGCGACCGAGGATGGAGGTGTGCCGGGGATCCTCGTCGGTCTCGAGAAGGGTAATTGAGGTCCCTATTTTATGAGACATAATTATTACGGTGGTGATCGCCTTATGGATGGCACCCGACACAGTCTACACGCTCAAGTCTAGGAGGATTTCCGGGACGACTTTATGCGCAGGAGTGGAGGTAAAAGTCTACTCCTCCGACTCCGAGTCTCTCCAATCCGTCAAGTTGGTCCCCGTGGGTCGACGACTCACCGACCCGACCCTAACCTAGGATCCAGACAAACTAAGGTTTAAGACACTTTTGGTCGGGTTTAACAGAGTCAAACAGAAACGGTCCGATCAGTAAGATCTTGAAGCCCACCGTCACCGACGGAGTTTAAAGTTCGCCGGAGGAGACTCCCCGCCACCTCTCGGACTCTTGCACCACCGAAACTCTAGGTCGAGACTGTGACCGGACTCCCACTGGTTGGCGGGGTCAAACAGGCCCTGACGGGACCAAAGTCTAGGCGGACGTTACGGTCTCTGGACCCACGCTCGAGACCCAACCCTTCTTAGGGACCTCTTCTCTTACCGTGCGGTGAGGTCATAAGAGCGGACCTCTTAGGGTACCTGTCACTCGGACGGTCCGATGTCAGGTACCCCAGCGTGTCTCAGTCTGTGCTGACTTGTTGACTCGTACGGGACCAAAGACGTGACTGTCAGAGTGTAATTATTCTTCTCAACCAGTCGAATAAATGGTCACTGAACGACGGAGATTCGGGACCCGAGGACCGACACTTCACCCTTGTCTCGAAAGACGGAGTACCTCCGTCCCCTCCCAGAACGTGTCTCACCATAGACCGTCGGACCGAGTCCGGGCTTGTCCCACTTAATCCTGGGCCTCCCTCTGACCAGTGGTCCCTTTGGCTCACTGGTTTCCATCTAGACTCCTACCTGACCCTTGAACCCTTGGTCGTCTCTAAACCAGACTTGAACTTGGGCGAGGGAGTGGGGTGAAACACGAAGAGAGATCGTGACCGGGGAGAGGACTGGACAACACCTAAGTGTGTCACACAGACAAAATAACGGGCTGGTCGTCGATTCGAGGTCCTCTATCCCTGAAAGCAGACGAACGAGGCGACACCGGGACTGTGGATCTTGTCCTGGACCGCGAATCATCCGAGAGTCACGGTAAGATCACTTGCTTCACTTACTTCTTTCCTTCGTCCTTGGACCCGACCCCCCGAGAGACGATGTCTCCTCGTCGTAGACTACCACTGGCTGAGTCCACTCGATGCCTCCCCCGGTGGTTCCCAGTGAGTTGGGGGCCCCCTCAGGATCCTGGTCCAGAGACGAAACGACGAAGGTCTTGGGCGAGAGGTAGTCCCGATGGACCACCGGACCTAAGAAACACCGTAAAGAGAGGGTGTCTTGTGTATAGGGTCTTCGACTTAGACCTGACACTGTGGGAGAACCTAGATTTGTTTGGGACCATGGCCCACAAGCTGGTCAGTCCGGAAAAGAGAGACTTCGATACTGAACCCTAAGGACCGCCCTTTGAGTCCTACAGACGTGGACACGCTGTATCCGACACTATTTGACCGGGGGTTTATGGTACGACTGGTCTTGAGGTGACGGACTGGAGTCGTCACCCGTCGTCGTTTCCGAGTCGAGGTGTCTTGAGTCTCGTCTATCCCCCGTGAAGGGACCACCAGGGTCCACCGCGATCGCCATTTCTCGGGCGGACGGTTACGTCCTCTGTACTCTGCGCCCAAGCTAGGAACCCAACCCTTCTAGGGGACCTCCTCCCGTACCGTTGGGTGAGGTCATAAGAACGGACCTCTTAGGGTTCCTGTCTCCTCGGACCGCCCGATTCCAGGTATCCCAAGTCCGTCTGACTTTGTTGAATCATGTGTGCGTGCGGGCGTGGATCACCAGGTCACCAATTCTTGGGGAGAACGTTGCGTCCCCTGTACCCAAGTTAGTGACCAGTCCCTTGATTCTAGGGTTTACGACACCTCGTTGATTCGGGTGCTCGGTGTCGATCTCTCAGACTCGTGGTGTTGCTTTCTGGACCGTATTGGATTCCTTGTAGGATATACGGGGTTAATTCTGAGTTACGTCATTTTATTTTATTTATTTATCTATTTATTTATAAAACATTTTTCGTTTAATTCCTCCCTCTGAACCGTGGTCACATTGAGTACGTAATCCGGGTTGAAACTACGAGGACTGAACAATTGTAAATATATCTTCAAAGGAAGAACAAAACCAGGGTAAAATACCAATCATATTCCGGTCAGACTTTCTATTATATAACACTGACAATATAATAAATAAAAGTTCGGTTGAATAACTAATAACGCACGACTTTCACTGTTTACCACAGACACGTTCCGTGCCAGTCGTCCAAGATAATTTCTTTACTATCATAACGAGTACCTAACAATTTTCCAAGTCAAATCCAAGAAATATCCAAATATAGGTAGTGATAAATTACTGGTTTACTACTTTTTATACTCGACACCCCTGTTAAAAAAAAGACAACCTCGAAATACAAATTCGTCAATCGTTTTATTCTATGAGGTAAAACCACCCCCTCATCGCCTCGTCACTTCCCCTATGTCACTCTAAAATAAAGAGGTCTAAAGTAATTAACATTATTAATTACAACTCCTATAAAGTGGCTCGACCTCCTACGACTTCTCCTCTCCCGACGGTCCGACCCTCTCTTCGGTACTCTTGAAGGGTGGGTCGTAAGGCCCACCACTCTTAAGACGACCAAAGTCGAAGACTAACATTGGTAGGCAAAGACCACCACAACCACCACTACGTCCAGACCCCGAGTCCGGTTCCTTTTTGTAGTTTCCAACCCGGAGGACCCCTCTCTAGAGAGGACTACCGATCTTACCCGGACCACCCTTCTCCTCAGGGTTCCGTCTCTTCCCTCGGGTCTAAGACGTGTCTTCCATCTACCAAGTGTCTCCGTCTCCGGGGGTCTCGGTGGACTCTCTCCGCCCGATACTGGTCTGTGAGAGGTTCCGTGAGGTCCTTCGACAACATCTACTGACCCGTAGACTCACGGGTCTCCGAGTCGGAACCGCGTAATCTGCGACTCGGTTCCTCGTGTTCTTTACGGGGCTATCACACTACCACCGAGCCCCCGAAGGTAGTCGACCGACAACAGAGTCTGTCAGGTCCGAGACGTCGCGACCCCGTCCGAGTGACTCCTGCGGACGTCCCTCGTGGTGAGAACCCTCCGTGTCCCGTCTGTCCTCCTGGGCGTCGTGAACGGAGTCGACAGGCCAGAAACGTCCCCGAAGACGCTCGGTCCGGGAGAGAGGGAGACGTGACCTATCACCTGGGTTCTCTCAGAAGAGAGGTACGTAAGTATGTATGATTCAGTGAAGGTAGCACAGACGGAGAAACACCGGGATACTTAACATCGGGTAGTCCAAGGAGACAGGTCCCCTAAGAGACCGTTCTTATGACCTCACCCCACGGTACGGGAGGAGGTTCCCAAGAAGGACTGGGTCCCTAGCTTGGGTGTAGAGTATACAGAGGACGTAACCGTCCGCTCGAGAAATGGTGATCACGGTAGACCCTTCGGGGAGAAAGGAGATCCCTGAGACTTTGATCGAGGTCTCCTGACCACGATTACTGCTCACGTCACAGGTCCACCCCCCGTAAGCCACCCTCGTCCCGTCCCCTATCTAAACTTCTACAAGTGGTTCGTACCATCTGTGTCTCGACGAGTGGGTTTACGGTAAGGAGAAACGAACCTGTGATCGGTCTGATGTAAAGGGTCTGAGGGAACGTCACTCGCCCCCGAGTGGTCCGTCCAAAGAAAGACAGTTTTCATATTTATCTTGTCCGTCTGAGTGAACAAACGCAAACGTAATGAAAATGAGGTTTTGTCGAAAGGGTTTGATTAAGGGTTTTACTTCTCAGCTACGGTCGTTAAGGATGAAACCACACTTTGAGACGGTAAAAGACATGATAGTGGATTTTTACGGTTGTAAGGTCCCCCTCGGAGTCGGGAAAAGGTATAGCGTGATGAAGGGGTGCCGACGGTATTTCTTCATGGCGTTTAACCCGACGAAGTTCCCGAAGCGTCCACTGAGTCACCATTTTTTTTTTTTTTTTTTTTTAGACGGACGGTTTGTCCTCTGACCCCAAGCTAGGGACCCAACCCTTTTAGGGGACCTCTTCCTTTACCGTTGGGTGAAGTCATAAGAACGGACCTTTTAAGGTACCTGTCTCCACGGACCACCCGATGTCAGGTACCCCAGCGTTTCTCAGCTTTCACTGCCTTCCCTGATTCATGTGTGCGGGGTTCTCTGTGCTGACGACACGAGACCTCCTCGTGTACAAAGTGAAATTCTTATACGATTTACAGAGGGGGAATCCCTGCCGGTAAGTTTTAGTCCTCTCACCGACCCTTTGAAGGGTTTCAAGACGAAACAAGAGTAGGGGGGAGGGGAGTGAAAGACGTCGATGAGTGGGTTAGAACTTCCAATATCGTCGTTTTGTCTTGAGAGAATCCCCACTAAGATAACGATCCTCATTTCGGGTCAAACTCAGTTCCCCCTAAAAGATCCTGTGTCTCTTTAAGTACCTTGGGGTCCCCGTTCTTACCCTTCGGGGTTTCCGAGTTCCCCATTTCTTAGGTGGACGTTACGTCCTCTACTTCCTTTGTGCCCAAACTAGGGACCCAGCTCTTCTAAGAGACCCCTTCCTTTACCGTTAAGTGAGGTCTTCGGTTACCGTTTGGGTGAACCGACCTCTTAGGATACCTGTCACCTCGGACCGTCCGATGTCAGGGACCCCAGTGCGTCTCAGCCTGTGCTGACTTGTGTGTGAACGTCGTCGACTCCCGTTCGTGTACTGGTAGGAGTATGTCAGTCCTTGGTCCTTGGTCGATTCCGAGACGTAAAGACCCCGGGGTGTCGGGGAGTAAAAGAAAAGGTTGATTATCTCTCCACGGGAGACCCAGTCGGTAAGTGACTAACAGGGTCATCACACAGGGGGACGATTAACACATTTCTAATACGTTTATGTGTACGACCAAGGTAGGACCCTCCCGTGTCCATCCGTCATAAAAACGTCTCCCCAGTCCGTCTACCGTGGGATCTTTCGGAGATGTTCCTGGGATTTTATTAAGGGAGTGAAACTCTCCCTGGGCCCCTCTTTGAGGACTTTGAAGTGTCCACGGTAGGACGACGAGAAAAAGATGGATTTAAGATTCTCAGGGTGGAAACGAGTCTTGTCAGTCAGGGTCGGTGATCGGTCAAGGAACTTCGTTCAGGAGTCCATTTAAGGGGTTTCACTTTTCCGCCCGAAATGTACATGTACGAACATCCATGCATAAATGAATAGGTAGATAAATAAGAGTCACTACATGACGAAAGACACCGATTCTGTCCGACCAATATGTCGTCACCTACCCAGTTGTACTCTACTGGACGTTCCGACCTGACTTTCAGTGCCAGTATTCAAGCCTCTGAGCGGGTGTACATTCCCCGTCGGTCGAGGAGAACCACGGCCGGTCCAACTTCCTTCGACTCTTGAAACCAGTGTGTAGATCCAGAATGTGACAGTAGTTGGTTCTACTCCCTCCTCGGGACTCGAAGAAGTGGAATGTACCCTGCAGAGACCCTCACCACCGAACCCCTGACGCCTCAAGGACTCTGTGTCGGTTCCTTTTAGGTGGTCAACAGGTGACTCAGTGTAGTCACAACTGTCCCGTCGGGACGTCTCCTGGACGACTGAAAATACTCGGTGAACCCGACAGGGGTAACAGGGGTGTTGACGGCTAACAGTGTAACGGAGAGGAAGAACACCCATCGATCTTTGGGTTTTACCTAAACGTCACGGTCGGCATTAAGAGAAATCTAGTAATCGCCGGGGATAAGATCTCCGACAGGGAGTTAATCTTGGAACAAAGTAGAGGTGGCACCCTCGTGACACGTGAAACGGTAAGACGCCCACCTTGTCGTTCGTCCCGGGTCTGGCATCCCGAGTCTCGACTCGTCTACGACACTGAGCATGAACACTTTCTGCACCACCCGTCTCGCGTCGGTCTACCCACGACCCCACACCCCTTGAGTCTTGGGACGATCTACTCTTGTTACCTTGGTACGCACAAACCGACAATCAATGGTAGAATCAGTAGGAGTCTGCGGACTTGTCGAACGAGGACCTTCCTCCTCTTCGAAGGAGACACATCAAGGTCGTCTCGATCCCGAGTTCTCACCATCTACACTTGTGGTGACCCTCTAAGAAAAGATTCTTAATCTGGAAAGGGGATTATGTTACCTAACGAACCATTCCACCATTCGAGGCGCACGGACCTCCGTACATTCTACTCCGACTCTTCCCCCCCGAAGACGGACTTAAATTCGATTTGAATTACTGGAGACTATAGTAGCTAAATAATGACCTTCTAGTCTAGGTCTCCTTCACAACTTAGTCGACCAGTAGGGCCGAACCAAGAGAGACGAGGCGTCTGCTCCGGGTCCGAGAAGAGAACCGGCACTCAGTCTTGATACCGCGACCTGTCCCGGCCCCGGTTCAGTGGAAGTGACTGTTCCCTGAGAGACCACCCGTAAGTAGCCCTCCGACTCGGACTTCGTAGGGTCCCTGGTTCCGGTCGTTTCGGTCCTCCCTTCCACTTCGTCCCACTCTAAGGGAAGGTGGTAGAAGGAAGTTTCCTCCTCCTCCTCCTACCGACCCCTGTCCCTCCTCCTTCTTCCACCGACGGGAAGGGCCAGGGGAGGGGGAGGGAGGCTCGTAAGAGGTACAGTAATGTTTCACATTAGACCACACCCCCCGTCTTCCCAAGAATAGTTGCAGTCGGACTTTATATCTATACCCGGTCCAATGTTTAACGTTTTACACGTCCGCTCTCCGCTCCGATAGTTATTTCGTTAAAGATCACAGTATTGTCGAAGCGAAAGACGTTTGGTGGAAAGTTTTTAAAAGAAGACCTTTGCGATGTCGGATGGTAATCCCGACCTAACACTTAAATTACCTAGGGCATGTTTATTATAAGGTGGTATTACCTTTTCCAACTTCAGTGACTTCTGTCTACTTCAGTATTTGTGCATATTAACTCTTAGTTTCTGGCTATTTAAAATTTGACGATAAGTAAAAGAGAAAATCTACTACTAGATACAGCAACCTCGCGGACCTTTTACCTCCTCTAATGAACCCCTTTTAATATTGTTATTTAAAAGGTTTGTATGTGGAACTAATACGAAGCTAAAAAACCTCCGTTCCTAACGACTTTCGAACGTCCGATTTACCGTGGTATTTTATCCGAAGGACGAGAAACGGAGACTTCGTCCGTACGGACCTCCACACTAAAAGAGAGAGATTTACCTCCTTTACTTAACACATTAAATAACGTTTGACCTCGTGTCACTCTAATCTAGTCGTATAGGGTAGTCTCCTTGTTGTTAGTTAGTTGAAGATCAATTGTCGAACTTTGCGTATTTGGTCCGGAGGATTACCGAAAGGTTAAATTATCTAACTATCTGAATAGGTAAGAGGTCCCTACTTAATTCCTTTAGCTGATCAAAGTGTGTGCACCACATGGAGACTGTCAAAAAAACCCCTCCCCCTCGGACCCTGTAACCATTTCATGTCTACTAGAAAATGTCTGTTAGGCAAAATTCTAAGCAGTAACTCTTTTCATTCATTGGTACCTTCGGCACGTTATCCAAGTAAATTTATTGTACAATAGGTCCCTGAAAGGTTGATCCCCCTTAACTCCTGTAAATTTCCCCGACTGCGTCGGTCTCCCTTTTACCTTGAGCCGGAGGGGGAGACATCGCCGACCCGGACACAGACGAAGAGATCCCCTGCCAGAGCCGACCGCCGAGAGTTTCAAACTACGGATCACCTATTGGAAGTCCCTTCTTTCCTAAAACATGGACCCCTACCCCCGAGGGTCTGGTACCGTTTTCGGCTCTGCGAGGAAACGGGGTCGTTGCGCAGTTCGGTCTTTGACGAAAGTTATATGAACTCGGCTCGAAACCAGTACCTTTCCGTAGAACACCCATTCCGACGCCGACTCGTCTCCCGATCAGACCCGGCGACAATGGATGTACACCCGAAAGTCTCCAAGGATCCACACGGGAACGACTTTTGAAAGTGGATACGTCCATAGTATAACAGACTTTCGAGTAGTCATCTTTATCAAAGAACTCCTAGTCAAAAAAAAAATTATAGTTTTAAAATAATAAATTTTTTGTATACATAAAAATAAACCTAAAAGGGTGACCGAGTCGACATTTCTTAGACGGACGTTGCGTATTCTGCGTCCAAACCAGGGACCCAACCCTTCTAGGGGACGTCCTCCTTTACCGTTGGAATGAGGTCATAAGAACGGACCTTTTAGGGTACCTGTCTTCTCAGAGTACCCGAAATCAAATACCCCAACGTTTCTCAGTCTGTGTTGACTCGTCAGATGACCCGCGACAAAAATAATTAAATAAACCGACGGGTCCCAGAATCAACACTGTACACCCTGATCAAGAGGGTGGTCCCTAGCTTGGGTATCTCAGAATCGGGGACCTGGTAGTCCCTTCAGGACTCCTAGTCCAAACTAAAGGGAGGATCGGATCTTGGACTCTCACCAAGGAATCTCAATAGAATAGGTGAAAGAGTCGACCACCCCTTGTGTCGGAGATAAATTTAGGAAGGTCTCTACCCCTTGAGTAATGGAGGGTTCTCTCGAGACTTCCTCAAGATTGACATTCTTGTTAAAATCCGACCCGACCACAGACAAAGGGGTACGTCTAGGATAGAGACCTCGGAACATCTTGTTCGGACAAGTAACGGAGGGTCCTGAGTAAAGCTACAAATTTCCACAGTCGATCCGAGAGTCCAGCAGGGAAGAGGTCTGGTCTGTTGGGGTCAGGGAAACGGTCACAAAAAGATCCGGATCTTTCCGACCGTACACCTTCTGTGGTCGTAGAGTGACACTAGACAACTCGTCTAGGACGAGAGACGTCGTGTCTAGGACGGGAGACGTCGTACTCGTAAACTCCTCCTCCAACCTTTTCATCACCCATCCCACAGTGTGGGTCCTTTTAGGAAGTGATATTATTGGACTGTGAGTGGATTACGACTAGTTAGGTCAGTTAGGATTTCCTTTAGTTGACACTTATAAGTGACCTTCCTCACTACGGCTTCGACTTCAAGGTCATGAAGCCGATAGAGTAAGGTTCTCCACTTTTTCTGGGACTACGACCCTTTCTAACTCCCCCGATGTCTCCTACTCTACCAACCTACCGCAGTAACTGAGTTACCTGTACTTAGACTCGTTTGAGACCCTCTATCACTACCTGTCCCTCCGGACCGCACGACGGCAGGTACCCCAGCGTCTCAGTCTGAACTAAATCGCTGACTTGTTATTGTAGATTACGATTACGAAGTACCATATTTTCACGAAGATTGTAGTGTAGGCACCCAGGGGAAATGACTTTTTGTTTGATTTGTCAAACTCCCTCCGGACTCCTGTCTATTCCCGTCTCGACTCGAACTTACAGACAGAAGGTCGAGGTTTCTAAAACAGAAATTGAACTTGACCAGATCTCTTATCAAACAAGTTGTTTGTTTCCATACTTGGGGTAATCCACGTCCTCTGGGTGTCCCCCTGTAGATAGTCGGGAGAGGTACATCCAATATTCTCGTTTCACAAGGAAGGAGGTCTACACCTAAAACGAGACTTTACCTAAGTACCTTACCCATAACTAGACTAACCAGTAATTAATTATGGAGTGACGTCCGGTGTGTTGAACCGAAAGAATCGTCTCCAAGCTTCCCTGTTGAAACAGGTCAGTGAAATCAATTCGGTTTTTCCTTTTTTTTATTTTTATTTTTTCTCCCACCCTCCGGAGACCCCCCTCCACTTGTATGGTATCGTACAAATTTTCGGGGTACAAGGGAAGAGTTCACCTTATGCATTCTTACGTCACTTTTAAAATTCTATTTAATAGAGACTAGTGCAAAGAGATAACATGTGACCCATTTGTAAATATCATTTAGCAAACATTTAAAGTGGGAACCTTTTTGATGTTACGTTAGCACAAGCAATAAAGGGTCGAAGATTATGTCAGAAACCACCGTCTGAAGATAAAGAGTATAATGGAACAAGGGTTACACTCGACCCCGTCGACCGAGAAAAAGAAGGGAATGTAAAAGTACTAAATATATTTATGAAAACGGCGACATAACATAAAATAAAAATAGGAAACGTAAAATAACCATGGTTTGATGAGCACGTAAAGGTCCCGAGGGTACGCTTATAAGGATAAATAAGGTACTAATAAATAACTTTCGATAGAGTACGAGCCAATGAAACGGTGAAAGAAACCGAAATTTGTAATTTGTCTACGTCATATAAAAGTTTATTAAATTTGTTATGAACTACTCACTTAAAAGGGAAAAGGGGGTCGTCCTAAAACAAGAAAGACTAGTTCTAACATTGTAGAGACAGAAACGACAGTCTAAACGACGTTTAATCCCTTCTGAACGGTAGAGGATTGACCGACCACGGCTACTTTGTTCGAGTCAAAAAAACTGGACTTCTTTCTAAAACGGGTACCTCTCTTCTGTCCCGACTCTCCTTCCAAGCCTTTTCAAGACTCGGTCGCATTTGTCACATGTCGGGTCGTGTGGGCGGTGTCGTTGACCATTTTGCCTCCTTTGTCCAAAGAAAAAAAGGGACAGTATCATTTAGTAAATAAACAATTTTACTATATCTAATAAGTTCTAATATGTCAGAATTTAGTACCTACCGTTGCATTGTACCTAACTATGCCTTCAGCTAAGGTTACGTCTAAAAAAAGGAAAGGAAGAAAATTTTTTATGAATATCTGGTCTCTATCCCCCTTTTTTTACCAAAATTGCCCCCTTCTTGGTACCAGACTATCTCGGTCAAGGAGTCGTGGTCTCTGAAGACAACGCCGAGTCCTTGATCTAAAATTTGAACTAAAGTAAAACCAATGTACACCGGTGTTCACTGGTACAGGTATTATAACTGTCGTGACTAGATTTACGAGAACGACTCACCAAACAAACCGAGAAACCTCCCTGAACGACTCCTTTGACTTGACCACTACGCGTAACTCCCCGGTTACCCATGTACGATCACGTCTCGTGGGACTCGACTAGCGGTCGTGGTGGGAGACGGTCGAGTGACTGGTGTTCTCAGTGCCCCGGAGAACCTTGGGATTAAAGGAATAGTCATTTTAGTAGTGCGATTATTTTTAAGGGCTTCAATAGTATTCCTATGGAGGTAGGTACCCTAAAAGGTCCGTTCTCATGACCCCACCCCACGGTAATGGAAGAGGCTTTTGTACTAATTGTACTCACTTTCATGATATGACTTATCACATAAACGACAAATAAAATGTGCCTACTAGGATGTTGGTTTAATGATCACAAACGTACACACACGCACGAGTCAGCACAGGTTGGGAAACGCTGGGGTAGCTGACATCGGGGGGTCCAAGGAGAGAGGTACCTTAAGAGGTCCGTTCTTAACACCTCACCTAACGGTAAAAGATGAGATCCCCTAGAAGGGTTGGGTCTATAGCTTGTGTGTAGAGAACACAGAGGACCTAACCGTCCGTCTTACAAAGGGTGACATGGTAGACCCTTCGAGATTCACTAATCACACTATGAGTAATAAGGACCAGGGTAAAATCTCTGTTCCTGTGACTCCAAGATTCTGCGGTCACTACGAGGATCAGAAGAGTCCACCCTTCCTTGGTACGTCAGGGAACCCGAAACGGTAACACGGTTTACTGGGGTCGGCAGTTAGGAAATCTACAGTCCCCACTAATTAGTGTTGTCAACGGTACCGTGGAAAACAGCACCTCCCTCTACCGTCGTCGGTGGAGTCCCCTACGATGTCGAAGACCTCACCTCCCCGGACCCCTACGTCGGTCCCGTCCTGGCGGGGAACCGTCTTTGGGGGTAGGGTCTCAAGAAGGACGGCCGGTAGAGGGGACGACGACTTTCTTCAGTGAAGGACGGAAGTCAAAGTGACCCGATACCAGAGTAAAGCTGTTGTCGGAACGACGTTCGACGGACGACGGGTCTCAGGTCGTCCTACTACCAGATGAAGGGAGCTACAGAGACCACCGGGAACCCGGGTACCTCACCGTAGACTTCACTGAAGTCATTTACCACAGAAAGAAGTTTGTTCCCAATATTAATCAGTACAGTTTCTCATTTGTTCACCATGTACCTCGTCTCTTTTCCATTTTCATTCATCTTAGACTTTCACTACCACTCCCCCGGCGTCGGGGTCTCACTGAGGTCCACCGTCCACTTACGTGTGGTTGTCTACCACTTCTACCGGTGTCAAGTGAACGTGCAGGGAGGAGGAAATTCCTGTGACCAGGACAGTTATACTGGACACATAAATTTGGAGTCTGCCCAGATGTTACAGGCTACGGTACCTCTTTATTTAGGTACGGTCGACTCCCAAGGTACCGTGCCACTCTTGTTCGGACAACTTAACGAACGTTGCCCTTTTGGTTCGTGGACGGAAGAACGAGTTTATCCCCGGACCGAGTCTAAATTCTTTATTCCTCTGTAATAGAGATAAATATAAGGGTTTTAAACAGAAAAACAAAAACTACCGAGACCAGGTAGGTAAGTAAATTCTTTACACATAATTTTCGAATAAAAGTCTAATAAAATGTTTTCCAAAGTGGTTTTTGTCAGTACCAACTAAAGTGCACCAGTTCAAAATGTAAATACATTTTTGTTTCTTCCGACTGAGACCTCTGTCACCGAGGCACGGGACACGAAACCCGAAAGGACTTTATGGGTAAAGGAATCTAGAGGTCAGTAGGAGTTCCTCTTACTTTTGTCGCTCACCTTTACCTCTACAGTCCTGTGAACTGGGACCCCGGGACCCAGTCACCCCGAGGACTCTACTATCCCTCGCATAACCTCACAGGTCGAACTCCCGTCTTGTTCCGGGTCACCACCTTCTGCAACCGAACCGACTACCTGTGGTTCGGAAGTCAAGGAGGTTAAGTAGGAGACCCCTTCGACTCCGAGACTCGTCGAGTAACCCAGGAAGATTAAACATGTTTCGTCCAAATGAAGGTAGTAGAGTGAACTATGAGTGCCGACACGACCCTTCGACATGACAATAGTAGTTGGGGTGAAATGTCCATTCCTTTGTTTTTGGGTCCTCCTTTTACCGAGTCGGTTCCAGTGTGACGACCGCTTCTTCGTCTCGGTCCTGAGTCTACAGGGCTTAAGTGAATAAACCTCTGTTTAAGCATGTAAAGGGTGACGAAGAACCCCCTGTCACCTTTTACCCGTAATCGACCCCGGAGTAGTTCCATCGAGACTTCTACATTAGACTTCGGTTAAAACAACGAAAATACTTCCACACATAGAAGAGCACGTCAAGACCAACACAAAGTAAATTAATAAACTTCGCGTCGTAAAAGTGTCGACGGTCATTTTTATGCACATTAATGTCACACGTTACTAGCCTTAGGACTTTTAAGAGTTCCGTCGGTGAAAGCACCCTTCCGCTTCTGAGCACTTATTTCGTCGGGTGACGAAGAAATGGTTTTGTAGGGGATATTAATCCAGTGTAATTCCTACGTTACGGGCATTTTAACCTAATAAATTTTTATTACTTTGAAATTCGTCTTTTTTTTTTTTCTTAAAATTGTTAATTTCTAAAAGTCTCCCACTAATTCCCTCTAAACGAGGTCAAGTTTGACTAATTTTACAGTGTCTCCCTTAGTCTACGTCCTTCCTTACCTTCCCCGTGGTAGTAGGCGTACTGCACCCACTCTGGTACCACTCAAGATTGAGGGTCCCCCACCGACAGCACTCAGTGTGTCTACCTTAGAGTCTTCGAATCTCCAACACCCCGTAGTGGTCAATACCACACTAATGTCCGACTTCATGCCGACGGTCAAAAACTTTCTTCAGGTTAATGTACGGAAAACCCGAAACTAAAAAATTTATATATAAATGAAGAAACCGACACCGTACGCCCTAGATCAAGGGGCTGGTCTCTAGTTTGGACTCGGGGACATACCCCTCACGCCTCACACCCGGCGACCTGGTTATCCCTTCGGGGACCCGAAACTAAAATTGTGACCCTTTTTAGTCATTTCAGGTGGGTTCTACGGGTCGGGCCCAGGTAAAGAGGGTGGTGTCAGAGACACCGGACCAGACTGGGAGTCCGTGTCGGTGGTGGAATTGGATCGAACAAATGTCACCGTTGTCGAACCGGAGACACGGGGATCTGCAGTTCGGACCCTAGTCTCTGTCCTCCAGTCCTTAGAAGGAGTGAGGACGAGACCTTCGAAGATCTTTGAGAGACCTCTCAGGACCTTTCGTCCGGGTACTCTACTTAGTCCTTCTTACCCCCGTGCAGGCGAGCGAGTCCCTCCCCGACGTGAAAGGTCGCCTCCACGGTAGGACCAACCCCCACAGGTGGGCACCTTCTAGCAAGACCCAGCACTAACAGGGAGTGTAAGTGAAGGACCAGGGCACAATAACTCCCCCCTCGGGGGACGAGGGACCCGGGGTCCGTGAACGTGAGAATCCCCCTCTCCGTCTGTCCGGGGTTTCCCCTTTGTACGTTAAAGTCTAGTACTTCTTTCACTCGTTTCTCCTACACCCTCTCCCACCCGTGGTCCAACCTCTCCGACCCGTACCTCACCCCCTCTTCCCTTCCCGGGGTCCTCCCCGACGACGGTCCCCGTGCCCACACAGACTCCAGTCAAAAGTAACGAGGACCCCGACCACCCCTCACCGTGGACCTCCCTGAGAGAGGGGACGGACCCCCGGCGGACCCCAGGACCTCCTCCGGAGAGGGAGAGAACCGTTCGGGCGGTCTGAGGGGGGTGGGATTTGAGTGAAAGGGTGGACGGAACGGGTGGGACACGGAGTGTACACCCACGGGACCCGTCCTGGTCAACGAGGGGGTTGAACTCGAGTCCACGGACCCACTCTTCTCGTCCGTCTCAGGAGACCCCACCCAACCCCCAGTAAGTTTCTCCCTTTCTCTTTATGGTGGAGTAAAAAACAGAGGGTGGAGTGAACAGTCCTGGAAAGGTCCGGTCACAAGTACCCGACAGGTACAACGACAGTTTAACCCTCGTTTTTTTTACCCCTTTTTAGGTCCACTTACGACCAAGAGACCTGGTGAGTCTCAGAGTCTTTTGTTCCGGTCACATTCTAGCACGATGTCCCTCAAGGGCCCGTCACGTCACCAATTCTTAGGTGGAAGGTTACGGCCCCTACGTCCAAGCTAGGGACTAGCCCCTTAATTCTAGGGTGTACGGATGTCCCGTTGCTTCGGAAGTTTGGTGCCAGTGAGTTGGACGCGGTGTTGAGCTCTCTCTTCAGTCTGGAATTGATCTCTGTCGGGTGTGTGGTGTTACTTTCTAGAACGCACGGTGCTGATTCTGGGTTGCGTCGGTTTAGCTATTTATAGAGAGAAAAATTTCTATCACACGAGGGTCCGGACTGGCCTGGTACCACACACGGGGAGCTGGGAGTAAAGACTCCGGGAAAACCTCTCGACAAACTCCAAGGCTCTGTCTTCCCACAGTGGGGGTGACGGGTCCCCCTTTGGCTCCGAGGGCGTCTCTCTCGTGCTTCCAGGAAGTCTGTGCATCGTCGACGGACACCAAGGTCCACCCTTGACACACGTCGAGGGTCAGAAACCCCCTGGGGCTCTGGGGGGTCGAACCCGGACCCAATCGTACCCAGTTGAGTTGTTCTCTTCGGTGTCCCTCGTCTTGTAAAGCCCCTGGAACAGCAGAACAGATAACGGACGAAGACGTAATCCCTGTAGGACTAACTGACTACTAAGAGGAATTGACTCTTAACTGATGGTGCCCACGGAGTCAGAGTAACGAGAGTTTCTTCCTTGTGTCGTTGTAAGGGAATACACCGTATTTCGTGGTCGGTCTGGAGTTTCCAAGAAATCCCGGACTGTGGTGTTACGACTTCGACTGACGACTTCTTGACTACCTCTTCCGACACGCGGTTTCTTAACTACGAAGACTTGAGACCACGACCTCTTCTGGGAACTCTCAGGGAACCTGACGTTCCTCTAGGCTGGTCAGGTAGGATTTCCTTTAGTCAGGACTTATGAGTAACCTTCCTGACTACAACTTCGACTTCGAGGTTGTGAAACCGGTGGACTACGCTTCTTGACTGAGTAACCTTTTCTAGGACTACGTCCTTTCTAACTTCCACCCTCCTCTTCCCCTGCTGTCTCCTACCTGTACTCAAACTCGTTCGAGGTCCTCTACCGTTTCCTGTCCCTTCGGACCGCACGACGTCAGGTACCCCAGCGTTTTTCAGCCTGTGTTGACTCGCTGACTTGTCGTTATTTTTGGTGGTACGAGGTAACAATAGTGACTCCAGTTCTACTGAGGTACAGGAACGATTACCCGTACGGACCGTCCACCTTGCGACTGGTTCAGGGTAGAGGGACGCCTCGGACCCGAAGGATGGGTGACGGAAGAAGTGAAGAAGAGGAGTGTCAATCACCTGTCGCCGGACCGAGTCGAGGACACAGGACTCACTGAGTTCGACCGGATCGGAGAGACACGGGTCTTGTAGAAGGGTTACCTCTAGTAGTTTGAACGGGACTCGGAAAGAACACTCCCAAGGTACTCGGCTGTGTGTGTTTACTCATAACTTTTGTCAAATTCACACAGTAATTTTTAGTAGTACTAAGAGTCCTGAAGGGACCACTAGGTCACCAATTAGGTGACGTCCCCCGAGTCCAAACAAGGGACCAGTCCCTTGATTCTAGAGTGTACGATACGTCGCGTTAGTCTTTCTCTTAGTAGTAGTCCTAACAATTTTGGAACTCATCTTGTTCGGTGCACTGATGCATTTCTGCATCTTACGAGACACGGTTGTGAGGTTTGTGTACGTCTGACATCCCCCCTTTCGGACGGGAGACTCGGTCCTGGTCCGGCGTCCTCCTGTCCAAAGACCGAGTCTCGGAGGGACCGGTGAAACGACTCAGTCAGGGGTCTGTTCCCGACCTGGTCGTTCGGTCGTGGTTGACAGTGAACGGGCGTCCGGACCTCGTCTCGAGAGCCCAGTCCGGTAAACGTACGTTCGGTCCCTGTCTACTCTGTAAATTTAAAATGGTCGGGAGTCAAAATACGAACTGTATCTCTTTACCGACATTAAGAAAAATAGTCGACTCTCTTGTCCGCAATGTACTGTTTTATAATCGGTCCCGGCTCTAAGTGTTTTGGATACACGAGACTTCGTCGAAGTACTTTAAATTTGAACGTCTCTCCGACCTCCTCTCTCTTACCGGACCCGGAGGGAAAGGTCCGTCTCGAGAGGTTCGTAGAACAAGTAAGAATATAAATAACAAAACGGGTTAGTGAAATAAACAGACAGACAAATGGACACAGTTGGGTAAAAAAAATTTTAAATTAAGAATAAATATCTGACTGGAATTATTTGAGAGGAGTTCATGGTGCCCAAACAGTGACAGTGCCTACTTTTGTAATAATTACCGTCCGACCAACTGGCCCCTGTTGTCGACGGGAAATTTGGGGAGTGTCTACTGGTCTGACGTCTTTGAGTCGACCCCTCTCCCCGACGCCAGCTACTCCAGTTCCCAGTCGGTAGTGTCGGGTAGTAATTGCGGGAAAGGATAGTAGTGTCGGGTGGTGCGGGCGTCAACCTCGCAAGACGAGGACGCAAGTGCTTGTCATGGGCCGAGAGTTTACGTGGCCTTTTAGGTGTCGGTACCAGGATAAACAAAATTTAATTCCGTCTAGTTACCCTTGACCTCCCTCGGTAAATTCCTCTCGTACAGACTGTAGTGGCCCCCACCCCTTGGTATCTCGTCGAACCCCTCGACAGACCCAGCACTACCCCCTGTGTGCTACGGGAAGTAGAATCGAGGAGGTTACTCGACGGAGTCAGTCTTATAGGACCGGAACTTTCTCTTTAAGAGTCTCCTCCTAAACTTCCAACCTAGGACGTTGGGTCCAGTCCCGGTTACATGGGTGGTCCGTGACAGGGATCCTGGGTTTCTTTACAAAATTAAAAGTAAAGAAGGTCTTAGTCTTCGTCTTTTAAATTATAGCGTCATTTCAGAAAGATTAGTACTTAGATCAGGTTGAAAATGAACAGAAGTATGGTTACGTCAGTATTTTACGTTAAATTTTGTGTATTCAGGTAATATATAAATATATGTATAAATATATCAAATGTTCATAAAATTTACTACATAAAAATTTAAATAAAAATTACCGTCCTCCTCGTGTGTTTCCGTTTTCGTAGATCCTGGGACTCTCAAGTTTACGTCGGGTCGGAGGTCAGGTCAGAAGGCCTACCAAAACTCGACGGAGGTTGAAAGAAGGGTATACCCGTTCGGTATTAAAATAATTTCCGTGTCGGGTCGAAACACCCGAGGAGAATAAGGAACTCTTTTGTTTGTAAGGTTTCTACGACCGAAAATGCCCCATCCTTTTACAACCCAACTTAACATTCAGTTTTCTTCCTCCCCTATGCACATATATATTTCGACTAAGTGCAACGACGTGTATCTTTGCCTGTGTTGTAACATTTCGTTAGTATGTGGTCAATTTTTGTAGAAAAAAAATAATTTTTTTAGTATTCAGTTCCTCCGTGGGTAATCGGAATTTTAATCTATAAAAATGTATTCGGAACCTGTATGAGAATTGTCTGGCGTCAGAGGTCCGAGTGCCTCTTTAACCGGCTCAGGAGAGACAGGGACCTCCTGATCGAACGAACTTTATCTGTAAAAGAAGGGATCACTGAATTTTGTTCGGATTGTTAATAAACCGTTAGAGTGGGTGGCGAATAAAAGTAGAGTCCTCTCCGGACGGTGCACCCCACTGCATCAAACCCATGGTTTCCGTCTCGACTTCCCGACTCCATAGTCGAAAGGGTTTGCGTACCGGCGAACCTACACCCCGTAGGAGAGGCCGGTGCCCCGGGTCTCGTCCACTCCATTTAGTGCGGTGCAGGGGTAATTGCTGAGTACAACAACGTCCCACCATTAAAACTGTCGTTTTACTCGATGTTTTGACGTATACGATAACCCACTGGACGTCAAAATTGAAGTAAGTCCTCGCTCTGGAAACTCTGTAACAATGGACGCCCTCGTTCGTTATTTTGTTCCTACATGTCCCTACACAGTTTATCTTCGGGAAGGATTTAATGCGGCCCTCCGGGTCTAATTATGTAAATTATATAAGACCAGTACTCACTTCACGAGTGTCGTCTTGTTGACGAGGAAGTCGCTATAGTAAGTGCCCTTACTTGATGTCAGAGTGACTGTCGGACCTTTTTACGAGGGTGAAAAGTTTGACATGTTTACCACCAACCTGTGTCATTGAGTTTTGACCTGTGAAGTAAAGTTCAAATTTCGATCACCGGGTCGGTGTTTGATAATGAGGTAGAAGAAATAAACACCAGGTACCAAAACATGAGAAATTCTTAGTTTATTTATGACCACATTACCAATCGTTGACGGTCAAGTTGCTTTTTATGACGATTTAAGTGGTTATTCAGAAAAAAGGTGTGTGTGTTTAAATACGGGGTTCTGATCTTGGGTAAGGACGGTGTCCCAGACATATCAAAAAATTACATCTCCCCTGAGTGAAATCACTATTCTCAAATTCGGGAGTGAGGAAAAAGGAAAGGAGAACGAGTATCTAGATCGCGACCCTTGTCTCCCTCCATTTGCTAGCTATATACATTCACCTCCGCACAAGTGAGCTCGGCAAGTGACGAGTCACCTGGTCCGTCCTGAGGAGGGGTGAGGCACGGTCGACCTGTGCCGCAGACCTTAAGGTCAGGTACGACCCTTAGAAGGTCTAACCGAAGGACCCTCAGGTGGTATGCGACTCAGGATCGGTCCAAATTGAATGACACTATAACAACGACAACTATTATTATAGAGGACAAAGGTCTTCGAACAAAAACAAAAAAAACAAAAAAATTTGTCGAAATGACTCTATGATAAGTGTTTATGCGCAGTGGGTAAATAAATAAACGAATGAATGAAAAACCGGTGAGGAGTACCGAACACCCTAGAATAAAGGGGCTGGTCCCAAGTTTGGTCACGGGGGACGTGACCTCCGTATCTCCGGATTGGTGACCTGGTGGTCCGTTCAGGGTGTTAAGTGGGTGACTTTCACATACTAAACTACCGAGTCTGTCATTTCTTAGACGGACGTTACGCCCTCTGAACCCAACCCTTCTAGGGGACCTTCTCCCGTACCGTTGGGTGAGGTCATAAGAACGGACCTCTTAGAGGTACCTGTTTCCTCGGACCGGTCCGACGTCAGGAACCCCAACGTTTCTCAATCTGTGCTGACTCGTTGATTCGTGTTGTGTTATGTAGATATCTATGCACGTTTGTAGTGGTGTTAAAGCATTGCAAAAATAGTAGGGTTTCTTTGGAGTTTGAGTAATCGTCAGTGAAGAATAAAAGGGAGTTAGGAGGTTCGGAGCCATTGGTACTTGGATGAATAACAGAGACATCTAAACGGGACCTCTAAACATCTTACCCGTCTATGTAAGACACATAAATGTATTTATCTTAATTTGTCATGCACTAGGAAACCCCGACCGAAGAAAGTGAGTCGTATTACAAAGGTCCCAAGTGGACTCTGTATGGTTCCTAGTTATACAGTAAGGAAAAATACTGACCCATTATGAGGTACGAATGAGGAACCTTCTTTTCAATACTGGTTGGATCTCTCGTATAAGTTTTCGTCTCTGTAATGAAACGGTTGGTTCCAGGCAGATCAGTTCCTATATCAAAAAGGTCACCAGTACATACCTACACTCTCAACCTGACACTTCTTTCGACTCGCGGCTTCTTAACCACGAAAAAATTGACACCACAACCTCTTCTGAGGACTCTCAGGGAACCTGACGTTCCTTTAGGTTGGTCAGGTAAGATTTCCTCTAGTCGGGACCCACAAGAAACCTTCCTTACTACGATTTCGACTTTGAGGTTATGAAACCGGTGGAGTACGCTTCTCAACTGAGTAACCTTTTCTGAAACTACGACCCTCCCTAACCCCCGTCCTCCTCTTCCCCTACTGTCTCCTACTCTACCGACCTACCGTAGTGGCTGAGCTACCTATACTCAAACTCATTTGAGGTCCTCAACCACTACCTGTCCCTCCGGACCACAAGACGCTAAGTAACCCAACGTTTCTCAGCTTGTGCTGATTCGCTGACTTGACTTGACTTGACTTGACTTGACTTATAAGGTGACGTACCTATCTGGTGTCAAGTGGGCAATCACCTACCTGGTCTCACGGAGGGAGCGGGGAAGGGGTTTGTCAGTATCGTCCGGACGATACGACATTCGTACGTCTCCTGTCATATCGTACTCAAATAGGCACCGAAACTCCCGAACACCATATGGGGCTCGTAGTGGGAACCATGAGAATCAAGGACCAATCAACTGTCGACCCCTGATGTGTCGGTAGAATGGACCCTGTTGTCGAGTCTTACACCGAAAGACGAGTTCGTAAAAGGAGGGTGTGTCCTACCTATGTGAAGGACACCCCAGAAACGGGACTCTTTACGTTCGGGGAGGATAACTCCCTCCCTTCCTCGACCCGACGTACAAGAAATCTCCGGCGGAGTGTCCAGTGGTCGCAAAAGTCGTGGGACCGTTTCTGGTGTGTCCCCTGTTCGACGCCTTACGTAGCCAGCCCCGAAGTCGTCCCGAGGAGGGGTATGGACGGGAACCCTCTCCCTAAGTGACACTAAATCAGTGGTAAGGTTCCCATCTTCAGGGTAGTGTTCCAACCCACTCTGGTCCTCCTCGACCTAAGTTGTCCTTCGGTTTTGTCTTTAAACCCATGACGTCGGGGTCGACGAGACACACGACACGTCTCTTTCGACTCCTTAGCACGGGACCTGTCTCCGACACTCAAGGACGGATTACAGACAAGAGGGAAGAAAGAGTAACTGTATTGGAGTTAATGTAGGTCCGTAACCATATAGGTGAAGTTTCTGATGTAAAGGGTCTGGGGGAAGAATGTTCCCGACCGGTTACTTTGTTTTCGTTTTCAATGACCCGTTCCTAATACCCCTTGCCTAGAAATTTTTCTTCGTTGGAAAAATAATTCTGTCAAAAGTCCGTACTTTGTTTCCGTCTCGTCCCATTACCTGTGGATATATGTGGGTATCGGGTCTAAATTACGAACAATTATAAAACGGTACAATAGAAGAAAACATTGGGTATGTAATTGGTCGGGCATTAAATTCAATACTTTAGAGAAAATTCTTCAACTGAGTTTGTCCTCTGTCCACAGGGAACAGGTAGGAACGAAATAGGAAGAAGAGAGGATTTAGAGTTTGTTCTTCCGACCTTGGGGTCGTCGGTAGAACACTAAGACTTCGGTAGTACTCCTATGTTCGGTTCTTATTCATCCTGTTTTACATTTCTCCCTTCCTATCGAACGAACTAATCGTTTTAGTTTGTTTTGATTGTTTTATTCTATGGTTTTTTGTTGGTGGGGGTTTCTCGTTTATTTCTTTTTTCATTTTAGGGGTTTGTCGTCAAATTAAAATTAAAGTCTATTTTAACTTACTAATCATACAGAGTCCGTTTTAAACTCTGTATGAACATTAAAATTTTAATAGATAACAAGTAGATTTTAAGTTTAAATTGATCGCTAGGACGTAAAACATACCGTTAGAACATTACCCGGACCCAGAGACCTCGAACACCTGGACGGTATGTTCGTGACCTGACAGGTGAATCTGTAGGGTAAAATAGATTAATTAAATGAATAAGTCGTGGATAATTTATGGATGAGACACGAGTCAGAACCCGTTTCAGGACACTTTTGTAAGTCTACCTGTGCACCCTAAGTGTCAGATCACGTATTATGGTTATAATTCTGTTTATGGGTTCATGGTCACTTTACTCATCACTTTTCCCCTGAATCCAAAAGGGGAGGGGTGTGAACAGGCATGACCAAGACGGAACTTCTGACCCGACAAGGGTGGGGACTGGAAACGGGTGTTATGGGAAGTAGGACCTTACAGGAGTAGTTGTGTAGACGAGTAAAGTGAAGAAGATGAGTAAGTAAGTAACTCGTCTTAAACCAATTCTTGGAAGACATGGTACATGATCCTTTGTCTCACGGACGAGACGTCCCCGAATACCTGAGTGACGGGTGACTACTCAGGAGGTGCACGGTCGATCTCCAGTCTGACCCACTACTACCACCCCGTCCCTGTCCTTCTCTTCCCCTCCACCTTTCCGTCCGGTCGTTGTCTCACTCCAGAACTCCCTATTTATCCTCGAGTCATGTGTACACTCCACACTCATGTCGGCATTAGTTACATGTCCACCTACTTTGACTAGTGTTTCCGGTGGGGGAAAGTGTCGTCCGGGGTCGGGGTGGAGAGGAGAGGACCCCTCGTTCGGTCTAGGTCCCTCTGAAACCACAGGAGCGTCCCACCTGTCTCGTGAAGAACCCTCGGTCTACCGTAAAGGGACGGGGACCAATACGTCAGTACGGGACTCGGGAAAGGTCTTCGTCTTCCAACTCAGTCCCGTAGACTCAGTGTGGTAGGTCGAAGGAGGTGGGGTTTGGGTTGTGAGGTGTTTTGTGCCAACCTTCCGGGGGCTCACCCGTGTAAAAGGTCCGGGGTACTTACAAATACCTCAGGAGGTCCAGTTCCGACCTTCCAAAGAATCGGTATAGACCAGGTTGACGAGTAAGCACGACACAACACGAATCGGCGAGTCAGCACAGGTTGAGAAACACTGGAGCACCTGACATCGGGCGGTCCGAGGAGACAGGTACCCCTAAGAGGTCCGTCCTTATGACCTCACCCAACAGTACGGGAGGAGGACCCCAATAGAGGCGTTGGGTCCCTAGCTTGGGTCCAGGAGGTGTAACGTCCGTCTAAGAGATAGAAGAGTCGGTGGTCCCTTTGGGTTCTTATGTCCTCACCCATCGGATAGGGAATAGGTCCCCTTGAAGAGCTGTGTCCTTAACTTGGCTCCAGAGGACGTAACGTCCGTCTAAGAAGTGGTCAACTCGATGGTCCCTTCGGGTTGGAGTGTAAATCGACTACTTATTTAACTCAGCGTCTCACCCCTTTTTGGGTTCCAGTGTAAGGTGCCGGACCAGGTCAGGTCGTGACGACCTAGGGTTAAGGGTCTGAAATTGTCGACTTCAGTGTGTCATTTTATATATTTATTGTGGGACGTTGGTTAACAAGCCCCGTGGGGCCGTCACTAGATTAGGGGACACATGTCTGGGTCGGGACGGTCCGGCATTCGGGGTCCGTCGAGTCGAACTGACGGTGGGTACCGGTGGACTCTCCCATCTCCGGTGTCGAAGTCGTCGGTCGAATGGATCCTCCACGGAGACCCGTCTGTCGGCCTCGTAGGATCTCTAAGAAAAATGTCCCGGTGTCCTTCCTAGGGAGAGGGTTCGATCAGAGAGAAAGGAAGGGCATCCCTGAGACGAGGGATTGGTCGGACATCACGCAACCGGTGTCCGTTTAACCCTCCCTCGATGCCAGTTAGTGAGGGCTACTTGTTTAAACCCCAACGTCGGACCGTCCCGATCTCGGAGGTTAATGGAAATCTCCCTCCGTAGTACCTAGTACCACACCGACCAAGGGGGTCCGAAACCCCTTTCACTCCTGTCGGGTCTTCGAATCTCCTGAAGATTCTGGACGACCTGTTGGGGGCTCAATGACTACTCCGGTCTCTCTCCGGTCCGGAGGGCTGAAGTTTTGATGGGTCTCGAGGGACCCCAAGTAGGAGTGGGGTTCGGGAGGTGTTTCCAGTCGAGGAGGTCTGCGTCGTCAGCGGGCCTACCGGGTGACTCCTGCCCGGGCAGGATCCACTCTCACAGGAGAGTCCTCGCCCCCTGTAATGGGAAGTACCTGAGTTTCCAATCGACGGTTAAGGTGGAACGACGACCATTACTTCTCGCGTCCTCTGCCTACCTCCGACGGGGTGCGTGTCATACGATTAAGGCGATTGGTCACCTGGTCCTTTACCGGCCAGTAAACGCGGCGGTAGATCTCAGTCTCTACGACGGAGTTTCGAGTGAACAGAAATTACGACAGGGGGACAACCCCTAGGAGTCTCGCTAGCGAGGTCGGTTAAAGGTCTCTACGTCCGTCGGCCTCCTGTCCTCCTCACTACCTACACGCCCGGAGCGTCCCTCGGGAGGTGGTCGTGAGTCCAACGGACCCCAGGGTCGTCCGTGGCCCACGAGAACCCCGTCACGGTCGTAGAGGTGGAAACGAAGAGACGGGTGTCCCGGGGGGAGAGCCCCAACCCCGGACCTGGTTCTCCGTCCGTCCGACGGAGGTAGTCGGAGGACATTTTCTTGGCTCAAGGACAAACAACGGCAGATCGGCGATCCAACACAGGCTGAGACGCTGGGGTACCTGACGTCGTACGGCCCGAGGAGACAGAAGACGATATAGGGCCTCAAACGAGTTTAAGCACGAGTGACTCAACTACTACGGTAGACTGGTAGAGTAGGAGACAGAGGGGGGCGGGGAAGAGGAAAACGGAAGTCAGAAAGGGTCGTAGTCCCAGAAAAGGTTCCTGAGTCAAGAAGCTTATTCTACCGGTTTCATAACGTCAAAGTCGAAGTCGTAGTCAGGAAGGTCACTTATAAGTCCCAACTAAAGGAAATCCTACCTGACCAAACTAGAACTCAAGGACAACGATCGTCCACAAAAACCTGAGCGACGACCGAGAGTCGGGGGTCCACCGGAGATAGGAACGTGTACCCCACCACCTATTCCCATCCCGGTTTTGTGACGGACCATGTACGTCTCGAGACAAGAGTCTAAGACCCTGTACGAACTCCGGTTTGGTCCCGACGGATGAACGGGTAAAAATAGGGAGAATACAGGTTCAGGACTTCGGAACCATGAAACTCGAACTCACGTCAGGAGGACCCTTTTAAAGAGAGGTTGGTGGTTACCAGGAAACGGTACCTCTTCGGTGAGTATAACCCTTTCGGGAGGGATGGTTCCATTGTCTCTGGACCTCTCCGACCAGGGTGTACCTTGGACTCCCACTCTCGAGTGCCCTTCACTAAGGAATAAGAAGAGAGAGAGAAAAAGTATACACACACACACACACATACACATATACAAAGGGGACGAGTGAATACGACCCGTTTACGTATATTCACTACTTAGAGTCGTCGAGACTTAGTATCGTATTTCTTACAGGTGGAAAACAGGACCCCTAGGACCCTGAAGTGGACCCCATATGGTCCAGGTAAGTAGGATCCTTTTAATCACGATCTTTTCCGGGTAAAATTTACCTGGACACAATTCGTCCCTAGAGGAAAGAATCATTTACCATTTTTGATTTTTCTACACCTTAAGTAGAATTTCGAATTTAAACAGAATTTTGAATATTTACCATAAGGTTAAATAATTTTAATTAAACAGAACACAAAATTAGATACTGACATTATGGTGGACATTAGAAACTCGTTTCTTACTTAGTTTACAACTAAACCCCCATATTTAAAAAGTCGTCTTTTAACACGCTACTGACATCGGTAAGAAACGCCAATTAAAAGTGTCGTACTAGAAGGGTCCACAGTAAAAAACGTTTTACTAGGTTTCAGAAGATGTAAAAGTGTTTCGACAAGCAATAGGTACTGTGAGTTTAGTAAGGGAAAACTCACAGACGACACAATAGTCGAAACAGGAAAAAGGGAAGTTTAGTTCTTACCGGTCTAGGAAGAAACAGTCACCGAAACGTGTCTTAAACTACGAAGAAGTCGTAGTAAAAGTGAAGGACTTTAGGACATTGAAATCATGTTAAACGTAAAAATAAAACGTTAGTTAAATAGACTCAAAACACATTCACCCGTTTCCACCTGTGGTCTCAAATCGTCTTCCCCCAAACCCGACCCGTGGTGTAAATATCTACCATGTAAAGAATCGTTTGTCACAATACCGTTGAGAGTGACGGAATTCCTTCACTACACTGACCCCCTGAGTTTATGACTCAGGTTCCTATTGTTCCTGGGGACACACCACGGGGAAGAAAATACATAGGTCTAAGAAGAGGACCGGTCCTCATCACCTCCGTTGTACGAAGTAGAAGGACCAGATACGACCGAAAAGGACCTGGTGCAGCCCCTGAGTAGGACTATCCCCTGAACTCGGAAACTTTTCCTGGTCGGTTGAGATAGTTTTTCTCGAGGGCTAAATTGACACGGGAGGAATTAAACCCAGGGTCGTCGGAAGAGTAGGGCCCTGTCCCACATCCTAAGTTAGATTCTACCGTGAAAGGACGGTAAAATGGACCCCCGTTCTCCGACGTCCTAGGTTCCTTCACCACACGTCATGAATCCCTTAGGTAAAGTAATTTGTAGTAGTTGTCCTATTTTTTTTTCACTTTTTTCTTAAACAGTCTTAAACAATGTACGTCGACTTCGATGAGTCATGTTGATTTACACCTTAGAACTTATTCCAGACTTGTATTTATTACCCGTGATTGTATTTTAAAACACTTTAAACTTGTTTTAGACATGAAATCGATTATTTTGATATAGTGCACAATTAAAGGACGAACAAACAAACAAAAAAACAAAAAAATGTTGTATCATAAAGAAATATAAGAGTCCAAGTCTAATCTTCAAATTTCGGAGTAAGTTAAAAAAAAATCAGTGATTTTATTATTCGAAAGATCTGAAAATCGTCATTAAGATCTTCGGTCTTATTTACCGTAGTTTAATCTTTAGATCGTAAGATAAGTATGAATCAGTTTGTTCACCTTGGTTTTACAGTATTTAAAAAATCGATTCGTTTTTAAGTACAAAAGATTTTGTAAATATAATATGTATGATGTATATACATATATGTTCAAAAAGATGATATGAACTATTTCCGAACTCTTTCTTGTTGTTGTTTTTTCTCTCTCTTTAACCTTTCACAATTGATTTTACGCTCGTTACTTATACTTTATCTTTTTCATATTTTTTGATCTATTTTCATTTTCTAGTAGTATAGCAGGTCAACAAAAATTTGTACCGAGAAGTAATCTTTGTGGAGACCTCGAAGCCTCTTTTTTTTTCTATGCACGTGTAAACACGATAAAAAATTTTCAAGGTTCTATTAAGATTACACGTAGACCTAAAATTTTTCACTAATATCTAAAAAGATAATTTACCGTCAAAATCACCATATCTTAAGATAATAAAAGACAACTGGTTAGTACCATGTTACCATAATTTTACTCATTATCAAATTTTTTAGTGTTATCATTTTCTACGGATGGACAAAGGTGTTAGACAATTTTTTATAAAAGATTTAAAGGAAACATACCGAAGAATCTATGTGTGTAGTAAATTTTCACCTGTAAATTAAAGGTTTATGTACCCCAAAGATTTCATAAAAACTATAATTAAAGAGTAAATTTATAAATAAAAGACTGTAGTATGAGACCCAAAAAAAAAAAGGTCAGAAAAATAACTCCGAAAGTTACCGATTCAGTTTCTAGAGATACATTTATAGTGGAATGTGAACTTTTATACACCCAATAAAAGTTTATAGAAAACTATAACTAAAGATTGTATTAAGGTGTCACTATTGTCTGAAACATACTAAAATTATGGAATTCTGGTACTTTAAAAACGTGGAACAAAAAGTAGGGACCAATGCAAGGTAACAGAGGACCAAATATCAGACACACCAGTCAGCGAGTCGCGCTGGTTGAGAACCATTGGGGTACCTGTTATCGGACGGTCCGGGGAGACAGGTGCCTTAAGAGGTCCGTTCTTATGACCTCACCCATCGGTAAGGGAAGAGGTCCCCTAGAAGGGGTGGATCACTAGCTTGGACCCATAGGCCACAACGTCCGCCTGAGAAATACCAGACTCGGTGGTCCCTTTGGTCAAATATCAGATAACCTTGAATTTGTCTTAAACATAGGACGAAAACACACAATACAACTTAACAAAACATCACGAAAAGTCCAGATGATATCAGAAGATGAAAAGTAAGATAATTAAGATAATATAAAGTAATAATATAATAGTAAAGTAAGATAATTCAAAACTCTCAAACTATAGCTTTGAGTTTGATTTTTAGAATTAAATGGATGAAATTTTTTATTACCATTATATATCACCTTGATTCTCCTCTCACTTTTTAAACCGAATTTCGAGTTGTAAGTCTTTTACTTCCAGTACCCTAGACCAGGGTACTGAAGTACCGTTTATCTACCCCCCTTTGTCACCGTTGTCACAGTCTGAATTAAAAAAACCCGAGGTTTTAGTGACGTCTACCACTGACGTCGGTACTTTAACTTTCTGCGAATGAGGAACCTTCTTTTCAGTACTGGTTAGATCTATCGTATAACTTTTCGTCTCTGTAATGAAACGGTTGTTTCCAGACAGATCGGTTCCGATACCAAAAAGGTCACCAGTACATACCTACACTCTTAACCTGACACTTCTTTCGACTCGCGGCTTCTTTCGAAAATTCGACACCACAACCTCTTCTGAGAACTCTCAGGGAACCTGACGTTCCTCTAGGTTGGTCAGGTAAGACTTCCTCTAGTTGGGACCCTAAAGAAACCTTCCTTACTACGATTTCGACTTCGAGGTCATGAAACCGGTGGAGTACTCTTCTCAACTGAGTAACCTTTTCTGAGACTACGACCCTCCCTAACCCCCGTCCTCCTCTTCCCCTGCTGGCTCCTACTCTACCGACCTACCGTAGTGCCTGAGCTACCTGCACTCAAACTCACTTGATACCCTCAACCACTACCTTTCTCCCCGGACAACACGACGCTGAGTACCCCCGCGTTTCTCGGTCTGTGCTGACTCGCTGACTTGACCTGACTTGACTATACATTAAAACAAGACATAAAAGGTTCAGAGGACATTTACACAATAGTATAAAAGTATTAAAATTTTTTAGTTTACTTAAATTTAACTTTGATATCATTTTATTTCATTTACTTTACTGTTGTTTGTTTTTAGTAGTACCAGAGGGTTCAGAATTATTATCATTATTCGTTTTACATCACTAACGAATGATATACAGTCCATAACTACATTTGTAAAGTGTTCATAACGGAATGAATTAGGAGTGATGAGACCAATCACAATGGGGGTAAAATGTCAACCCCTTATTTCTGCATCTTTCGCATAAAAAAAGGTCCAGTATTTTTACTATTTAGCACTCAACTCTAAACTCAGGTCCGTCAGACTGAGATCTGGAGTATAAGTATTGATCATTACACAACCTTTGCTTGTACCCAAAAAAGAAGACCCAAACTTACTACGACCCTCACGCACATCTTAACTATATAATGTCCTATTATCCTATTAGACTCCCTTCTTTTGAACGGTTCACGTCGGAGGTTTTAGTTATCGTTTCACGGTATGATTTTGATTGTTCACATGAAATACAAATTAGTACCTAAGTAAAACTTTTAAGACACGTATTCAGTTCTTTGACAGAAAATCCTGGCGGTTGGGGTCTTTTGGACCATAGGGAGTCAAAGTCCGTGTCCTTCGTAAAAGGGTTTCTACGGAGCAAGGAACTTTGATTATTTTATTAACCCAACGTTTACGAGTTTCGACAGAAAGGGGATCGTCACTCGAGAAAATATCGATGACTTTTCAGTGAAAAACCCCCCCGAGTAATAGGGAGTTCTAGGACACGGCGAGTAAACGTATACTTTCTCCTTCAAGTATTTTCGAGAAAGAATAAAAGGTTGTGCTCAAGTTTAGTCCCCGGTAATAGTGGGATATCTTTCTAGGTTTACCGTATACCTAGTAAGACCTCTTCCCCCACTCGCGGAAAATTCTCTTAACAAAATCAAAAACGTCCTTTAATTAGTCTCCTTACCCGAAACACCTCGCCCTCGTTTAGATTAGACAAGAAACAAGCTTAAACGGAACGAGGTTAAGGATCGTTAACATCTGTTGTACGAGAAAACAAGCCCTCTGTGAACAATGTACGTATTAATCTCTGACGTCATCGACACAAATTTCTTTTTGACAAAAGGTTACATTACACACTAGAACTATTATCATAAAAGTAGTTTCCATCGTTAATGTAAGTAATTCGACCCTGACCGCACCGCCGTTCCTTTAATTCACCGTTCACTTATTTTTCGAGGGGAGGGGGGGCAATAGAGGATGAGAAATATTCAACTTTACGTGGTACCACTCGACCTTGACCCTTTATGTGTCGCGTATATTTTTTTATTTCAGGAGGAATTGGAAAGACTTATTACTGGGACGTCTATAGGATCCCTGCAGTTGATATCTACGTGAAAAGTTTAATTTCCCAAAATAAGAGGGAATTAAAGGATACGTTCAAAATTTGCTCGAGTTGTATACTAAGTCCAGAAATTTCCGACGTCCCGAGAAATCCTAATTAAGTGACAAGAAGCGTGTGTATTTAATTATCAAAACACAGGAGTTTTTTTTTTTTTTCGATGTTGTTCCGTACTTAGTTGGTCAAATCCTCTCTTTATCTCGGTAAACGGATAAAAATTAATTAGGAAATTGATAAATAAATCCGAAGGAATATGAAAGTAAACTTTCTACGATTTTTACTTCAGGTGTGCACCTCCCATCTTTTGTGCCAAATCCTTTTGTCAGGGGAGAGGTATGTGTGAGTCCAAGAACTTGTAGTGATACAACGACACTCTTTAAATAGGACTTCTTTTTTTCTAGGGTGTGTACATATACATATACGCACACACACACACACATAGAGGAGGTCCGTCTACGAGACACAGGAGGGGGTGGGGTAGGGGGACCAAATTTTCAGGACGAACTTTTTACAGGAACGTTACGGAGTTTCCCGAACTACTAAAGTTAAAATAAGTTGTCTCGTGTTACTATCGGTCTGTAAAGACCCGTTTTCGTCTACCTTTATACGGTGGAGGATAGTCGTGGGATCGAGGCCGGTTACAAAACTGGACTTTTCGAAAGACTCTTTTACTTTGGTCAGGTGTTTTTAGTTAACCCCTGGGGATAAAGAACACTAACCTGTACGTGGCGAGACGCCGTTCTTAGTAATAGACATTTAACTAACTGGGTTTACAGTACGTCTGGTAGAACCTCACCCTTCGGCTCTCGAACTTGCCGGACACGTAAAAGACGACCGACGTGTCGGTCTACACCGTCACCGGAACTACCGGTTGGAGATTGGTTCGCCCAGTCCCATCCCCTCGACGATATTAGACTTTTTTTCGGTCTGAAGTCTTCAAAAAGTTGAAATGAAAGACGGGATGAGAGACCGTCAACTAGACTGTTCCCATAACTTACTCCTCGGTCCTCTGGACGTACACCAGGGTCGACCACTATTCTCGATTCCAAACAGCTTACCGAATGATAGACGGTCCATAAAGTGACGCCAAGTGTGTGTAACATAGAGAGTAAGGAACATCGTTCAGAAGTTCCTCCCGTAACCATGATGGTAAAAGTAAAAGGTTAATTCTTTTATTTTGAAATGTCTTCAGTTCATTCGATGGAGCCAAACGTATTAATTCCGTAGCCCCTTGTGTGTAGGGATGTGTCGTCAGACTAAAGTTTCGAGTTGGGAGAACCAGTAACTGAAGTACTAGCACCCTCGTCCCTTAAATGAGAAAAGTCTGAGTCCAAGGGACCTACAGTTATTCCCCCGTCGACTGTTTCGGGATCCCAGGGTTCGTCGACCTGTAAATGTTCTAAAAAGTCCTCTGGAAAGTTCAATAGAACAGCTTCGTCGACGAAACGAAAACCCCGAAGAAAACTTTTCGATATCCATCGGGGATCTCAACTCTCTTCTGTCTCGACCCATGGGTTTCTAGTACCCGTCGACTTCGAGGGCCCTCCCCCAGGTTTCTGTCCACTGCCCACACCTGGAACCAGGTGACTGAGCACTTGTCCTTCCTTTGTCGTGTGACTCCGAGTCACCTTTACAAAAGGTCATTGGTAGGGGTTAATGGGAGACGGGTTCGGGAGAGAGGACGATCCACATCGAGAGAACTGCCAACATCTAGAGTCAAGTCGCGCTCTTTAAGTTTTAGTAAAAAACCAAGTAACTTATCGGAACCAAGCAAGAATTCTGTCGGGACAACCCTTAAGGGACCACCGGGTCGCCAATTCTTAGACGGAACGTTACGTCCCCTACGTCCAAGCTAGGGTCAGTCCCTTGATTCTAAGGTGCACGGTGCCTCGTCGATTCGAACTCACGGCGTTGATGTCTTCGGGTACACGACGTTGATCTTTCAGACACACGGAGTCGCTTTCCAGGACTCCCGGCGTCGATTCTGGACGACGTCGCGGGTGAGGGGTCTTCCAGGACTCCCGGTGTCGAGTCTGGGCGACGTCACGGGTGAGGGGTCTTCCAGGACTCCCGGCGTCGAGTCTGGGCGACGTCGCGGATGAGGTGTTTTCTATCGAGCCAAGGAAATTTTTGTCGTCGGAGTACAGGTAATTTTTTTATATAAATAAAGACAGATAAAAAACCGATACGACCTAGAACCAACGACGTACGTCCGAAAGAGATCAGCGTCCCCCTGATGAGAAGAGACACCACGTGTCCGAAGAGCAAGATCGTCGAAGAGAACACCGGCTCGTGTCCTAGATCCGCACGTCCGAAGTCATCAACACCACGAGTCCGAATCGACGGAGTTCCGTACACCCTAGAAGGACCTGGTCCCTACCTTGACCACAGGGAACGTAACGTTCCGTCTAAGAATTGATGAGCTAGTGGTCCCGTCGGGGAAGTATAGGTAAGTCTCCGAGGACACTTGTCTTAGGGTCGTCACCGGGGTAGACAGAAGACAGAGATTGTCGAATACTGTACATAGACACACACGCGCGTGTACACACACACGCGTGTACACACACACACGTGCACGTGCACACACACACACACACGTACCATACCCCTTCTCAAGTCCCAGAAAGAACTGAAAAAGGAAAAAGGGAGACCACAACCCCAACCAACACCGAACTCTTACCTACCCCCCTCTTGACCCGTCCACGACAGGAGGGGAACGGAAGCGACAAGATAGAGGAAAAGATACACGTACACTACTTACTCCTGACTGACAGCTCCCCTCAACAAAAGAACCCGGAATCCCCAGAGACCGTTTGCACCGATGTAAAGTGGTGACCGAGAAACGTAAAGAAGAGGAACGTATGAAGAAACAGGAGTTCCCTTTTCTAGGACATCTTTCGTATAGTAGATGTTAGGGTAAGATGGAGGACACGGTTGAGAGTCCGGACTCGCGTGTTCGTCCTAGGCAGAAGGAATTGAAAAACCTTGTGTCTTGAGTTCTACTCCAATAAGACTGGGGAAGAACCCGTAAGGGAGTAACACGGTATCCCAAAGGACTCACGAAAGGAAGACGAAAATACCCTTCTTAATTGTTAGTGGACCGATTCATTCCACAGGTCCACCCTTGTTTTACGTGACCAACTACCTGACAAATGGTGATCGTGGTGGACCCTTCAGGTCTTCTAGATTTGTGTGATTCTTAATAAAACCTCTAAAGGGTCGAGGTGTCGCTCGTAGTGACCCGTGAAAACCTGAGAAAGACTGAAGGACTTGAACGAAGGAAAGAACAAGAATTCCAAAACCAAGGGAAAACGGGGTGTAGACTTTCAGTCAGGGATTGTTAGGAACCGCGGTCCTGAGTAGAGTAGGAAGGAAGTAACTCTTACTTTTACAACCCCCTTTTTTTTTTACTTTGAAACTTTAGGAAAGGAGGGTCACGGAAGTCAAGTCAAGTCAACGACTCAAGTCAACGAGTCTGAGACGTTGGGGTGCCTGACGTTACGGTCCAAAAGGACAGGTAGTGGTTTAAGACTTCGAACGAGTTTGAGTACAGGTAACTCAGCCACTACGGTAGGTTGGTAGAGTAGGAGGTAGTAGGGGAAGAGGAGGACGGAAGGCAGAAAGGGTCGTAGTCCCAGAAAAGATTACACAGTCAAGAAGTGTAGTCCACTGGTTTCGTAACCTCAAAGTCGTAGTCAGGAAGGTTACTTATAAGTCATAACTAAAGGAAATCCTAACTGACCAAACTAGAGGAACGTCAGGTTCCCTGAGAGTTCTCAGAAGAGGTTGTGGTGTCAAGTTTTCGTGGTTAAGAAGCCGCGAGTCGAAAGAAATAACAGGTTGCAGTGTAGGTATGTACTGATGACCTCTTTGGTGTCGAAACTGATCTGCCTGGAGACAACCATTCATTACAGAGACGAAAAATTATACGACAGATCCAAACAGTCTCGAAAAGAAGGTTCGTCATTCGCAGAAAATTAAAGTACCGACGTCAGTGGTAGACTCACTAAAACCTCGGGTTCTTTTATTTCAGACAGTGACAAAGGTAACAAAGGGGTAGATAAACTTTACTCCACTACCCTGGCCTACGGTGTCATGGAAATGGGGATGGGTTTCCCATAGTCGACGTAAATCCTAATTTGACCCACCCTTTTCACCCGTCTCGGACGTGGAAGAGAGGCCAGAACTTGGATTAGAAGGTCAGTCCCAACTCTTCGTCTTCGAGACAACGTCTGTTCTCCACGGATGAACTATGTGACCCTTACCGGAACCAAGGGTTGAGATGAAAGGAACAAACAGTCCTCGGTTTAGAATTTGGTCTTGATTGTTGAATGTGCTTCTACACCGTTGTTTTCGTTAAAATGTTCATCTATTCTCACATTGTAAAGTAGTGTCAAGACTCTTAAACCAATCAGCAGAGTCTCGTAAAGTCTTACTACGTAACATGTTCATAACATGTCTATAAGAGTTTCAATCATGACTTGAATCTGCACCCGTCCCCTCGACAACGGGCCCCGGGAGCTTAAAGTGTTCGTGTGTTGTCAGGAACATAAGTGGTCCTAGACCACGATGCGACCGGAGGACACTGGACTCGGGATGCGTAGGTGATAGTACTACTTGTGGAAAGTTTGGTACCCAAGAAAAAGTAGAGGAAACGGACTCCACGGACTTTGTTTTCCTCGTCCTTAGGACCACTCTTAAAGTCTCTCTCTATTGCGAATCCCCCCACTCCTCCCAAACGAATCCCTTTTCTGTTTAAGTAATTGAACAGTTTAGAAAGGAGAGTCTTTTGTTCTCACGTTCTCTAAGAACTCATTGGTCTCTAGTAAAGGATTTCATCCCTCGAAGGGAAGAAACCGAGGAGACACAAGGTCACCTCTGAAGGTCTTCAAGGGTACTTAACCGTATCGAAAGGTTGTCAAAATATACCACCACCTGGTGTGAAACATCATTATTAAGTGTACTGAAAACTGAAACACATACTTCCAGATCTTAATTGTACGTACCGTGCACTGTCGTTAAGTAATGTAATCGACTACTTATGTTCTTAGTACTTACAAGAACAAATGTTTTTTGTAAATATTGATTAACTTTAAAGTTTTTAGTTTTAATTTTTCACTCAAAACAAATTTATTAATTTTGAAAATATATCCAACCTTCAAATAAATCGGAAAATTATAATTGATAAAACTTATGAAATAAAAAAAAAGTCCAAAATTTGGAAAAATAAACGTATAATTTTTTTAACAAGTAAGGTTATTAATTTTAGTAAACCTGTTGTTGTTGTTGTTTTACCGTGAGACTAATTTGATGTAAAATGTCAGGCGTCTTGTGGAATCTGGTCGAAAAATGAGATCTAAAGTGACAGCAGGGTGGGTCGAAGGAGGAAGTGGTTGTACGTTCAAGAGAAGGAAGGGACGGTCGGTGTGTCCGTCTACCCTCTCCGTCCGCGGCGGAAGCAGCAGTCGTCAAGAGGTAAGAAACTACACTTTTCCCCACCGTGTCAGTAAATTTGAGCTAGGTTGAAGAAACGTAGAATGTTTCAATTTGTCGATTTTCTTAATTTTATGCTTCCGTTACGAACACCTTGCATGTCACGTATGCCCACCGCGTGCGAAGTAATGCTGAGCGGACGAACGAAGAGGACAAGTTAGCAAAGAAAGCTTCCGTCACCTAAAAAGAGAACGCAAAGGCAAAAGAAGTTAAAGCTGAATAGCTTGAAGAGATGGAGCCGCCATAACCCAAACAGTCTGTGCCAACGTCTCCCGCGTCTCGCTGGACGCTCGCTCACTTCAGCCCAGACGCGGCACCGACGGCGGCTCAGATAAAACTTATGAAATTTTCGATTGAAAACCTTTGTCTACTTTTTTCTTAAGCTTAAAATTTAAGAAAACAAAAAAAAATTATATTTAAATAAAGAAAATTAACCTCCGATTAATGAAATGTTATAACATAACCAAAACGGTATGTAGTTGTACTTAGGACGTCATTGAAGTTAAATGTAAAAAATACTTCCATGTAAGATGAAAACATGTGAAACTTATTAAAAAAAATTAGGACATCTAAGACTCATCTATTCTAGTATCATCTTTGTCCTTCATGTTTTTATCTCCAATCTTCGGTTTTCACCTTTGTTTGATCTTTATCTTTTAGAAGTCACTCCACCACTATCAGACGAATTTTGAAATTTTGAGGTATTATAGTTCACCCGTGTTCGTTCTATATTGTGTAAAAAATAAATTTCTTCTAAATTAATGACTAGTGTTTTACATTTCATACACTTTTGGTAAGAGTAGTTTAGGTGTGGTACTCTTCCAACTTTAGAGACGTTAAAGTGGGACAAATAATTAATTTTTTTTATTAATGACCCCGAAAGGACTACCAAATCACCATTTCTTAGGCGGACGGTCACGTCCTCTATGCCCAAACTCGGAACTAGGACCTTCTAGGGTGTACGGCGTCTCGTTGATTCGGACACGCGGGGTTGATGACTCGGACACTCGACGTCGAGGACTTCGCACGCTCGGCCTCTTGGGTACGACGTGGAGCTCTCTTCGGTCCCGTCACTCGTCGGAGACGCGGGGCCGATCTGTCACCGGGGACGAGGGGTTTTGGTCTCTTTTGGGAAACGTCGTTCCTTCTGGGTCGTCTCGGATCTATTTGTTTCATTATTGCCATTCTGGTCCCCTCAAGAAACCACCGGATCTCCAATTCTAAGGTCCGAAAGTAACGGTACCGGGTTCAAGTTAAGGACCAGTTCCTTGACTCCAGGATGGTCGACACTCCATGTTGGTTCACTTCAGCGAACCAGCACAGGGGTACCTGACGTCGGGTAGTCCGAGGAAACAGGTACCCAAAAAGGTCCGTTCTTATAACCTCACCCAACGGTAAAGGAAGAGGTTTTTGAATTAATTAATAAATTTTTTGGGGTTGCTCTGGTATCGACGCGGAGACCACCGTCCGATCGAGGTCCGGGTCCCGATAGTCTCGGACCGGAGGAGCGGAAGTCCCTTGTAAACGTCTCTACAACCGTACCCGGGTACAAGACAGAGTACGTACGACTTTAGTAGCACCCTTTCAGTCTTTGATCCCGTCATTTTTACCATCTCCCTAATCCCCAGTTTTTTGTGATCTTCGTTTCCGAACAAAACTTTGAACATATTTGAACAAGACTTTAAAACAGAAGAGACAAGAATCGGACTCGGTACACTGTACGTCCTGGACTCAAGGGACTGGTCCCTAACTTGGGTGTCGGGAACGTCACCTTCACATCTCAGAATTGGTGACCCGATGGTCCCTTCAGGGAACTTTAAAAATAAGAAGACCCCAAACGGTACCTAACGACTCCGGGTCACCTTTAAAATCTGGTTTTTTGGACGACCCTCCGACGTTTGTAGACATACTTAAATCCCAGTTGACCCCCGAAGGGAGTATCGAGTCAGCCATTTCTTAAACGGACGTCACGTCCTCTGGACCCAAACTAAGGACCCAGTCCTTCTAGGGAACCTCTTCCTTTACCGTTAGGTGAGGTCATAAGAACGGACCTTTTAGGGTACCTGTCTCCTCGGATCACCCGATGTCAGGGACCGCAACGTCCTCAACCTATGCTGAATCGTTGATTTGGTGGTGGTGGTGGTCCCAGTTAACCCCCGAAGGGTCCACCGAGTCATAACTTCTTGGACGAACCGTTATGTCCCTACGTCCTCTACTCAAGTTTGTGACCCAACCCATCCAGGAGACCTTATCCTTTACCGTTGGGTGAGGTCATAAGAACGGACCTTTTGAGGTACCTGTCTCCTCGGGTACCCTACCGTTTCTCAACCGGTACTGACTCGTGGTGTGAGTGTGTGTTCCGGTCGACTTCACTCTTCACACAATTAAGGTTCTGTCGTCCTTCCAAGTGTGGTTTACTACTGGACAATCTTGTACTGCCATCTACTTACCTCGGAGTCAAAAAATCACAACTCATTTCGTTGTAGTTGCGGAAAGACATAGATCAGTCAAAAATCACAACCATGTAAAGTTGGACTCATTAAGGGTTCTTAAGAACGGGCGACATGTTCACGTCCAAACAAAGTCGGAGTTCTACGAGAAATAATACTTTATGTGAATTTTACTCGAATCGTCGTTAGTTATTCGTCGTATAGGACTCAAAGAAGACAGATGAACCTTTTTAGTTAACCCAACTTTTCTACCTCGTAATTATGAGTTTCCTTGACATGTACGTAATATGTCACTGTCCAAAGAAGTATACTGGCTCACGTTTTATTGAGTTTCCTGGGTGTCTTCGACAGATGAGTCAGTCTCCACGAGGGGAGTCTGAGGGGTTGACAGGTTTCTACGTTTTGGAATGTTAAGACCATAATGAAATAACGTAAATGTAGAGGTTCTCCTTTTTTTCTTGTTAAAGATTCTCTTTACTAATCTAAAATTTTGTGGTTCAAGTCAAGTCAGGTCAACGAGTCAGTACACGCTGAGAAACACTGGGGTACCTGACGTCGTACGGTCCGGAGAGACAGGTAGTGGTTGAGGGGTCTCAAATGAGTTTGAGTACGGGTGACTCAGCCTCTACGTAAGGTTGGTAGAGTAGACAGCAGGGGAAGAGGAGGACGGAAGTTAGAAAGGGTCGTAGTCCCAGAAAAGTTTATACAGTCAAGAAGGGTAGTCCACCGGTTTCATAACCTCAAAGTCGGAGTCGTAGTCAGGAAGGTTACTTATAAGTCCTGACTAAAGGAAATCCTACCTGACCAATTTAGAGGAACGGTAGGTTCCCTGAGAGTTCTCAGAAGAAGTTGTGGTGTCAAGTTTTCGTAGTTAAGAAGTCGTGAGTCGAAAGAAATACCAGGTTGAGAGGTATGTACTGATGACCTTTTTGGTATCGGAACTGATCTGCCTGGAAACAACCGTTTTATTACAGAGACGAAAAATTATATGACAGATCCAACCAACATTGAAAAGAAGGTTCCTCGTTCGTAGAAAATTAAAGTACCGACGTTTGTGGTTTAGATTTCACTAAATAAATTAGTAATTGAGACGACGATTGTTTCCATTTGAGAGTAATTCCGTTCGGAGTGGTTCGGAGGATAAAACCCCGCCCTCTTAAAGTCACTTGTGTGACGGGTGCTAACGAAAACCGAGGTGTCCTGATTCACGTGCCGAAGATCAACATCGGGACCCTCTCACTGACCAGTGAGACTTACTCCTTCAGTGGAGACCTAAGCCATCCTCCACGGGGAGAGCAAGGAAGGCGAGATGGGGAGACTAGTCCACCCACAAACCTCTGAAGACCCAAACGAATCAGTCAAGACAATATAACCCCACGACGTGTTCAACTTCCTTAAACCTGAAACCCCGACCTTAGTAATGAGTTTGTAATGAGTTCAAACTCGCACACTACTTTTACGACTCCCCGTCCCAAGGACTGTTTCCGTCTGAGATCTAGGGTCCGGGTCCCTAGACTGACCATCGAGTCCTTCAGAGAAAGGTGTTCCTGACGTCCACTATGTCCTGTCTTTCGGGTCCTCTTCCGACAGAAATGTGGTGATCATTGACAATGTAACAGAGAGTCTGGAGTTGGAGGGTAGTATAAAATACAAACCAAAAAAAAAAAATTTCGACACGGTTTAGTGAATCAAAGGGCTTGTCCCTAGCTTAGATACGGGAAAGATTACCTTCGAGTGTCAGGATTAGTGAATTGGTGGTCCTTACAGGGGAGGACGTGAAATGTATATTTAAAGATTCTCGGACGACCTGTAGGATGACCCTGTCTGGACTTTTCTTTGTAGCACAGATTGCTGAGTCCTTAAGACCCTGACCATAAGGTACCAGACGTGAAATTCTGAGGTCTTCAATGAGATTTCGTGTCACTCCTGTAACTATGTTTCCTATCTTCTACTCAGTACCATCTTAGAACTATTTACTTTCTTACAGGTGCATTCCCTTTTTTTGGTTCTCACCTAGTTTTCATCTACAAACAGTTTTTCGTTTCCTTCGGCTCTTCTCCCCATAGGTTGCGATATTACAGTGGTTAATACCCATTTTTCTATTGAAATTCTTATACTAAATGTAAGTGACTGTTTTCACTTGTGGTTGGTTTTTGCCTAATTTCCTCGTCCTCGATTCCTACTCGCCTATGGTCTCGTGAAGACCTCTGACTTCCTCCCTCGGTTAACCCGAACCAAAAAGTCAGCGATTTAGTACAGGCTAAGAGACGCTGGGGTACCTAACGTCGTGCGGTCCGAAGGAGACAGGACCTCAAACAAGTTTAAGTAAAGGTATGTTAACCGGATCTGGTTGATATTCACTTTAATACTCTCTTATTACTAGGTTCAAGGATCCCTTCGAGAAGAGAGAGAGAAAAATACTACACTGTGGGCCTACTTGACGGGTCGAAACCATCGTAGACTGAATGCTCCATTGTGAGCAGCCGGTCAAAAAGAAATCCGAAGCACCCGTTCCTCGTGTGAACCCCTATAGTCCAGGTACACATAGATCGTAAAATTTACATTTTTTTCTTTAATGAAACGTCCAGTATTATTTTGGTACAGTCTAAATTGGGGGTCCGGGACCAAGACGGGTGGGTTAAATTTGGACCCAGGAACCTGAACTCTACGAAACTTACAATCCAAAAAAAAAAACCCCCCCCCCCCAGGTTCTTTTATAATACAAACTCATGAAGTTCAGTTTAGTGTATATTAGTTTAATGTTGGTTTCCGTTCGACGATTAGGGTTCCGGTCCCACCTACCAGGTCAAGTACACTCTCCGGGGGGGTCCCTTCAGAAGGGTGAGTCGTGTGTGTGTGACGAAACACTCCCTCCCAGAAAGTTTCACCAGTCGCGACAAATAGGTGTCTCCAATTTGGAAGTTCCTTAGTCCACAGTCTGGGGAAAAGACAGGAGAATCAGGGCACACCGACTTACCTCGACTGACGTACCGACACGGATAAACTGTTTCCGTCTTGTCAGTCAATTTCCATTTGCTTACGTGTTTCTCTTTTGAAAGTCATTGGGGTATCCATCGAAATTAAAATAAAATTTAATGTGTTCTAATATAAATGAAATAATGTTAACATACAAGATTATATTAATACTTTAAGTTTATCAGTCCTACTATGGTCACTAAGGGCACCGACGGGAGAACTGGGGGTCGGGGTCCCGTCGGGGGTCGTACAACTGACATAAAAGACTCAAATAAGGTTCTTAAATATATGTACGAACCTGAATGTCTTATATATCTAAACATGACAACACGTGTTTAGAATGTACTACACAATAAAAGAATTTGTTACCTTGGACCACTACTAAATTAGAGCCTTGTACCCAGAATGAGAAAATTTGACGACGTGACCTAATGTACCACACACACAGGTGTTAAATAAGAGGGTGGATCGGTAAAGATTAAACAGTGATGGCGTTTGAGACGACGGGAGTTTCAGGGACTGTACGGAAGGACAGGTAGGAGGGTCTCCGTGACTGGTGTTGTCGACCCAAAGAAAACAGTTGTTAGACATTAAATATACAAATAAAAGGTTAATTGGTTCCAATAAAGTTCAATACTACTCAAAGAAAACGTCGGATGGAAAACCAATAAATGAAGAGTAACACATGTCATTTACAACGGATATTCAGACAGAAAAACCGTAAATGTTTTCGAAGGAGATACCGTTTTTAAGTTTTAATCTATTTAGTGAACGTAAACTTTTCTTTTTGAAGAGGGACATATACTGATACAGTTTGAACAACTAATACGATGGGTCAGGGAGAGACAAGAATGGTAAAGGATGAACAACTGAAGATTCAGCCTCCGACACTAATACTGAAATCGTTACAAAAGTGACATAAAAATAATAAACAGACCAACAGATATCAAGGGTCGCTGTGACATTCTCCATATTTGAAGTACTGATGACCTGGAAGAACCACTTCCGAAGGACAATATAATGATCTATAGTAAAAGACGGTAAAATTTTAATAAAAACAGAAATTGAGGTAAAACTACGACAAACGACAAGAACGAAGGGAGAACCATCGTAAAAGTTACCCGAAAGAGGAGAAGTAAAGTCGAGAGGACACGACGACAAAAAAAATCCACAATGATTGTAATGCATCGACCCTAAAGTTAAAAAGAAGACAGGGTAGAATTGTATCAAATTACCCACTCCAATTGGGTAAATATGGAGATTCAAAATGATACAAACCGATGGAACGAAACAAAAGGTGAATGGTATTAAAGAAACCCCTTTTTTCGACACATTTCAATTCCAAAAATTTAATAAAAATTTTAAACATAAAATACATAACAGAAGTGGCCCAGAAGAAACGACGAGTACCTGAAAGAGATCGTCACTCGTCCCAGATGAGAAGCACCACCACGTGCTCCAAGAGTAACACCAAGGAAGAGAATGACACCTCGAACCGGAGGTCCGAGTACCCGAAGTCTTTGACGTCGAGTATCCGACTGATCAACGCCGTAAGCCCGTACACCCGAGAAGGAACCTGGTCCCTAGTTTAGGTACAGGGGACGTAGCCGTCCGTCTAAGAATTGGTTACCTGGTGGTCCCTTCAGGAGTTTCAATGTACAGAAAAAAAGGGAAATATAACACTCAATGGGTATGTTCACTACGGTTCAGCTTGTAGGACGTCGGTGAGGGCGGGTCTAGACGTAAGACGAGGTAGAAAGGAGGAAGGAGCCCCGTCAAGAAACTCCCGACACTACCTCTACTAAACAAAGAAAACCTTAGAGGAATCAAGGGAAAGTCATGGGAAGAGTGAGGAGACGACGGAGAAGGATAACGGGATAGGTGGGTGGGTGGTAAGAAAGAGTGGTTTGGGTGTACGAGGGTTGGTGTGGTCAAACAGAATGTCCGGTACAAGAGTCGATCAAAGAGACGAACTTTACTAGACTTTGTTAGAGACTTCTTAATAATCGATCATTTCCCGATCCACCGTCGCTGGAAAGATAATCCTGTGACGATTTTTGCTTGTTTGGAATTGCTGGGTTTCCTTCCTTAGACTGCCCCGGAAGTGGTCTGTCTGACTCAGACTTAGTAAAGACAGTACATAGTTATTCGTTGAATAAAGAGAGAGGTACGGAGTCAGAGGAACGGAAATTTTACCCGAGTGTTGTCGTGGATGACATATCCTGACTCAATTTTTGCACAGCTCTCACATCTTATTACCGACCGTGCACTATTCTCGCTCTCTCTGGAATCACGATAACAATAGTAAGATTACCTAGATTTCTTTATGAAAAGATTTACTACTCAAAAGATTTTGATTAAACCGACACTATCCAGAACCAAGTGTACGTTTGAGACTCAACACCGGACACCCTAGATCAAGGAACTAGTCCCTACCTTGGGTCCGGAGGACGTAACCCATCGCAGAATTGGTGACCTGGTGGCCCCTTCAGGGATTTATGAAAACGTATCCCAACCGGAACCACCAAAAGATACACACTCCTAAGTGATTACTCTTCTCCTTTTTTCTGTGGACTGTATTTGTAAAATTAATCTGACACCAGAATGCGTAGAAATGTACCGTCGGACCTCGTGTGTCGTGGAACACGGGAACCGGCGTCACTGACGGACTGAGTGTAGCGACTTACTCTTTACATTTCTGCCTGACTATGAATCTAAAGGTTTTGTAACATCCTTTACTACCCCTTCTCTATCCGACTTGGAGGATACTCGAATCTGTTGTCACATAGTGACTCCTTTTCCAGACTGTTATGTTCTAAAGGTCTTCACTATGATGTTTGTGTCCGTATTTATAGTCGATCTATAAATACACTCGATATGACACTTCACTTCAGTGTCAACACAGACTGAGTAACGCTGGGGTACGTGACATCGGAGGGTCCGAGGAGGAGGTACCCTAAAAGGTTCGTTCTTATGACATCACCCAACCGTAAAGGAAGAGGTCTACTAGAAGGGCTGGATCCCTAACTTAGACCCAGAGGGCGTAACGTCCGTCTGCGAAATCACAGACTCGGTGGTCCCTTTGGGGTATGTATGACACTTCTACACGAGTTTTCTTCACTGGAGAGGTGACTTCTCGACGGAAAAAAAAAAAAAACGGAATTTTTCTTCGTCCCCTCCCCCTACTAGTTAGACCATTTTTAAAATAAATCGTAGTGCTTAAATTTTAACCAAAGAAGGGACTTTTGTTTGTTTTAGTCGAATGCACTGTCCGTTCGATGGTCAAACCATTTGTTTCCACGTCACAGACAGAACGCCCTTCTCATGTAACAAAAGAATGAAGACATACGTATTGTTTGTTAAACCGAAATAATTTCATCGTTTTTGGAGGTCCATCACGAAATAAAAAAGTAAGAGACGTCTTATAACTAAAACATCGTGACTAATGTCAGACTACGCATGGTAATACTGTTTTCAAAATGAAAGACTTTCTAGTCGTTTTTATGTAGTCGTTCCTATATTGATCCTGTAAATGATTTTGTGTGGTATTAGTATTTTGGTTCACTAATGTTAGTAGGAGCGTAAACTGTATGGTCGATGTAGGATCCTCTCGACCATATAAGCCGTCCACTAAATATTCATATTCATTACTGTGGGTAGTCAGAATTGTGAAGACTTTACAATAAGGAAATAGTCAATTTGGATTTTGTCTAGTTATTCTTCTGATTTTATATTGTTCCTACTTTAGGTCTTACACAACTTGTCTCTGTCACCACTTGTCCTCTTTCTCGTGACTTAACCCTCGGTCATGTAAACCTAAAGACAGAATAGAAACCGGGACCTACCTACTAGAACCCATTCATAAGACCCGATATACTTAGGAAGTGAAAATAAATAAATAAAAAATAATAATAAAAAAATTGAAAAAAAAAATTAAAAATAAAAATGAAATAAAATGAAATGTTATGACATAACCAAAACGGTATGTAACTGTTCTCTCAACCGACCTACCAAGAGATTTCAGAAAGATTCTAAACTTTCACTTTCACAATCAGTGAATCAACACAGACTGAAAAACACTGTGGTACTTGACATCGGGCGAAGAGATGTACCTTGAGAGGTCCGTTCTCATGACCGCACCCATCGGTAAGAGAAGATGTCCCCTAGAAGGGGTGGGTCCCTGACTTGAGACTAGAGGACATAACGTCCGTCTAAGAAATGGCTCTGTGGTCCTTAACCCTCGAAAGGTATTAAGATTTTAGAAACTGTGACTAAGTAAAAACACAACATTTCACTTTAAGGACTGTTATGACTACACCGTCAAACCCACTCAGGTCGAGACGGGTGTATTTATACTGAACCACGAACACAAGTTCAGAGAAGGAAGACCCGGGACATTACCGGGATAGGAGTTTAATTGTTTGTCATTACTGTCCAAAGTCCTTCATTTGTTCAGACAGGAAGGTGATCTGTGTTTGAGTTTTGGGGGTTTCAGTACCAATAATTCTTTTCGATAGTACCTTCTTGATGGTGTAGGAGAAACCATTTACCATGTTATTGTTTTAAGTGATTACCTTCTTCCGTCCCTGTCTATACTTGATATTATGTACTAAAAGTCAACAATAAACACTTGTACGTGTTTTTATATGTGTGTTGATCTTGACATAATTATACTTTATTTTTAAGTTCCGAGTCCATATGTGTCTTCGGAGAGAGCGTGACGATTAGACTTGTTCCAAATAACATCGAAGTGTACAAATATTGAGATCCCCTCCATTAATCGTAATGACTACAACCAAAGATGAGACAGTAGACTTTTCGGGTGGAGTGAGTTTATTGGTGTCTTTAGTTTCCACAGGGACGGGGTGAAATCCTGCTAAGTAGGTAGGGGATGAAAGGAATAGTTTCATGACAGGAAAACAAGACTTTCTGACTTACTGATCAAAGACAGTCGAGGGATAGACTTTCAATTCATCTGAACTAGAGAAAACTAGCCTCCAGATTTAAACAGGTATAAAGAAAAATTCTAAGATTGCATTGATAGAGGTGACAGGAATGTGTTAAGACTTATGAATTGGTACTATGCGTAATATGTTTAAACTTCTTATACTTACACATTTCGTTTTAATGAAACTTTTACAGTAAAAGAATTATTTGCAGTAGAAAAGTAATTTCATGATTTCACGAAGGGTAAACTGTCGTCACTAACGAAATTTGTTGACCTACTTGCGACTTTGTAAGAGGTTGTGGAAATTAGGAACGGGACAGAGTCCTTTATATTGTGTGAGTCGGGAAGTGACAGGTGGAGGGGCGATCCCCTGTCTCCTGAATCTAGGATAAGACCAGCTCTTAGGGACTATGACTTCTTCACCGTAGTGGTCGATCTATAAAACAACTCGAAACGGAAAGGTATTAAACATTTTGTTGTCTAAAAACGGAAGGGTCTATACAGGAAAAAATATTATAGAGTTATACGAAAAGTTTGGGATGTCGAGAGAACATAAAGAGGAAGGAATGTTCTAAAATTATGTGAAGTAATTCTCCCATTCTGTTGGGGAGACCTCTTAGTGGTTTGATTTCATATTAAAGACTTAATGGATAGTACTATTTCGAGTTATTGATTCGAACTCATTTGTTAAAATGAGTCATAAGTTAAATTTAACTTCGAATTCATAAGTTATATTTGTCTTCATTTGTCGTAGCAACCATTTTACTTATAATGTTACAACTCATATAAGACTAATAATTTAATAAGTTTGAAGTATGAACTTTTGATTACATCTCTGAAGAATAAGAAAAATTCAGACTAGTAGAAAATAAATAAATAAATTTAAAAAAAAAAAAAAAAACGACAGTCGAGAAGACAGTGGACCCTAGAAACCGACTCCGGGTGTCCGAGAGATCAACCCAGTACCCCTGGGACCTCGTACGTGTAAGTCATCAACGGCTCATGCCCGAGTCAACGAGGTACCGTATACCTTAGAATCAAGGGGATCGTCCCGAGTTTGGGTGGAGGGGACGTGACGTTGCGTCTAAGAAGTGGTGACCTGGTAGTCTCTTTAGGAGTTCTGAACAAAAGTTTTACCAGATGACGTTAGTAGTATTTTCTGTGGAAAATGTGACCAGTCAATGTCATTGTTTAATATAACGAAAGGAAACAATTTTACAAAAGAAGTTAATATATTTGATATCTCAATATGGGAGTACAAGGTGAGTGAAAGAATATAAATCTTGATTGTGAAAAGTCAAGTCAACACAGGTTGAGAAACGCTGGGGTACCTGACACCGTGTGGTCCGAAGGGACAGGTAGTGGTTGAGGGTCTCGAACGAGTTTAAGTACAGGCAGCTCAACCACTATGGTAGGTTGGTAAAGTAGCAGACGGCAGGGGAAGAGGAGGACAGAAGATAGAAAGGGTCGTAACCCCAGAAAAGGTTACTCAGAAAAGGTTTTTGAAAATCTAAAAAGATTTATTTAAAAATAGTCACAGACGGATCAAATCGTTGAATCTTAACTTACAAACAAGATATCTTGACGGTTTCTAGTGTTTACAGAGAAACTGACTACTATATATTACTATCTTATATTTTATCGGTATAGACATTCTTTCTGAATTTGACAGAAATAAAAAGATTTAAGATTATTTCACTTTGAAGACATATGACTTCGATCTTACTATTACGTATGTCTCGAAATTTTCATGAAAACCTCTTTTATGCCCATGTAAAGAAGGGTTTAAAATTTTTACTAAAAGACACGGATTTAATTCGTCTAACATTCCTTTTCTGTCTTTCCCAGAGTCTAGGTTCTACTTCCCGGGTTTACTCTAGTAAGTCACTCTACCTCCAGGTGTCGGGGGTTGTTCCGTGTCTCGAATTTCAAATTATGGTCACCGTGGTCCCTCCCGGGTGGAGAAACCGACAGGACAGTCATAAGGCGTGCCTACGTGAAACGCTACCACAAGTCGACCTATAAACTTCAAGGAAGTATTTAACACGGAATTTCTTTCCCCTCTTTTCCTTGTATTTTCTCACCTCGGTGTCATTTTCTCAGACATACTCTTAGTCCAGACGTTTGTGGTGGAGACGTAAACGATATTTTGAAATGGTCCTTGTGATAGGTTACAGGGGAGTTACACCATAATAAACTGTTCCATTGAGATGGATTCTCTAGTGTTATAAGGTAAACTAAATGTCTAAGAGTCTTAGTCATAATTTGTCCACTTCAAAGGGCAATGATTTGATAGTTACGTGGTCGGACATACCAAAGGACCCTTATCCGTCGAAAATATTGACGACTCAAAGATAGAAGGATGGACCGTCATCTCGTCACCTTGCGAGTTCGAACCAATGGGTGAATTACAGATTTTAATCTTGACTCGAAGGTCGTTGTCGTAATTCGGTTAGTTTTTATAATTGTAAAAGTCATTTTCTTTTTAATTCTGTCATCTTAGACAACACCAAAATAACTTTCCGGAAGTCTCCGGTACTCCGTAAATTTTTCTGTTAAACTACAAATTTTTTCTTATTTGGATGAAAAAACTTCCTTCTTTATCTCCCCCTTTTTAGGTCGGTGTTTTTTTCCTCTCGGTTCTTTGTATCATTGACTTCGCTAATTTTGACGGAGACGGATCCATGGTCATTGTTGTTGTTTTTATAGTTTGGTTATGTTGTCGGATTTTGTGGATGTCTCAGTTTATTTTGTTTTATTTACAATTTTTGAGATAAATGGTTAGAAGCGTAGAGCCTTTATAAAAAGGTGTCCCATTGAAAACCACATCGGGTGCGGAGGGTAGGTGAGCTATGTGAACGACCATTACTCCGGACGTTCGATGGTTTTTCTTCGTGTTTACTGCGACTTTGGTGTATTGAATGTGTACTGGTTGTGAGATTTTATAAGAATCATTGTACCTAAGTGACGGTAACCGTTGACCTTCCTAGTTCCAATAAAACATTTAATTGTAAAGAAACAGGGTCAGAGATATGGTAAATGCCTTTTAAAGGATAATCAAGTATTTTAAGAAGAAAAGAATTCTGTTAATCCCAGAAACAAAATCTGAGCATGTGAACAGTTGCCACAGTAAATGAGTCGTTTACAATTGGTTCCCGGAAGGACATAGTAGGTGAGACGGTCGGTGTTACAGACCCACGACTGGCCAGTGCCGGGAAAACCAGGACGACCAGTAAGTCTCTCTGTTTACAACTTGGTGCTAGTGGCTTTGACTTTTTGACATACCCCAGTCTCTTTTCGGACGTCCTCTTCGAAGGTGCCAAATCTACCCCGTTACCCACTCCTTCCATGTCGGAGCGACTGTTGATTTCCTGTTCAGTTTCCTGTAAAGTTTGACTCCTGACTGTGCATCTTTCCGAGGTTCCTCCCTCACCCAAGTAGCTCGAGGTTCCGGACTCCTGGTCACCCCACCCTAGCCCCATTCGACACTTGTCCCTTACCCACACCCGTCGTCACCCGGAGTACACTACACTCGTCAAATTTATTGGACGACCGGGGGTTTCCACAGGTGTCCTCTTAGGGGTCTTTCATATTTACACATAGTGGATGTACCGTATCCTTGAACGTCCAGCCAATTCAATTCCCTACTAGGGTCCAATAGGCCCCTCCAGGGCACGGTAGTGTTCCCAGGAATATTCCCTTTCTCCCTTCATCTCTTCCCACTACACTGGTGTCTGTGTCCTTCTCGATTTGTGTGCTGTGTGACGACCGAGACTTCTGCCTCCTTCCCTGGGACTCTGAGTCTTTCACTCACCCAAGATCTTCGACCCCTTCTTCTCCTCTACCTGAAAGGGGATCTCGGGGATCCTTCCGTCGAGGTGACTGTGAGTTTAAAGTGGGGTACACATACACGTACGTGTGCACACACGTCTGTGCACACACACTTGCACGTACGTACACGCACACACACGAGTCAGTGAGTCAGCACAGGTTGAGAGACGTTGGGGTACCTGACATCGGACGGTCCGAGGAGACCCTAAGAGGTCCGTTCTCATGACCTCACGTAACGGTACAGGAGGAGGTCCCCTAGAAGGGCTGGGTCCCTAGCTTGAGCTCAGAGACACGTAGAGGACGTAACGTCCACCTGAGAAATGGTGACGTGGTGGACACTCCGAGTAAAGTCTACAGAATGGGGTATTGACACTCTGTTATCTTGACAGGACAGAGTCCGTGATTTAAAAGCCATTAAACAAGTTTCGTTGTTATCCACTTATTTTTCCAGGGTAAACAACACTTCTCAGTGACTTCCCAAATTTTGACCTCGCATCGTACCGGAGTACCTGTGGAACTTTCCCTGTGACCTGACCTCCTTCGGTGTTCCTGGTAGCTCTTCAATCTTCAACGGAGGCCACCAAACCATTTCTGCACCGTGTCGAACCTGATCTACTGACCATTATTTATGGTCCCCTCTCTCTTTGTTTAAGTTCTGTTTAACTCCCCGTCTTAAGAGCATTGCCTACTGCCTAAGTTGTCCTTCACCCTCGTTTCCTCCCCGCAACTCCCCTGAGTCCAAACACTGACACGTCCCACCCCTCCCTCCCACCGCAAGCCCCCTCCCCCTGCCCCACCCATTTCGTCTTCGCCTAGACAATCAGACCTCGAGTCTTTCCTCCGACTTCGTGTTCTAATCTGGACCCCTGACTTCCCCAATTTCATTATAGACTCCGGTCCCTCGCTGATTGTGTGATGACTCGGGACACTATGTTGGTTCAAAGTCGGGTTCAGGTTGCACAATGTACGTCTCATGTCAGTTGTGCTCCTACCATAGAAGGACGATAAAAGATAAAGTGCAATGGAGGTCCCGTAAGCGAAGCGGGGTTGAACCTTGGTGTCGGTACTACGGTCACAAGTCGACTCCGGGTGGATCCCTAAATGTCACCCCAAAGGTGGACTTGACCCACTGAACCAAAGGTGGGCTCTCGGTACCCTTGTGTCTTTGGAATGTCTCAATTTCGTGGAGGATACCGTCGAAATGAAAGAACGTAAAGGACACATCGTTGATCTTCCAGGTACAATACAATGAACTTTTTGTTTGTTTACAAGCTCGTTGTAAGGATTTACTGTTCCAATTATTTATTTATAGAATTTTTAATTTTCTGACGTTGGACTTTGATAGTGTCGTAACAAGTAGTCGATATGAGGTTATGTTTTATTTTTCAATTTTTTTTTAAAAATTTCTGACGTAATGAGAACAAACAAAATGGAGACTACGTACCATGAACCGGTATCTACGAAGAAATTGCTAACCGGAGGGTCGAAGATTCTCGGAACGTCGCAACATACACTCATTAGCACGTCGAAGGTCGACCCACCGGTACACTCGGTGAACCACAACCTCGGGGACCTTATCCGTCTAGGTTTCATCTCTTAGTGTCAAAGACCTTTGTGTCGAGTAACAGTTTTAGGACGGACATATACCTTGTGACTGTCTGAGTTTTGTATGAACGGGGTTTTATTTGTAAGTAAAACGTTTTCACAATCAATCAACATAGGTTGAGAAAAACTGGAGTACCTGACATCGGGCGGTTCGAGGAGATCAGGTATCTTAAAAGGTCCGTTGTTATGACCTCGCCCATCGGGGAAGTTCCCCGAAGAAGGAACTTCTAGGGGAAGTTCCCTAGAAGGGTTGGGTCCCTAGCTTGGGTCCAGAGGACTAACGTCCGCCTAAGAAATGACAGACTCGGTGGTCTTCCGTCAAATTTTGGACGTTAGATTTTATTTGATGAGGTGTATAACGAAGAGTTTTTAAAAAGTTTCGAGTACATTTAACAAATGTTGACGGCTCTAAATTTCGAAAGGAACCACCGAGTCGCTATTTCTTAGGCAGACGTTACATTCTCGGTACCCTCTACGTCCAAACTAGGGATCCATCCCTTCTAAGAGAACTCCTTCCCGTACCGTTTGGTGAGGTCATAAGAACGGACCTCTTAGAGTACTTGTCTCTTCGGACCGCCCGATGTCAGGTAGCCCAGCTCTTCTCAGTCTATGTTGACTTCGTTGAATCGTACGTGCACTTCTAAATTTTCTAGTTAATAGCATCTTAATACAAATTTTTACACAATAAAAATTATGACACAGTTCGTGAACCTTGTAGACTTTCTTTCACTTTGAGCGAGTCAACACAGACCAAGAAACGTTGGGGTGTCTGACATCGGACGGTCCGAGGAGACAGGTACCTTGAGACGCCCGGTCTTATGATTTCTCCCATCGACAAGGGAAGAGGTTCCCTAGAAGGATTAGGTCTAGGTCCAGAGGTCGTGACGTCCGTCTAAGAAATGGTAGACTAAGTGGTCTCTTCGGGGAATTTTGTAGATAAACTAAGATTTAGTAGGATTTCTCATGCATCACAATAGAAATAAAATGTCTACTTCGTCGACTTCAAACGTCTCCACTACATTGTACGAGTTCCTGATTCGGTCGTTCTGTTTCTTGGTCCTAAGATTGGGTCCTACAGACTGGTGTTTGGGGTCCGAGACCTTAAACCTTCGGTACTCCTCCGTCGAGGGTTCACGAGTGGCCATATAGGACTTAGTACGGTATTGGTCCGGAGTTTCTGATGACATGATGGGAACCTCTTCCAGTTACGTCAGTGTTCATATGTGTGACTCTGGATAAGGAAGGAGGGACACGGAGAGGGTAATTTTAGGGTCTGTCCTAAGGGAACGCCGAAACATTACTTTGAAAAGTAATTGTCCTTCTGTTCTCCCATACGTTGCCATCTTTCTACGATTATTAATGTATGGACTTTTAGTTTATGGGAAGACGGTTTAACAAGGGAAAGAAATTATATACCTTATCACATCAGTTTTGTCGGAACTCGGTCAGGGTCGTAGACAATTTTTTTTAGTCTTAAATAAAAAATAATTATCAAATACAAGAATTAATAAGTCCAATGTTTAAGAAAAATGTCCGTTTAACTTTTCAACCCAATCTCTTTCTTGATCCGTATGGTTCTACCACTCCGTATACAATTACTGGAAGTGGGTGACGTAAATATCTTAAATTCAAGATCATTAACCCTCTTGCGAAGGGACTACCGAGTCTCCCATTTCTTGGACGGACGGTTACGTCCTTTATGTCCTCTGAGCCCAAGCTCGGGACCCAACCCTTCTAAAGGACCTCTTCCTTTATCGTTGGGTGAGGTATACGAACGGACCCTTTAGGGTACCTGTCTCTTCGGACCACCCGATGTCAGGTACCCCAGCGTTTTTCAACCTACACTGATTCGTCCGTCCTCCCGTCCCCCAAGGTAGAGGGAGACACAAGATAACGGTGACAATGATTCGAATCTAATCCTTCAGTACTTCAGCACTTAACCCTCTTTTACACTCATTAAAGGATACTTCTCCTCATGTAAACTGAGGTCGTGCCTCCGTCTGAAAAACCGTACCAATACGGGTGAAAATACCTAAGAAGAAATTCGAACTCAGAGATCCGTGTTTGATTCGGAGTCTTTAAAATAGCGAAGACTTGGAAGATAGAAGGCCAGGTAAAGCATATACTAGTCCTAATTATTGTCGAAACCACGACTTATTCTGAGAACTCTCGGGGAACTTGTCGTTCCTCTAGTTTGGTCAGTTAGGATTTCTTTTGGAACTTATAAGTAACCGTCCTGACTACGACTTCGACTTCAAGATTATGAAACCAACGGCTAATGCTACTCGACTGAGTCATCTTTTCTGGGACTACGACCCTTTCTGACTTCCGTCCTCCTTTTCTCCCACCGTCTCCTACTCCACCAAGCTGCCTAAGTGGCTGTACTCAAACTCGCTTGAGACCCTCTACCACTTCCTGTCCCTTCGGACCGTACGACGTCAGGTTCCCCAGCGTTTCTCAACCTATCCTGAATCGCTGACTTACTGTTCTCGAAGTCACCCAACCCACAGTCTTGCATTTCCTCGTCACAAAGAGTTGGGACTGTCGTGCAGTCTTAGTAGATCCCCTCGAGTTTATTATTTTTATGGTTACACCCCGGTGGGACTCGTCATTGGAGAGGTCCTGGTGTTTACGAGTCGGTGGGAGGAAGGGAACGGTGAACTGAATCTCGTCTTATACTCTCCCTGGGAAAGGTATGACAAGTACCCCAAGAGTTCCGTTCTTATGCCTTCACCAAACGGTAAGGGAAGGGGTCACCTGGTGCAAAACAGTCTTGGGAGGTAGACGGACCGGACGACGTCAGGTACCCCAGTGTCTCAACCTGTGCTGACTCACTGACCTGACTTGACTACTCTTCCTGGTATTTCCATTCAGATGGGTCGTGAGCCCCACTCAGGAAGTTCCGTGTCGCGAAGAAAGACCCCGTTGCTTTTACAAGATCCCATTCTCACCACTGGCGATTCGTTGTAACCCTTATATTGTGTACGATGACTTAATAAGTGAAATTTTACTGATTAAAACAATTTGTTTGGAGTGGAGTTATTTAATAAAAGTTACCACCTTTTTGTTTGTTTGTTACACTCCCAGATCGTTGGTTTGGGGTTGGGACCCGCACCCTGCCTTCCCCCTCCCTCTCGTCCGGACTCGTGATCGTAGGACTTTTGAGATTACTAAATTACGTGTCGCCCTCAACCCCTGTTGACTGTGTCTCCACGGTCATTTTTATAGTCACATATGTAGACTCCTTGTTTAGTCCTATACCACCGTCAATATCGACCTGACAGAGTGACGGTAGGGGTAGAGGTAGTCTTGACTTACTTAAACTCGAATCTTTGACAAAGATGTAAAGTTGTAATCCATCGACAATTTAGTGATAGATTAATGTAGTTTCGTACATCCAAAATCTTTTTCCTTTTTCTTTTAGTTATCAATTTCGAAAACCCCCTTTACGGATGTTCGAATAGTTATAAAGTAATCACAAGTAAGTTTAAAAAGGAGTCGGAAAATGAAACTTGAAAGACCTCCTACCTTATAATACGGGGTAATATAATTCCTGTTTTGGGTTTGGTTCAGTTTTGGGGTTTTCGTTTAATTTTACTCCGTTGTTGAGTGACGTGAAAGTCGACACTCTCTTCTACGACGACGATTTGAGAATGTTGATTTCAAGTGTCCTACGGTTGTTATATCGTTTACCTGTGTTTAACATCACTAGTGAACAGTCAGTTGTGTCCGAAAAGGTTTTGTCTCATGTTACACAAGTGATATCTGTCACTTTTTGATTTTAAGAAATGTTGATATCGCAAAACTCCTACCTGCGGAAGTCAAGTGACAATGTCCATGGAGGAAGAGATTTTCAGTAAGTGTCATAATTACTTCGTTGTTATTGATGGTCTGGAATGAGAAACAAAGAGAAAAAAGACTGGAATTGAAAATTAATCCAATATGCTATTGAACCTCATTAATCTGATTTCGGGTCCGACACATAAATGACGGTCGGTAGACATAATAAATACACAGACCCTTCTTGTTTTAGGTCACGATATCAAAAATTACGGTATAGACTACTTCGACTTAGTGTCTTTTTGAAATTTTACTTTTCGGTCAAGAGAAATGACTATACAATAGACACGAAACACCCTTTATACCCAATTCAAAACTCGATTCTTATAAAAGTCGTCTAATTGTCGTCACTTCTTTTTAGATCTCATTTTAATATTAGATTGATGAGGTTTATCAACTATATACGTCATAGAAGTTTTAGATTTTCGACGTTCAAAAACTTAAGACTTGTGAGTAACTAATATTCAATTATACAATGTTTTTACTTAAGTATTTTGGCTTCTAAAGTAAAACACTAAGATCTTTCGTTGACCACAGTAGATTATGTTTTTAAATTATACGATAAATTTCCCGTTTAAACCAATTTTTTGAACTTATCAAGAATAGAATATATACGAATTAATAACGGTAAAATAGAGATTCACGGTCCGGTTTTTCAACAAACTAAAAGTGTACGTTTTGTGATTCATTTTTAGAAAGTAATAGATGTCTCTGAGAGTGATTCTGACATTGCAGAAGGAAAAAAAAATTTCTAAATAAATGAATAAAATTTACAAATAAATAAATAGACCAACGCGACCCAGAACCAACACCGTAGACCGTGGAAACTAGAGGGAACGCCGTGCACACTAGACGTCGGCACTGAACACGATAGACCAAGGGGCTGGTGCCTAGTTTGGGCCCGGGGGACGTAACCCTTGAACCTCAGTCGATGACCTGACGGTCCCTTCAGGGGACTTACAATGAATAAGAATTAAAAATTTTAACGTTTTACTTAAAGTACGAAACTTTTCAACTAAAAGTTTTTTTTTATGGTGTAAATTAGATGTTACATGAATTCAATAGCTAGATCCATAATCTATTATGAAATTACGAGAATTTCGTCTTTTTTTGACAATCGAGATTCGGTGACAAACCCAGAGTCCTGTAATGTATTAACTGGTTTCGCCTTAAAATTTCTTTAGTCGGTCTTCGATAAGAAAGTGAAGTACCTTCCCTTCCCGCGGTAGAACACAATTGTTTGAAGGTTTATGAGTGACCAAAATGACTAAAAAAAAAGAAAAATGTAAAATTAACTGACACACTCCTTCTCAGTTCAATTTCCCATTTTAGACTGATTGGACACGTCGTTAAGGATAAGACGGAAGTAATTCTGAGGGCTACCGTATAAATATCGGTACGGGTTGAACAGGGTCCTATAAACAAAAACCTTGGACTTTTCTTTTTATACGTCAATAAAGAGTTAAATTAAACGGTATTAAGTAAAACTAATATATAAAAATTTACGTGTATATGAGAGTTAAAGACACTATTGTGAGATCGTATCATAAGTAATTTGAGGTTCCTTTAACAGGTCATACAGAGACATTGAGGAAGATTTGACGAAGGGTGCGTGAGAGTCTCTCTATCTTGAGTTCAGATGCGACAAGTGATGACGTGAGAGGTCTCGGATCGTGTCTGTAGACAACCTAGATCTTCTTACTTTAGAGTATGTTAATTAGTTGTTGTATTTACTTATTGTTAAAGGCGGGGGGAGGGGCTTGAGAATGAACATACGATGTTACACTCTATTTGATAGTCCTTATTGTCTTTTGCACCTGTCCATCAGTCGGAAAGAAGACAACTCTGATAATAACGCTGTTTTTAGTTACGTCCCCACACACACCTGTGTACGTGCACCTGTGTTCTATTTCCTCCTCACTTCTTTGTCTAATTCAACAAATGAGTATGAATTTTTTTAGATCTAGTCGTCGTTAATTTTTTTTGTATGTGAATCGTCTTAAGGGACCACCAGGTCACCAATCCTGAGACGCGAAAGTGACGACCCCCGTGTCCAAACTAGGGACCAACCCCTTGATTCTAGAGTGTTCGACACACCGTACCGGTGTTTTTATTTGGACGAAATATCTATCGTCCTCTCTTTAAATTTTTTTATGTGAATCGAAGAATTGTACTCGTCAATCCTCTGTTCTCACCCGTCGCACCCCTTTGGTTTCCCTCTACTCTTCTTTCTCTCAACCCCACGTCGTCACTCCGAGTGTGCTGGGGTATTCCTGTGGGGTCCTCGTGTATATGTCAGTGGTCCCTCGGTTTTTCCACTGTAAGAGTGGTGACCGTCGACTACCTAGCGACGATATAGAGTCAGTTCAGATTTCGTGGGGTAAGATCAGTAGCGAAGAAAAGAAAAATTCTGAGTCGAGAGTGGACGCCCCCCGACTGACCGACAAAAGGTGAGAATGACCCGTTGTCGGGGTGGAACACCGGAACGACACCCGAAGGAGGAGGTTTCGGTACAAACCACGTGTTCATTGTCCAACGATTTGATACTTACTCTACTGAAGAGCCCCAACTGTGAACTCTGGTCGCCGACCCGTCTGTCCAAAGGTAGGAACCAGAGTTGCGAACATTCTTCGTGTGACTCCAGTACTGGAGTTGATTCTAGTGACAAGTTCTCCAAATGTTTTATGAGAGGACACATCCTGATTGTTAAAACTATGGAATGAGCGTTGATACGTATGTCCGTCTCGCATAAGGAACAGATTCTATGGGTGGAACTGTAAAAGTTTACACTAACCCGTCCACCTTCTGCGAGACTAAGGGTTAAACAAGAGACCAAAGGGATGTACTTCCGGGAGCCATAGTGGCAGCTGGTTCTTCGTCCATTAAGGAAATATGGGGACTTTACTTCTAAATTTTACGATAGTGGTGAAACTGACTCTTCTAGAGAACAAGGGTTTCCCGAGTTTCATTTGTCTTTTGATTTTCGTCTGAAATCGTAATTAATGATTACTTGAGTCTTAACGTGGTACACACAATACTTTGGTCTCACCACTTTCATCTAAGTTTTATTTCTTAAAATGAGAAATAAAATGTGAAAGTCTTTGGTCACAACGATAATTTTAATAATTCGTTGTGTTTTCATAATGTACTAATTAAGGGGTAGAAGTTAAATTGAAATAAAATATTTCAAAGTTTTAAATTAAATTAATTTACAATGGGATCTCTTTTTTGTTTTCGTTACAAATGGTAAAACGATATACAGATAAAAAGTTGACTTACACATGCACACACAAGTCAATACAGGTTGAGAAACGTTGGGGTACCCGACACCGGGTGGTACGAGGAGACAGGTACTACCTATGAGATCCGTTCTTTTGACCTTGCCCAACGGTAACAGAGGAGGTCCCCTAGTGGATCTGAGTCCTACACTTGGGCACAGAGGACACTGAGGACGTAACCGTCTAAGAAATGAGGACTCGGTAGACCCTTCGGGAAAAAGAAAATTTATTCTTATTCGGAAAGAACAAAATTCTTACATTTTTTTGTAAGAATTTTTATTTACACGATCTTTTTCTTAAAATTTTTTATTTACACGATCCCCTGAAGGGACCGACAGGTCACCAATTCTGAAGTGGAAAGTTACATTCTCCACACCCAAGTTAGGGACCAACCCCTCGACTCTAGGGTGTACGGAGGACCGGTTTTTTATTCTGTCTTCGTTGTGACATTGTTTAAGTTATTTTGAATTTTACTAAGTGTAGTTTTTATTTATTTACATGATTTATCGATGAATTTAAGAAGTAATAATTTGTCTTTTAGACTTTAAGATATTTTAAGTTATGAAATCGGAGGACAGATTGTCTAATCCTCTAATTAATTTACCAGAAGGTACGTCGATTTTAAATAACAATTAACATTATAAACAAAATCCTCAAATCATTTATTCACCTACTTTTCTACAGCCGACAGATTGAAAAGGTTAAGACTCCTCATACTTCTTAAATTCTGATTCAGGATTCTTCTTTTACGTTCGTTCCTTTTCTTTGTTTCTCTTTTCTACTCCCCCCGTTGTCACTCGTGCAAACAGGAGTTTGAATGTCGTCTTTTCAGACGTAAACGGTAGTGGTGCTTGTCGGGTCGTTAGAGTCGCGACGATTAGGTGTAGAAACTGGGCAACTACTACATTATTAGAGGGAAAAATAGTCGAGACCAGAAGTATCGTTTACTTAGCGATGGACGAGGTCGGAGACTTTATGTCTATGAACTACGGATGTGCACTCTCCTTTTTTAAGGTTTAATTCTGAACATAAATATAAGGCGTATTGTTTATGGGTGAATGTCGTTTTAGTTGTAAACTTTTAGTTTTTGAAAGTCGATGAAGGTTTTCGGACATACATAGTTTTATCATTACCGTAAGACTGTCGTAATAAAGGGTTTTATATAAGGTGATAAACAGATCCAGTCTGAATTTCTAGATTCGTGTATAAGTTTCAATACAAAGTAATTTGACCAAAAGTATTAGCGTTACATTTACTTTGGTGGTTAGTTTTATTATCTATTTTGTCTTTACTAAATTAACACGTTGCCAGTAAGAGATTTAAAGGCTCACATAAAAAGATCACACATAATCGGTGAGTTAGTACAGGTTGAGAGACGTTAGGGTATCTGACATCGGGTGGTACGAGGAGATAGGTACCTTAAGAGGACCGTTCTTATGACCTCACCCCACAGCATGGGAAGAGGTCCCCTAGAAAGACTAAGTCCCTAAGTTGGGTCCAGAGGACGTAACGTCCGTGTAAGAAATGACAGACTCGGTGGTCCAATCGTAATTAAATGACTCGTGACGAACTCATTATTAGTGAGGTACCGTTTATCTACCCCTTTGTCACCTTTGTCACCGACTGAAATAAAAAGACCCGAGGTTTTAGTGACGTCTATCACTAATGTCGGCACTTTAATTTTTTGCGAATGAGGAACCTTCCTTTTCAATACTGGTTGGATGTATCGTATAATTTTTCGTCTCTGTAGTGAAACAGTTGTTTCCAGGCAGATTAGTTCCGGTACCAAAAAGGTCACCAGTACATACCTACACTCTCAACCTGACACTTCTTTCGACTGACGGCTTCTTACCTACGAAAACTTGACACCACAACCTCTTCTGAGAACTCTCAGGGAACCTGACGTTCCTCTAGGTTGGTCAGGTAGGATTTCCTCTCGTCAGGACCCACAAGTGACCTTCCTGACTATAACTTCGACTTTGAGGTTATGAAACCGGTGGACTACGGTTCTCAACTGAGTAAACTCTTCTGGGACTACGACCCTTTCTAACTCCCGTCCTCCTCTTCCCCTGCTGTCTCCTACTCTACCAACCTACCGTAGTGATTGAGTTACCTGTACTCAAATCCACCTGAGGTCCTCAACCACTATCTGTCCCTCCGGACCGCACGACCCCAAGTACCCCAGTGTTTCTCAGCCTGTGTTGACTCGCTGACTTGACTCGACTCATTAATCACCACGACACAACAACAGAATTTGTCTTTTCAGTTGTGACATCGATGAAAAGAGGACTTTTGTAGGATGTAAATCTGTTCTAGTCTAGGTAAATCTGTTCTGTCTAGTCTTGTTGAGTACAGTTGAGTGGAAAAGTCATCGATCGAACCCGTTTATCCATCGGAAGACAAGAAGCCAAGGTATAAAAGGTTAGTAGGACAATTAATTACACAAGACTTACAGTGTATGGTCTCGGTGTCTACGTAGTTGAAACCGATTGAGGAGATAGTGATCCTGTCTCCTTTTTTTACTTCGAGGACAAGGAGGTATAAAACGCAGTTAAAGTTATGGGTAGTTGATTTCCTTTTTCTTCCTTTGTATATAATTCTTTCGATAAAAAATATACCCTGTTAAAGAACGTTCTTACTCAAGTTTTTATTAAACATTGATATATTCAAGAATTAAAATTTTAAGACATATATAGAGAATAAAAATAAACCATACCGAGATAGGGAGATTCATTGTTTTTATTTAGATATTGTCTTTATATATAAAAGTTTCCTATTTTACTGTACGACCTTGATAGTTAATAAACGAAACCCCTAGATTTTTTGTTTTTATTCTCTCCATTTTACAAAATTTACTATGACTTTACCTTATCATTATTTTATACATTATTCCTTTGACCCCTTTCGTCACTTATAGAGGTCAGAGTAACTCGTCTTACAGAAACTCAGTCAGGGGAGGTGGAACTGGGAAATTTGACTCTGTTATTAACTTATTTATTGACTTACCGGTAAGGAAAACCACGGTAAAGTCGTTCAGGTCTACCAATCGTCTGGTGTACACCATCACAAAGGATCTTAGTGTGTTCTGTTCCGGGTCGACGGACCATTAGTGCCAGTTTTGACTAGTTCCGAAAAGTCATTGACGGACTGACAAGTTATTGGTCAGGAGTCGGACCTTGTACTTTGTAGGTGTTATAAGGCAAAAAATTCACAGGAGCAAAGTCTTTCTCTTACACACGCATACATTAAGTTCTGGGTTTTGACACATAAACGACTAAAGAGAAGTGTATCTTATTTAGAAGACGGAAAATGATTCCCCCTTTTCCTCTTCCTTTACCGTTGGGTGAGGTCCGAACGGACCCTTTAGGGTACCTGTCTCCTCGGACCCTCTGATACCGGGTTCCCCAGTGTTCTCAGTCTGTACTGAATCGTTGATTTGTTGTTGTACGTTTAGAGTCTCAAGGGTTTGTAATTGAAAATATAAGTCGTAGACGTATCTGAATGAATCGTATGAACCAACGGAATACCGGTAGTCTTAAGAAAGTACGAGTGGATAGAAATCAAACGAAGGACTATAAACACCGAACGTAGTCGTTAAGGGTTGAATGACACTGTAATCTTGTAATAAAGACACCCAATTAAGATGAAATAATTTTAAATTACCCCATTCATCGTATGAATGAATTATGTAGTAACCCGAAGGGAACACCGAGTCGACCATTTCTTCGGCGGACGTTACGTCCTCTGGACCCAAGCTAGACACCCAACCCTTCTAGGGGACCTCTTCCCTTTCCGGTGGGTGAGGTCCTAAGACCGGACCTCTTAAGGTACCTGAAATATCAGGTACCCCAACGTTTCTCAGCCTGTACTGACTCACTGAAAGTGAAGTGAGTGAATTCTCCCCTTTTTTTCTGTGTTTCGACACTGGTCCGTTTCTCCTTACGAAGAGAGACGGAAGAGGTCCATCATCCCTCAACGTACGCGATGTCGGTCCCATACCGACAATACAAAAATCGACTACTGTTTGAATCGACTATCCTTCACTCTTGGTGTTCCCCCTTCTATCTTTCCGACTCGTTTGGTCGTTACTACAAGATACTCCTTCTTAAGTCCTGACCCTCCACGGACTTCCGACTGCCTCCGTACTCTTATAACCTGATAGCATAGAAATTGTCGACAGTTCTCTGTAACGAAGAGATTTTTCCAGTGGCTACCTGTATAAACAGTCAATAGAACCGTCCACTGGACACATCTCCAGTCTTCAATCCTCAGTACACTCCGACTCTTATCGACTAGGTTCTACACTTTACTTCGTCTGGGGGGGTTCCCCACACACTGTTCGTCCGTCCTCACTGACACTACACCGTCCGTTGGACAGCGACGTTTACTGCGACGGACGTTCTTGATGGGGGAGGGCTCTCACTTCGAGTTTCACACCCTGGGGTTCTGGCGAGTCTCTTCAGAACTCCAAGACATTTACCTGGACCGACTCTTTACCTACGAAAGACTTAACACTGAAGTGTATTCTAAGATAAAAGGGTTGTCAAAGTGGCGATTTTCTTTTAACTTTTTGATGATAACATACCATAATTTTTTTTTTGTTTCCATCATAATAAACTTGTCATTCTTTAATTTTTTAATGACCTTTTCCGATTAAAAGTTTGTCCTATTGACCAATCCTAAATTCGGTTACCGAGACTTGATTATCCCTGATAATCAAGACCCTGTCGGAACACACGATTGAACGATTCACAGGCTGAGACACGCTGGGGTACCTGTCATCGGGTGGTCCGAGGATACAGGTACCCTAAGAGGTCCGTTCCTATGACCTCACCCAACGGTACGGGAGAGGCCCGCTAGAAGGGTTAGGTCCCTATCTTGGACGTAGAGACGGACCCCATCGGAACGTACACACACGAATCAACGAGTCAGTACAGGGTGAGAACCACTGGGGTACCTGACATCGGGTCGTCCGAGAAGCCCCTAAGATGTCCGTTCTTATGACCTCACCCAACGGTACGGAAGGAGGTCCCATAGAAGGGCTGAGTCCCTAACTTGGGTCCAGAGGGTGTGACGTCCGTCTAAGAAATGGTCGACTCGATAGTCCCTATCGGAATCATAACCCCCTCCCTCCCCCTGTTTTTGAAGGGTGGACATGTCTTCCCTCTTCGCTTCTCAGACCACTAAGACTTTACAAGAGGCACCCCAAGGGTACTACTATTGGAGAGGGATATAAGTGTCAGTCTTGTAAAGATAAAAATAGGTAAAATATATGACACGAAGATAATGTCGTGTTAATTTTTTAACCTTTAACCAACGGACCCAATTTAAACTACCTAAAATCTATGCTTGGAGAACGAAAATCCAAAGGATGTATGTGTCTCTCAGTCCATCTACGAGACCATACTTCAAAATGATTTCGTTCCAAAACATTGGAACCGCAATGACTCGACCTATTAAGACACAGAGTCGTCGGGTAGGACATGTGAGACGCTACAAGCCGGACGTAGAATGACCTGTAGTCAACGTGTGGATCACCACTGATGGTGTAGAAGTCTGTAACGGTCTACAGGAGACCCCTTGTTTTTATCGGAGGTCAACTTATGGTGACCAGACTTCTTTAGTGAGAACGAAGATTGGAAAATGAATGTTCGGTGGCCATAAAGATTAAAATTTTCAATTAAACTGATTTTTTTAAAAAAATTGATCCGAGAGTTAGACTTTCTCTTCAGTGTATTAAGACTGATCCTTTAATACGGTAGTAATAGTAAAGATTTAAATTTTCATATGTATGTAAAATTGTGACCTTCCATAAATACTTTCAAACTTTAATCTTATTAATAATTAATATATGGGGAACAACTTTATTAGGAACATAATACCTAAAAAGGTAAAAACTTAGAAGTAGGTAAAAACTTTGTTTTCCTCGTTGAACAAGGACCCGTTTAAAAAATTGACATCCCCTTTTTTTTTTTTTTGTGATTATTCAGAAATAAAATATTTAGATCGTGCATAATTAAAATTTTTTTCTTTTTTCTTCTGAATTTTAATTACTGTTTTTAAGGTGAGTGTTTGAATCCTCTTGTGGAGGCGTTCAGGACAGTGTCCGGCACACTAGAGTATGGTTTCCGGTGCAGCACTGGGCCCCTCTTGAGACCACTTGGGCCCAAGTGAGTGGACACGAGAAATAGTAGTAGAGGAGTAGGCATTTACAAACGTCTCCCCGCTCTCCATCAGGTAACGAACAGCGAAACTCGACTCGAAGACTGACTCTTCTTAAATCCCGTACTCCTCCTCAAAAGGTCCTTCTGTCCGTCGAACCCTTCAAAGAAGCGTCGACACCCTTGTCAGCGGTGACTCATTGCTTATGTGCGTACGCGCGCTCCCGTCTTTTCGGGCAGCTCTCCTCCTCGCAGTCGACGAAACCCTCAATGGAAATGTTTGGGTGGGAAGTATTGAAGAAAGTCGTCTATTCTCTCTGACCGGACCGCGCAATTCTAAGTGGTAGGACACTGGTTTTTGGGTTCGACCCAATAGGCCCTTCCTCGACAAGATTTCCTTATGCAGAGGGGTGTATTAACGAAGAATGGAACCTCCTTTGTCTTGCAAGGTCCACCTTGAGTAAGAAGTTTACTGTGCAAAGACATTGAAGAACCGATCCTTTTGACCTGAGATTGTCATGACTGATGTCACTTCTCTTAAGAGAGCACCCCGTCCCTACACACTCCCGGGCCCCTGTCGACTCCCTCGGCTCGCAGGGTCGACGGGACGGACCGACGTTCCTCGAGACGAAGAACCCAAAGACACCGGTCACAAAAAAAAAAGAAGTCGAAGAGTAATTAATCATGGTCTTCTATGTCCAATTCTTTTGCCCGAGGTCTCAGGCTTTCTTGATCACAGTCAGACCGACGAATGCTACACTAACACTTCACTTTTCACTTTCAGCGAGTCAGTACAGGTTGAGAAACACTCGGGTACCTGATATGTCAGGCACCTTAAGAGGTCCTGTCTTATGACCTCACCCAACGGAAAGGGAAGAGGTCCCCTAGAAGGATTGGGTCCCTGGTTTGAGTCCAGGGGACTTAACGTCCGTCTAAGAAATGGTCGACTCGGCGTCCCTTCGGATTCCTATGGCGCAACCCATCGGATAGGGAAGAGGTCGTCTAGAAGGACTGGGTCCTTAGCTTGACCCCAGAGGACGTAACGTCTACCTAGAACCCGTCCACCAAAAATTGGAGAGACAATTTTAGAGAGTCAGAACCAAAGGAAGGAATATTTTTACTCCTTTATTGGAAACCTTTTATTCCTATTATTGGCACACCTTCGTTAGGTGTAGTTCCCAAATTGTACCCTGGGTGACATATCATCCTCAAGTTGTTTACCATTACTGATTGAGACGAGACTCGGGATTCTTGTGTCGTCACCACCAGATTCTCTTCGTCAATCCCAACATTGAGTCACTTTGACGTTCCGATCGAGGAGGACGGTAATCACACAGGGGGACAGTGTCCCAGGGTTCAAGCAGTTGTTGTTTAGTTAACAACTGGTCTTTGTCTCTCTCCGGTAGGCTAAAGTTACTTTTCTTCTCTCTCTGCGGTAGACTAGAGTTTACGAACAACATTCAGACAAGAGACACAGACGTAGAGGTAACGACAGGACGTTCATCCAAGTAGTCACTTCACTTTCACTTCACTTCAGCGAGTCAACACAGACTGAGAAACGCTGGGGTACCTGACATCGGATGGTCCGAGGAGACAGGTACCTTAAAAGGTCCGTTCTCATGACCTCACCCAACGGTAAAGGACCTCCCCTAGAAGGGCTGGGTCCCTAGTTTGGGCCCAGAGGACGTAACGTCCGTCTGCGAAATGGTAGACTCGGTGGTCCAAGTAGTCATGGTAGAAAATTATAAGGTATACGTACACAATTCTCCCGTCTTGCTTAACTCTCTTATCGTACCTTTGTCTATGTAATGGTAGTCATTCTATTTATCGTCTCCCTCGAGTTGGGTCACGAGACACTGGTGGATCTCCCCACCCCACCCCACCCTCCACCCTCTCCTCAAGTCCTCCTTCCCCTGTATACATATGGACACCGACTAAGTACAACTACATACCATGAAACCGGTGGAGTACGTTTCTCAACTGAGTAACCTTTTCTGAGACTACGACCCTCCCTAACCCCCGTCCTCCTCTTCCCCTGTTGGCTCCTACTCTACCGACCTACCGTAGTGCCTGAGCTACCTGCACTCAGACTCACTTGAGGCCCTCTACCACTACTTGTCCCTCCGGACCACACGACGCTAAGTATCCTAGCGTTTCTCAGCCTGTGCTGACACGTTGACTTGACTTGTTTTATAATATTTCATTAATGGGAGGTTAATTTTTTTTTCACTTCTTTTTTTCATGTATCCTATAGATCATAGTGAAGATGGACCCTTCTTGGGTCTTTTACGATCCGTCTACCTCCATTTCTCCTACTCTTCCTCGTGTCTGTTGGCACCGAACCCTACGTCCCTTAGGCTGCAGTCCACATCCCCATAATTTTCTATCCTTCAATTTATTTACCTATTCACATTTAACGTATGTACTTCTTTAATATACTTTTACGGTAAGTTGGTGTGTATTAATGTGTCGTACTTAATATAACGATACATTTAATTTGGAGTCACTTCGACAATTTTTTTTAATCACAAAAGGAAAGTCGGTTGTTTTTAATTGTCTTATATGAGTTCTAGACGGTTTACGGACGCTCGTGTAACCCTGTCTCAAGTGGTCAAGACTCTTCGACTCCCGTGACAGTCCTGTTCTGTCTCAAGTACCTTGTCCTTTCTTTGTTTCAGTTCGAAACGTTTTAATTTTTCGTTTACATTTCAACTCCCCTTTTTTTTTTTTTCCGTTTAATCCGTTAGACTGATTCGGGTGTTCCGTATCGGTCGGGGGTAATTTTTATGTCTCCTTCCTCATATTGAAAGTGGTTTTTTTTTTTTTTTTTTTTTTGGGTCCCCTGGTTTAAGAAGAATTTTAGACCTCTCTCCCCAGAGAGGTTCTGGTAGATAACAGTTTTCCCTTCCCGAGGATATCTCATGTAAACTGGTGGGGATAACGACAGTTTGACGTCCCCTATAGATCAACCCATGTGAACAGGTCTGATTTCGAAAACGGGAGTCTTTGGGACGTCCAGTGTTGTCTTTTATCATATGGACATTCGGTCTTCTTCGAGACTCTATGGACAAGTTTTCTGTCCGTGGTAGTCTGTCGATTCTTTTTACTAAATCACCCAACCGAGGATAAACTTCTGAATGTCCTTCAACCTTTGCGAGAACAAGGGAACCGACTGCACCAAGAACTGTTGACATACTGAGAACTATGAGAAGACCGTCTTGTTGATGAAGGACGACGTGAACCTAGTTACACGGTCTTGTCTATTTTCAATTATAATTCCTTTATGTTCGGATCCAACATATAACAGTGGGACGAATAAATTGAATATACGTCTCATGTAGTACGCTTTACGACCTGATCTACTTCGTGTCCGACCTTTGTTCTACCGACCCTCTTTATAGTTATTAAAGTCTATATGTCTACTGTGGTGGGAATACCGTCTTTCGCTTCTCCTTGATTTCTCGGAGAACTATAGTCTTTCACTTTCTCCCCTCACTTTTCGACCGAATTTTGAGTTGTAAGTCTTTTGATTCTAGTACCGTAGACCAGGATAGTGAAGTACCGTTTATCTACCCCTTTGTTACCTTTGTCAGGCTCTGAAATAAAAGAACCCAAGGTTTTAGTGACGTCTACCACTGACGTCGGTACTTTAATTTTCTGTGAACGAGGAACCTTCTTTTCGATACTGGTTGGATCTGTCATATAATTTTTCGTCTCTGTAATGAAACGGTTGTTTCCAGGTAGATCAGTTTCGATACCAAAAAAGTCATCAGTACATACCTACAGTCTCAACCTGATATTTCTTTCGATTTACGACTTCTTGACTACGAAAACTTGACACCAAAACCTCTTCTGAGAGCTCTCAGGGAACCTGACGTTCCTCTAGTTCGGTCAGGTAGGATTTCCTTTAGTCAGGACTTATAAGTAACCTTCCTGACTACGACTTCGACTTTGAGGTTATGAAACCGGTGGACTACGTTTCTTGACTCAGTAACCTTTTCTGGGACTACGACCCTTTCTAACTTACACCCTCCTCTTCCCCTGTTGTCCCCTACTCTACGAACCTACCATAGTGGTTGAACTACCTGTCCTCAAACTCATTCGAGGTCCTTAACCACTTCCTGTCCCTCCGGACCGTTAGGTACCCCAGCGTTTCTCAGTCTGTACTGACTCGTTGACCTGACTTGACTTGACGTGTTCGGGTCCGTCTCTCCGAAGTTGACTTGTTCGGGTCCACTATAACGGGGGGAATAGTTGTAATTCCTTCTGGTTTCAATTGGTCCAAGGAAGAGAAAGATCCAGAAAGTTACCGATAACGAGAGGAAATGTAGGGAACGAACAAATTGGAAAACCAATTCAAACACAGGAAAACCGAGGTTGTCGAACTACATTCCGAGTACCACCGAGTTCCTTGAGTCGGGTAAGGTCACCTCTCCCCGGGTCCAGGGATGTCCAGGAACCTTGTCAGTCTCTCCCTGAAGATATGGAGATCCCAGATACCAGGGACAGATCATCCTCCTTCAAAGTCTTCTTCTCTGGAAGTTGTAGAATTCTTGTTGTTGCATCTCAGAGAGTCACCCCTTACTCTGTCCAGACCCTAGACCCTGGGAAACGACGTGACGACGTTTCGAATATGGACTTGTTGGAGAGGAGGTCGTTATTTTATGTTTCTTTGATATACCCTACTTTTTATTGACGGACGTAAATCGTCAATCCCGTCTAAGACCTGTTTTCTATGTTTCTCTTGTTTTTTGGGTTGACGGTACAGACTTCTCGGACCTCGTTTTCGTACGGTGTCGTGTGTGGTGGTGGATTCCCTACCCGTCTGGTGGATTCGTTCGATGGGAGGATGGACTGGGGACCTGTGTAGGGATGGGAAAGGGTATATTCCTTGTTCGAGTCGGAAGGAACCCCACGTCTCGTTCGTTCCCTTGGACAACTAAACAAGAGTATGTGGGGGTGGGACGTCGTCCTCAGGGTTATTTCGGACCGGACTTTTTTTTTTTTTTCGTATACATCATTATATAACGTTATATAAAAGAATTATCGAAACTCACGAGTGACTTTTGGAATAACTATTTTTCTCCTTTTTTCTTTGTTCTCAGTGGTACAGACTGTAGTGACAATTAGAGCGGATGTATCCCCAATCAGAAACGTCAAGACACGGATTCTCATGTACGCCAGACGAGACCCAAGAGGACCCCTTTTCTTTATGACCGGTCAGTTCCCTTTTTTTTACACAGGTAGAGTTAAAAAGATCGACTAAGACAAAACTCTTAATCCTCTGTCTATTAAGTCCCGTTTCAACGTACCTGGAAAAAAAACAGAGTAATTTTCTCGACTCTGTACTTCTGAACCCTGATCTATTTTCCGTCCCCCTTCTGTGACGAAAGACTGACAACTTTGTCTGCTGTTTTTACTTTTGTCTCCTGTTCTTCCTCACTTCATTCTTTACGTTTATACTTCCCCGAGGGGTGAGCCGGAGACCCCCCACCCCGTCCCCTCACAACGATTCGTCGTCGTCCTCTGTCACTAGTCGTCATCGTCCGTGTTCCTCCCTTCTTCTCACCCTCTTCCCCTCGACCTCCACTCACACGCACGGGAAGACCAGTCATCGGCCTACCCCGGGAGTTAGATATAAGCTTACTTACTTTCTTACCTGGTTCGATGCAAGAGGTGTTTTACGAGACCTTAGAACGGATAATGTACAGTTTTCGACATTATGTGACGGGTGTAAAGAATAAAGATCCCCTCTAAACGAAGTGATTTGGGTGATGTCTTGAGTGACATGTAGTGGAAAGATGGTTTCGACGAGAAGTCGTCTTTTGGGTCCCGACTCTTTGAATTCTACGGTCCCCCAGAATGACGTAGGTCAAAAGGGGCGACTGTGTTAACACTGGGGGAATCAGAGTCATAACGATGACTATTTCATGTACTGACAGGTTGGGTATCGTCAATGAAATCTGTGTTCTATTGTCCCCGTTTGCATGAAAATTCTTCACCACATGCTCATATCCTCTAATGACTTCTATAAGTAGTATTTTATCACCGACATATACGATTCACTCACCTTAGGTAAGATTTGGTTTCGTGACTTTCTATTGTGGAGAGGAAAACCCGTCCTTTTTTTTTTTTTTCTAAAGGAAAATTATGTCGTCAAGAATTATTTCCTCTACAGAGGAACGGAACGGAAATTGTCGAGTCGGGTTCCAAAGGTGCTACTAAAAGTTGACGGGGGACGGGAAGTCACAACTGGAGTCGGAGACGTTAAACCACAGGTGAGGTAGTTTTACTAAAAGGTGCCAATATTGGGTAACGTGGTGTAGTAGTGTAAAAAACATATCTCGTCGTTAACGATCGACTTGCCTTATTACCAATAAATACGGAACGGTTTATGAAAAGCTTCGAACTCAGACTAGACAAAGGATGAGTTGGCGGGTCTCAAGACGACGCGAGTCTTCATGATTACTAGTTTAGACCCCAGACGTCCGAGGATGTCCGTCTTGTTGTTTCGGGTACTTTGTATATACCCCCCTTTTGATATAAAATAAAGTGATTGGAGATTGACCTTATAATCTCTCATACGATTATAAACTAAGTCAAGTCAAGTCAGCGAGTGATCACAGACTGAGAAACGCTGGGGTACTTAGTATCGTGTGGTCCATTACGATTAGTTTCTTTAGGCGTAAGAAACTAGTACTTACAACCGTTGTTCAATGTCAACAATAGTAGACACTGACAGTGGTTTTATTTAGTGTCTATGGAAATGTAGTCAACTTTATAACAACCCTCGAGTAGTGGTGAAGTTTTAATATCAGCAATGGGTTTGAAGACAGTCCAGAATGAATTCTTCGTGTATAAGAACATAGTGTTGTATTCCATATGCATTGACTAAAGGAAATACTAGGATATATAAAATACGTAAAATTTTGTAAAACTTTTTTCCAGATATTTGCGTCGATGTAAAGACAGATGGAAGGTGTTTGTCGTGTTTTTACGAATTCTTCCGGGTTGACGGCTCACAAGACCACTTTGAACAAATTGAGTAACTGCCTTAGCGTCGGGAAGAGACGATCGAAGGTCGATTGTTTCACCACAACCTTTGTAGGAAGTTCACAAAGCCAGTTCTTCGAAAGTGTGTAGACTTTCCATTTTTTCCTTCTGTCTCCTCTCCAGAAAAGGTTCCTGTGCTAGCCTATGTTGTTCTGGAACGTGGGGGCATGTGTCGCCAAGGGAGGTGACACGGAGGGACTGAGAGGAGGGACATGTACACGGTCTTAGAGAGAAAAAAAAAATTAAGGTAATTCGCGGTCTGAAGTGTTGTCAAGTAAGGTCGGTCAAAAAGAACATAATTGAAGACTGTTACTCTTTGGACCGATACCCGAGTATTAGATCCTACTTAAACGAATGAGTTTGCATCGTGTATGTACTTTAGTAAAGTCTTGTGTGATGTGGTACTCTTAGTTTAATTAGTTCCACGAACTCAGGTCAAGACAGAAATCGGGGTACATGGGTCAGTTTCGGAAACTGACACACCTAGTGTTGTTTGACACCTTTTAAGATTTCTCTACCCTTATGGTCTGGTGGATTGGACGGAGAACTCTTTGTATATGCGTCCAGTCCTTCGTTGTTATTCTTGACCTGTACCTTGTTGTCTGACCAAGGTTTATCCTTTTCCTCATGTAGTTCCGACATATAACAGTGGGACGAATAAATTGAATATACGTCTCATGTAGTACTCTTTGTGATCTTACCTTCTTCGTGTTCGACCTTAGTTCTAACGGTCCTCTTTATAGTTATTGGAGTCTATACGTCTACTATGGTGGAAATACCGTCTTTCACTTCTCCTTGATTTTTCGGAGAATCCTTTCACTTTCTCCTCTCACTTTTACAACCGAATTTCGAGTTGTAAGTCTTTTGATTCTAGTACCGTAGGTCAGGGTAGTGAAGTACCCTTTATCTACCCCTTTGTCACCTTTGTCACCGACTGAAATAAAAAGACTCGAGGTTTTAGTGACGTCTACCACTAACGTCGGTACTTTAATTTTCTGTGAATGAGGAACCTTCCTTTCAATACTGGTTAGATCTATCGTATAAGTTTTCGTCTCTGCAATGAAACAGTTGTTTCCAGGCAGATCAGTCCCGATACCAAAAAGGTCACCAGTACATACCTACACTCTCAACCTGACACTTCTTTCGACTCTCGACTTCTTACCTACGAAAACTTGACACCACAACCTCTTCTGAGAGTTCTCAGGGAATCTGACGTTCCTCTAGGTTGGTCAGGTAAGATTTCCTCTAGTCAGGACCCACAAGTAACCTTCCTGACTACGATTTTCGACTTTCAGGTTATGAAACCGGTTGAGTTCTCAACTGAGTAACCTTTTCTGAGACTACGACCCTCCCTAACCCCCGTCCTCCACTTCCCCTGTTGTCTCTTACTCTACCGACCTACCGTAGTAACTGAGCTACCTGTACCCAAACCCACTTGAGGCCCTCAACCACTACCTGTCCCACCGGACCGCACGACGTTAAGTACCCCAGCGTTTCTCAGTCTGTCCTGACTCGCTGACTTGACTTGACTTGACTTGACTTGGGTCAGTTCTGACGAAGACTTTCAAGAAAGAAGTGGGGTAGAGTCGTACCAACACACTAAGTGAACATTACTAAGACTCTGGTTAAGGTTGTAGACTCCTAGAAGGGGTGTGGTTGCTCGTTGAAAGATCGTGGTTGACTCCCAGGAAGATAAGTTGAACTAAAACTGTGATGTCTGGACACTTTCGTCGAGAAGCCGGGGAAAGGACAAAGGGGTAAAGACAGAAGAAGGGAAGTCTCTTGCATGAATTTCTTTACTCTCGTGTGTCGTTGGATTGAGGACTGAATTGTGAGAGGTCTTACGTGTGGAACGGAACGGATGAGACGATTAAGAAAAGGTTCTGATCGACATATTGGGGTTCTCTTAGTCGGTCAGATGTATGTTACCTCTTCCTCCGCCTTAGGTTGAAAGACGGAGTCCCTAAGTGACTAAAGAAGGGGAGAAAAAAGAGGAGAAATTTTTAACAGTCCCGACTCGTCTTAGAAACCTCCACCAGAGTCCTGTACTTGGGTGGAAAGGGGGTCTAAAGGTCGAAAAGACTAATTTCGTAAAAAAGGAAAAAAGACTGTAAACGGAGAACTAATAACGGAAACTCATCGTTCATCGGTTTGGACTTAAGTCATTGTCTAAAACCATAGGTTGCACCCCGACCCGAGACGTAACCTCGACGGTCGACGTCACTGAACGGGAATTTTACCACGCAGTATTTTGACGAATTAGAAGTTCTTCTAAGTTTCTTTCCTAAAAAACTGTTGACGTCCAAAAGTTATTGAAAATTTAGTATGACAACTTGATCAATTCTATATGTTTTCCAGATTACCTTTGACTAAAGTATCTTGACAATTTTTCTTTGATCAACTGAACTTATGTGACTACTTATACCAATATTAAAAAACCAAAACATTTTATAATAACCGAAAATTAGAATGAAAGGGTCTATACTCCTTTTGGAAAGGGGAATTCGATTATACTGACTGTCGTTAAACCATTTAATATGTAAACAGTCGTCTGAACTTTGTAAAAAAGGAGAGGTGGACTAGGGAGGTCTCTGACTTTTGCGAATCCAAGGGTCGTTGAAATAGTCCCTTTAATCCTTCCGGTGTAGACTTGTCCACGTTTTTAGAGTGTCATAAAACCCCTAGAGTTTTTCGTTCCTGAAGTGGATTTAGGTATCGTGTTTTTGTATACCGTTCGGGAACCATGAACCATGGTTCAGTCGAACCATACCAAAAGGACCGGCACTCTGAGGAATACTTTGTAAGATCGTGTCGGTTAAATTTCCTCGGTGATACTAGTTAGTTGGTCTAAGTCAAATGTTTGTTCAAATTGGAATTAAACCAATATAAACTAATTTTGTTCCTATTAAAATCTATCTCTACAAAGTTACCTATAGGTTAAGACTAAGACAACTCAAGTCAACAAGTCAGTACAGGTTGAGAAACCCTGGTGTACCTGACGTCGTGTGGTCCGAATGGGTAGATAGTGGTTGAGGGACTCGAACGAGTTTAAGTACAGGTAACTCAACCACTACGGTAGGTCGGTAGAGTAAGAGACAGCAGGGGAAAAGGAGGACGGGAGTTAGAAAGGGTCGTAGTCCCAGAAAAGTTTACTCAGTCGAGAAACGTAGTCCACCGGTTTCATAACCTCAAAGTCGAAGTTGTAATCAGGAAGGTTACTTATAAGTCCTGATTAAAGGAAATCCTACCTGACCAACCTAGAGGAACGTCAGGTTCCCTGACAGTTCTCAGAAGAGGTTGTGGTGTCAAGTTTTCGTAGTTAAGAAGCCGTCAGTCGAAAGAAATGTCAGGTTGAGACTGTAGGTATGTACTGATGACCCTTTTGGTATCGAAACTGATCTACCTGGAAACAACCGTTTCAAAGAAATTTTCTACGACGTTTGTCATTGAAAACTAGATGTACTAAAGTGCAGACACGTAAAATGAAGATGGACGTCATATTCTTAAGAGATCGTTTCCCGTTTTATTTGAGTTTTATGACTACTTAAAAAGGAATTAACGTGAAACGTCGTCGATTTGGTAAGAGGGAGGGTAATTGTTTATATAGTACCAAGGATACAGGGATCGTAGAACGGTTTTGTCGACCATCCGGTTACAAATCCAGAGACGTACGGAGAGTATCAAATTTTTTGTTTGTTTGTTGAACACAGTATGACAAGAATATGAACAGAAGTAAATATTCAGACGTGTGTCACACTAGTGAGTAGATCTCGGTCTGTAGGACCTTATACTTCAGTTCACCCGGAATCTTTCGTAGTGATGCTTGTTTCGATCACCTCCACTACCCTAAGGTCAACTCGATAAAGTTTAGGATTTTCTACTACGACACTTTCACGACGTGAGTTATACAGTCGTTTAAACCTTTTGAGTCGTCACCAGTGTCCTGACCTTTTCCAGTCAAAAGTAAGGTTAGGGTTTCTTTCCGTTACGGTTTCTAACCCGTTTGATGGCGTGTTAACGTAAGTAGAGTGTGCGATCATTTCATTACGAATTTTGAGAGGTTCGGTCCGAAGTCGTTATGCACTTGACACTAGAAGGTCTACAAGTTCCACCAAAGTATTTTCCCTCTCCTTAATCTCTAGTTTAACGGTTGTAGGCGACCTAGTAGCTTTTTCGTTCTCTCAAGGTCTTTTTTTAGGTAAAGACGCAATAACTGATACGGTTTCGGAAACTGACACACCTAGTGTTGTTTGACGCCTTTTAAGACTTTCTCTACCCTTATCGTCTGGTGGACTGGACAGAGAACTCTTTGGACATACGTCCAGTTCTTCGTTGTCCATCTTGACCTGTACCTTGTTGTCTGAGTAAGGTTTAACCTTTCCTCATACAGTTCCGACATATAACAGTGGGACGAATAAATTGAATCACGTCTTATGCAGTACTCTTTGCGACCCGACCTCCTTCGTGTTCGCCCTTAGTTCTAACGACCCTCTTCACAGTCATTGGAGTCTATGCGTCTATGGTGGTGGGAGTACCGTCTTTCACTTCTTCTTGATTTTTCGGAGAACTACTTTCACTTTCTCCTCTCACTTTTTCAACCGAATTTCGAGTTGTAAGTCTTTTGCTTCTAGTACCGTAGGTCAGGATAGTGAAGTACCCTTTATCTACCCCTTTGTCACCTTTGTCACCGACTGAAATAAAAAGACTCGAGGTTTTAGTGACGTCTACCACTAACGTCGGTACTTTAATTTTCTGCGAATGAGGAACCTTCCTTTCAATACTGGGTAGATCTATCGTATAAGTTTTCGTCTCTCTAATGAAACGGTTGTTTCCGGGTAGATCAGTGCCGATAGCAAAAAGGACCCCAGTACATACCTATACTCTTAACCTGATATTTCTTTCGACTCGTGACTTCTTTACTACGAAAACTTGACACCACAACCTCTTCTGAGAGTTCTCAGGGAACCTGACGTTCCTCTAGGTTGGTCAGGTAGGATTTCCTTTAGTCAGGACCCACAAGTAACCTTCCTGATTACAACTTCGACTTTGGGGTTATAAAACCGGTGGACTACGCTTCTCGACTGAGTAAACTTTTCTGGGACTACATTCCTTTCTAACTTACGTCTTCCTCTTCCCCTACTGTCTCCTACTCTACCAATCTACCGTAGTCGCTGAGTTGCCTGTACTCAAACCCATTTGAGACCCTCAACCCACTACCTGTCCCTCTGGACCGTGCGAGGCCAAGTACCCCAGCGTTTCTCAGTCTGAGCTGACTCGTTGACTTGACTCGATTTGACTTTCTTAATGAAATTTTCATTTAATTGTGTCACCCTATATTAATGTATGGATACTCTTACCGATTTGATTTTGTTAAATGACTCATGAGGTTGACGACCATTCTTCCTCCTCTTTGTCCTAGAGAGCATAGGACGACCCTCCTTACCTGTTACCATCCCGATTCCACTTTTTGTCAAACTTTCACTTTCGTTTCACTTTCACAATCAACGAGACAGGACTGGTTGAGAACACTGGGGGTACCTGACATCGGGTGGTCCTAAGAGACGGGTACCCTAAAAGGTCCGTTCTTATGACCTCACCCGACGGTAAAGGAGGAAGTTTTATATATACTCAATGAGGTTTTTCCTTTATCTTCTTCTCTCCTCCTTCCAGGAAGTATGGTTCAAAAAAATCTATTATGTATGTTCTAATTTACAGTTAAACGAATTAATACCCGAAGAGTCCACCGAGTCCCCACTTCTTAGGCGAACGTTACATCCTCTACTTTGAAGTTAGGGACCCAGTCCTTCTAAGGACCTCCTCCCGTGTCATTAGGTAAGGTCATAAGAACGGACCTATTGGGGTACCTGTCTCCTCGGACTACCCGATATATCAAGTACCCCAGTGTGTCAGTCTGTGCCGTCTTCGCTGAATCGTGTGTACGTACGCGAATAATACGAGTAAAGAACAATGACGAAATGCAATTAATTGGATTAGTTCTGCTCTTGACACTAAAAGACTACAAAAATACGAGGTACTCTTCTGTTTCCGCATTATACCGTATGTTTGTCAAGAGATCCAACTGTCCAGTCAATTGCGTCTTAAATCTAAACTTTCTATGCCAAGGATGAGTTAAGACTGATTTGTATTCCTATAGGTAAAATTCTAGACTGTATTCATGACGTATGGAATGACATCCAAAATTTCGACTAGGAAAGAGACAAAATTATACGAGCTCGGTTTTGAAATCGTCGTCTTAGAGAACTTAAGGACGTACGAAAGAGAGATTTGTCATCGAAGAGAAGATTCCACAAGGGGTTTTGATGACTTGTACATTAGAGAGGGAAGGTAACCAGAGATCGAGAAGTAAGGTCAGTGATCATCAAGGATTGTTACGGTGGTGGAAGATCTTGTTATCGTCTGACGGAGTCCTCACCCGATTTAGTTGGTTCTGTCTCATGTCACGGGCTTGGTCGTATTTCCTCTGGACAAACGGAAGACACATTGGAAACGTTCAGTCGTGCAAGAGGAAGGGTTTGATGGTTACGTGTTTTTACTTTCGTTTCTGATTGAAGGGAAATGAAGGTTTCCTTAGAATTTTCTTCCTTAATAATTACTTAGACCAAAAAATTGACACGCTAATTGAACCCAGGTTATGGAAGACCCTCGACCCTTAAAGAAACTGGGAAGGAGGAGAAGTCCCTTCGGTCCGACCATCGTCTATTTTGTTTCCAGTTTCAATCGTGTGGATTTGAGGTCTTGTCCGTACCGTATCAGACTGCGGTCGTCCCCGGTCCACCGACGGTTTGGTTTACTGCTGTCCGGATCGCGGAGCCCGTCAAGAAGTACCAAGTTACTTGGTTCAAGTGTGGGACAGAGTTAAAAGTTAGGTCGTAGTATTTAAACGGGACCCAATCCCCCGACATAAACCTTGAAGAGTTTTTTGTAAACGGAAACGAAAGGAATCCCACAAAACACACCGTGTTAGAGACGAACATGAAGACGAGAATACTTTCCTGAACTTTATCGGGAGAGGAAGAAAACGACCGAGTCTCCAATTTCGTAGACGGACGTTGCGCCCTCTCGGCCCAAGTTAGGGACCTAGTCCTTCTAGGGGACCTCTTCCTTTACCGTTGGGTAAAGTCATAAGAACGGGCCTCTTAGGGTACCTACCTCCTCGGACCACCCGATGTCAGGTGCCCCAGCGTTTCTCAGCCTGTGTTGACTCACTGAATTGAATTTGAAAGAAAACGAGGTCAAGACTTATTTCGTGCAAACGGTGTTTGGGAGGAGTCTATAGGATGTAAATAAGAAGAAAACGAAACGGAAAGACGTTGTAAGTGGGTCTTGCCAGACATTACATGGGGTTCTCCCTGTCTGAATATGAAAGACCTCGAAAGTCAGGGAGTCTACAGGGTACTAGTAGACACTGAAGTCGATTATGGATGAAGAAATCAAGAACAAAAAGACTAAAGGTCTAGGAGTAGGACGGGTGGAAGGGTTTGAGAGGTCTCTATGCAAAGTGACTGTAGAAAATTTTAACTTTCAGATTGTCTCTTAATAAAAGGGAGACAAAGGAGATTTAATTAAAAGGAGGTTTGTAGGGTTAGAAACGGGTAGTGATTCGGTGAGGTAAATCTTTTATACATTAAAGAGGTAGAGTCACCCTCAGTTTCTATCCCAATCATGGGTTGCTAACATTCTCTTTCCTCTTTCTTAGAATACCGACGGTCTCTTCTAGAAATCCCAATCGGAAAGCCCGTGGTCTCTCTTTCCTCCCACCATTTGTTTGACGTTTCTTTATGGCAGGAAAGACATGGCTACTCATTATCGTAAAAATTACGACACAAAATCATTTGTTTTTTCCGACAACAGACACTGACACCCGTTACGACAAACCCGATATGAGTCACGATATCCTTGTTCATCTCTGTCTGTATTGGAGACTTGTACCATCTCAGAACGGCCGACTTAAGCAAGGTAGGGAGACGTTCGTAGTGCAGTCGATAGGACCGTGTTAATAAGGAGTAAGGTTGGAGGTGTGGAAACAATTGTGTAGAGAACCAGACCTTGGAACTGGGGAGACTCGAAATGAATTTGGATTCTATAGGGAAAAAAACCACGAGTGCAGTTCGGGGTGGAGGACATTCGTGTAGAGAGACTTGATAAATAAATCGTGACCGTGATTAAGTACGTTCCGTTATAATTCGATTGTTTCTCTCGGCTGAGATACGACCCGTGACAAAGTTCACGAAGTGAGTGTGGATGTATGCTTAATTAAATTACAAGTGTTTCTAGGGTGACATATTCATGACAATAAGAGGGGTAAAATGTCCAGTTCTTTGACTCTGGGTTTCACCAATTCATTCGACGGGTACTGGACTCACTAGTCAGATGTCTTGGGTACAAGATTGTGTGAGACGATGTCCGTTGTAGGACAGGTAGTCTAAAACGATTGAATACATTGTTTCGAGGTTCACTTTTACTTTCGGTGAGTCAGTACTGAGAAACGCTGAGGTACCAGATGTGTCCGGTACCGTAGGAGGTCCGGTCTTATGACCTCACCCATCGGATAGAGAAGAGATCCAATAGAAGGGTTCGGTCCTCAACTTGGGTCCTGAGGGCGTGACGTCCGTCTAAGAAATGGTCGACTCGGTGTTCCCTTCGGGTTTCTCGAGGTTTCCGGTGTTATTTTGGTTGTTTAGGTTTGTTGTCCGAAAACTATAGAGACTCCTTCCCCTCCGTGACCACGTCCTTCCAATTCAAATCTTTGTCTGACACCTCTTTAATGGACTGTTGTACCTCAGTCAGTTCGAGAGGACAGGGTGAGAGAGTACCAGAGTGTGGAATACAAGACATTTGTTACTATAAGACTGGAACCATCGTGACCCGGACACGCGGGTGAACCGGTACCCAGTGAAACAGACAGAATCATGTAGTCATTCATCAGAAACTTCTGAGGAACGACGACGACGGCGACTGACCTCTTATTTGTGTACAGACGTCAGGGGTGTCGAGGAAGTCAGAAGAAGGTCGAAGGGACCAGAACGGAATAGATGGGACCCAAGACACTTGTCACACTCACCTTTCTGTGTCTGGTCAATCTTATGGTCGAGATGGTAAAAGATTAATTAACTGAAACTCGTTCAGTTCAGTGAATTGGAAAAAATCTCACTCGGAGACGAAGACTTTCTAATATTTGATTAAAAATCTTACCAACACTCTTAATTTACTCTACTATGTCCATCTCGTTGTTCGTGTACCGACGGTGTATCATACACTAGTTATTTACAACCGAGACCTTGTACTTTCTCCAAGTTTGACACTTTATGTCACTGGAAAGACACGATTTCATAATGTGTTACCAATATTTTACCATAATTTGTTATTGGTATTTTTGTATTAAGAAACACTGTTGTGTGATTACACTAAAATGATTAAAGGAATTATGGGGTTCGGACATTTTCTCGGTTTGTAATTAATAGAGATTACTTTGTTTTTCGGAACGGAGACCCATAGTCTGACTTTGTCGTCTCCCGGATATTAAGTGGTTTTTGTTTTCGTTTATTCATATTTTTCGTTTGTCGGTCGTCACCCTTTCAAGGGTATTTCACGGGGTTGTTTGTCCTCACGTAACCCTATCAAGACCTTTCGCGCAAAATTCCCGACTTCCAAGTTGCACTACTCTTGGGCTGAGTTCTCAGATGTCAAAAACCTCCGGACCTTTCGCCTCAAGCCATGTTGAGGACCCTCCATCCAAAGTCAAGGGAAAGATCCCTCTCCCTATCCTTTCCCAAGGGGACACGGTGCTACTCGGATGGGCACGTTCTACAAGCGCAGGGTCGTCCCAATTTCCCGTCTCCTATAAGAGGAAGACCGGCCATTCCGGGTGGTCGAGGCTCCATGGAAAGATTGAGACCTCGTCCCGGCGCAATTTCTCCTGTCGCACTGACGCGTCTTACTCCGACGAGTGTAAAGTTGTTAGAAAAATCCCCCCTTTCCATCCGCCACTTTTACATTCGTAACCCTTTTCGGCCGTAGTCTATTCACTGTAGAGACGTTTTACGGAGGTTTCTAAGAGTCCTGGGTCACTGGACGTTTTCGAAGGAACGTCGAGAACAGAGAGGCTGGCGTGCGTTCCAACTGACGAGGAGGTTTCTTCGAAGATCTGGTCGGGGAGCGGATGAAGAGTGGTCGACGATGAGGGTCGGAAGGAATGCCTTTGACTCCGGACAACCTGGTCTCCGGACCTTTGTCCTGCCCCAGCACCGGGCGGGCGCCATTGCCCAGAACCCTGTCTGGACCGTCTCCCTCCCTTGGCGACCAAGGCCTGTCCCTGGCCCGTATGTGGTGGGGTCAGGACAACCTTTTCTGGGGAGAACGGCGACGGTTCCAGTAGACCCCGGGGGGGGGGGGCGGGTCCGTTCTGCGGCCGGAGCTCGCGTGAGTGGTCGCGCGGCGGCGCGTCGTCGGCTTGTCATCGAGCGAGGTAATCACGATCTTTTGACTACGATGTCTACATCGCTTCTACACGCACCCCTTGGAGCCCGGCGTGCGGTTGTGGACTTCCGTCCATCTCGGTTTCGGGGCGGGTGAGTGGGACGGGGGACAGGGCTGCCATGCGGCTCTCCCTGTTATCGGAGAGAAGCGAAAAACGAGACGAGTGCGCTCTCAACCCGTGCCGTCACCCCGCCCTTCCCTTGGCCTCTGTGTTGTTTGTACCGCCGCCGCCACTGCTTCTGCCGCCCCCGCTGTCGCTGCCGTCGCCGCAACTTGTTCCGCCACCCCCAAGGAGCCACGCTGACAGTCCGCCATTCATCGACCAGCAGCCGAGTCTGCCGCCACTGTCTCGACTCGTCTCGCCAATTCCTCCTCGCCGCGCCCATCTCTCGGCCCACAAGAGCTGCCCGGCCGACTGAGGCGGGCCTTGAGTCGGGGTCGCCTCCCCGCCCGCACCAACCAGCCAGCCAGCAATCCCAGCGCTGGGCCCTGGAAGGACTGTCCTCGCGCCTCCCACGCCACAGACCCGGAGGCCTCGGGGCTCCCTCGCCACGGACGCCACCCCACCGGCGGTCAACCCCCGAACCTCCGAGGACCCATCCCTCATCGGGGAGAGCGAGACTGTCCACCAGCGCTCCCGCCCCCGCCCCGCGCGGGACTCCAAGCGCAGTAGTGATCCAGGGACCCGGCCCCCCGAGGCGACTCCGCGCCCAGAGGATTCGCAAGGCCTAGGACCACTCCTACGGCGGGGCTGCGGTCAACGCCCGACGTCCAACCCTCCTGAAAATTTTGGAGGGCAGAAAATAGTCTGTCGGGACAGAAATAGGAAAAGATGACGAACTCGTGAGGGAGATGGAGCCCCCTCTACACTCTACATCCCTCCTAAAACGTTGTTTCTTGACAACTCCAAGCACGTCCTAAATTTAGAATTGCATTGACCGACTTCACGCTCATCGGTTCGGTAGGTGGAAGATTCACGAGCCATTGACTTAGGTTTCACTTCAATTTGGCCAAGGCCGACGGGGATTGGCACGCCGGGTCACAGGGGAGTCACACGACAACTCCAGGCTTCACCTAGCTGGTCACCCTTTTCTTTATGTCCGACAAATTCAACACTCGAGACTTCTTGAAGTCAAACCTTCTGTGTGCTGAAGAAATCTTACTGATAAATTTGTAGACTCGATTGTCAAAATGTCTAAGGGAAATCAAAAATAAATACAACACGTAAATTGTGCTGATATATACAATTATATTAGAACCCTTAAGCAATGTCTCTTAACTCCACAAACCACAAAAAAACGGAGGTCCCTAGGGTTCTCAAAGGTTTCCTTTGCGCTTCACAAAACTCAGCGCTATCTCTCCTATTATTTCTACCCCTAGTCTATACGGCAATAACCCGCACGGACCACCCAAAGAAAGAAATTTGGAAAGGGCCGTTTCCAAAGGGACGCCCCGATCCGATCATGGAACAAAAATACGTCAATGTCGACAAGCCATCATGATTCGGACTCGGATCTTCACACGATACTTGTTGACTTTATTTATTAAATTAAATCTTTCTGTTTTAAAAAACGGTTTTTACTTTAGAATTCTTTAGGTGGTCGCCTCCCCCTTTTTTTTGCTATCAGTGTGACTACGTACAATGAGAAACAACAAATCAACCTCGAAAACGACTTTACTTCGACGACGAAACCAGAAAGAGAAAATCGAATCAAAAGACCATGATCATTTTAACCGTGCAATAAAATAATCGAATAATTTGGACACCTACGATTAAAAAACAGTGTTTCCAAAACTAAACACCATATAAAAAGAAACGCCTTGAGACATACCGAAAAGTTAAAATCAACTTTAAGGGAGGTACCGGAAACCCTCAGGGAACCACACAGAGGTCTCATTTAAAGCTAATGAGATGTAAAGTAGTTACAACCTCACCGTTCTTTTTCCTCCTTGACTAAACCCACTTTTCCAATCTAACGTATGTAGAAATAAAGAAGGTTACACAAAAATAAATACAAAATATAATACAAAATACTAAAGAGTTTCGGAGTATTACAGGGAAAACGGAAGCTTCTTGAACGAAAAATCGGTCAATACATTAGTCTCCTTTACACAAGATTACGAAAGACTTCAAGGTACAAGAGACATGTTTCCTTCGCAAACTATGCATAAGATATCGTCTCATTAGTCACTGGTATTAACAATTCCATATTTTCATATATATGTAAGTAACTTGACGTCAGTGACATACATATATCCGACAGATTTGGGGTTTAATTCAATAACATTTTCCTTCAATCAGTTGATGAAAGACATCTAATTTATCTTATCTAGGATGACGACGGATTAGTACAAGAGTTTTGGAGAAAAATTTTTCTCTCACATCGAATAATTTTTTTCTCAAACCTTCCTTCCATCCAATTTCTCGGGGAAGACCAAGAGTATAATGGAGAGAAAGAATACTAACAGAAGATTAAACGTAGTGCTACGGAGACAAAATTTAACAATCGAGGATCATTCTCCCAAACATCCACATAACTACTCGTTGAAGGGAAAGAATCACACTCTGACTTCCTCTAGTCTCCTGAACTTATAGTCCTGGGTCTCTTCCAGTCTCTTTTCAAATTGAATAGACGAATTTCTCCAAAAACACAAGAAAACCCTATAGTTTTGAATAAAGAATCTACGAAGAAAGAAACTGATCGTACCCATTAAAGACCAACAAAACATTCTTGGAATAAAACACTCAAAACTTACCCATCAACCCCTCTCTACAACCGTATTTTTATTAAATCCACGTAAGATCGGTTAAAGATATATCTGCATAGATCTTGGGCACCTTATGGTACGGTCGAATTGAAATTAGTCTCCCCAGCGTCCCTCCTGAGTCTTAAAACGACATAGTATCCTTTATTATTATCACTTCATACCATTACTCCTGTAATATCAACCGACTAAGACTTTCATGTAAAAATACAATTATAAACGCTTTCAAAACTTTAAATAGTGACAGAATCGACGTAGAGATCTATGGTCAATTAAATACCTCAAGAATTTAATTTGTAACCCAGGACTCTGACTGCTCATGAAATAATTTCTAGTCTTCTACCAAACCTATGTTTTTGGGAATTTAAAAAAAGGAGCTATCATCCTTCAGAAGACATCAAAGTCTTAATAACAAGAAAAAAATTAATAACACTAATCTTGATGACTGAACTCTACCTCTTTCGAACCAAAACTTGACATCTGAGATAAGCATAAATCCGTAGAGAGTATATATGAACGAACAAAATATCTGATCTGGGGACGTTCCCGAACGTTCAGACGGCACCCCCTCCCCAGAACGTCCAGACGTACTCTCCTCCACTACATCCAGTTCACCCGTGTTTTTACGAATCCCTACCTTACTGTTAAAAATTTAGTAACGTCCTACAGACACCAATATTTAGTATAGCTATATAAATTTTAAGAATTCTTATCTCAAAGAGAGTTCAACTGTCACAAGTCAAGTCAACGAGTCAGCTCAGGTTGAGAAACGCTGGGGTACTTGACGTCGTACGGTCCGGAGGAGCAGGTAGTGGTTGAGGATCTCAAATGAGTTTGAGTACAGGTAACTCAGTCACTACGGTAGGTTGGTAGAGTAGGAGACAGGAGGGGAAGAGGAGGACGGAAATTAGAAAGGGTCGTAGTCCCTGAAGTTTACTTAGTCAAGGAGTGTAGTCCACCGGTTTCATAACCTCAAAAAGTCGAAGTCGTAGTCAGGAAGGTTACTTATAAGTCCTGACTAAAGGAAATCCTACCTGACCAACCTAGAGGAACGTCAGGTTCCCTGAGAGTTCTCAGAAGAGGTTGTGGCGTCAAGTTTTCGTAGTTAAGAAGCCGCGAGTCGAAAGAAATATCAGGTTGAGAGTGTAGGTATGTACTGATGACCTTTTTGCTATCGAAACTGATCTGTCTGTAAACAATCACTTCATTGCAGAGACGAAAAACTATATGACAGATCCAACCAGTATTGAAAAGAAGGTGCCTCGTTCGCAGAAAATTAAAGTACCGACGTTAGTGGTAGACGTCACTAAAACCTCGGGTTTTTTTATTTCAGAGACTGACAAAGGTAACAAAGGGGTAGACAAACGGTCCTTCACTACCCTGGTCTATGGTACTAGAATCAAAAGACTTACAACTCAAAATTCGGTTCATAAAGTGAGAGGAGAAAGTGAAAATAGTTCTCCGAGAAATCAAGAAACGAAAGACGGTATTCCCACTACAGTAGACATATGGACTCCAAGGACTATAAAGAGGGTCGTTAGAACTAAGGTCGAACACAAAGTAGGTCAGATCACAAAGAGTACTACATGAGACGTATATTCAACTTATTCGTCCCACTGTTATATGTCGGAACTGCATGAAGAAAGGGCTAAACCTTGGTCAGACAACAAGGTACAGGTCAAGAATGACAACGAAGAACTGGTTACAACAGAAGGGAAAAAAGTGACCGTAGGAAACACCAACAAAAAAATTCAGGTAGCATGTAAAACTAACTTTTAGTTTAAATACCGCCCCTTGTGTCACTTTAAACATTACACTGTTACACTATTATCGGTCCTGACAGTCTTATACGGTCGGTAGGAGACACTAATCCGAGTAAACACAAGAATTTTGAACTCTGCGTACATATTTTTACAGGACGAAAAAAAGGGACGTCAGAACACGCAAAAGGGGGGACGAAACAGTACACATGAAATCGTCACAATACCAAAGATTAGTCCTAAACCATATTAAATAGAACGACAAATTCTTCATATAAGTCTATAGGTCACCTTTGTAGCCAAAAATACACTTCACTAGTCGTTTTTCACTGCGATTCAACTTTACTTTGTGCTCCTAAAGAAAGATTTGATGTCGGAAATATTAATCTTGTGTTAGATGTGTTACACATCTTGTGTTTTAGAATTGTCGAAAATATAAAATTTTTTGTTAAAGGGTCTAGAATAAGAAAAACCCCCCCCCCCATAGAGGGTCAGGAATATGCAAAATAATGAAAAAAGGAAAAATATAACTCTCTCCGGAAATGGACACAACTTACCGTCGTCATTATCGTTCGTAAGTACGCAAGAACTAAGATCTCCCTTACGTAGATTTAAAGTAGGGAATCAACACTACATCTGAAGGCCTTCAATCGGAAATCGTCGAACTCCTTCAAACAACAAAGAAACATGGGTCACGACGATGAGACAAAAAGATACACCCAACCGTCAGAAAAGGGTGATCTTTCAAAGGATAATGAGGGAAACAGAAACTCCAAAATTTTAAAGTGCTATTACACAGATTCACAATAAAATAATGTACAAGATAAAACATGAGATACGAGGGAAAGTCTAACTTTACTTTCTTTAGAAATTAAGACCTTTAAAGAACTAGTAAAGAAATTTTTCGTAAAGAGAAATAAAAAGAGATAGTAAAACCTTAAGTAAGACGTAGAAATAGACGATAATAAAGAATGGAAAAATACATATAAAAATACAAAGAGAGGTAGGGACATATAAAACTCCACACCAAAAGTCCAAATAACTCTATATTAGAAGAATACTTAAGTCAACGAGTCAGTACATGTCAAGAAACGATGGGGTACCTGACGTCGTGTGGTCCGAAGGGACAGGTAGAAGAATATCTAATAAAAATAAAAAAAACCGACGTGACACGTCGGACCTCCTGGAATCAACGGATTAGTCCCTAGATTGGGTACGGGGGACGGTACCTTCACACCTCAAAATTGGTGACCTGGCGGTCCCTTCAAGGATAATGTCTAATAAAAGTAATATAAAAAAATAGAATAAGAACTACCAGAAAAAGTAACATCGACTGACCGGTTGAAAAAGAAAAAAGGATTCGTTTCCCGTCTAAAATTTCCTGTTTATTAGCCGTCTTAGTTCACATCAGTATTTATGATTATGTCGCTAATCTTTTGTCTCTTCGTCAAGCCCAATTGTCTGTCCTACCCTTTTGTTGACTTCGTTTGACAAGTCTTCGGTCGTCATTAGGAATTTTGACTCTTTCGACTCGGTCTAATTTCGCTCACTCAATTTCTCCACCGGATTTCCTCCTTTTACTCTTCTCTACTCAAACCCTTCAACATTCAACTAAACCCTTTAACGTTTAACCTTATATACTTATTACCTCTTTTCACCGGGTACAAACAAAGTAACATTGGCGTCTACTCTATATATTTTACTATTGTATTCTGTGAACCTTAAAACCTGTTACCCCTTAAAGAATTAGATTTCATATTGGTAAAAACCGACGTCTTTTCGACGACAATAGACTTTTGTATGGTATTTGATGTGTAGAACGTTCTGTGAATGTTAATACACATTTTGAAATTTTGCCATGACGTTTAACCATGACAATGAAGTAAAATGTTTTATCCTATGATTCCGATCTCTTCTGTGACAAGTCTCAGAAATTCCATCATCGAAATTGGATTATGGTGTTATTATAAGACAAGTAGATCTCCTGTCTGAAAGTCATCGGAGTTGAAACATCTTTTGCCACTTTTCTCTGTCATTATTATTACTGGGGGATCCGTAGAAGAGTTTTTCCTCGTTTCTTTGATAAGTTTGTACAACGGAATTCTGTTCACTCTTAATGGACGTCTAAGAATGAACCGACTTACACAGACCTTATTTCTTGTTTAATTTACAATCCTCTCTCCTTCCGTCTTCTCTGTTTTTATTTTACATAGCCAGACCCCGGTCACTTGTTCTCTTTGGTTTGGTCGGGGGGTGGGGGGGGGGGGGGGTGGGGCGGGGCGGTGCACAAGAATAACCAAGGAGTTAAGTCAAGACAAGTCAGCGAGACTGAGAAACGCTGTGGTACTTGACGTCGTGCGGTCCGGAGGGCCAGGTAGTGGTTGAGGGCCTCAGGTGGGTTTGGGTGCAGGTGACACAGCCACTGCGGTAGGTTGGTAGAGTAGGAGACAGCAGGGGAAGAGGACGGGAGTTAGAAAGGGTCGTAGTCCCACAAAAAGTCACTCAGTCGAGAGGCGTAGTCCACCGGTTTCATAACCTCAAAGTCGAAGTTGTAGTCAGGAAGGTTACTTGTGGGTCCTGACTAGAGGAAATCCTATCTGACCAACCTAGAGGAACGTCAGGTTCCCTGAGAGTTCTCAGAAGAGGTTGTGGTGTCAAGTTTTCGTAGTTAAGAAACCGCGAGTCGAAAGAAGTACAAGGTTGAGAGTGTAGGTAAGTACTGGTACCCTTTTTGGTATCGGAACTGATCTACCTGGAAACAACTGTTTCATTACAGAGACGAAAAATTATACGACAGATCCAACCAGTATTGAAAAAAAGGTTCTCCATTCGCAGAAAATTAAAGTACCGACGTCAGTGGTAGACGTCACTAAAACCTCGGGTCTTTTTGTTTCAGACCGTGACAAAGGTGATAAAGGGGTAGATAAAGGGTACTTCACTACCCTGACCTACGGTACTAGAATCAAAAGACTTACAACTCGAAATTCGGTTGAAAAAGTGAGAGGAGAAAGTGAAAGTAGTTCTCCGAGAAATCAAGAAGAAGTGAAAAACGGTACTCCCACCACAGTAGACGTATAGACTCTAATAACTATAAAGGGGGTCGTTACAACTAAGGTCCAACACGAAGGAGGTCGGGTCGCAAAGAGTACTACATGAGACGCATATTCAATTTATTCGTCCCACTGTTATATGTCGGAACTGCATGAGGAAAAGGATAAACCTTGGTCAGACAACAAGGTACAGGTCAAGATTGACAACGAAGGACTGGACGTATATCCAAAGAGTTCTCCGTCCAGTCCACCAGACCATAAGGGTAGAGAAAGTCTTAAAAGGTGTCAAATGACACTAGGTGTGTCAGTTTCCGAAACCGCATCAGGTATTTCGTCTTTATCTACAAAAAGACCTTGAGAGAACGAAAAAGTCACTAGGTCGTCTACAACCGTTAAACTAGAGATCAAGGAGACGGAAAAGATTTTGGTCGAACTTGTAGACCTTCAAGTGCCAAGTGCATAACGACTTCGGACCGAACCTCTTAAAATTCGTAATGAAATGAATCGCACACTCTACTCACGTTAACACACCATCAAACTCGTAAGAAACTGTAACGGAAAGAAACCCTAACCTTACTTCTGATTACAAACATATGTGTTAGATATCATCGTTGTGACAGTTCAATCAGACAAAGATCATCTAAAGATCAATTAATTTTGTCTTCAAAAACAAAAATTTTATAACCAGTTCAACAAACCCTGCAGGAACGACCAGATCACCGATTCGGAGGTACGACGGTTACGTCCCCCGGTCCTAAACTAGGGACCAGTCTCTCGATCTAGGGTGTACGGCATTGATTTCTGGGACATGTGGCGTTGATTCTGGGTTTCGTCGGTTTTTTTTTTGTTTTGTAAAAAAAATTCAACTAGTACGAAAACAATTAACCTTTTACACGAAAATAGAGTAAAGATGTTGTGACATTAAGAACGGTACCTTTGTGAATCCGACTTTTGCCACCACCGAGTCTGGTATTTCTTTTCTTGGGTCTCACCAGGTTTATAAGAACTTCCTCTTTTTGTTGACCACCTGAATTTAATGACTCTATAATTCTAAAAATAATGACTCTGATACACCACTATCACACTCCTCTCTGTTTTTATCCGTTACCTTGTCTTACTTCTTAGGTCTTTATCGTAGAGTATATAGTAGACCAAATCTTTCCACTCTTTTCTCCGACCACCTCTTTCTGACCAGATAGTTTACGTACAACAATCCTGTCAACCTATAGAGGTACCCCTCCTTTTCACATAAAACTGAGCATTGAAATGTTAGCTGTTTCGAGTTAAGGTCTATTTTTATACTTTCCATTTTTGTTATTTTTAAAGTGTTCTTTTATGTCCTCTTGTAGAAGTACATTTTATATCCGTTCCTATGGTCGTCGAGATTTACATTTCCATCCCCCTCCTACCCATTTAACCTGAGATAATTCTTGAAGACAAGTAGTTTTCAATGGAAATTCTTTCACTTTTCCGCTTGGTGTCTCACACTCTTCATGAGTTCTATATGTATGGATTATTTCCCGAAGGGACCACCGAGTCAACCATTTCTTAGGTGGACGTTACTCCCTCTGTACCCAAGCTAAAGACCCAACCCTTCTAGAGGACCTCCTCCCGTATCGTTGGTCATAAGAACGGACCTCTGAGGGGTACCTGTTTCCTCGGACCGCCCGATGTCAGGTACCCCCAGCGTTTCTCATCCTGTGCAGACTCAGTGAGTCGTGTCGTGTTATTTCTTGATTATAGGTCTTATAACACTTCTTGAGAATGTATAGTTAATCTATCTGTTGGGCTATCTCTTTACTTGTCTTCTGAACTTGTCTACGAAGTGACCCACACTTCATCTCCAATACATTCGCCCTTCAATTGTATTGTTCATGTGTCGAATTAATTAATAGTTCAGTATGTTTAATTTTGGTCACGCTATGGTGGTATGTGGGTAGTTCTACCGATTTTACTTTTTCCGTTTTTTTTTTGGACTCGTAACCACTCCCACATACCGTTGTCCTGAGAACAAGGCGTGACTACCCTCATGTCTAACCATATGATTGAAACGTTTTGATAGACCGTAATAGACTTCGACTTGGAAGTCCCAAGTAATAGACTTGGGCTTCGTATGGGAAGCCCGGTCGTCAAAGTTGACGGTCCCTACACCTCGGGAACCACTACGTGCCGTCCCGACGACCGTACGACCCTCGGAAGACAAAGAACTGTAATCACAAGTAAAGTACCTACGCAAGTAAAACACTGTTAAGTGATTCGGAGATGGGAATCCTGACGACGAAAAAAGACACGCACACGATACGAAACTCTTTTTCAATTCGTATATATGACTCTGTACTCACTAAAATCGAAATCTACGGATGATGACCGATAGTTTCTATTGAAAGAATCTAACATTTAATGAGTAATTCATCAACCCCAAATCCCTTTCTTTAAAAATCGTATTCCGTATAAAATCTTGTACACGTATTCATACAAAAATAACCTTCCTTTCTGAACAACAGAGGATCCACGATCTGAAGGAGTCGAACAAAAATGATCTTTTGAAAAACCAATAAACTAAACACTTAAACCCGGTATGTGGATACACTTCTGGTCAAAAATCAAATACCGACGTTTTAGACTGTACTCTCAAAGAGAGGGTAGTCGTAGTCCATAAAAAAAGAAAAGACATTTTAAAAAAAAAAGAAAAAGAGTCTTACTCATCCTACCACTCACTACCATCTCCACCACTAAACCTAAAGATCCCGTCCCCAACGTCTCAAAGTCGGGTATCCGGTTTGGACCGAGACACGGACGAATCTGGGACTACGTACTTTCTAACTCCGGTCCTCCTCTTCCCCTACTGTCCTATTCTACCAACCTACCGTAGTAGCTGAGTCACCTGTACCCAAACCCACCTGAGGCCCTCAACCACTACCTGTCCCTCCGGACCGCACGACGCCAAGTACCCCAGCGTTTCTCAGCCTGTGATGACTCGCTGACTTGACTTAAATCTTCTACTAGTGTAAATAAGGAAATGCATAACAGGTACCGACGAAAATCGATATCACTGTTAGCGTCCGATTTTATAAAGAATGGACCGGGAAAAGTCTTTCAAACGGTGGTGACAAGATCTAGCGGATGAAGATGTCAAGAGTAAGCACACTCTTACAACAGAATTCTGCGAAACGACAAACTATACATCAGTGATCGGTGTACATCGATAAAGTGAAAATTTAACTTGTTTTGAGTTCAGTAAACATAATCGGTGTAAACTCGGGAGGCATCGATGTACACCGATCATCGAGGACATGACCGGTTACGTCCGCACGTGGTACCCGCAGCAGGTCTTTAAGAGAGGTGGTCGGGACAAACTCGGTGAACCAAAGAGATGACAGAGGAAGTTACTATTAGGGACGACTATACGGCTAAAGAAAGTAGACCCAAAAAGAAAAACATTAAAGAAAGGTAGGGTCAAATAAATCTATAATTTATATACTTAACAATTGACAAAAAACATACAGAAGAAATCAAGTGGTCCTTCTAATATTCTATAAATTTTCGTCCCTGACACAAGAGAACGAAACATCATGGACCGGGTATTATTAGAAGCAGTCACAACAACAAAATTATGTATGACGTAGAGGGATTTATCACATTTTAATAAAATAAAAGGGGGGTATCCATATTGCTTGACATTTGAGGTCTTTATAAGTATATATATATATATATATATAGTTTTAGTTTCTACCCACTCTTCTTTGGCCTCGGAAACCTGAAACACTTTCTAAAGGTCCTTATGGATTGAGTCGTCTGGGTAGTACAGTTGTACTAAAGACCTAGTCAATCACCCCTGTTTCTTCGTCTCCGAGAAGTCCCTCCATCTAAGGAGAATTATGGTAATTTATTAAGTAAAAAATATGTACATTACAAACACACAACAATAGGTATCACATTTCGGTGACAACGAACGATTACACTTAGTAAGACAAAACCCGTCTTCTACCCGTCAAAAAAAGGGGAAAGAAATTCGCCCAGTCCAAAACGACTCCCTCTCCTTCGGGGGAGGGGTCTCGAATGGGACCCCAGGTCTCTACGTAAGAGAGGACACGTTTTTAACCTCTAAGATTTAAAGGAAGGGTAAGAGGTCCAGGGTAATCGATTGTCACCAATGTTCCTCGGGTTTCTCCCACGTAGAAGTGATGTGTTCCGGAAACCGGTAATCCTTTAAACATAGTCTGGACTCTGTTTTATCTCCAAAGACAAAGAAGAGAATTTTACTTCTCTCCCGGGTGGTACACACGAGTGGATCCTCCACTTTGATCGTCTCTCTTTCGTCACTCATGAACTTAGACAGGACGGACGGGATGTCTCTCTGGTCGTCCAAACGAGGGCGTGCCTGACTCCAGAGAAGGACTGGGAGTGAACCCTCCGTCGTTTGACGTCGGACACCCGGGGTAGACCTGACAACCACACCAACGATTCTCACCAAAGATGTAAACATTTACCAACCGCCCTTTTTCTTTTTATTACAGTACTGTGTACTTTTGATTGTGCTTTAACTTTGAAGTCGTAGGTATCAAAATGACTTTGTCTCGGTACGAACGACTCGATAAAAGATATCGACAAAAACTCAATGTCGTCGTCTCAGGTCATCGACACTCTCTGGGACACCGGGTGTTTCGGACTTCATAAACGATAGACTGGGAACACCCTTTTCATACGATTGGAAACTGGATCTACCGGATCCCGAAACATTAGGTCCCTGGTGGTTGTCGTCTCTATTCCGTAGTGGACGCTCGACCACTCTTCACGTTTGGTAGTCCGGGTGGGGTCTAGCTGACTTAGTCGTCCACATAAAATTATGTGAAGGGTTCACTAAGGTATACGTGCATTTTAAAACCTTCAGTGACGGAATCTTTTCGTTACCCTCCTTCCCCCTGTGACTCGGAACAACAGGGAGGTCACGTCACCTGGGTGACCTAAAACCTGAACGTGATTGGTTGTTTCAGGGAAGAGAGGAGGACCACTCCCTACCTCCTTCGGTATCTCGTCTCCCGAGTTTGACAGGCATGACAGGTAGGTACCGACGGAGGACTTCTTCCACATCTTCACGAAAAGGGTACTTTGACCTCCTTATCTGTGAGGGAGATTTACGAGATCACATGTTAAGGACCTGAGTCTAGGCTCTCTCGTCCCGACATCAGGGGTGGTAGACGACCAAAAGGTCTGGACTCGTGAACAAGGAAGTCAAATGGATATGTTTAATCAACTAATTTTAACTTGTCGGTTTGCAGAGAATTGACTATAAGAATGTCCAAGATTGTAGGTCTCTACACTCCATGTCACAAAGGGAAATACACGAATTAATCTTAAAATTCTAGGATTTACGTTGGGTCCCAGATCTTGTATGTACATTCGACTCACCTTGATATTTTGAGTTGTACTTAATGAGATCTAATTTATCTGATCCTAAACCCCTCAACTAGTACTGTCGGGTAACATAAATATCTTCACCGATCTTGGAATTTGTACATTAACGGTAGTGACAAATGAGGGGAGATAGAGGAATGGACAGTCTATTTCCATTACGGGACAAGAGAAGGAGTTTTCGTACAACTCGTGACTATACACAATCACTAAACTCTTGGGGAGGATATTACGACGAAAACATACCTTAATTACAGTCAAGTCTTTCTGTACACTAAAAACACTTAAATTGAAAATACGATTCACTGGACAGTCAAATACTTTCTAAAGGATGGTGAGTTGTGATTTAACGATTTAACTCAACTACGACTCTACGTATTAAAGAAAACGATATGAAACAAACATCGACCTTGTCTACCACTAGTTTTACCTGAACTAGTGGGTAGACAACTTCAAAGGGACCTACTTTTGAGTCCTTACAATCATCTGCCCAAACTTTCCTGGAAACTACCTTTCGAGTTCACAGCCATGACGTTGATACGGTCGTTTCCGTGGCGGGCCGAGTAACTTGTGTAATCTTAAGTGTGTCCATTGTCTCCTCCCCGACCTCTCCCCGGTTCCTCCCGTCCAACTAGACAGTATATTTATCAACACTAACAAACTTTTACTTCCAACTACATTCCAAACTCATTTACCTCTTCACTTAGGTCAAAATGTTTCGTTATCGTACTGTCGTATGTTCCTTCCTTCCGGGGAACATTCGAGGGGGAAGGAATCGATAGAAGGAAGCACTAGATTTGAGGCATAGACAGTCGAAGAGTACAACCGGTCGAATTACGACTTCCGTCTTACTTCACTACTTACAAAAATAGAAATAGGATTCAGGTAACGGTAACGCCTGATCCCTCCTCAAAAGACATGTTAACGTCCGCTGTGACGATTGGGAATCTGCAACGGAATCGGTAGGGAAGACACTTTCCTCACAGAAGGTGATCAGTCATACCATACTTCTAACAACATACGTCGAAAGAATTGTCTAAAATTATTAGAAAACACGTACACACATAAAGGCTTTTCGCAAAATAAAAACTAGTCAAAGATTTATTACTTACCTGTCTTATACTTTGAAAAGTATTTACTCGATGAGGACGTCAAAGAGAGGGTAAAAAGGAAAATTTGTCCACTCTTTGGAGTAGCTACAGTGAACACAGGTAAACGTAGACGGATACTCGCAGTAGACCTTCGGGTGTACGCAAGGGTATGTCCTCTTTTTGGTATGTTTACACTTAACACAAGGAAGGCGACGTCACTGGCTTCGTTGGACAGGGTAGTAGCTTCCGCGTTCGTATTTTACCATGGTTAATTTCCATGATCCAGAAGGAATTCGTCGTTCTTTTACACCCCCCAAAATGTCTTCTTTTGATCGTTGGACTTGATATCGTCTTCTCGTGAGTAGTTGAATTCGGGCGGAAGGTACCACCAAGTCTTCGGTCTGATGGAATTACTAAAATGGGTGCTTTAGGGTTTGTAGGTCTGACTGAGGATACTTTCATACCGCTTTTGGTGTGGTTGACCTCCGGACGGTTCTCTGGGGGTTCTTGAGTACCAACTGTTGGGAAATTTGGTCGAGAGTTGAGATCGGCCTGTCGACAGGTCAAACGGTGGACTTTTGGTTTTGGGACGCAGGGGCCTACATCAAGGGACGCGGCTCCTCTTCGGGAAGTACCACGTCGTCGGGAGACGGGTCCGCCATCAAAGACGGCACAGTCGTTCAGAAGGCGTCTCGAGGAGAGGGTGGTCGGGGCTCGGAGCCGGCAGTGTGCCAGTTTCCTTGATGTCAGGCCACCGTCCCGGCTCGTCACTTGGCTCACGGGTGTGTTCATGAGGTTCGCACCCTTTGTCGGTCGGCTCGTGAGGTCGAGGGTGGGACGGGCAGGTCCTGGGCGTCGAAGAGGTGGTGACGGTCGTGACACTGTACATGAAACGGCTGTTATAGGAAATGTGGTAGGTGTACCCTACAGTACCCATACTTTTAGGAAAAGTCACATTGTATACACCCACGTTTACATTTTTGTTCATACTAAAACGGACAGTAAAACGTTCTCCCGTTGTATTGGTTGTGACTTTTGTTAGTGCGAGACGAAGGGAACGAAACGGAAAAACACAAAACATCAAATGACAACAAAGAACGCCCCCTCCCCACCCCACCACAGTAGGGATTATTCCACAGACGATTAAATTTCAAAATATGTATATCTCATATTCAAACTGTCACCTCTGTTTTACAGACAAAAGAAAAAAAGTATCTTCGGAACAGTCCCAGTAAATACATAATCTTCTCAACCTGTGTAACCATAGAATTAAAAAAAAAGGAAAGTAAATCTGTAAACTCTTAAACTCACGTTAGTATTAGAATGTTCACCAATAAATTTAAAGAGTGTAAATGTCAGGTATTTTTGTAGTTCCGACTACCTATGAGAACCATAAAGTTGTAGATTTAACGGCGATCTACAATAAAGACGGTATTAAAGTTTTACCATCTTATTTAATGAAAGAGAAAGTTTTAGATAAGGTTGAATAAAGTCACAAAACATCTCCTTAACGGAAACTTTAACGGGAATTAATTTTTAATCAATTGTATCGAATCAACTTATAAAGTTGATAATGGACCATTATCATTTCGTCATAGTCACATCATTTAGAAAGAAAAAAGGCATTCCCGTTTACATTTTGTAAATTAAGAAAATTTTAATTTCAATATTTATATACTTCATTTCCAAGACTTTTATTTACTTTGAAATTTTGACATTTAACTTTTACCTCAAATTATAAATTTTATGGACGAATAAGTCAAAGATCAAATTTGTGTCGTCAAAAGGTAACATAAAAATAACATTAAATAAAATTTTTGATGGTCCTTCATGAGGTCTTGCGATCTTTATAGTCTTCCAATAGATACTTCTACGGAAAAAAGGAAAATTAAACTTAAAAAGTAAATTTAGAAGTAAGATTACAATATATACGTAAAATGTTGGTTTGACTCTTAGACAATAAGGAAGGTAAGGAAACCACTGGTTTCTCCATGTCACCTTCAGTAGGTAGAATAAGGATCCTTTACACCAGGAAGGTTTTTTTTTTTAGACTTCAAAGGAAAAGGACGGAAGATAGGTAAATAACCGTATTAAGAGTTCTTTTCCATCTATATCTTTGTTTACCCTTTTACACAACCACTTCATTGTAAATGTTTTTACTCTTGTATACAGGTGTTGCTTAAGATAAGAGGAGAAGTCTTAACCGGCAAATTCTATAAAAGACACTTAAGTTCAATATTGTGAATGAACGTCAAAATGGTCAGAAAGTACATGCCGTTCTTTTGATATACTTTTGACACTTGACTTAACAGCGGAATCATCTTCTCCTATATGTATATTTTTACGTAAATTTGTATAAACAAATGTTTTTATTTTGAACGATATATTTAGATCTTATTAAAACTTATCCTCCGACAACAAAGATATAACACATTATTGATCGAATGAGACTCCTGTCGAACCAGTTTGTTATTTTATATAACAATGATTGACAACCAAAGACACATGAAACGTTTTAAAAACAAAAATTAAACCAAGTTTAGAACTTTCACAATGATTAACCGGAGAATTTCGTTTGTAAAATTAATAATTCGTAATTGATTTTTCCTGAAGACGAGAATTTCACTTTCCCTTTATAACCACCATAGACAGGTGTTTTTGGGGGTTCACGGTTCAATTACCTAGAAAACGGGAGAGAAGGTTTATGATGTTTCGGTAATTTTACTCAAGAACACCAAATTAGATTAGAGGTGACGTGACACCGTTCTTGTCGTGACTCCTCAAAGAGATCTGTCGAGAGGAACAGTCAGACTCCGGACACTTAGAGCTCAGACGTCAGAGAAGACGAGACAGCGAACCTCGAGAACGAGAAGCCTAGTCAAAATCTCGTCGGAAAAGGTCTACACATTGAACTGGGAGTATACATATATGACAGTCTTTGTCCCACGACAGTAAACCTGCGAAAACATAAATAAAAAAAGAAGATATAATAAGAAGTATATTTTCGTTATGGTGTTTTATCTTTTACCTTCAAAAGTAATTTGTTTTTCCTTCTTGAGAGTACAATTTTGGTCAAATAAATGACATATAAGACCCGGTTTATCACTGTTCATAAAAAAAAAAGACTGTTAATTTCTACGAAACTTTCTCGTAAAATCAATTCTATTAAAAAAGTATTAATGTTTGATCTTACATATTACAATTTTAAGGATACTGAATTTCTCGTATCAACATAAGGTTTCCATAGTTACGAACTTTCGATGTCAATTAAGATTTACGTGATTACAAAAACTTCGTTTAGATTGAATCTTTGAAAAAATCATAACATAAAAAATTTTATAAATCCTAAAATAAATTTAAAAAACTCTTAATTTAAGACATAACCTTTCTATAATAGAAGGTAATTCATAACTTATACAAAGAGGGTAAAATAAAAATTAGTATATAAAATATCTTTACTCAACTCTTTTCAAATTGTACATGATAAATATTATGAAACGACTATTGTCCGTTACAAGACTTTGATTTAAATAAAAACAAGTCACTTGTATTCAAATCTAAAAATTTCAACCATCTATTAAATAGAGGTGATTATAAAAAAATTCTTTGACACTGCTCTAATTGTGCCTTATTAAAATAAAGTCTAAAAATAATTATATCATACATCGATGTTGAAGAACTTTGAGTTCATTTTCGATCTGAAAATGAAACTTTTTTAAATTAACCTATAAAAGGTCACGACAGAGTAAAATCTTTACACAAACGGTAAGTAGACGTCTTGACAAACTGTTTCCCTTATAATGGATTTTTTTTACAGGTCTCTATTTGGAGTAAATTCAAGATGTTTTTATAAATAGTTTACCTTTATAATAAAAATTTTTTAAGGGACGATTCCTGAAAAGTAATTCATCAGAATCTCCTCTATACTAAAGATCTTGAACCAAGTAATTATACATGAAACTACATTTCTTGTATAAAACATACATTTTATATTTTGCTCATACCAACGTTTTGTGTGATATAAATCCCTAAGGTCTCTCGTCAAATTACGACTTTATTGAGATAGATCATACATCAAGTATAACACTTACTTCGAAACGAAAACATTACATACTTATTTTTTTAGTGTGAAAGATTACCTAGAGCTAAAAAGAAAAAATTTTTGATCCTAGATCAAAACAATTATAAAAAAGTCATACAGTTACAATTAAAAAAAAAAAAAATTTCTTTTCCAAAATACCGATGTAACCAAAGCTAAACATCTTACGGAATGGGTACTCTTCTAGACAGTGTACTCAATGGTTTTTGTTTTTACCATTATTAATCGTAAAACAGAGGAAGGATTAAAGAGACATAAATTCCACACTGGGGGAATTTCACAACACCGTGTCCTTACTCCTAGGAGACGACGAGTTAATAAGTACAGTACAACCCAAGGAAATTACCTGACCTTGGACCACTAGGTCTCAGCTGGCTATTCTTTCATTTCCTCTCTCTTTCTCCGACTAAGAGGAACCAAATACGTCTTCCGGTCATTTCGGGGACTGTGCCGCGGGAGAGTTACCTCACTTCCGCGTCTCGTGGAAGAGTCCTCCCAGAATCTTCGGACTCGTCCTTTCACTTGAGTCTCTCGGAGACGCAAGGTCCCCTAGTCGGACTTTCTCTCTCCCCCTCTCTCTCTTTCGTTCTGTGCCCCTGGTTTCGAGACTACTTCGATTCCACAGAATAAGTTGTAAAACATCCATAAATATGACAGAATGTTCTATCGATAAAAGTCGTCTCTATTTTAGTTTTGAATGTTCAATAGTTCCTTGGTACTCCAGTACGTATACTTTCTCTCTCCCAACATTTATTAGTGAAGATGGTATACCAAGTGAAAGTGAAAGTGTTCTTCCTTCTCCCATGAATTGTGGTATATCTTTTTGATTACTTCCTTTACGAACCTAAGGGGGGGGGGGAACGGAGAGGAGAATTAAGGACTTATAAGTCCTTGTCTTTTAAGGACTGTCTAGGTTTTGTCGTGTGTTCTTCGGAGGACAATTTACGAAGGACTGTTACAGTGTAGACTGTTCACTGACTTCCTCAAAGACAATGCTGCTGTTCACTTGACTAAAATAAAGGGAGAGAAGTGACTTATACTGTAAGATCCACGACAACGACGTTTACCGGAATAAAGTAAGAATTACCGACTCATTGTACGCTCAACCTGATATTTCTTTCGACTCGCGGCTTCTTAAGTACCCCAACGTCTCAGCCTGTGCTGACTCACTGACTTGACTTGACTTGTAAGGTAGTATATATACATGGTATAGAAACAGGTAAGGAGACAGCTACCTGTAAATCCAACGAAGGTACAGAACTGATAGTAGTTGTCACGACGTCACTTGTAAGTCAAGTCAAATCAGAGTCAACTCAGACTGAGAAACAGTCTGACACGACATTCTTCGTGTTCGACCTTAGTTCTATCGGCCCTCTTTATAGTTGTTGGAGTCTATACGTCTACTGTGGTGGGAATACCGTCTTTCACTTCTTGATTTTTCGGAGAACTACTTTCACTTTCTCCTCTCACCTTTTTAACCGAATTTCGAGTTGTAAGTCTTTTGATTCTAGTACCGTAGACCAGGGTAGTGAAGTACCCTTTATCTACCCCTTTGTCACCTTTGTCACAGTCTGATAAAAAAACCCGAGGTTTTAGTGACGTCTACCACTGACGTCGGTACTTTAATTCTCTGCGAATGAGGAACCTTCCTTTCAATACTGGTTGGATCTATCGTATAAGTTTTCGTCTCTGTAATGAAACGGTTGTTTCCAGGCGGATCAGTTCCGATACCAAAAAGGTCACGAATACATACCTACACTTTCAAAGAAGTGTATAGATACTTCTTTCAACTCACGGCTTCTCAACTACGAAAACTTGATACCATAACCTCTTCTGAGATCTCTCAGGGACCTGACGTTCCGCTAGGTTGGTCAGGCAAGATTTCCTCTAGTCAGGACTCACAAGTAACCTTCCTGACTACAACTTCGACCTTCAGATTATGAAACCGGTGGAGTACGTTTCTCAACTGAGTAACCTTTTCTGACTACGACCCTCCCTAACCCCCGTCCTCCTCTTCCCCTGCTGTCCTATTCCACCGACCTACCGGAGTGGCTGAGTTACCTGTACTCAAACTTTGAGACCCTAAATCACTATCTGTCCCTCCGGACCACACGACGCTAAGTACCCCAGTGTCTCAGCCTGTACTGACTTGACTTGACTTCCTTGGAGGTATAACAAGAGGCATCACCGATATGGTTAAGTGTAACAGTGGTTGTCACTCTTAAATATAAGAGTGGTTAAATTTAAGAGAGGTGTGGGAGAGGTCGTAAAGAACAAACACCTCCAAAACTAATGTCGGTGAGATCGACGACACTCCACCATAGAGGGCCATCAAAACTAAACGTAAAGAGATTATTGATCGTTACAACTTGTATAAAAGTACACGGATAACCTGTAGACAGGAGAACCTATTTACAGATAAGTCCAGCAGACGGATAAAAAACTCACCCAACAAACAAAACTACGATAATTCACAGTTCGACAAAGATTCAAAACCTCTGAATTGGGGTATAGTCAGTGTATCAAACGTTCATTAAAGAGGGTGACACACCCAACAGAAAAGTAAAATAAAGGAAACGTTTTAAAAAACTCAAATTCATCCAGAGTAAGTAAATAAAAACGAAAATAAAGGTAATAAGACCCTCTACCTAGTTTTTACCACAACGATCCTAAATACAGTCTCTCACAAGACGGACACAAAAGGAGAATTCTCAAAATATCACAGGTTAGAGTGTAAACCCAGAAATTAGGTAAAACTCGAATAAAAACATATACCTCAATTCCTTACTAGATTAAAGTAAAAAAATGTACACCAACAGGTCAAAAGGGTCGTGGTAAACAACTTCTCCGACAGAAAAGGTTGTGAGACATGAGGACGGAGGAAACAGTATCTAACTGATATCAACGTACCCGAATAAAGACTCAAAAGATAGGACAAGGTACCTAGATACCTCTCCCGTAACCGTGGGGTGAGGTCATGAGAACGGACCTTTTAGGGTACCTGTCTCCTCGGACCATCCGACGTCAGGTACCCCAGCACTTCTCTGCCTGTGCTGACTCGCCGAACTGAAAGTGAAAAGTGAAAGTACGTAACCTCTTCCTTCACCGTTGGGTGAGCTCATAAGAACGGACCTCTTAGGGTCCCTACCCCCTCGGACCACCCGATGGTAGATACCCCAGTGTGTCTCAGCCTGTGCTGACTTCGCTGAAACGTCGGTCATGGTATGACAAAACTACTGATCGAAACATCATATCAGACTGTAGTCATATCATATCGGACTAAGGTGGTTGAGACAAAAGAAAAAGAGGGGGAGGTTCTAACGAAACCGATAAGTCCCAGAAAACACAGAGGTATGTCTAAAACTCTAAAAGACAAGATCAAGACACTTTTTACGGTAACCATTGAACTGTCCCTAACGTAACTTAGACATATAACGGAATTCATCATATCAATAAAACTGTCATAACTAAGGATTCCAGGTAGATCAGTTCCGATACCAAAAAAGTCATCAGTACATACCTACACTCTCAACCTGGCACTTCTTGCGACTCACGGTCTCTTAACTACGAAAACTTGACACCACAACCTCTTCTGAACTCTCAAGGAACCTGACGTTCCTCTAGGTTGGTCAGGTAAGACTTCCTCTAGTCGGGACCCTAAAGCAACCTTCCTTACTACGATTTCGACTTCGAGGTCATGAAACCGGTGGAGTACGCTTCTCAACTGAGTGACCTTTTCTGAGACTACGACCCTTCCTAACCCCCGTCCTCCTCTTCCCCTGCTGTCTCCTACCCTACCGACCTACCGTAGTGACTGAGTTACCTGCACTCAGACTCACTTGAGACCCTCAACCACTACCTGTCCCTCCGGACCGCACGACGCTAAGTACCCCAGTGTTTCTCAGCCTGTGCTGATTCGTTGACTTGACTTGACTTAGGTGTTTGTATCATATAGAAAGGTAGACAAATACAGGAGAAACTAAAGAAAGTAGTCGTAGAATATCAAAAGATTGATTTCCAGAAAACAGAGGAATCACTTCACTTCACTTCAACGAGTCAACACAGGTTGAGAAACGCTGGGGTACCTGACATCGGATGGCACGAGGAGACAGGTACCCTAAAGGGTCCGTTCTCATGACCTCACCCAACGGTAAAGGAAGAGGTCCCCTAGAAGGACTGGGTTCCTAACTTGGGCCCAGAGAACGTAACATCCGTCTACGAAATGGTAGACACGGTGGTCAGAGGAATCCATCCAAATAAGGATCCATATAATAAGAAAAACTACGTTACCATTTACCTTAACGAAGAACTTAAAGAGAAAGACTAGAAAGCAACAAACAATCACACATCTCTACGTTGTCTAAAGTACACAATTTAAAACATTGGACGTTGAAATGGTTTAAGTAACTACTCGAGATCAAAAGACCATCGTAGAAATCCTAGAAAATACATGTCTTGGTGGACTGGACGGAGAACTCTTTGGATATACGTCCAGTCCTTCGTTGTCAATCTTCACCTGTACCTTGTTGTCTGACCAAGGTAGGCTTGTCCTTTTCCTCATGCAGTTCCGACATATAACAGTGGGACGAATAAATTGAATATACGTCTCATGTAGTACTCTTTGCGACCCGACCTCCTTCGTGTTCGACCTTAGTTCTAACGACCCTCTTTATAGTTATTGGAGTCTATACGTCTACTGTGGTGGTGAAAACACCGTCTTTGACTTCTCCTTGATTTTTCGGAGCTACTTTCTCCTCTCACTTTTTCAACCGGATTTCGAGTTGTAAGTCTTTTGATTGTAGTACCGTAGACCAGGGCAGTGAAGTACCCTTTATCTACCCCTTAGTCACCTTTGTCACAGTCTGAAATAAAACCCCCCGAGGTTTTAGTGACGTCTACCACTAACGTCGGTACTTTAATTTTCTACGAATGAGGAACCTTCCTTTCAATACTGGTTGGATCTACCGTATAAGTTTTCGTCTCTGTAATGAAACGGTTGTTATCAAGTAGATCAGTTCCGATACCAAAAAGGTCACCAGTACATATCTACACTCTCAACCTGACACTTCTTTCGACTCGTGACTTCTTAACTACGAAAACTTGACACCACAACCTCTTCTAAGAACTCTCAGGGAACCTGACGTTCCTCTAAGTTGGTCAGGTAGGATTTCCTCTAGTCAGGGTCCACAAGTAACCTTCCTGACTACAACTTCGACTTCGAGGTTATGAAACCGGTGGAGTATGCTTCTCGACTGAGTGACCTTTCTGAGACTACGACCTTCCCTAACCCCCCGTCCTCCTCTTCCCCTGTTGTCTCTTACTCTACCGACCTACCGTAGTACCTGAGTTACCTGCACTCAAACTCACTTGAGGTTCTCAACCACTACCTGTCCCTCCGAACCGCACGACGTTAAGTACCCCAGCGTTTCTCGACCTGTACTGACTTGACTGACTTGACTACATGTCTTAGTGTGATGGACATTTGTCACTTTCAACTTGAGTGAAAGGTTAAACCTCAGGGTAAAGAAGAAAAAGAAGAGACTAACAACATCGATCCTGAAGGTTTTAATACAACTTCTTTTGTCTACTCTCACCTGTAGGACCAGAACAAGGACTAGAATCTCCCTTACGAAAAGCGGTGACTCGTACTACGATCGATATCCAAACAGTATTCCGGAAAGAGTACAACTCCTTACATGGGAGATATAGGTCAAAGACCTCTCAAAAATAGTATTTACCCACGACTTAAAACAGTTTTTGAAAAACACATATATAACTCTACTGGTATACCAAATATAAGTTAAACAACTATACTACATAGTGTTACTGACTAAACGTCTACGACTTCTTAGGAACGTAGGGACCCTACTCAGGGTCCCTAAGTGGTGAACTAGTACCACATACTTGAAAAATTACATAACAACCTATACCTAAGGCTCATAAAACAACTGCTAAAAACTTAGATACAAGTAGTCACTATAACCGGACATTAAAAGAGAAAAACACCATAGAAACAGACCAAAACTATAGTCCCACCACCACCGGAGTATTATACGCAACCCTTCAAAAGGAAGGAGACACTGAAAAACCTTGTCAAAGTCTTCCTATCTTCCTATCTACAATTGAGAACTTTTTTAAACGGACACTTCGGTAGTCCAGGACCTGAAAACAGACGACCCTCCAAAAATTAGTGCCAAACTTAAAGTCACGAACACTAACGAGACAAGTATAAAAGATAAAGAAGGACCAAGGCAGATTCCTCTGACATGGAAAGATTCTTAAACAAGCTTCTTACCTGACTAAAAAAAAAAAATTGTCCAGAAAGTCAAGTCAAGTCAAGTCAAGTGAGTCACCACAGACTGAAACGGCTGGGGTACTTGATGTCGTGTGGTCCGGAGGGAAAGGTAGTGGTTGAGGGCCTCAGGTGGGTTTGGGTACAGGTAGTTGAGCCACTACGGTAGGTCGGTAGAGTAGGAGACAAAAGGGGAAAAGGAGGACGGGAGTTAGAAAGGGTCGTAGTACCAGAAAAGTTTACTCAGTCGGGAAGTGTAGTCCACCGGTTTCATAACCTCGAAGTCGAAGTTGTAGTCAGGAAGGTTACTTGTGGACCCTGACTAGAGGAAATCCTACCTGACCAACTTAGAGGAACGTCAGGTTCCCTGAGAGTTCTTAGAAGAGGTTGTGGTGTCAAGTTTTCGTAGTTAAGAAGCCGCGAGTCGGAAGAAGTGTCAGGTTGAGAGTGTAGGTATGTACTGATAACCTTTTTGGTATCGGAACTGATCTGTCTCGAAACAACCGTTTCATTACAGAGACGAAAACTTATACGATAGATCCAACCAGTATTGAAAGGAAGGTTCTTCATTCGCAGAAAATTAAAGTACCGACCTTGGTGGTAGAAGTCACTAAAACCTCTGGTTTTTTTATCTCAGTCGGTGACAAAGGTGACTAAGGGGTAGATAAAGGGTACTTCACTAACTACTCTGACCTACGGTACTAGAAGCAAAAGACTTACAACTCGAAATTCGGTTGAAAAAGTGAGAGGAGAAAATGAAAGTAGTTCTCCGAGAAATCAAGAAGAAGTGAAAGACGGTATTCCCACCACAGTAGACGCATAGACTCCAATAACTATAAAGAGGGTCGTTAGAACTAAGGTCCAACACGAAGGAGGTCGGGTCGTAAAGAGTACTACATGAGACGTATAGTCAATTTATCCGTCCCACTGTTATATGTCGGAACTGCATGAGGAAAAGGATAAACCTTGGTCAGACAACAAGGTACAGGTCAAGATTGACAACGAAGGATTGGACGTATGTCCAATTCTCCGTCCAGTCCACCAGACCATACGGTTAGAGAAAATCTTAAAAGGTGACAAATAACACTATGTGTGTCAGTTTCCGAAACCGTATCAGTTATTTCGTCTTTATCTACAAAAAGACCTTGAGAGAACGGAAAAGTTACTAGGTCACCTACAACCGTTAAACTAGAGACCAAGGAGACGGAAAAGATTTTGGTCGAACTTGTAGACCTTCAAGTACCGAGTGTATAACGACTTCGGACCGAACCTCTTAAAATTCGTAATGAAAGGATCGCACACTCTACTCACGTTAACACACCATCAAACTCGTAAGAAACAGTAACAGAAAGAAACCCTAACCTTACTTTTGATTGGAAAAGGTCAGGACACCGGTCACGACTCAAAAGGTATAAACGACCGTATAACTCACTCCGTGAAAGTGTAACAGTAGAAAGTCCTAAAATTTGGCGAGTTGACCTTAAGGTAGTGGAGGTAATCGAAACAAGCATCACTACGAAGGATTCCGGGGGAACTGAAGTGCACGGTCCTACAGACCGACATCCACTCACCAGTGTGGAAGTACTAATAGACCCAGTACTTCTAGATAAAACATGTCAAGAAGACACATAAGAACGGTAGAGAAGAATTATAGAAGACGAAGACAATCCAGGTATGGTAAAGACAGGAACTAACACGGGTAGAAACGTACTTTACAAGGGAACCATAGAGACTAAAAGAACTTCACTAGAGATCAGAAAGGGTAAGACAACAAAAGGAGATAAAAAAACGTAACTAACGACTCCTTCCGAAAGAATAGAGAGGAACGATAAGAAACCTTGAGACGTAATCCGTTAAGTGTAATAATCTGATCTTGTGTAGGTCATTATGTATTAACAAAATTAATCAAACGTTTTAGTATTGGTTTGATCTATAAACTAACTTCTAAGTCTTTAAAATTACGACGAAACTTTTTATGAAGGAATGTTACAATAGAAAGAGTATTACCTTTTTTCTTTATTGTAGACTATTCAGTTACCAAACAACTTTCGTGTCCATAAAAAACAAAGGAACAGAATCCAGAAGGTTTTTGAGACGAAACTCAAACAATTCAAGAAGACGGTTTTCGAAGTTCAACACACCTTCGTAGACAAGTAGATTTTATTTCTATGAGTTTTAATAAACCCATCTAATTTAAATCGACCTGACTACTGTGATCCTTTAATTTAAACTAATGAAGTCTGTTTGGTTAGTCTAGGAAGATGTTTATTATTGACTCGACCATATTACATGCACATCTATTTCCAGTGGAATTACGTTATGTTCGTTTAGTAAATTTATTGAACGATACTTTACACACTCGTCTTTTCCGAAAAACAACGGTTTAGTTCAACTGAATGGTAGAATAACCTAATTGTTCATCCTTCCGGTTTCTCGTCTCGATCTTTTACTGCCCAAACTTCGAGTATACGGATCTTATCAACAGGTTATCAAAGGATGTTACTACCTTTACACGATACAGACCGGAAGTCAGGTCGTCGGTGCTCGGTACACCCACCACATTGACTCTTGACTAAAAAAAAAACAACTTGTCGAAATACCTCCATTTTGATTGTAATGTCGCATGGTAAATTTGATGTTAAGTCATCAAAATCATATAAGTGTCTATATTCGTCGTTACTAGTATCAGTTAGAATTTTTTGTAAAAATGGTAGACACTATTGATTATATGGGAGGACGGGGTAGGGGGGAGAGAGACGGGAGTTAGGGATTCGTTGGTCATTAGATGGAGCACAAAGGTCTAAAGGGGTACGACCCGTAAAGTGTACTGACCTGAGTATGATACACTGGAAAACACTGACCGAAGATCGTGAAATGTATTACAAAAGTTCCAAGTAGGTACAACATCATAAAAGAACGACAAATACCAACTTATTAGGTAAAATACCTATCTACCTGTATAGGTATACAAACAGTCGACTACCTGTAAACCCAATGAAGATGGAAAACCGACAATCATTATTACTACGATATTCGTGAACACATGCCTAAAAATATACTTATACAAAAGTAAAGATCCAGGGTACCATTGATGTAAATTAGAAGACTCCTCGACGATCCGACAAAAGGTTTCGTCGACGTGGTAAAATGTAACGGTGGTCACCACAGGTACCTAAGACTCAAGAGGTATAGGAGTGATTTTGAACCTGAAAATCTAAGATCGACCGGATCACTCACACGTCACCATAGAGTGACACCAAAACTAGATATAAAGGGACTATTGATTATTACGGTCCACACAGAGGTACATCAATGACCGGTAAACATATAAAAGGGATTTCTTTAAAGATGAGTCTAAGAAACGGGTAAATTTTTTATCCCAATAAACAGAAATAATAACTCAACACTCTCAGGAAATATATAAAACCCATATTCAAGGAATACTCTAAACTAAACGTTTATAAAAGAGGGTAAAACACCTAAAAAGAAAATGAAGTACTACCTTTCTCTTGGTTTAATAAATTAAAATAAATTCGTCTCAAGGTCTTCGATCGGTAGAGGAAGTGGTTCCCCTTTTTTTAAAAAAAATTATTTATCCTTCTCTCAACTCTCATTAAACCCATATTGGGATCAGGGGGAACTGAAATACAACAACAAATCGGCGATTCAGTACAGGTTAAGAAACGGTGGGGCACTTAGTATCGTACGACCCGAAGGGACAGGAAGTGATAGAGGACCTCGAACGAGTTTGAGTACAGGTAACTCAGCCACTACGGTAGGTTGGTAGAGTAGAAGACGACGGGGGAAGAGGACGGAAGTTAGAAAGGGTCGTAATCCCAGAAAAGGTTCCTCAGTCAAGAAGTGTAGTCCACCGGTTTCCTAACCTCAAAGTCGAAGTCGTAGTCAGGAAGGTTACTTGTCAGTTCTGACTAAAGGAAATCCTACCTGACCAACCTAGAAGAACGTCATGTTCCCTGAGAGTTCTCAGAAGAGGTCGTGGTATTAAGTTTTCGTAGTCAAGAAACCGTGAGTCGGGAGAAATACCAGGTTGATAGTATAGGTAGGACCTTTTAGGGTACCTACCTCCTCGAACCATCCAACGTCAGATACCCCAACGACTCCCAGCCTGTGTTGACTCGTTGAAGTGAAAGTACGTAACCTCTTCCTTTACCGTTGGGTGAGGTCCCAAGAACGGACCTCTCAGGGTCCCTGCACCCTCGGATCACCCGACGGCAGATACCCCAGCGTGTCTCAGCCTGTGCTGACTTCACTGAATCGTCATCGTCGTCATAGTATAGGTATGTACTGATGACCTTTTTGATATCAAAACTGATATACCTGGAAACAGTCGTTTCACTACAGAGACGAAAAATTATGTAACAGATTCAAACAGTATCGAAAGGAAGGTTCCTCACAGAAAATTAAAGTACCGACGTCAGTGGTAGAAGTCACTAACACCTTGGGTGCTTTTATTTTAGGTAGTGACGAAGGTGAAAAGGGGGAAGATAGACGGTACTTCACTACAGTGTCAGGATTGAGTAAAATATCTGTTTCCGTTTACCGACTTTTGAAGATGATGTTGATAAGAACAAAAGAAAGACTGTATTCTGGTAAAAACAAGGTCGAGAAAAGGTTTGAAACATAATGTTGAGTATGGACCCAACGTACAACGTTGGTCACAAAAAGATTCTACGTTAGTTTATCTGGTGTCATCTCAAGTAATTTGTACCCTCGCAAAACACTTTGAACAAAGATACGTCCTCACACAAGTGCAATTCCTCGATGTGTGTGATCCAATGTCATAATTTTAACTCAATATCTAGTCCCAATTTTTTTCTTCAGACTTTTTGTATTATATCAATCATATGACAAAGAAAAGGGTTACAGGATTCAAAAAGATTTCCATAATTATTATTTACGACCACTACACGCCCTCGTATTGTCTTTCGTATCTGATCTTAGTCTGAATTGAGACTCGGGGTTCGACGGGTTCATATATCGGTGACAAGTCACATCGGAATTCGTCCATAAGAATAGGAGAGTCTGGGAGGTAAAGGGGTAAACATTTTGATGTGAAGGGACTATCCTAAGACTTCTGATCTTTATCATATATTCCGAGAACCGTATATTTTCCTTAAGTTCTTCATAATTCGACGACAAAAAAAAAAAAAATTTAGTTCCCACTATCATTTCTCAAGTTATAAATTTTGGATTTCCTTATTAAAAGGTTTTGACATTAATGGTGTATAAAGTAGATTCAAGTCTGCCTGCCACGTGACTCGAACAAGTCTACGGTGCGACTAAAAGGTTGACCGGGACTGATGGAGAGGGGTAGGGAATGAAGTGAGATCTGAGTTACCGAAGAAAACATAAGATCTTATATGGTCGAAATGGACCATGTCCATTTCGTCGAAAGCCGTGATGAACCTTACTATGAGGTCCGTAGTCATACCGAACGATAAAGGAAAGTAAGCGTAGAAACGAATTTACAGTAAAGGAGACTCTTCAGAAGTACTAACGAGAAAATTTTTATATAGGAGGGTAGTGATGTGATAGAACGGGATGAAATAAAAAGAAGTCTCGCGACCGTATATAAGTATATAAAGAAAAAACACACACAGAGAAGTCATACTGTAAGGTAAGGGAGGTTTACAAGGTTATAGATCTTATTTCGGATCATGTCTCATCGGTGAACTATTTTTGAATGACCTACCTACTTTCGGACTAAGGTCCCCAACTTCAAATTGAGTTGGCTCAACGTGTAAATTTGACTTTTGTACTACATTTGCAGTGTTTACTTTCATGTATTTCATGAGCACAGGTCCCTTGTTCTCCTCGTCCTCTCTTATCAGAGTTAACTTATCTTAGAATTGATGAGTCGTATGGAAACCGAAGGAAGTAACAGACTCTCTGTTAAGAAGCCTCCCAGACTAGCCGAACTACTTCTTACAATCAACTTGTCTATTCAGACAGACAAAGGATCCATTATTCTGTAACAATAACCCTGTCAATGGATCAACATACTTTCTTTACTGATGTCACATCCACTATGTGTCCACTTCTCTGACTTTCTTTTCTTTTTCATCGAAAAGAGAAGGTCCGTAAGAGGAAATCACTTTCACAATAAGTGAGTCAGCACAAGCTGAGAAACACTGGGGGTACCTGACATCGGGCGGACCGAGGAGACAGGTACCATAAAGGGTCGGTTCTTATGACCTCACCCACCGGTAAGGGCAGAGGTCCCCTAGAAGGTTGGGTCCCTAGCTTAGGTCCATAGGACGTAACGTCCGTCTAAGAAACGGTAGACTCGACGGTCCCTTCGGGGGAAGAACAGATCCTCTCCCAGTTTTACTTTATGTAGTTCAACATTCGACCTAAGACACATCCGTCATACGACCAATTACAGATTCTTATCCGAAAGTTTCTGTCTTTGTTTGGGTAGATATCACAAACAGATAAATCTTACCCTTTCTAAGAGATAAGTTCTTTTAAACTCTATGGTTCCCTTGTATAGTACGTTTCTACCCTTGTTATTTCCTGTCCTTTCCATACCTGGATTGTTTTCGTCTTCTATAATTCTTCTCCACCGTTCTTATCTGTCTTCTTGATATGTTTTTTCTAGAATTACTGAGACTATTGGTGCCACCACACTAGTGAGTGGATTTCGGTCTGTAGAACCTCACTCCTCAGTTCACCCGGAATCCTTCGTAGTTGTTCGTTTCGATCACCTCCACTACCTTAAGGTCTATTGTATAAAGTTTAGGATTTTCTACTACGACACTTTCACGATGTGAGTTATACGGTCGTTTAAACCTTTTGAGTCGTCACCAGTGTCCTGACCTTTTACAGTCAAAAGTAAGCTTAGGGGTTTTTCCCGTCACGGTTTCTTACCAGTTTGATGGTGTGTCAACGTGAGTAAAGTGTACGACCGTTTCATTTCGATTTTTAAGAGGTTCGATCCGAAGTTGTCGTACATTTGATTCTTGAGGGTCTACAAGTTCTACCTAAATCTTTTCCGTCTCCTTGGTTCCTAGTTTAACGGTTGTAGGTGACCTAGTATCTTTTTCGTTCTCTTAAGGTCTCTTTGTAGATGAGGACGAAATAACTGATACTATTTCGGAAACTGACACAGCTAGTGTTGTTTGACACCTTTTAAGAAGTTCACCACCCTTATGGTCTGGTGGACTGGACGGAGGACTATTTAGACATACGTCCAGTTCTTCGTTGTCAATCTTGACCTGTACCTTGTTGTCTGACCAAGGTTTAACCCTTTCCTCATGTAGTTCCGAGATATAACAGTGGGACGAATAAATTGAATATACGTCTCATGTAGATCACTTTACAACCCGATCTACTTTATGATCGACCTTAGTTCTGACGTCCCTCTTTATAGTTATTGGAGTATACGTCTACTATGGTGGGAATACCGTTTTTCACTTCTCCTTGATTTTTCGGAGAACTACTTCCACTCTCTCCTCTCACTTTTTCGACCGAATCTTGAGTTAAGTTTTGTAATTCTAGTACGGTAGACCAGGGTTAATGAAGTACCGTTTGTCTACCCCCTTTGTTACCTTTGTCACTGTCTGAAATAAAAGAACCCGAGGTTTTACTGACGTCTACCATTGACGTCGGTACTTTAATTTTCTGTAAACGAGGAACCTTCTTTTCGATACTGTTTGGATTTGTCATATAATTTTTTGTATCTGTAATGAAAAGGTTGTTTCCAAGCAAGTCAGTTTCGATACCAAAAAGGTCATCAGCACATATCTATACTCTCAACCTGGTATTTCTTCCGATTCGTGACTTCCTAACTACCAAAACTTAATACCACGACCTATTCTGAGAAGTCTCAGGAAACCTGACGTTCCTCTAGTTTGATCATTTAGGATTTCCTTTAGTCAGGACTTATAATTAACCTTCCTGACTACGACTTCGACCTCGAGGTTATGAAACCAGTGGACTACGTTCCTCCACTGAGTGACCTTTTCTGGGACTACGACCCTTTCTGACTTCCGCCCTCCTCTTCCCCTACTGTCTCCTACTCTACCAACCTACCGTAGTGACTGTGTTTCCTGCACTCAAACTCGTTCGAGACCCTCTACCACTTCCTGTCCCGTCGGACCGCACGACGTCAGGGACTCCAACGTTTCTCAGTCTGTGCTGACTCTCTAACTTGCTGTTGTTGTTACCACATTTATAAGGGTAGGTACGGGTGAAGTTTGATGGTCACATTGTAGTCGTCCGAGGTTGCAAAGACTTTTAAATTGTCGACGAAAACTCGTTCGTCGCGTCCGGCGGAGGTCTCGTGGTGACGTGGGTTCACAGTCCCCGACCTACGACGACTCTACGACCCCGTCCCTGTCTCTAGTAGAAGGTGTGCAATGAATATGAAGTACGAGTCGAGGTTTCCGAGAAGGATGTCTTCTAGGAAGAAGACTCTCTTTCAAGGAAGAGTAAATACGATTTAGAGTTGACCTTCTGAATGAAAAACAAGGTTTAAGAGGAGGTGCATAAAATAACCTAAAAGGTTTCGTCATTAGTTATTTAGTCAGTCGAAGTCGGACATTCTCCTCCATCCTAATTTATTTAAGAATATAGTTTGTAGACAAAAATTTTCTTGAACACAAAAACTCGTAATTCGTCTTAAGATCTCCTTATTTTCACCATATAGATTTTAAGATTTGTCTTCCCCTTTTCGTTTCACTAAACCTTCGATGGAAGATGAACGTTTTAAGTTTACATCTTGAAGTTCTTCGGGGGGGTTTTAGGGAGGACATTTTTATAATTAAAGGGTTCTGGGGATAATTATTTGAAACTTTTCCGTGAGAGAAAAGAGAGTAATTCACGACTTGAAATCCGTGGATGTTGAAATATAAGGGGTCTCTTCGTCGTACGAATCAGAAATAAAGGACCGAAGAAGATGCACACACACACACACACACACACACACACGCGCGCGAGTCAACAGTACGGGTTGAGAAACACTGAGATACCTGAGATTGGGTGGTCTTGGGTGGTCCCAGGAGACAGGTACCTGAGATTGGGTGGTCCCAGGAGACAGGTACCCTAAGAGGTCCGTTCTTAGGACCTCAGCCGACGGTTAAGGAGGAGGTCCCCTAGAAGGGCTGGGTCCCTACTTTGGACGTCAGGGACGTGACGTCCGCCTAAGAAATCACGACTTGGCGGTCAATCATCGACATCGTAAAGTGTCTTCGGACCCTTTCCGTATAGACAGTATAGTAGAAAGTTGAAGGTTATCTTCCGGTGGTCTAAAATCTGTTGGGGAAGTGTCGATACGACCCTGATAAAATCTGATCCCCAACAAAAACAACAACAACAACAAAAGAGGGACCAAATCCACAAAAAGAAAAAAATTAATAAATAAAGAAACCTACGTGTCCCAGAATCGACACCTTACACCTTAGAGAAATCGACACCGTGCATCCTAGATCCTCAACTTAGACCCAGGGGACGAAACCCTCATGTCTTCGAATCCGTGACGTGGTAGTCCCTTCAGGGACCTGGTGCAAGAATTCTGAGTTCTGTTTGGACGTCTAAGACGAGTCCCAACCGGGACCGGGACCGTGTCGAGTGTGAGGAAGGATGAAGATCATTCTTGATCGGGGGTTTCGTCACTACTATTGGAACCCAACGAGAGTACCCTATAGATTTATAGAGTTGGTCGGTAAGTAAAGGCTTCCTTTTGTAAAAGTCATAAGGTCTTTGTGTTCGGTAGCTAGTCGATACACAAACGGACGAGTCAAAGTTCTATAATACCCTTCAATTTTAATCTTTAGAGTCGGCATCGAATAAAGTAATTGGGATACTTGTTATGAATTGAATTTAGGTTAAAACTTACAAAAATCTTGCAAGTCAAGTCAAGTCAGTGAGTCAGCACAGGTTGAGAAACACTGGGGTACTTAGCGTCGTGCGGTCCGGAGGGACAGGTAGTGGTTGAGGGCCTCAAGTGAATCTGAGCGTAGGTAGCTCAGTCACTACGGTAGGTCGGTAGAGTAGGAGCCAGCAGGGGAAGAGGAGGACGGGGGTTAGGGAGGGTCGTAGTCTCAGAAAAGGTTACTCAGTTGAGAAGCGTACTCCACCGGTTTCATGACCTCAAAGTCGAAGTCGTAGTAAGGAAGGTTTCTTTAGGGTTCCAACTAGAGGAAGTCTTACCTGACCAACCTAGAGGAACGTCAGGTTCCCTGAGAGTTCTCAGAAAAGGTTGTGGTGTCAACTTTTCGTAGTTAAGAAGTCGCGAGTCGGAAGAAGTGTCAGGTTGAGAGTGTAGGTATGTACTGATGACCTTTTTGGTATCGGAACTGATCTGCCTGGAATCAGCCGTTTCATTACAGAGACGAAAACTTATATGATAGATCCAACGAGTATTGAAAAGAAGGTTCCTCACAATGTTTTACGTACCTTTGACATAGAACCCTTGATTTGTAAAACTTCTGACTCAAATTCTTTTTCTAAATATACTAACCTTCTCTTATGTCTCATGTCTCAAATTTTGTAATCGCAAAATTTTTAACAACTAGCGTATACCTGTTGTCACTCCGCCCTTGATTCCCTGGCACCCCCTGTATGGAGATCCCAACACAACAAGGACGTCGTGGGTGTCCGGTGTACGTCGGTCAGTTCAAATTTCACTAGTTTTACTGTAAATTTTAAGTTCAGTACCCTAAAGGGACCACCAGGTCACAAATTCTTAGATGGACGGTTATGTCCTGTGTACCCAACCTAGGCACCAGACCCTTCTAGGGTGTACGGAGTCTCGTTGATTCGGGCGTCCGGTGTCGATGAATCCGACACGAGATCTCTGACACCAGGTGTTGTTCTCTTGGATGGCTTTCCTCTTAGGGTACGCGTCACTGATCTCTCGTCGGGATGAGAGACGTTGATCTCTCTCTCGAGTGTACGTCGTTTCTGCTGGGTCTCGTCGGTTTATTTATTTTTTTTAAGTCCAGTATTGAACGTGACCAAAATGCAGGTCACGAACTACCAGTCAACGTGCACCGATCGTCGATGACTTCACTGAATCGTCGTCGTCGTCGTCGTCGATGGTATGGCCCGTTTTGTTTGTGTCTTGTCAGGGTAGTAGCCACTTTAAAGATAGTCTTTACAACATTTGATCTTGAGATCTTGAGAGCTCTGGATAAAGTCATTAGTTTACGTAATCTCTCGTATCGGTGTTCGGAGTGTGGATGTGTTCGTCACATTGCCTCACTCTAAATTCCGCGTTGGTCCTAAGTCAAGGTAAGGAAAAGAGACATATTCTTTTGATGTCCCCCCTGAAGGGACCACCAGGTTACCAATTCTGAAACGTGAGGGTCACTTCTCCTACATCCAAGCTAGGGACGAGTACCTTGATTCTAGGGTGTTCGGAGCACCACGTCGGTTTTTTTATTTATTTTTCAAAAAATTTTTTGACTGTTTCTTTTCTTTTGACGACCCGTTAGATCTGATGTGATGAAGTCGTTCTCATAGTCTCTCCATGGGATGAGACTTGAGGGACGGGCCTAGGGACCCTTTGACATATTGAAATTGTTCTCCTGTATAAACGTTTGTTTGGACCTAAGTGGAGAGTCCACATTGACTGTTGGAGTCACTGTGACCCGTTCGATTTGAAGGAGTGACCCAAAAGAGAAGATGTGTTTACCCTTCTTTATTAGAGAAAGGTTCCGAACACACTTCTCGTTAGTTTACCTATGTCTTCATACGTCGGGTCCCGGACCGAGTCGCTCCGTGGACCACTTTTCTGTGGAAACTCACCCGATGGACCGGAGACTTCGTGTACGACCTGAGACTTAACGCTCCGACACCACAAGGGTTCGTAAAAAGAGCCCCAACCCGAAAAGATAAAACAAAGGGTAGACCACCTACCAGAGCCGTCCGTCACCAGCACCAGAGAGCCGTAAGGAGACATCTGTCCAGAGCTCTCGTGTTAGATTTTTCTCGACCGTTTTCGGATTACTTAGACTTTTGTTAAGTTTTTGGTGTTTTAATGAGTCCGTCATAAAAAGGTTTTACACTTGATTTACATAAATATACAATAGGGTAGACGTCTTCCTTTCTGGTAAGTGTCATGACTTAGGTATATTTGGAGGATTAGGTGAATTCAAGAGTGATTTTTGGTAAAAATTTCAGAAATGACTTAAACACTGTCACAACGAAGACAAAATACAAAACCAAATAACCGGTGTTCCGTTCACCCTATAGTCGAGGGACTGGTCCCTAGTTTGGGAGTGGGAAACGTAACCTTCCACTTCAGAATTAGTGACCTAGTGATCCCTTCAGGGTCGTGATTATTTAAACTATACACTTATTTATAGGAACACACACTCTTTTTTTTTACACAATTAATGTAAAGGCTCGGTCGACTATCTGAAGTATAGAGTATGAAACTATCATTTTCAACAGTAGATTTTAGTTTTCGTCTCCAGATCTGTGTCGTCAGAAGCAATTCCCCATCTCTCTGACCCGGAGTTGTCCACGTCTTCCATAGTCTAGAACTAGGAAGTTCGTCCAATATTTTAGGAAGGTGTACCGAAGTCAGGACGACCGACCCCGTCTGTAGACTGTGGGCAATTACTGTCGGTCGTTCTTCACAAGTTCCATGAAGTTGTCAAGGACCGCTTCGTTAAAGGTAACCCTACCGACGTTTTATGGTCTCTTGACTTTTAATATAATCCGAAACCGGTCATCACACCAGTGCGGAGTTGTGGGGGGACCAGGTATACTATTAAAGACTTGGTAAACCTCCAAAGATCAGGGTCGAACGAAAGAATAAGAGTACAGAAGTATATACGATAAGGGAGATGACTTTTTGATCAGTCGCTATAATCGAGAGACACTTAAGGAAAGTCTGAGTTGGTACGTCTTCCGTGCGTCTGGGAGGGAGCGGATGGTACTGTGGACATATGTGACTCAGAGGTGAGATTCTCCCAAATGTGACAAATTCGTTGAGGTACAGGGACGATCTAGTTATCAGACGACATATGGGTCGGAAGTCGTCTCCCAAACTGTGGATTATCTACGAGGTCTTTACAAATACTTTACTGACTTATTCACTCATTTACTTTCTTACTTTTCGACAATGGTAGGTCCTCTTTCTTCCTTGGTTTTATTTATAGGACGGTTTTTATTTTTGTCAGACCGATTCTATATCGTTACGGGTACACGGGAACTTTATTCTTTTCAAAGTCTGTCTTTCTCCTAGTCGACTTTTCAGAGACCCAGGTCTACTTTCCTGGAGTCCGATTGTTATCTTTACCTTACCCTATCCCTTTCTATTCTCATTCGTCTAACTCCCCTTCTCTTATTTCTCGAACCTTTGTGTTCATTGAAACGACGACAAGTTCCCGAGACCTCTCGTGACTGAGTCAATACTCCAGTTCCGACCTCCCGTTTGTGTTCCTGCCCTCTACTCCTAGGGAGAGGACAGACAGGTGTGGGGTAGTGTAGTGACTCTAATGTCGTGTGTTTTGATTATAACCAAACCGATTTTTCAAACAAGCCTAAAAAGGTACGGGAGAATGTCTTTTTGGGTTTACTTAAAAAACCGGTTGGGTTATATAGTCACTTTAGGTGACTTTTCTTTTGTCGTTGTATCTAGTGAAGGATTTTACACTCTATAGGATTAGTACCATTGTTCTACTCGGGGTCCCGGAAACATCCCCCTCTCACCTTTTTTATGTCATTCTTTTACCTCCCTTTTGGTGTCGTTTATGTTAGAGATAACTGTTCAAGGTCGAAGGAGGTCTCACCACTTTATGATAATGGATTTATTTAGGTGACGATGATACCCTGACTATGGTGTAAATGGAGTGTTAATTGGTTCTTACCCCTTTATGTATTGAAACGACCACTTCAGGTTTTAAAAAGTGTACGGTTTACATGACATAAAAACGTTTATATGAGTGTCTGACTTTAGTGTGGTATAAACGTAAAATAAATACGTTTGTAGATGTAAGTCGTGATTTGTTGTTTTGATGAATTTTTAAAGTCTTATACAGTGACTCACAAAAGAGATCTCAATCGTACTCTACTTACGGTAGTTAGATGACAATGGTGTTTTCAGAAACAAAAGTATACAAAGAGTTCCCCTACGTAGAGTAGGGCGACTCCCACTAGACTCCCGATTTTCGACTCATACATGAACCATGGGTTTGTGTTCGGATAATGAAGTAGACCACCAGTTGATTCTTTGGTTGTAGAAAAGGATAAGACCGTCACCGTCGAAATGTGGCTAATGTTTACTTCTAGTTCGAAGTCTCCGGCTTAAGAAGTAAACATGTCTGATCTGAAAGTGTCCTCCCTGGGATGATTCATGGAACAATGAACATTAAAACATAAGAAGAAATTTTCTCAAAGGGAGTTTGACGTATTGAATTTCGGGGTATTTTGGACCTAAAAGGACCGACTAACAATTTAACCGACACAACCTTAAAAACTCTCGCAGACAGGGAGAAATGTTTTGTTGGAAGGGTTTCCTAAAAGTCCTCCCATAGACTGTCACCCTCTAAAGGTGGAACGTGCGATTGAAGTCTTAGATTGGGATATGGACACCGACAAACATGGACAGTATAAGTATCAGTTGAATAAGACACGTTTGGTCGAGTGAAAGGAGCTTGAGGGCAGAGAGGAGGTAGTCCCTAGGAAGAGGGTGTGGTGCGTAATAGGTCATGTGGGTGGATGCCACGGTAGGTTGGTAGAGTAGGAGACAGCAGGGGAAGAAGAGGTCGGGAGTTAGAAAGGGTAAAGGGTCGTAGTCCTAGAGGAGGTTATTATGTAAAGGGAACCGACAACTTCCGCCCTCTTCCCCTGCTGTCTCCTACTCTACCAACCTACCGTAGTGGCTGAGTTACCTGCACTCGGACTCATTTGAGGCCCTCAACCACTACCTGTCCCTCCGGACCGCACGACGTCAGGTTCCCCAGTGTTTCTCAGTCTGTGCTGACTCGTTTACTCGACTTGCCTTGAGGCCGGATCCGGGGCGGGGGAGGCATGACTGGTTACCCGCACGCGAACGGAAGAGTTCCTGGCGAAGGCCGTACTGCAGTAGTATCCGCTGCTGCGGGTGGCGGGTCGGGTCAAGGACGACATCGACCACAGACTCCCGCGCTCGCTTTCAACTGAAAGGACGGCGCCCGTCCGGCGTCTCTTGTGTCTCCTGATCGAAAACACCGGGAAGCGACACGCGAGGAGACTGCAGGAGGGGGTAGAAGTACGACATCGCCCTCTGGGCTCCAGTGGCCTTCGCAACTGCCGCGTTACAGGCAGTTTGGCGCGTACGCGTCAGGGGGTGGTGGTCCAACGTGGAGGACCCCCGCGTTCCCTCTTGACCCGCTCAGAAGCCTAGTTTTTCCGGACGCACCAGAGCCAGCAGAGGCTCTAGCAGGGGAACCTGGGAACTTCGCCACCACAACTTAAATGACACTCAGCTCAGGGGATCCGACCGTTTAAGTGCCCCTACGCAAAGGATTCTAGTCTTTTCAACCTGAATCCTTAAGGGACCCTAGGTCAGTTGCGACAGTGACTTCTCCCGTTCTAATTTAGGGACCAGCCCCTTGACAACTACTTTAGGGTATTCGACACGCCGCTTCGTTAATTTTTTTTTTCTTTTTCTTGGTAGGTCGACGTCGACTCAGGCTGTTGACACGAGGCGACAAGGACTTTCCGTTTTTTATAATCAATAACGCGCCATTGCGGTGGTCGGCCGTCGTTCATAGTCCTTTACTTCCGTCCTTTCCGTGTAAGGAGGAATGTGCAGGTTCAGGTCACGTAAGTGCGTCTCTTTTGAAAGAAAGTTTCTTTACGATTCTACACCCCTTCATATTTTGTCTAAGGGAGATACCCCTTACACTACATCTTTTTAACGTAAGTCTCAGATCGAAAGTCGAATAGAATACTCCAATGAAGAAGCAGCATTCCTCTATACAAGTTTTACACTACTCGTTCACTTACTCTTACTCATATATGACCCCGTTTTATATTAATTATTGGACTACAACATAGACTATATAAACACTAATGTCTCGTCCACGTGTATGTAGTTGGAGTAAAAGAAAGAGAACCCAACTTCCACTGGTAACTCAATTTGTAAGTAAAGTACTGTCAAGTAACAGTATCCGGGTTACGTTCTAGGGAGAGGAAATAATAACAAAAAATAAGGGGTAGGTGCGAGTGTGAATAAAGGAGAGGGCAAGGATCCGTTGGGAAAAAAAAAAAGAACAAATTTGTACCAATCAAAACGAACGAATGAAAAAATTCTCGTCAAAATCCAAGTGTTGTTTTAACTTTTCTTTCACCTCTCGAATGTATGTGGAGACGGGTAGGGATGGGTTCAGAGAAGCTGATAGTTGTAGGTCCTACCATGTAAACAATACTTAACAACTTGGATGTGTAGTAATAGTCCGAAGGGACCATCGAGTCGACCATTTCTTAGTCGGACGTTACGTCCTCCGAGACCAACCTAAGGACCCACCTCTTCTAGGGGACCTCGTCCCTATCCGATGGGTGAGGTCATTAGAACCCGAAGGGACCACCGAGTCTGTCATTTCTTAGGTGGACGTCACGTCTTCCGGACCCAAAATAGGGACCCAACCCTTCTAGGGGACTTCTTCCCGTACCGTTGGGTGAACTCATAAGAACGGACCTCTTAGCGGTACCTGTCGTCTCGACCTGACCGACGTCAGGTACCTCAACGTTTCTCAACCTGTACTGACTCGTTGAGTCGTGTCGTGTGTAATAGTGGGTATCAAATGTAACCCAAATAAAAACTACAATATGTAAGGTACTCAAGACCGTTTACATATTACTGTCCATGGGTGCTAATATCACAACATGTCTTATCAAAGTGACGGGATTTTTAGGAGACATGAGATGGATAAGTGGAGAGGGACTTTACTTCGTCTTGGGGTGCCAGAAACGGGTGGTATAGGAGTCGGTCGAAAAACAGACACCTTTTTGAAATCGGTTTCTCATTTAAAGAAAGATTAAGGATCTCGATTCGGAAGACCTTGGGGAAAGATAAGTGTTTGTCTAAAAGTGAATTTTTCTGGAACTTGATGAAATGGAATTGAGTTTGTGCTGGACCTGTCGTACCGTAACAAGTATTGAGAGGTTTTAGAGTGGACATTAACGACTCTAATTGATTCTGCAAATAAGACAAGAGATCATCTCGACTGACACCGAGTCTAGTACTTGAGGAATAACGGTTTAAGTCTGAATTTAACTTCTTTCATCCCTTTTGGTGATGTGGTAAGTCCATACTGGATTTAGTTTAGGGAATACTAATATCTCACCTTCACTGTATCTAAGTTCCCTTATCTAGACTATCTCACGGACTTCTTAAGACCTGTATCCAAACACTGTTACATGTCTTTCGTCACTAGTCCTGGTAGGGGTTCTTTTTTGTTTTTCCGTTTTACCAACATACTCCTCCGAAATCTTTATCGACACTTTTCTTCTCTGCGATTTATTTCCGTTTCCTCTTTTCCTCTCTAATGGGTAGACTCACGTCTCAAGGTTTCTTATCGTTCCTCTCTATTCTTTCGGAAGGAGTCACTGGTTACGTTTCTTTATCTCCTTTTTTTTACTCTTTCTGATCTCTAGAAAATTTCTTTTAATCTATATGGTTCCCTTGTAAAGTACGTTTCTACTCGTGTTATTTCCTGTCTTTACCATACCTGAATTGTCTTCGTCTTCTATAATTCTTCTCCACCGTTTTTATGTGTCTTCTGGATATGTTTTTCTAGAAGTACTGGGTCTATTGGTGCTACTACACTAGTAAGTGAATCTCGGTCTGTAGGACCCCACTTCAGTTTACCCGAAATCCTTCGCAGTGATCATTGTTTCGATCACCTCCACTACCTTAAGGTCGACTTGATGAAGTTTAGGATTTGCTGTTACGACACCTGCTCTACGTGAGTTATACTGTCGTTTAAACCTTTTGAGTCGTCACCGGTGTCCTGACCTTTTCCAGTTAAAAGTAAGGTTAGGGTTTCTTTCCGTCACGGTTGCTTACGAGTTTGATGACGTGTTAACGTGAGTAGAGTGTGCGATCATTTCATTACGAGTTTTAAGAGGTTCGGTCCGAATTTGTCACACACTTGACACTTGAAAGTCTACAAGTTCTACCTAAATCTTTTCCGTCT